>CM046435.1:15950749-16668249 GCA_025506505.1 Flaveria sonorensis | reverse complement strand
ACTGGGGAGAGTGTTGGAGCTTTGTAGAGTCTTTTTCTCCTTCTTTCTTCCTTGATCTTGAGAAACAATTCTACATCCTTAGCTTCCCTCCTCTCCTTTGACACTTCCATGTTAGCCGGTTCATTTAGTTCATCCAAAGGGAGAGAGATGAGTTCATCAACATTATAGTTCCTAGAACCTAGATAGTTCAATCTGGCTGCCTTAACTCATCACCTTGAGTGCTTGGCCTGGGGGCAACCCTGATTGTAGCTTCCATGAAACAAGGGGTCCTACTTGAACTCTCTCCCCTTGCCTTTCTCTTCCTCTCTCTCTTCCCCTCCACAATCTCCTTAGAGATCATTTTCCTCTTCCCTTTGTCACTCACAGGCCTATGTGACTTAGGTTGGATAGAGCTTTGGCCTTCATTGCTTGGTGCTACACTTGAGCTCTAGCCAGAGAGAGGCTGTGAGACACCTTCACCAGCTGGTGCCTCAGAGAGGGTAATGGGTATTAAAGTAGTTCTTGTCTTAAGGTTCACAGGCTCAACTACTGGGCGTTCAGCCAAGGTTTCCCCTTCGAAGCTAATCTTAGGGTCCACCTCAACATCCAGTTTGTAAGGCCCCGTTCTGGGAAACCCCAAGGTTGGATTTGGACATCAAAAACACAAGTTCTCGAACATCAAATTTCATTAATATACGCAGCGGAACGTACAAAAATTTCTATCATTTAACATTTACATCAAAAGATCACTTCAGCCATCTATCTAAAGCTCTATGCAGGGATGCCAGTCTCGATCATGTGCCAGGTAGCTCTTCCCCATCCATGCCAAGCTCACCCCTAAAAATATATAGCATACCTGTCAATCTAATATGCATACAAAAGTAAGCGACATTGAGTGAGCTCTAGGTTTACTTTAACAAAACTGCATCAGACATTAACGTCATAAAAACTTAAACCTCGTTCATCATCAACATCGTCATCGAACTCTTTCGATAACCAAACTTTAACTTTTTCTTTACCATTCACTTTACACTTTACCATCACATTACCCATACATTACTTTACCATTCACTTTACATTACATTACCCATACTTTACTTTACCATTTGCTTTACATTACGTTTCCCATACTTTACTTTGCCATTCACTTTACGTCATCATTTGAACTTAGCACGAAGATTAGTTCCTATCGAGTGAGAATGCATGAAGCATATCTCCTATCAGTTGAGCACACCAAAGTGTAACTCCTATCGGGTGAGAATGCGTAAAGCATGTCTGCTATCAATTGAGCACACCGAAGTGTAACTCTTATCGGGTGAGAATGCACGAAGCATATCTCCTATCAGTTGAGCACACCAAAGTGTAACTCCTATCGAGTGAGAATGCATGAAGCATATCTCCTATCAGTTTAGCACACCGAAGTGTAACTCCTATCGGGTGAGAATGCATGAAGCATATCTCCTATCAGTTGAGCACACCGAAGTGTAACTCCTATCAAGTGCTTGCAAGACTTCTTTAGCACTTTAACGATTTCACAGCTGTGCTATACAGGGTAACTATTCTTTCGCATTTCACATATGAATTATCATCGTTCTTTAGCCTTTAACTATCATGATATATATAATATATCTACATACGTACTTAATTCTTTAGCATTAAGTTCATCATTAAGTCATTATTAACGCACGTTTACGGGGTAACATACACGTGACAGTCCAAAGTTTTCACGCGAGAACATCCACCTTTGCGCGAGAACTCATCCTTCAAGCGACAACTCAACCTTCATGCGAGAACTCAATCTTCGATTGAGAACATCATCATTCGTGCGAGTTCTTTTGAAAAGTAACCGTTAGCCGCGAAAACTACATTTCATGTGAGAACTTGCTTCCCGCACGATAACTTTTCTGCTGTATACAACTTTATCCATAAGTTATCGCTTCTTAAACCACTTTAACACCCAAAACATGCAATAACAATTTATATCATCATTCTTTAACAAAACATTCATTAAGGTATGCATATTAGCCCTAAAACATGGAAAAACATGTAAAAGAGGGGTCTAGAACTCACCTCTTGAAGTTCCAGCACATCCATAACTTTCCCGAAGCTTTTATCGAGCAAAACTACATAACAATGCGTTTTATTCATCAATAATCCATCCTTAGTACATAGTACATATCACGATTGACTACACGAGTTACATACCTTAAACACTTTGTTTCTTTACTTTCTCTCCCTACGCCGCCGCTTTCTTTCTCTAGCAGCAGTGCTTCTCGCGTGGAGCTAGGGTTGGCTGGGTGTTCTCAGCTATTTATACCCAGCTCAAACTTTTCATCAGAATTCTCACGTGAGAACTTCCAGTCAAGCGAGAACCATCCTCCACGCGAGAACTTCATGACTCGCGCGAGAACTCAACCTCTCGCGTGAGAACTTCCCCTTTATTCAAAAATTCAGGGCGTTAAATAGTTGACTAACAATCTTACCTGCTAGCCTCTGTCTATATAATTTGGTTCTCAGTTTGAACTCTTCAAGCTCCCTTTGTTGAATCCTATTAGCTAACCTTGCAGCTTGCCTGTTTTGGCTTGGGTTGGCAAGTGGGAGGTCAACTAAATTGGTGCTCTCATAGTATCTTAGGTTGTAGAAATTGAAGATTTCTTGTTGTTCTTGAGACCTAGAGATTACCAGAGCTCTCCTTTCAGCATCATACCTCCATCCCCTTATTAGGTTTTTAGCTGGGTGAGATGGAGTAGGCATAGCCCTTAGTTTTCCCTCCTCAAACAAGATTTGAATGAGTAAGTCCACATCATTGTGGACCTGAGGAGGTTGTTGACTATGGACAACTGCAAGTGAGGGTGGTAAGTCCTCCATGTCCATACTCTGAGAGGAACTCCCAGGTTCTGTGATTGTAGGTAGGACTTTCTCCCCCTTTTTGGTAGCATCACCCTCTTGCATAGAGGAGCTAAGGGTTAGGTCCACCACATCCACAGGTTCTTATGGGCCTGGTTGACTCCTCTGGATAGGTCTCTCAGCTAACTTGCCCTTGTGATCAGTGATCTCAAGTTGCTGATCATTGACCCTTCTTTGTAAGGTAGCCACCTGAGATTCCAGGTGACGCACCTTTGAAACTAAATAGGCATATGTTTTTGTCAGTTATTGCACCTTTAGTTGTAGACTCCCTCATATTCATCAAAAGACTCATGGGGGATGAGAGAATAGGACCAAAGTCTTCTTCCTTATCACCAGCTAGAGTTTCTTGGCTGCTGGATTTTCCCTGCACCATGACATCTTTAAGAGAATTGTCAATGAGCTGGGTTGCCATGGTTGAGGTCATAATGATGTAATCACTTACAAAAGAGTGAGCCTCTTCCATATGGACCTCTTCAGCATGTTTAGGGAGGTCCACCTCAGTTATGGGTGGATGATATGGGCTAGATATAGGTGATTCAAGAGCACTCATCTCTCCTTGAGCAGGGGTGGAGAAGAGAGACTCATGGTACCCACTGAAGCCAATATCTTCAATATCATAGAATTCAAGGTTTGGGATTTGTTGGTTGAGATCCAAAGGCTAGGGATGGTAACTTTCCCCTGAGGTTGATCACTAGATTTTTGAGACCTAGAGTGAAGGCTTAAGGCCAGGGTAATGAGCTCATCAGGCTGAGCATGAGAAACCTCAGCACTAATCATAAAAGTGATGGGAATGGTCTGCTCCTTAGGAGAAGTGGGAGCTCTAGTGTTCACTTCTTCTAGCATGGGTAGTGATATAGGGGCCTGCTCAACCTGAGTAGACTGAGCAGGGGTTCGTTTGGATTTTCTTTGATAGGTGATGGTGATTTGTGGCTGTGAGGGTGGTGCAGATTTAGAAAGTGTGGGTTCAACATTGGCTTGTGTTGCCAAGTTGTTTCCTTGAGCAATGAGCTCTAACATTTTTTGGACCAGGGTTGTTTCTACCCCTGAGAAGCCAATAGTGGACTTTCTCATTGTCTTAAAAATGTCAACTTCATTTGTCCCAGTTTAAGAGTGTTACCTGTTCCCCTTAACTATGAGCAAGGTCATAGTTAAGAATGTGTTAAACATATCTAGGGAACATGTAATACTCTAAGGAGTCCAAGTTAGCAAGTAAGTTTGTATAAACAAATTGAGAGTACCTGAACTTGACCCCCTTAAACCATTCCATGGAGTATGTAGGATAGGTCCTCAGGAATTTTCTCCCAACCTCCATGTTTATTGGACAAGGAATGGATGACCACATGGAGGAGGTACTTCCATTGGGAGGAAACCTTACCCTTTTTTAAGGTTCTTACGAAGTAGTCCCCTTCATAGCCCATTTGCGGAATGAGTTGTTCATAACAGATTTGGGAAAGGACAAATCGTCTTCTTCATCATCCAGCCTCAGATGAGTGTTAATGGTGGCTAGAGTGACAAAAATTGTCTTCCGCTGCACTATGGCAGTCAGTACGTTCTCACCATCCAAGATGACCTCTTGGCAGATCCTCTAGAACTCTAAAAGTTGAACTTCATACAAGGGAGGGTTGATTGTGAGTGCAGTAAGGTAGTTTGAAAGAGCTAAGAAATGACAGACATCTAAGAAACCTGGATCTTTCTCAGATGTTAACACAACAACTTGGTTGTGTTGCCTGTGTAACTGCATGGAAAAATTGGGTTGGTTTCGGAGATCAGGGTTGACCATGTTTGAGTAGCTTAGAAGTGAAGTAACATAAGAATAAAGGTTGTTTGTGTTTGAATTTAGGTTAAGAACTTTTGCAGATGAAGAAGAAAGTGAAAGAGGGGGAACCGTTAAAGGTATATTTATATGGAATGGATTTGAGACAAACTTAATGAAAAAGAATAAACTTTGAAATCTGGATGTCGGTCCCACCTCTGAAAAAGTGCCCAAAAAGGTAGTTTTCTTGGAAGCCTAAAATCTTCCGAAGGTATTTATCTTCGAAAGGTTTGAGAAAAACTTCCGAAGCCAATTTAGCTTCCGAATATATTCCTTAGCTTTTCAAGAATTTGCTTCGGAAGAAAATTACTTAAAGTATTTTTACTTCCTAGATAAGTTTTGCTTTGAAGATATCAGATATCAAAAACTTTATTCAATGAGAGAATAAAGCTTTGGGGACTTAATTGCATTCGGAAGAAAGTAGTCATTCAATACCTATAAGTACGTGACAAATATAAGCTTCGGAAGATATATCAAAATTTCTTCCACATGTTACTTTTTCAGAAGTAGTTATTTGTTTTGAAGACATAACTTTCTTCCAAAGAGAATTTGATGTCTTCTGAAACAAAACATATCAAAAATTTTCCAAATTTGAAGCAATATCATTTTGAAAAGTTTCTTCCAAAATAAACTAGGCTTATATGGTGATTATATAGACAACATAAGACACACATATTAAAAATAATCTTGAGTTTAGTTTAAGAAAAATCTACTCAAAGTTAATCATCCCAATAGCTGATACAAGATATTTAAATCTTTATTCATCAAAAGCTTTTGTAAACAGATCAACATATTGTTCATTTGTGTTAACTTTGACTAGTTTTATCAATCCTTTTTTTAAATTATCCCTAATCAAATGATACCCGATGTTGATGTAATTTGTCTTTGAGTGCTGCATAGGATTCTTTGTGATAGAGATAGCACTGTTGTTGTCTATATGGATGGGAGTCTCCATCAAATTGAATCCATAGTCCAGCATCTGATTCTGAATCCAAAGCACTTGAGCACAGCAGCTTGCAGCAGCAATGTATTCAGCTTCAGTAGTTGATGCAGACACATAGGTTTGTTTCTTGCATTGCCATGACACTATCCTTCCACCAAGAAATTAACATCCCCCAGATGTAGACTTTGCAGTTATATTACAGCCACCATAGTCACTATCTGTATAGGCATACAGATTGAAATCAGAATTCTTTGGATACCAAAGTCCTAGTTTGGGAGCACCTTTGAGATATCTGGGAATTCTCTTGACAGCAACCAAGTGTGACATCTTGGGGTTGGCATGATATCTCGCAAAAATACATGTGGCAAACATGATATCAGGCCTGCTGGCTGTGAGGTACATAAGAGACCCAATCATAGCCCTATATAGTTGTTTATCAAAGCACTCCCCCTCAAGATCTGGTCCTAGAGAATGGTTTCTGGCTATAGGTGTCTTAGCAACCTTACACTCAGTCATATGAAATCAGGTGAGTATGTCTTGCACATACTTTGATTGATTTATGAAGATGCCATTATCAACCTGCTCCACTTGAATTCCTAAAAACAAATTGAGTTCTACCATGGCACTCATTTCAAATCTATTCTTCATCAGCTTCTCAATGTCTTTACAGAGCTTCGGATTAGTTGACCCAAAAATAATGTCATCTATATAAACTTGAACCAGCATCAAGTCATTTCATATTCCTTTGATGAAGAGTGTTCCATTAATAGTACCTCTCTTGTATCCATGCTGACAGAGATACTATGATAGTGGTCTCATACCACTTCCTTGGAGCCTGATGCAGCCTATAAAGAGCCTTGTCAAGCTTGTAGACATAATCAGGATGACCTCGGTCTGCAAAGCCATGTGGTTGTTTGATATACACCTCCACATCAATCACCCCATATAAGAAAGCACACTTGACATCAAGTTGGTAGACCTTGAAATCCTTGGATGCAGCAAAAGCTAGGAATATCCTAATAGCTTCAAGTCTTGCTACAGGAGCAAAATCATTTGTGTAGTCAATCCCTTCTTCTTGTGTGTACTCTTGAACAACTAGTATTGTATTGTTCTTGATGACAAGTCCTCTATCATCTTTCTTGTTCCTTAATACCCACTTGGTATCTATAGTAGTCTTCCTTTGAGGAAGAGGACATAGATTCCAAACCTTTTGTCTCTTGATATGAAGCAACTCCTCCTGCATTTCTTCAACCCAACTTCCATCCTTTTGAGCCTCATCAATCTTCTTAGGCTTAATCTGGGACAAGAAACAAGAATGAAGACAAACATTTTTGTCATGGGTTGGTCCTCTTGTTCCCACCTTGTCTCAACATCTCCAATGATGCTTGTGGTAGGGTGTGACTTGTGGATTCTCAGTTGAAGAATCACAGTAAGTTGATTGGATAGATCTAAATTAGTGAAATTTATATCTGGTGCTTGAATATCATCCACCATATCAACACACTTATCAAGAGAAACTTGATCCAATGATTGTGTCACATCATTAATGTTGCCTTCTATGGAGTGGTTATCAGCATCAAGAAATTTTTTATCACTATCACCACTTCCATCTCCTCCTACATTGGAAATTTTATCATTTGAGTTCTGTGCCTCTGTGCTAGAATTTATAGGCATCTTAGATGTATCAGCTAAAGAATTTGTCATGGTTGTGCTGATAGGATTTCCAACTGTAGGGCTAGTTACCACTAGAGCTGAAGTAGTTTGAACAATTGGTCTTCTCAGCTCAAATCTTGTATCAGAATCTCCTATTGATAAGGTACCCGTAGATCCTAAAACATCTTCACAATATTTATTAAAACAATTGGTAACTAAATCAAGATCAAAAAATCAATCAGGGCCAGAACCTTTCACACTGGATGTGTGCTCATTGAAGGTCACCTTGGCTGACTCCTCAACTACTCTAGTTTTGAGATTGTATACTCTATAAGCCTTAGCTTGGGAAGAGTATCCAATAAAAAATCCATCATCTGAATTTTTAGCAAATTTGGCTATTTGATCTTTCGTATTCAAGATGGTGCATGGACTTCCAAATGACCTATGGAAACCAATAAAAGGTCTCTTTTTATGCCACAGTTCATAAGGACTCTTACCATGAGTCTTGACTACTAAAACTCTATTTTAGGCAGTGTTGACTGCCTCTACCCAGAAGGTGATGGGCAATTTAGAGTAGGATAACATGGTTCTTGCAGCTTCAATAAGTGTCATGTTTCTCCTCTCAGCAACACCGTTTTGCTGAGGAGTCCTGGAGGCATTATATTGTCTTGAAATACCCTTTTCATCACAAAATGCATCAAGAATTTAGTTCCTGAATTCAGTTCCTTGATCACATCTTATGATCTTGATCTTATGATCATATTGATTCTTAATTTCCAGAATGAAACTCTTCAAGATCTCAAGGATCTCATCCTTAGTTCTAAAGAAGAAGACCCAAGTATATCTTGTGAAGTCATCTATGATCACCAAACAATATGAAGTCCTTCCTTGACTTATTGGTAGGGCCAAAGAGATCCATATGTAATAAGTGTAGGGGAGTAGTGATGGAGTTTATTTCCTTTGGCTTGTGAGACACCCTGTGTTGCTTCCCTTTCAGGAATGCAACATAATGGTCATAATTTTTAAACTCTTTCTTTGGCATTCCAGTTACCAAATCATTCTTAATTAATTTATTCATATCTTTAAAGTTTACATGGTACATTCTTTTATACCAGAGGAAAGACTCATCACTATTTACTCTAGATAGAAAGCAAGAAACTTCTCCTAATGGGGATGTTTCCTGCAAATCCATCTTGTACATGTTCCCTTTCTTGGGGGCTCTGAGCAGGATATGCTCTTAAGGAATGACCACCCAAGGCTTGAGAACAATGCACTAATGCTCAGTAAAGAGCATGTTGTGTCCCTGATCATAAAATTGGGATACACTCAAGAGATTGTACCCAAGCTTCTTAACAAAATTTACCTTCTCAATGCTGAGCTTACCATTTGTGACCCTACCCCTTCCAGTAATATAACCACCGGATTCTCCTCCAAAACCAACTAGCCCTCCATCATTTTTCTCAAAGTTTTAAAGTAAAGAGCCATTGCATATCATGTGCCTGGAACAACTACTGTCAATGATCCATACATTCCCTTTAGTCGTTAGTTGTTCCTGCATGTAAAGAGATGGTTAGTTACATTTGGAAACCCAAGCCTCATTGGTCTTAGGCTTGTCAAAGTGAACTGAAGATAATGCAACTGTATTGATCCTATATGTAAGCTTTGTGCATCATTTGCTGTTGTTGATGAAGAACTTTCAATCACATAGTCTTCCTTCATCTTCCACACCATCTTTGGAAGACTATACTTGGCCTTCAACACTTCGGATGTTTTGATGACTTTGGAAGTTTTTGCATCCACTACAACTAACTTTAGTACTTCAAAAGCATTCTTTTCTTCCGAGACCAAAATTTCTTTCGAAGGTAAGTGTTCACTTATCTTCTTCTTCACTTTGGAGCTTCCAAAAGAAAGATATTTTCCTTCCAAAGCTATCTTCTTCTTCTCAGAAGTTTTCTTCTTGATCATACGGATAGTACTATTGGGATTGTAGATGCAATCCTTGGCAAAGTGAGAAGTACTACCACACATGATGCATTCAGTTGGCATGCTTTTGAGAGTCTTTTTTTGAGTGGGAGACTAAGCTTGATCACTTTCCACTTCCTTCTTCATCTTCTCAGATGATGTAGCAGGCTTCTTAGGATGAGGCTTGCTTTTGGAGCTAGATGGTTCAAGTTGTGCAGTAGTGGTGCACATTTTACCAGCCTTCTTCTCTTAACCAGGAAGATTTGGACATGAACTAGGACTCCTAGTAGTAGAGTCCATTGTTGAGTCTTCAGTTTTTACCACATCAAATCTAGCAGAAATGAAAACTTGCTTTTTCTTGGAGTTGAAGGTGGCTTTGATCTCTTGGGCTTTATTTGAATTTCTGTTGGTTGCCCCTATCAAGTTCTTCCTTGCAGACTTGGTCATCCTTGGTTCTTTCTTCTCTCCAGGAGAATAGTGTCCATTTTTAGGATAACCCTTGTCACTAACCTCAAGTTCATCCTTCATTATTTCCTCTAAATTTTTATCCTTCTCTTGGATAGGATCAATATGAGGCAGCTCATCTTGAAAAGTTCCACACCTTGGAGATATAACAGATAGGAGTATGTGTGAAGAAGCTATCTCACTTGACCTTAGTCCCTGCTTGTTTTGGTAACAAACTTTTGTATGCAAGGATGAGGATATTATGTTCTTGAAGGTCTCCTCTTCAAGAACAGATTTTTCTACCTTGGCTTTGCTGATCACAAGCTCAACCTGGCATTTAGTTAACTTGGTTATGAGATCTTTGATTTGAGTCCTGTAGTTTGTACGTTCATGCTTAAGAGTAGAAATGGTTTTCTTTAAATCTTCAATTTTAATTTTATAATCATTTTCTGCTCTTTTAAAATCAGCTTTTAAAATGTTTAAGGACTCAAGGTCAAATCTCACTTCCAAGTTGTAAGACCTATACATATTAACTTTAGCAATGCATTCAGAAGTACAAAGATGTTCTAATACCTTGGCTTCTTTATGATCAGCCATCATTGCTTGGTTTGGAAAAGCATCTTCTACCTGGAAGCTCCAGTCAAAGCCTCCTTCTTCAATAGCAATAGCAGCATGTTGTTTAGGTTGGCTTGTCTTCTCAGTTCTGGGAGCTGCATCAGTGTAGTTTGCTCTGGATTGTGCCTGGCCATCGCTTTTCATTGGTGCCTTGCACTCTCTAGAAAAGTGTCCCATTTGGTTACAGTTATAACACTTCACCTTGCTTTTATCCAAACCAAACTTTCCACAGGCCATATTTCTTGGAAACTTCCTTCCTATTCTCTTGTAGAACTTCTTGGCTTTATGAGTGAGGAGAACCATCTGCTGGACTATTTTCATATACTCCAGGTCATCTGGATGTATACAATCCAAGTCTTCAATAGTGAAGAGAAAGTTTCCACAACTTTCATCAGCGGACATGAAGGCTTGAGCAGAGCTTGTTTCTTGGAATAGGCTTCCTTGGATGTAGCTCTCCCTTGGTGTATCATGGAAGGTGATGAAAGGACCCTTTTGTGAGTTATCAGGGAAGCAGATGAGAAGATGTTGTGGTTCTCTGCTATCCCTTTCAACCATATGAAGGGCTGAACTTTTTTGATTGTTGGAGGAGCTACTTGATGGATTTTGTAGGTTCATCTCCACCTGGTAACCACTAAGGAAACCATACAACTCTATGAGAGTAAGAGTGGAGAGGTTCTTAGTTCTCTTAATGGCCATACAGTAGTGAGTCCATTATCTAGGAAGAGAGAACATGAACTTCCTCACTATGTCCCTATTCTCAAGCTTGACTCCAACATCCATTAAAGTATCCACAATCTCAACATACCTAAAGTATTGTTCAGTCATGGTTTCACCTGTCTTGTAGGTGAAGTTCTCAAACTGCTGCTTCATAATGTCTTTCTTATTCTCCTTGGCTTCCTCAGACCCCTCATACATGAGGTTTACTGCATCCCAGAGTTGCTTAGTAGTTTTGCACTTCTTGAAGCCTCTGTATATGGAGTTTGGAAGAGCAGTTTGAAGAGCGATCATGGCTTTCTAATCTACTCTATTTTCTTCTAGTCTTTTTTAGAGTAGTCAGCCATTTCCTTTGGTTTCATCCCACCTACAGCAGTGGCTGAATAGGTGCTTGGGATATGAGGTCTTTCAACAATAGATCTCCATATCCTACTGTCTTTTTACTTGATGAACCCTTCCATACGTTGGCACCAAGTATCAAAGTCATCAGGAGTGATTAGTGGAGACTTTGTCATGGTACCAGTTTCCATATTAGCCTTAGAGATAGCTGCCATTTGAGTTGATAAGTGTTTTGTGAAACTAAAGAGATTTAAGATGGTGAGATCTTACAATCAAGAGCCTGAAAAGCTCTGATAGCAATTGCAGGACTGTTGAAGGGTGGTCAATGTAATAGTTTCACAAGGAGGAGAGATTTAGAACACTTAGAAGAACAAATAAGGAATCGGTTAAGATGAAATAATGAACACAGTAAAAAGAACAATAACAAGAACACTCAAATATAGTTTTTCAAGAATGATGTATATTGCTCTCAAGTTCTTACCAGTGTTACAAAGCTTAATCCTAAATACATGTACTTGAGATACTTTATACTACATCCTCCAGCCAGCCATACTTTAAAGGCCAGCTGGAAACACTACTCTAGACAACAAGATAAATATAGAGTGAAAAGGCATATTTCCTTTTGACTAATGACTATGACATACCATAGCTCACACCCTAATATATTACAAAAAGGATAAAAGTACAAGAGTGGAAAGTAACTGATAAAAGACCTTAATCTATAGTTTGACAAAAGTAAGGACTTTTCATCAACTCATATAAGTTGGTGAGTCTTTAGAAGTGGCAGCAGAAAGTTGTTCAGCTTTTGTGAAAAGGTGATTTAGAAAAAGCATGTCTTCTTCGTCTTCGGAAGAAATTAGTCTTTGGCTTCAGAAGACTTTGTCTTTGAAGCTTCAGAAGACTTCATCTTTGGCCTCAAAAGATTTGGTCTTTTGGCTTTGAAAGATTTAATACTTAGCATAATTCACTTAGTTATATCAAATCTTCCAAACTTCCTTGTACTTCACATATGCATGTTAAGAGCTCTTTGGTTGTTCTTTGGTTGCATCAGCCTTTAAGTGTATTCCTTACAATATGTATATATGTGTATGTATATATGTGTATAGGATTGGGATATTATGTTAACCTAGAGTATTTATGAGAACTCTTTAACTCTTCCATAGCCCTTAATTTAATATAAAATAATTAGATTCCAATTGAATGGTGTAGATCATCTAAGGGTAGATTGGTCGTTTTTATGGACTTTTCCTACAATGTGTCAGATAAGCTCTAGACAAATCTAATTTACCTTACCAACAAGTACATACCACCTCTACTTTCTCTTTCTAAAGACTCAAAACCCTAGAAACATAACGGATTAAAACCCACTTGTTCTTGCTAAAAAGGTAAGGAGCTTTATGTGTATCATCTTTTTCACCTTTAAAAAACCATCTCTAAAACCTTACAGAACCTTCTCTTTCAACACCACCACAAATGATTGTTTCGCCAGACATAGGGAATCGTTATTGTTTCGTTGGGGGTGATCAAGGCTGTGGAGATGGTGATAACCATCGTAATCCACCGCACAACGCCACCTAATCAACCCAGCCTATTACGGTGACTCGGATCTTGTTCAAATCGACCTAGATCTTTCATTAATTGACCCACATCTCTACTCCATAAATGCAATTAGGCATATTATTGGGCTTTGCGTAGATCAGGGATTTTTTTATTGGGTTGCCATCTGTTCGACCTATATACTTTGCATATTATTAGGCTACGGATTCCATATGTTTTTTAAGATCAGGTATGTTTTGATTTTAATTATGAACCAAAAAGAAGAACAATTAAGATTGGGGTTTTTAGAATGAAGAAGAATAGTAATTTCACTTGGATATTGAGTATTATTATGGTGTTTTTTTATTGTAATATAGAACACAAGTCCACCATAGAGTGACATATATATTTCTTTTTTGTTTGATTATGGTTGTATAAAATAGGTAATGCATATTTTATTGGTGTAATCTCATACGTGTTGTTTTTATAGTGATGCAATTTCACACGTTAATTTGCATTGGTACTCGTTTCTTCTCAAACACGGTTACAACTTCTTTAGAAGGTTTCAGGCATGTTTACAGAGTAGAAGAAGACCTATAAGAAAAAATGCTGATTTTCTTAGTTTACATTAGTTTACATTAGTTTACATTGAAAAAACCATTATTGTTATAATTTCGCTACAGTAGAGTAATTACAGTAGTGATTTTTTTGTTACAGTGGTGATTTTTTTTGTTATAGTGATGTAGTTTTTTTATTGTTTAATTTTTTTTACAATAGTGTAATTTCGTTGGTGTTTTGTTGTTACAATGGTGTAATATTGTTATTTTGGTTTAATTACAGTGTTCAAATTTGAGTTACACTGGTGTAGTTAAATGGTGTAATGTCTTTTGGTTGTTAGGTTGTTGAATCACGATGTTATTGATAGTTGCAGTGGTGTAATATCGGGTGTAAGTTTTTGTTATAATGTTGTAACAATAATGTAAGTGTTTTGTTGCACCAGTGTAGTTTCGCCAAGTCGGGTAAAAAAATAAAATTTTGCATGATTATATGAGAAATAAAGAGAAAAATGTGATGTATTTAATGATGTAATTTTTATAAAAAAAATTAACAATTTAAAAAAATATTGAAATTTAAAAACAATGGAGTAAACCTTTTAAATTAAAAAAAGAAAAAGAAAATAAGGGGTAATAGAGTGGGTTAAATGACTCTTTTGCCCTTATTGAATAAAAAAAGAAGGAAAAGATCTTGGCCACTTAAATTTTGATCAATGGATGATTGTGGGTTAAGGGTTCTCATAAAAAGGATTGGTTCTCATTTGAACCTAAGCCTATATATATGTATCTATATATGCATATGTATATATATGTATGTATATGTATATATATGTATGTATATATATGTATAGTATATATATATATACACACACACTTATATATATATAGGGTAAGGTTCAAATGAGAACCCTACCTTATTTTAAGAACTTTTTAACTCATCTATATACCATTAATCAAAATTTCAAGGGAAAAGATCTTTTCACTTTGTTCTTTTATTTATTTTAATAGAAAAGGGTATAAATTTCATTTAACCCACCCTACTAAAATTCAGATTTACTAGAATTTTTACATGTGTCCCTACCTTATTTCCCCTATATCTCTTTTTTGGTTTAAAAATTTTACCCCTTTTATTTTTAAAACCTTTATAACTTTTTTTATAAATTGTTTTCTTTTTATAATAACTACACTATTAAACTCGTCTTATTTTTCTCTTTAATTCCAATATAGTCCCAAAAAAATTTAAATTTATTTTACGAACATAAATACTTACGGTGAATTACATCATATTATAATTACTTACAATGCATTACATCGAAATACATATATACAAACCAATAAAAACAAAACCTAATAAAATGATTTTATATCCATCATGCAAAAATATTGTAGTGTAGTAAAAAATAAAACCTAATATATGCGTCATCGTTACCATCCTCCGTCGTGCAAAAAAATACAGTGCATAATCCTTAAAAAAATATCTAAATTTCAGGATAAAAAATAATGAAACATAGTGTAGTAACAACAAAAAAACACAAAATTAAATATAAAAGCATACTCAAATTTATAAACATCAGAAACATAATAAATTATCACAAATAAAGTTAACGTAACATAAACACTTATTTACAATGAATTATATCATGTTTATTTGAATGTAAATCCTAATACTTACAGTAAATTACATCATATTTGTAATTACTAAAAGTAAATTACAGCATAATTATAATTATTTATAGTAAATTACAACATATTTATAATTACTTGCAGTAAATTACATCTGTTGTTACTCCATGTAAGTAAACCACTCTAATGGAATTTCAACACTATAACGAAACCAAAATAACAAAACTACACCACCATAATGAAATTAAACCAATGTAAACCAATCTAGAAAACAATGTAAGCTAATGTAAACCAATATAAACCAAAGAAAAACAACATTTTCTCGTTTAAGGATAATTGAAACTTGAAAACCGCCTTTTTAAATATGCATCACCAATAGATCTTGTAACCTGGATAACCAAAACTGCTATATTAGTTGTATAATTTATCTTGTTTAGGGATAATAAATTACATCATGTTATATAACAAATTTCACATAACGGAAACATACTTATAACTATAAACATTAGAAACATAATAGCTTGTTATATAACAAAGTTCACATAATGAAAACATTTAGTTATAATAAATTGCATCATGTTTATTTGTAATTATTTAAAATGAATTAAATCATATTTATAGTTACTTATAGTGAATTACTTCAAGAGAAAAATATTGTAACGCCCTGAAATTTTGAATAAAGGCGAAGTTCTCGCGCGAGAGGTTGGGTTCTCGTGCGAGTCATGAAGTTCTCGCGTGGAGGACGGTTCTCGCGCGACTGAAAGTTCTCGTGTGAGAAGTCTAGCGAAAAGTTTGAGCTGGGTATAAATAGCTGAAAACACCCAGCCAGACCCTAGTTTCACGCGAGAAGTACTGTTGCTAAACAGAGAAAGCGGCTGCGTAGAGAGAGAAAGTGAAGAAACATAGTGTTTAAGGTGTGTAACTCGTGTAGTAACTCGTGTTATGTACTAAGGATGGATTATTGATGTATAAAATGCATGATTATGTAGTTTTTGCTTGGTAAAAGCTTCGGGAAAGTTCTGGTTGTGCTAGAACTTCAAAAGGTGAGTTCTAGTCCCCTTTTATGTGTTTTATCCATGTTTTGGGGCCAATATGCATACTTTATGAATGTTTTGTTAAAAAATAATGATATAAACTGTTATTGAATTTTTTGGGTGTTAAAATGGTTAAGGGAGCGATAACTTGTGAATAAAGTTGTGTACAGCAGAAAAGTTATCGCGCGAGAGGCGAGTTCTCGCGCAAAATACAGTTTTCACGGCTAACGGTTATCTTTTAAAGTTCTCATACGAATGATGATGTTCTCGCACGAATGATGAGTTCTCACGTGAAGGATGAGTTGTCGCTTGATGTGGGAAGTTCTCGGGCGAATGTGGGTTCTCGCGCGAAAACTTTGGACTGTTACGTGTTATGTTACCCTGTAAACGTGCGTTAATAATGAATTAATGATGAAATTAATGTTTAAGAATTAATGTGCGTATGTAGATATATTATATATATACCATGATAGTTAAAGGCTAAAGAACGATGATAATTCACATGTGAAACGCTAAAGAACAGTTACCCTGTATAGCATAGCAGTGAAAACATTAAAGCGCTAAAGAAGTCTTGCAAGCACTTGATAGGAGATGTGCTTCGTGCATTCTCACCCGATAGGAGTTACACTCCTGTGTGCTCAGCTGATAGGAGATATGCTTCGTGCATTCTCACCCGATAGGAGTTTCACTTCGGTATGCTCAACTGATAGGAGATATGCTTCACGCATTCTCACCCGATAGGAGTTACACTCCGGTGTGCTCAACTGATAGGAGATATGCTTTGTGCATTCTCACCCGATAGGAGTTACATTCCAGTGTGCTCAACTGATAGGAGATATGCTTCATACATTCTCCCCTATAGGAACTAAGCTTCATGCTAAGTTCAAATGATGATGTAAGCTGAATGGTAAAGTAAAGTATGGGTAACGTAATGTAAAGCGAATGGTAAAGTAACGGATGGGTAACATGATGGTAAAGTGTAAAGTAATGCAAAGCAAAGTGAAGTAATGTATGGGTAACGTAACGGTAAAGTGAATGGTAAAGTAAAAGTTAAGGTTTGATTATCGAACGATTTTGATGACAATGTTGATGATGAACGAGGTTAAAGTTTGTATGATGTTAATGTATGTTGTAGTTTTGTTAAAGTAAACCTAGAGCTCACTCAGCGTCGCTGACGTTTGTATGCATATTAGATTGACATGTATGCTATACATTTTGGGGTGAGTTTGGCATGGATGGGAGAGCTACCTAGCACATGATTGAGACTGGCATCCCGGCATAAAGCTTTAGTTAGATAACTAAAGTGATCTTTTGATGTAAATTTTAAATGATAGAAATTTTTGTACGTTCCGCTACGTATATTAATGAAATTTGATGTTCCAGAACTTGTGTTTCTGATGTCCAAATCTAACTGTGGGTGTCTGAGATGGAAGCGGTGATTGAGATCAGTGAATGTATAGCTGACCAGGCTGTGAAGTTCGCAGCTCACTCATTTGTTAACAAAGCTATTCATTGGTGGAACACTATCAAGTAGACTAAAGACACTCGTGAGTTTAGGAACTTGAAGTGGAATGACCTGAAAGAGATGGTGATGAGGAAGTTCTGCCCTCAGAATGAGATTGACAGGGTGGAAAGGGAATTTGTCTGGGTCCGAGAACAAGAATCTCAGTTGATATGACTCAACCTAGGATCGAATATGATGATTGAGTCAGTGATTAAGTAGCGGAAAGACCAAATCGCAGAACATTTAATACTGAAAATGATAATAAATGCTTTGTATAATGATGCGAGTAAACAATATACAAAGACAGCTGGGGTTACTATTTAAATGAGTAATATTATCAATGTTGAAAGAAGAACTTACAAACTTAGGTCATACTGTTCTATTTTTAGGCATACACATTGCCTATACAAAATGACTAATCTACCCTGATAACTATACATCAGAAACTAGTCTAAGTACAAAATAAGAGCAGCATTTGTAAGTGTTCATCCGCATTGACTAATGCGGATGAGCAAGTCTTCATCAGCATTTGTTGTTGATAGTCTTCAGCATTAACTTAATTCATCCGCATTAGTTGACGCGAATGAACAAGTCTTGGCAGCATTTCTTTTGTTCATCCGCATTAGTTAATGCAGATGAACAAACACTTGTCAGCATTTGTTTTTCTTCATCCGCATTAGTCAATGCGGATGAACAAATACTTGTCAGCATTTGTTCAATGGACATCTGTAATAACTAATGCAGATACTTCTATACTTGGTTCCTTTTTTTGTTGTCTTCTGTTTGTCTTCTATCTTTGGAGTTTGCCAACTAGAGCAACCTTCAACCACCTCTTGAATTGGCATGTATGATCCTTTCAGAGTCCAACAATACTCCCCTTAAGGATTATACAGCCTCAGTACTTCAAGAGTGTGATAGTGGTGAAGTTTGTGATGATTCTGGAGGTTCTTCATGAGCTTTTCTTGTTTGGACATTTGATGGAGAGGGTGTTGATGCAGTATCAGCAGGAAGCATGGGTTCTACCAAAGTTGGATCCAAAATTGCCTTGATCATGTTGGAGAAGTCTTGGGCATCATTCATCTTGTCTCGACTCAGCACATGAATCTTCATTTGGCTCATGTTGTGAATTGCATCAAAGGGCATTTGTTTCAAAGAAATTGGTTCCCACACTAAAATAGTGGAAAAACCATCTCTAAGAATCAGTAGGGTCCCATCAACATCAACTTCAAGCTTTACAATGTTGCCCATTTGGAGAGGCACCTTCTTATTCTTTCTTTGTTCTCTTTTCTTGTTTATTCTGTCATAGGCCATCTTCAAAATCTTAATACATTTCAGCATGAACTCTAAGTCATCTTCTCCCATTTTGTTGTTGAGTGATTTGAAGTGTCTTATGAAGATGTAGTGAACATAGGATTCATCCAATAATCTCACCTCATATCCACTAAACAATCTGATTTCTGGTGCTTCCTTTCCTCCCCATTTCCTTTCAATAACCAACGCATATGTCTTCTCATCATAATACACATTGGAGATTGGTTTTGTATTGTGTGTTCCAGCAACCATTTTTCTTTTTAATGACTCAGTCGGCTTTACATTTAATTCTGGAAATATCAACTCTTCTGCTTCTCTTTTTCTTTTCTGTTCAAACGGATTTCTGAAAGATTTATATTTTCATACATAGATGGCCTTGAGGGATTTGAAGTTGTTAGTTTTCTTGAACATTTTCAGGATGTCTTCAAATTCATATCCTCTGTACATTGCATCATGATTTATCAATTCAAGCTCTGCCAACTTCTTTAAATCATGAATTTGCATCATGAATTTGCATAGCATTTACCAGAGCAGTGTACTCTATGAAGAATTGTACAAGCCCAGAAATACTCTTCACCATGAACATGTTCCAACTGCTGTCATACTCCCAGGAAATAATCTTTATATAACTTTTGCCTTTAGGAGAAGACACACCCTTGATCATCTCGAAAGTGGTCTTCCCTTCTTGCAGCTTTAATTGGGAGGGTTCAATGAACCATTCTGGATTCTTATGAAGCATAGGGGCCAAAACATCTTGATCCTTGGTGGTTAGTCGAACATCTTAAGCAGATGTTCTTGTTCTTGGTTTTCTACCTGTTACCTCTTCTTCAATTGACTGAAGTCTCTCCTTCTTTTCTTTAATCATCTTCAAAATTGATACCCGAAGGGAGTTGGTCTTCATATTACCCAACTTTCTTCTTGTTAACCCTTTCTTGGATAAATAATCCTTCATTTCCCTGTCAGTCATACTGTAGGGATCAGGATATGCTGATTGAGTTTCTTGCTGCTTTATAGGCTTAGTAGCACTAGAGGAGATCTTGGCAGTTTCAGTCATCGTCTCATAATCAGTGACAAAAATGGGGTCAAGTAGCCTTTCTATCTTTTTCACCTCTTCAACCATTGCCTCATAAGTCATGTTAAAGATGTCATTTGCCTCATATCCATGATTAATCAGATACATTGCTTTAATCATGAGATCATCTGATTTGGCCTTTTTAACATTTCTTCAACTGATGGTTCATCCCTATCATGACCTCCTTCAATCTCTCCTTCCTCTAACATAATCACCTCAAGCACCTTTTGCATTTCCTTTTCAGCCTTCTCATGTTCTTCCAAAAACTCAGCTATAGCTGCAAGGCTCCTCGGATCATCTTTTTGTTTCTTAACAGGGGGTTCTTCTTCAACCATTGGTAGTTTGCCTTTGGCTTTCTCTCTTAAGTACTTTCTTTTTCTTGAATAAGTATGCAATCTAGGTACAGAGGATGATGGGACAGAGGCTTTTATGTCTTGTTTCTTTCTTTCAAGCTCAAGCTTTTCAGCTTCCTCCTTCTGTTTATCAGCCATTTCTTTCTGTTTTTTAGTTTCAGCTTTCTGTTATTCACCTTCCCTTTATTTTAGTTCTTCACATAGGCTTTTGATCAATTCTTGTTGTTCAACAGTCAAGGTAACTGTTGGAACAAGTTGCATCTTCGATTCTTCTTCTATGGGAATAGGATTAATGGGAATAACAACAATTGGCTCTGCAGGAGTTCTTATGTCTTTGATGTAGTCCCAAAATTCTTCATCAATGATAACTCATTGGAGGAGTACATATCTAGATAATCTATAAGCTCTTTCATCACTGAATCTTCTTTAGGAGAGTGATCAGAGTGTACAACAATAGCCAAACTTTCTTCTCCCCCAACCCCACTAAATTCTGCCTGTTATGAGGTTTCTGCATTTTCTGTTTCTTCATGGCCTTGATCTGTTACATCTCTTTCCACCACTTTCTTTAATTGAGCAAGTAACTCTAATTCAGAAATTCTTTTGTTTAGGGCTTCAATTTGTTTGTTGAGATCAGCTATAATGTTTGTTTGGATCTCAATAAGGTTTTCTTGATCTTCCATAGCAATGGTCTAGATAGCTACAGTATCCAAGTGACCACTTATTTCTTCTCTTGACATCTCCAATGAGGCTTTGAGTCTTTTAATCTCAACATCTTTCTTTTTTATTTCAGCCTCATGTTTGGTTTTTAATTCTTTCAACTCCTTTCTTTTTCATCAAGTTCAAGGATTCTATCATTGATGATCCCTGCCCTTCTTTCAAGTGTCTTCTCCATTCTTGCAACCTTCTGTAACAAATTTGAGATCATTCTATCTTTCTCATCTGGTCTATTAATCTCTGATTCAGCAAAGCTCTCTAAAAGGCCTTCCTCTGAGAGTATTTGTCTCTCAGGAAGTTATGCAACTGGATGATCATCCTCCTCATCAGAAGGTGATTCAGAAGAATCTAATAAGCTAGCAGATTCACCAGACTCAACAGATGCAGCAACAGCATGTGGAGAAGAATCAGAGGGAGATACTTGATGGATTTGGATTGGTTAGTGTGGAGGTGAATCAGTGGGAGAAGCTCTAAATGGAGATGGAATTGCTTGTTCATGTACTAAAGGCACGGTGTGAGAATCACCACCTACGTCTCCTTGTGGTGACACTATCCTTAGTATGTGTTCAACCTCCTCAGCATGCTCTTCAACAATGTGTTGATTAAGAGCAGCTGGTTGTTCTTTAATGTTTTCTTGTATATCAACCTGTTCTTCCACAACTTGTTCCTTAACAGCTTGTTCCTCAACAATAGGAACAACATCATCTGCAGCTGCTTCTGGAACTTCTTCTGCATTTATTTGTTGCAACATCCAAGGAAATAGTGGAAAGAAGGTTCCACTATAAAAATTTCTGGGATCCCTCTTCTTGATGTACTTATAAGACTTGGCATTGTAATGAGGAATATCCATAACATTTCCTTCTAGCACAAGATTGGGAAAAGCTTCATTTATGAAGCATTGGATAAACCTCAGATACATAAGGAACATATGCCTTCTCCCTTCCTGAATGTTTGATATCAGTCCATTGAACACATAGGCAGACATGTTGAAAGGTTTGTTAGTGCACAAGGCACAGATGGCTGATGATATGGTGATGGGGATGTCATTCCAACCTGTCTTCCTCTTGGATAAGCAATGTTGGAATAAGTGAATAAGAAATCTCCATTGGAGATCAACCAACCTTTTGACTATTTTGCTTCCCTTTAAATCCACCTTCATAGCCAATGTTTGCAAAGAAGGTCATAATATCATCTTCTTCAAGTTCTAGAGGAGAGTTGGCATCATCCTCAAAGGTTACTGTTTTAATAGGATGTTGACCTAATTTTGATTTTGGTGATGAAAAATCATTGAAGTTATGTTTTCTTCTTGATTTTTGACCATTTTCATTGTTTCAAATGTCTTTTACATCCTAAACATTGGATTTGATTTCCACAATTTCATGGTTGTGATTCCCCTGATCATCGTGGTTGATTTAGGGTTTGAAACACAGTCATTCTTTGTTATTCACAATTACATCTGTCTCAATGAACTTTATAATTTCATTTAAATCCATTGTTCTTGATTGAGATTAAGCATTTTCTTAAACCTAGGGTTCTTTGTTTCATGACTGGTTCGACATTTGAAATTTTCAAATCCATTAAGAATCACCTTGTTTTTTATATTACCTCGATGAAGAATCAAATAGAGATGGTATGAAGTTTGAATGATCAACAGAAACACTTGATTTGTGATAGTTTGAATGATGATGAAGAACAGTAGAAGAACGCTCGTCGCACTTTAAAAGTTCACTCAAATTTGAAAAGTAATAAATGAATCACATTAAATGTGTTTAAATAGTACATTTGATAACTTACTCAAATTTTACAAGTGTGAACAAATGCGTAGGTTTAATTTTACTACTGTAGCAAATGCGCATTAACATTTTTCTTTGGGCGAATTTACTATGCGCATGAACATTTAACTTTGGGCACATTTACTGTGACAAATGCGTATAAACAAGTTTACTTGCATGCATTTACAGTAGCAAATACGAAAGAATAAGTCAACCAGTCCGCATAACTGCGAAAGAACAAAATAGCTTAACCTCATTACTGTAGCAAATGCGGAAGAACAAGTTAAACTATCCGCATCTACTGTAGCAAATGTGGAAGAACATTAAGTTGTCCGCATTAGTTCACTTGTACAAAAAATAGTTACCCGTATTGGTTATGTGTCTGGGTTACCTTCACCCGCATTAACCAATACTCTTACCCGCATTAATTTTTAAACTTGTCAAAAATTAATGTTTTTGCAGATGATGATTCTGATTGTTTTTGCACTGATGTTCTGATTTTTATGAAGATGAGTCTGCTGTTTTGATTTTAAGAAGTTTTATCAGTTGATAGGATTGCCAATTCTTGCTTGGATTGACTTGTATACCCGGTGTGATACAAGTTTCTCAGTTTTGACTGAACTTTGACTTTGTGCTTCCAAATATCTGCATACACTGAGACACTTATGGTATAACTTCTACACCAACACAGTCAAACCTTTTTGTTTTAATTTTTGTCTTAAACAAAAAAAAAATTGTTGCAAATTTTATGTTTTTATGAATATTTTCTTTTAAATTTTTAATAACTCCCCCTAAAGTTTATATCCAAATTGGATAGAAACTTTAATGAATTTTAAAATTGAAAGGAAAATATTTCTAAATTTTTGTTTTTCTTATCTGTAAATGACAAGGAAGTGTACCTTATTTGGGATCATATCAATCTTACCTTTCACAAGTGCAAGTAGTCATGTCCCTATTGATTGTAGGTATGTTTGTCCTCTTAAACTCATGCTTGGTTAATATTTTAATGCATATGATCATTATCATGTTTTGAGTGGATTAAACATTCAACATGTACCTCAGACTTAGAAGCATAGCAAGATCAACTACCCTCATGAAATGTATGGTAGAACTTTTTCACAGCTTGCAAAACCAGGTCATTTAAATTATGAAATCTCATTTATTTTATGGTAAGGGGGATCCTCATTGGGATTCTTTTATTTTGATCCTTATATTTATTTGATCCACATTGGGATTCTTTTTGCTCTTCACTTTGGAAGGTGATCCACTTTGGGATTCTTTTTGTTCATTCACAAGGAATGTAATTCATCCAGATTGGATGTGTTCCACATTAGGAATCTTTTTGGATCTTGACATCAGCACTATGTGCTTGTTTCTCTAGATATTTGCTCAGCAAAACAGAGGAGAAACTGATGTGGGTGAATGAGATTCATAAGGTATCATGACCTGGTGTGTTTAGATTACTACACATACACACATTCGGATAAGTGAAATACTTACACACCATGAGATGATGGCCTCACAGTTGAATGTGATCTTTAGTTTATCACAGCATTTGTCTTCTTTTCTAAGATGAGCCTACCCGCATATCAGGTAAGTCATCTCAGTCTTTCAAGATTTTGAAATAAGCACAAGGAGTACATCATGTACTGCAACAAAATTGACTTCTTTTTGTATTTTTATGATTTTTGAATATTTTTTGAAATTTTGATTTTACTCAAGGTTATTCATGCCAATTGATTGGACTAAGAATTCAAACCGACTAGGGTCAAATGCCTTAGTGAACAAATTAGCTAACTGATTATCCATATGAACCTGAATCAACTTGATTAACCCCTTTTCAGCACAGTCTCTCAAAAAGTGATATCTAATTTCAATGTGTTTGGTTTTGAGTGCTGAACTGGATTATTTGTAATAAACATGGCTGTTGTGTTTTCAATGTGAATTGGTGTGTGCAAGAAGTTAAAACCATAATCAAGCATCTGGTTTTGAATCCAGACAACTTGAGAGCAACATGCTGATGCTATTATGTACTCAGCTTCTGCTGTTGAAACAGATACATTTGTCTGCTTCTTGCACTGCCAGGAGACCAGTCTGAGACCAAGAAATTGACAACCTCCAAAAGTGGACTTCCTATTGAAGTTACATCCCCCGTAGTCACTATCTGTGTATGCATAGAGATTGAAGTGTCCTTCCTTTGGTTACCATAATCCAAGCGCAGGCTTGCCCTTGAGATATCTGAATATCCTCTTCACAGCATTCACATGAGATTCTTTAGGATCAGCCTGATATCTGGCACAAACACAAACACCAAACATAATGTCAGGTCTACTAGCTGTAAGATACATAAGTGAACCTGTCATTGATCGATACAGAGTCTGATCCACTGATTTGCCATCAGAGTCTTGGCCAATCTTCACTTTAGTATCCACAGGAGTTCTAATAGACTGACAGTCTGCTAAATGAAATTTCTTAAATATAGATTCCACATATTTTGATTGATTGATGAAAATTCCATTTGTTGTCTATTGTACTTGTAAACCCAGGAAGAAGGTGAGATCTCCCATAGCGCTCATTTGAAACTTAGAATGCATGAGGTTTTCAAAGTCTTTACAGAGTTGCTTGTTTGTTGAGCCAAAAATGATATCATCCATACAGATCTGGACAAGCAACAATTCATGTCCCTTCTTCTTTCTGAATAAAGTCTGATCAATCTTTCCTCTTTCATATCCATGACTAAGGAAAAGAGATGATAGAGTCTCATACCACTTCTGAGGGGCTTGATGTAAACCATATAGAGCTTTGTCAAGCTTGTACACCCTGTGAGGGAAATCAAGATCCTAAAAACCTGGTGGTTGACTCAAATAGACTTCTTCTGAGATTTTTCCATACAAAAATGTGCACTTTACATCCATTTGATACACAGTGAATTTCATAGATGCAGAGTAGGCAAGAAAGATTCTTATGGCTTCCAATCTCACAACAGAAGCAAACACTTCGCATAGTCTATTCTTTCTTCTTAAGTGTATCCCTGTGCAACTAATCTTGCTTTGTTTCTGATGACAATGCTCCTGTCATCTGTATTGTTTTTGTATAGCCATCTGGTACCGATAGGGTATTGTCCTTCAGGAAGGTCTACCAGTTGCCATACTTCTTGTTTCTTGAACTATAGCAATTCTTCCTGCATTGGCTCAATCCAGCTATTGTCTTGAAGAGCCTCTTTAATATTCTTGGGTACTATTTGACACAGAAAGCATGAAAAAATAGATGTTTGCAATACTTGACTTGCTTCTGGTCACCTGCTTATCTAGATCACCAATGATGTTAGACACTGGATGATTCTTATGTGTCCTGGTAATTGGAATCAAATCACCAGCAATAGACACATCAAGATTGGAGACATTTAGATCATCTTGGTGAGAGGCATCTTCAGGTTGTGATGTAGGTGAATGGTGAAGGTAATCAAATGCTTCATCAGCTTCAGTAGCACTTTGAAGACTTTCATCATTTGCATTTCCTTCAATTTCAACTGGATAGAAGCTGATTCTAGATTTCTCACTTCAGTGGATGGTTCTGCGGAAGGAAAGGGCATTGAACTAGGACCAGCTTCAGTTGAAACACTCTGATGTTATGCAGCTTGTCTGACAGGATCGGCTTGTAATGGGACTTCTTCATTAAATTGATCAGCAGAAGAAGGAGGAATCATAAGAAAGTCAGTTCTTCTCTTCACTGTTCCAGGAGATCCTGCATTTGACAAGTGAAACTAATCAAAAGATCTAGTAAATGAGTCAATATCAAACAACCAATCAAGGCCATTTATTGACTTGGGAAAAGAATGCTCATTGAATTGAACATTGGTTAATTCATCAATAATGTTTAATCTAGGATTAAACACTCTAAAATCCTTTGAAACAGAGTAATACCCCACAAAGAATCCCTCATCAGACTTAGGAGCAAACTTTCCTAAATGGTCTCGGGTGTTTAATATTGAGACAGGACAACCAAATGGCTTCAAAAATCCAATAAATAGTTTTCTATGAAAAAGAATTTCATATGGAGTTTTGTTGCTTTCTTTAATTATCAAAGTTTGATTTTACACAAAGCACGATATGTTGACAGCTTCTGCCCAAAAGGTAATTGGCAGTTTGGCATCGGCTAACATTATTCGTGCTGCTTCAATCGGTGTTCTATTTCTTCTTTCAGCTACTCCATTTTGTTGAGAAGTCCATGCCTTTTTGTGTGCAAAATGAACTTAGATTTTCATTTTTGAATTATGTCCCATTATCGCTTCTGATTTATTTTACCTTTAAATCCAGTTGATTTTCAATTTTTATGATAAAATCTTTTATTATTTGAGACGCCTTGTTTTTATGAAGTAAAAAAGAAGACCCATGTAAATCATATAAAGTCATCTATGATCACCAAACAATAATGCTTTTTCCCAATACTCATGACATGAGTTGGACCAAAGAGATCCATATGAAGCAACTTCAATGGAGAATTGTTTGTGTTCATCAGCTTTGGCTTATGGGAGGACTTATGTTATTTTCCTTTAAGACATGCAAAACAGTGGTCAATGAAATGAAATTCTTTTTAAGGTAAACAAATTACATGATTTCCTTTGACCAATCTATTCATGTTTTTGAAATTCGTGTGTCCTAAGCATCTATGCGAAAGCTGTGACTCATCAAAAGATGCTTTAGACAAAAGACATGTCTCTTCTGATGGATAAACAGAATTAAGGTTCAAGACATAGGTATTATTCTTTCTCGGAGTCTTCAAGACGACCCATTCTTTAGGAATTTAAAATCCTGGTTTCAGATTGTAGCAATGAGTGTCTGTGAAGTGAGTGGAATATTTCTTGTCATAGATCTGAGACACGCTGAGCAGATTGAAGTTCAGTTGCTAGCAGTAGTTCACTTTATCAAAACTCAGTAATCCATTTGTCACAGATCCTTCCCCTGTAATTCTACCACCTTGTGAATCTCCACCAAATGCCACAGTAGTTCCTTGAATATGCTTGAAGTCATGAAGGAGGGAACTGTCTCCAGTCATGTGTCGAAAGCATCCATTGTCCATAAACCATAAGCTGTTGGACCTGTATGGACGACCCTACAAGCATAAACGAACTAGTTAGATTGAGGAACCCAAGCCATGATGGTCTTGGGTTGTCCGTTTCTATCCATCACTTTGACCTCTTGATATTTTCCTCTAAGTTGTGTTTTCGAGGAAGATGCTTTGACCAATTTTTGTGGATTTCTTTTTGGTTTGATTTCATCAATTTCAACTGAATTGTCAAAAGAGTATGCAAATCTTTGATCTCGATTTCTATGTAGAAATTGGGTACGTTTTTGTTTTTCAGAAGTCACTTTAGTATTATATTTTGAATGTGAACTCAATGATTGTTTCCCAATATTATTAATGTTCCTTTTGGTGTTCTTTGGCTGCCATTGATCATAGAAATCCTTATCAGTGTTTGAAACCCGTGAATGTATAAGGTCTTTTGGACTTCTACTTTTGACCTTGTCAGATGAAATTGGCGAAATAGGCTTGTTTTGAGGAATTCTCAAGCCTTTTTGGTTAAAGTAACAATCAGATGTGTTGTGAGTAGTCATATCACATACAGAACAAAATTTGTTAAAATAATAGTTTTTGGTTGAATGATTGTTCATGTCATAGATAGAGCAATACTGATTAAAGTAGCACTCCTCTGTATTGTGATTAGACATGTCACAAATGTCACAATACATTTGTTTGTCCTTTGACTTTGATGAAGAAATTAAATCAGTTTTCTGGGTGGTAGCAGATTGTTTCACAATTCTGCTTTGCTTAAGTTTTGCTGACTGATTTTGCTTTTTTTTGCTCTTGTTCAACTCTTTTTCAAATTGTTCCACATGTTGTTTATCGCAAATGTCAAAACCTATCCCTTGTTTATTTTTAGATGATGATGATGAAACAGGTTTTACATTTGGTTTTTGAATTAAAGTGGATTTCCCTTTGGACACTGAGGGAACTGTAGCTTTCTCTTTGTAGTTTAATGAAACCTTTTCTAATTTGCTGGAAGTTTTAGGAGATTTGATCTCACTATCAGATTTGCTTTCAGCAGAGGGTTTCATAGAACATTCAGCAGTGTTATTCATCTTGAGTTTTTCAGGAACAAATTTTACAAAGGGCACAATGGCTTTGACTGGGCTCTTTGGTTTCTGGACAACTACAGTTTGTCAAATCACTCTTTGATTTTGATTGGATGACCCAATTTGATTTTATCCTCATTTGTTTCAATGTAAACATTTGGTTTATTTTAAGGATTAGTTATTTGTGAAACAATTGTTTTAGTTTCAATAACTTTAGATTCAGTTGAATCAGATTGGGTGAATGACTCGGGCATAATTGTGTAGTTGTCATTATATGGAGCAGGACAAGTTTTGTAACCTATCCCAGTCATATCCTTGGCCTCCTTTTGAGAATCAAGTAACTTTTGCAACTTGACAGATGTGAGTTGAAACTTTTCAAGTTTCACTTCAATAGCCGATTGCTCGGCCTTTGATTTGGTCAACAGTTCAGTTAACCTCTCATTCTTAGCTGCAAGGGTAAACTTTTCACCATGGAGTGTTTCCATGTCAGATAAAAGATATTTGATTTTGACTTCAAAAATTCTCATTTCTTGTTTTAGCATCTCAAATTTCACCTTTTCTTCTTTTATTTTATTAGCTAATTTGTGATTGTGTTCCCTATATCCCTGTACTTCTAGAACACATTTATCAGAACATAAATTAGATTTTACCTCTGATGGCATTGGAATCGGACCATCATTAATGTGAGCCATCAGTGCATGATTCTGAAATTAAGGTTGAACTTCCTCTACGTATAGGCTCTAATCACACACTCCATCTTGTCTGATGACAAGTGCATTAGATGTTGGTTGGCTACTTCCTTGAGCTTGATGAGCCAATAGAGGTTGTCTTTGATGAATTGGCTATTGCTGATTATGATGCTGATTTTGATGCTGATTTTGATGAAGAGTACTTGACTGAAAGCTTGAATTGGGTTGAGATGAATGCTGACCATGTGAGGTTCTTTGATAGTTGTTGTTTCTTCTTCTGGGAGCATTACATTCCCTAGAGAAATGGCCAGTCATTCCACAGTTAAAACACTTAACTTTGGATTTGTCATATCCAAGCTTTGTGTTCTCATTCAGACTCAATTTCTTCCCTTTTCGGAAGAATTTCTTGGCTCTCATTGCAATCATGGCCATTTGCCATTGCAAGTCCATTTCTTCAACATCATCAGGATCCATTTCTTCTAGATCTTCCTGAATTAAATGAGCTGAAGTGAGTCTGCCCCCCAGATAAGCCTCAAAGCTAGCAACAAAGGCATTGTAAGTTGCCTTTTGCTCTTTAGATCTTTGCTCACTGGGCATACTGGTAGGTGTTACTGTGGATTGAGCAGAAGATAATGGTTTATGTTGTTATGGAGTAGCATAGAATCCAGTTGTCTTTGCTTGATCTCTTGATGCGAGAAAATCATCTTCTTCAGTCACGAAAGCATTCTTAATAGAATGAGTTTCAGATGGAAACTTGTATGCCTCAATGACTTGAGGTCCACTGACATTTTTGCTTCGTTCATCCAACTCTAGAGCTTTAATTTTTGCAATCATAATATCTAGGCTGGTACTCTCCTAATCAAGAGTGTTCTTCAACATAGTGACATTTTGTTTTCAACTTTCTGGTAAGCTGTGCAGCATTTTCTTGTTCATTTCTTCTTCTTTGTAAGTAACCCCCATAATCTCAAGATCATTCACCAGTTGTACAAATCTATGAAGCTGCCTTGAGATTGACCCTCCTTTGGCGTGGTGAAAGGTCTCATATTGATTTATCAGTTTATCCTTATTAATTTCAGTAACTTCACTGCTTCCTTCACAGATTATCTGCAGTGCATCCCAAACCCCTTTGGCTGTTCCATATTTTTCTAGCATCTTGAGAACATCCCTTTTTAAAGACTGAGTTAGAATGGAGTAGGCTTTAAGGTCAATCTTGATTTTCTTATATTCTTCGTCATCAAAATTTAAGTTTGGATCCTCAATGGGTATTCTAGCAATCTTGTACTAAGCAGCTTGATCAGTAGTGAGTGATAGAGGAATGTATGGCCCTTTGCAAATAGCGATCCAGTAATCAGGATCTACACCTGTAATGTAGTTTCTAAACCTGATTTTCCACTGCTTAAACTCATATTTGTGTTTAAGCATTGGAGGTTTAGATGCATGACCAAGTTTAGAATAATTAGTAGAATCCATTTTAATTTTACTGATTTTAATTGGTTTTGAGTATGATTATGTTGATTTTATGTCTTGAATGTTCAGACGGTCTACAGTCCTAGTGTTCTTGATTATCAGTTCTCAGTAGGGTTGCGATAAGGTTGATTTGATGTTGATTCCTGAGGAGATGAAAATACAGAACAAGTTGACGAAGTTTCTTTGCGATTTAAGTATTGACAGGGTTTTTGTGAGAATGAAAATCTCAGTTGATGTGACTCAACTTAGGATCGAATATGATGATTGAGTCAGTAATATAGTTACAGAATTACTATATTACAGAACATTAACTACTGAAGTAAATGCTTTGATGAACGTTTCACAAAGACAACAAGGTTACTGCTGAAATTGTATAATATTATAACTGATCGAAGGAACTTTCAAAGTTAGGGTATACTATTCTATTTATAGGCATACCCATTGCCTACACAAAATTACTAAACTACCCTGATTATTATACATCAGAATCTAGTCTAAGTACAAAAATAACATAAGCATTTGTATGTGTTCATCCGCAAAGTCTTCATCAGCATTTGTTGTTGATTGTCTTCAGCATTAACTTAGTTCATCCGCATTTGTTGTTGCGGATGAACAAGTCTTGGCAACATTTCTTTTGTTCATCCGCATTAGTCAATGCGGATGAACAAACACTTGTCAGCATTTCTTCTTTCTTCATCCGCATTAGTTAATGCGGATGAACAAATACTTGTTAGTATTTATTTAATGGTCATCCGCATTAACTAATGCGGAAACTTCAACACTTGTCTTTTTCTTGTCTTTTCTTTTGTCTTCTGTCTTGTTGATTTCAAACCAGAGCAACCTACGACCACCTCTTGAATTGGCAAGTATGATCCTTTCAGGGTCTAACAATACTCCCCCTAAGGATTATACTGCCTAAGTTCTTCAAGAGTGTGATGGTGGAGGAGGTTGTGATGATTCTGGTGGTTCTTGTTGTGCTTCCTTTGGTTGGACTATTGTTGGGGAGAGTGTTAAAGCAGTTTCAGCAGGAAGTATAGGTTCTGTCAAAGAATGATCCAAGATTGCCTTGATCATATTTGAGAAATCCTTTGCATCATTCATCTTTTCTCTGCTCAGGACATGTATCTTCATCTGACTCATAATGTGTATGGCAGCAATAGGCATTTGTTTCAAAGAGATGGGTTCCCACACAGAAATTATGAAAAGACCATCTCTGTGAATCAGCAGTGATCCATCTGCATCAACTTCCAGCTTTACAATGTTGATCATTTGGAGAGGCATATTATTTTTCTTCCTTTGTTCCCTTTTCTTGTTTATTCTATAATATGCCATCTTCAAAATCTTGATACATTTCAGAAAGAAATCCAAGTCATCTTCTCCCAGTTTGTTGCTGAGAGTTCTGAAGTGTCTTGTGAAAATGTAGTGAATATAAGATTCATCCAACAGCCTTACTTCATATCCACTGAACAGTCTGATTTCAGGTGCTTCTTTTCCATCCCATTTCCTCTCAATTACCAACTCAAATATTTTCTCATCATAGTACACATTGGAGATTGGCTTAGTCTTGTGAGTTCCAGCAACCATCTTCCTTTTTAATGACTCAGATGGCTTTACATTCAATTTAGGAAATACCAACTCTTCTACTTCTCACTTTTTCTTTTGTTCCAGAGGATTTCTGAAAGATCTATCCTTTCTCAAACAAATAGCTTTCAGAGATTTGAAGTTGTTTGTCTTTTTAAACATTTTCAGAATGTCTTCAAATTCATATCCTCTATACATGGCATCATGATTGATCAATTCAAGCTCTGCCAATTCCTTTAGGTCATGAATCTCCATTGAGTTCACCAGAGCAAAGTACTCTGTGAAAAATTGAACAAGCCCAGAGATCCTCTTTACCATAAACATGTTCCAACTGCTGTCATACTTCCAGGCAATGATTTTAACATCAGTTTTGCCTTTAGGAGCAGACACACCCTTAATCATCTTAGAGGTGGTTAACCCTTCCTGCAGCTTAAGTTGGGAGGGTTCAATGAACCATTCTGGATTCTTGTGAAACATGGGTGCCAAGACATTTTGATCCTTGGTAGTCAGTTGAACATCTTGTGCCAAAGTTCTTGTTCTTGGTTTTCTTCTGGTTACTTCTTCTTCTATGGACTGAAGTCTCTCATTCTTTACTTTAATCATCATCAGCATTGCAGCCCTTAGAGAGTTGGTCTTCATATTACCCAGCTTTCTTTTTGTGAACCCTTGCTTGGATAAATAATCCTTCATTTCCCTCTCAGTCATACTGTAGGGATCAGGATATGCAAATTGGGTTTCTTGATGCTTTACAGGTTTGGCAGCACTTGTAGTGATTTAGGCCGTTTCAATCTTCTTTTCATAATCAGTGACAAAGGTAGGATCAACAGCTTTTCCATTTTTCTCACCTCTTCAACCATGCCCTCATAAGTCATGCTAAACACTTCATCTGCCTCATATCCATGATTGATCAGATACATGGCCTTAATCATGACATCATCTGATTGTGCTTTTTCAACCATTTCTTCAACTGAAGTTTCAACATTTCCAAGACTGTCCCTGGTCAAAGGGTCATCAACAAATGTTTCAACCTTTTCAGGACTGTCCCTGGTCAAAGTGTCATCAACTGATGTTTCATCATATCCTCCTTCAATCTCTCCTTCTTCTAATACAATCACCTCAAGTATATCTTTTAGCACTTTCTCTGCCTTCTCATGTTCTTCTAAAAATTCAGCTATAGCTGCTAGGCTTCTTGGATCATCTTTTTGTTTCTTAACAGGCTGTTCTTCTTCTACCATTAGCAGTTTGCCTTTGGCTTTCTCTGTTAAGTACTTTCTTTTTCTTGAATATGTATGTAGTCTAGGGCCAGAGGTTGATGGGACAGATGTTTCCACTTCTTGTTTCTTTCTTTCAATCTCAAGCTTTTCAGCTTCTTGATTCTGTTTCTTATCAGTTTCTTTCTGTTTTTCAGCTTCTTCAATCTGTTTTGCATCCATTTCCCTATCTTTCATTTCTTCACATCTGTTTATTCAGCACATTAATAATTGTAAGTTGGACCAGGATAAACTACAATTTGATCATGTTTTACTGGTCCCTCACATGAAGCCTGGCATCTTCAAGACTTTGAAGAAGGTGTCCACCAACTTTACTAGAAGATTCACCGATCTCCTTTCAGGTATGCTTGAGCCAATGGCTTATGGTGACATCCCTGCAAGCCCAGCAGGTGATGAACCCCCACCAGACACAACCACTACACTACCGTCCACATCTTCACACCTAATCAAAATCACATACCAAATACGTCCCAAATGAACCCTTGATCAGTATACTCTAATTGGTCAAGTCCTCTCTATTCAATCTAGAAGTGCAAGACTGCCAAGCAGTTATGGGATGCACTGAAGCTTATGTATGAGGGGTCAAATGAAGCAAAAGAGAACAAGAAGGACCTCTTGAATCAGCAGTTTGAGAACTTCACCTTTAAGGCAGGTGAAACCATGACTCAACAATACTTCAGGCATGTTGAGATTGTGCATACTCTAATGGATGTTGGAGTAACTCTTGAGAACAGGGACATTATGAGGAAGTTCATGTCCTCACTTCCCAGACAATGGACACACTACTGTGTGGTCATTAAGAGGACTGAGAACCTCAAGATCCTTACTCTCACTAAGTTGTATGATATCCTCAGTGGCTACCAGGTGGAGATGAACATGTAAAATCCATCTGGTAACTCCAACAATCAGCAGAGTTTAGCCCTTCATGTGGTTGAAAGGGATAGCAAAGAACCACAGCATCATCTCATCTGCTACCCTGACAACTCATAAAAGGGTCCTTTCATCACCTTCCCAGAGACACCAAGAGAGAGCTACATCCAAGGAAGCCCATTCCAAGAGACAAGCTCTTCACAAGCCTTTCTGTCTACTGATGAAAGCATAGGCAACTTTCTTTTTACCCTTGAAAACCTGGACTATATCCATCCAGATGATCTGGAGTATATGGAAATAGTCCAGCAGATGGCTCTACTCACTCACAGAGCCAAGAAGTTTTACAAGAGGACAAGGAGGAAGTTTCATAGCAATGCAACCAGTGGAAAGTTTGGGCTGGACAAAATCAAAGTGAAGTGTTACAACTGTAACCAAATAGGACACTTTGCTAGAGAGTGCAAGGCACCAAAGACAAATGGTGGCCAAGCACAAACCAGACCAAACTACACTAATGGAGCTCCCCAGAATGAGAAGCCCAAGCAGCAAGCTGCAGTTGCTGTTGAAAAATGAGGCTTTGACTGGAGCTTTCAGGTTGAGGATGCATCTCCAAACCAAGCACTGGTGGCAGATCGTGAAGAAGCCAAGGTATTGGAACATCTTTGTACACCTGAATGTATTGCTAAAGTTAACATATATAAGTCCTATAACTTAGAGATGAGGTCTGATCTTGAGTCCTTAAACATTTTAAAAGCTGATTTCAAAAGAGCCGAAAATTATTACAAACTTAAAATAGAAGACTTCAAGTTGTCTTTGGAAGAACATTATGTCTTCAAATCAAATAACTACTTATAAGAAATTTACCTTTGAAAGAAATTCTGAGATATCTTTCGAAGCTTAAATATGCTTCTAAGTACTTACATGTATTTGAAGGACAATTTTCTTCCAAAAGCAATTAAGTCTTGGAAGATTTAGAGAAAACCATTTCAACTCTTAAGCATGAACATACCAACTACAGGACTCAAATAAAAGATCTCATCACTAAGTTAACTAAATGTCAGGATGAGCTTGTGATCAGCAAAGCCAAGGCAGAAAAACATGCTCTTGAAGAAGAGACCTTCAAGAACATGATGTACTCATCCTTGCATGCAAAAGTTTGTTATCAGAATAAGCAGGACTGGGATCTACTGAGATAGCTCCTCTACGCACTCTATTATCTATAAGATCTCCAAGGTGTTGAACTTGTGAAGATGAGCTTCCCCTCATAGACCCCATAGATGAAGAGGATGAAGAAGAGATAGTGAAGGATGATTCTGAGAAGAGTGAAGAAGATCATCCTAAGAAGGGTCACTATTCTCCTGAGGAGAGAAAAGAATCTAGGATGACCAAGTCTAAGAGGAAGAACTTGATCAGGAAAGCAAAGAGAAAATCAAAGAAGGCTCAAGAGATCAAGGCCACTTTCAACTCTAAGCAAAAACAAGTGTTCATCTCTGTAGGATTTGAAGTGGTGAAGGCTGAAGACTTAATTATGAACTCAAGTACTAGGAATTCTAGTTCATGTCCAACTTATTCTAGCAAAGAGAAGAAGGTTGATCAGCTATGTACCACTGCTACACAGCCTTAACCATCCAGTTTCAAGAGCAAGCCTCACCTAAGAAGCTTATTGCATCATCTGTGAAGATGAAGATGGAGGTGGAAAGTGATCAAGTTCAGTCTTTCTCTCAAAAGAAGACTCTCAGAAGGAAGCAAATGGATTGCATCATGTGTGGTAGTACTACTCATCTTGCTAAGGATTGCATCTACAATCCTAAAAGTACTATTCACATGATCAAAGAGAAAACTTTTCAGAAGAAGAAAGAAAAACTAGCTTTGGAAGGAAAATCTTTTCCCTTCAGAAGCTCCAAAGTGAAAAAGAAGACAAGTGAAAACTTGCCTTTGGAAGAAAAATTGGTCTTGGAAGAAAGGAATGCTTCCGAAGTACTGAAGCCTGCTGCAGTGAAAGCAAGATCTTCCGAAGGTCCAGTCTCCAAAACATTCGAAGTTGTTAAAACTTCCGAGGTGTTGAAGGTCAAGTCTAATCTTTCAAAGATGGTGTGGAAGATGAAGGAAGACCAAGTGACTTAAAGTTCTTCATCAACAACAGCTAATGATCCTCAAAGCTTGAATATAGGATCATTTACTGTTACATTGTCTTCAAATCACTTTGATAAGCCCAAGACCAATGAGGCTTGGGTTTTCAAATAGGACAGATGAAGGCCGGCATCTTCAAGACTATGAGAAAGCCAACTGCTGGCTTTCAGGGGTAGAAACAGCCCTTGTCCCAAAAATGTTAGAGCTCATTGCTCAAGGTGACAACCTAGCAGCACCAGCTAGTGTTGAACCCACATCTTCTACTTCTCAACCACCAATACAGCCAAAAATAACCATCACCTACCATAGAAAATCCAAACAAACCCCTGCACATGCTACTCAGTTTGTGCAGTCCCCTATATCATCACCCATACAGGAGGAAGTGGACACTAGAGCTCCCACTTCTCCTAAGGATAAAACCACTCCCATCTCACCAATGATCAGTGATGAGGTTCCTCATGCTCATCCTGATGAGCTCACAACCCTCACAGTCTTAAGCTTTCACTCAGAGTCTCAAAACTCTAGTAAACAACCTTCAGGAGACAGTTCCATCCCTAGCCTCTTGATCTAAACCAACCAATCCTAAACCTTGAACTCTATGATGATGAAGACATGGGCTTCAGTGAGTATCATGAGTCTCTCTTCTCCACCCCTGCTCAAGGAAAGATGAGTACTCATGTTTCTCCCATGTCTAGCCCACATCATCCATCTACTACTAAGGTGGATCTCCCTGAACCTGTTCAGGAGGTCCATATGGAAGAGGCTCTCACTTCAGCAAGTGACTACATCATTAAGACCTCAACCATGGCAACTCGGCCCATTGATACTTGACTTGAAGCTGTCATGGTACAGGGGAAATCCAGCAGCCAAGAACAAAGTGCTGGTGATGAGGAAGAAGACCTTGGTCCTATTCTCTCATCCCCCCATGATTATTTTGATGAAGATGAGAGGAGTCTAAAACTAAAGGTGCAAAAACTAAAAAAAACATGCACCTATTTAGTCTCAAAGATAAGTCACCTAGAATCTCAGGTGACTGTCTTACAAAAGAGGGTCAATGACCAGCAACTTGAGATCACCGATAGGGCAAGTTAGCTGAGAGACCACTTAGGAGAACTCAACCAGGTTCACAAGAACCTGTGGATGTGATAGACCCAACCCCAAGCTCACCTATGCAAGAAGGTTATGCTACCAAAAAGGGGGAGAAAGTCCAAACAATCACAGAAACTGGGAGTTCTTCAGAGAGTATGGACTTTAAGAATTCACCACCCTCACTTACAATGGTCCATACTCAGCAACCTCCTCAGGTCTACATGGATGTGGACTCACTCATACAAAGTTTGTTTGAAAAGGGTATTCCCAGAGCTATGCCTACCCCATCTCCTCACTTTGAGAATCTAATCATGGGATGGAGGTATGACACTGATAGAAGAGCTCTAGTCATCTCTAGATCTCAGGGTCAACAGGAAATTTTCAACTTTTTCAACCTAAGCTTCTATGAGAGCATCCATCTGATTGATCTTCCACTTGTCAACCTAAGTCAAAACAGACAAGCTGTAAGAGTAGCAGATAGGATTCAAGAAAGGGTGTTTGAGAATATAAGCTAAGGTCAAGACTATATAGACAGAGGCTAGCATGTAAGACTTTTGATCAACTGGATGTTGAGGTGGACCCTAAGATTAGCTTCAAAGGGGAAGCCTTGACTGAAGGCCTAGAAGTTGAACCTGTGAACCTTTAGACAGGAACTTCTTCAGCACCCATTACCCTCAGTGAGGCTCTAGCTGGTGAAGGTGTTTCACAACCTCTCTCTGGCCAGAGCTTGACCGCTGAATCAAGCAATAAAGGCCAAAGCTCTCTCCACCCTGAGTCACCAAGGCCTGTGAGTGACAAAGGGAAAAAGAAACTGACTTCTAAGGAGATTGAGGAGGAGGAAAGAGAGAGGAAGAGGAAGCTAAGGGGAGAAAGTTCAAGAGGGTCTCCAGGCTTCATAGAAGCTGCCATCAAGGCTGCCCCCAGGCCAAATACTCAGGATGATGAGTTGAGAGCAGCCAAGATAAACTACTTGGGGATCAGAAACTATAATGTGGATGAACTACTCTCTCTCCCCTTAGATAAACTGAATGAACTGGCTGACAAGAAGTTGTCCAAGGAGAGAAAAGAGGTAGAAGATGCAGCATTGTTCCTCAAAAACATAGAAGAAAGAAGACAGAAATGGCTCTACATGCATGCTCCTGCCCTCTCCCCAGTTCAAGAAAGTCCTGAGACAGAGGCTGTGGCAACTGCACAACCTCAGGTAGACAAGGAAGCTGATAGACTAAAAAGAATCAACTACCTTAGTGCTACAGGACTCTATCAGGCATCTGCACTTCTTCCCTTATCATATGAGTATGTTGAATTTAAGTATCTCAAGCAGCTGGAGCAACAAGTCATCAAGGAACAAAAGGCTGCTAAGAGAAAACTAAAGGAAGAAGCTGCAAAGTCAAGAGTCATCATCCAAAAGAGCCAAAAGAAGTCTGCTGACAGACAAAGGATGATGAGCTTCTTGAAGCTGTATGGATTCTATGGAAGGAGGCTTGGTCCAATCTCTCTATCCACTATGGATGAGCACATCAGGGTGATCAAGCAGAAGATTAAGAAGGGAGAGATTTTTGACTTGCATTCTCCACCAAGTCCAGCTCAACCTGAAGTTGAGGTCAAGGTTGAACCCCTTGAGACAACACAACCTGGACCTAGAGATGAATCTCAGCCAACTTCATCTTCTGATCCACAGCAGGGTCCTCTTCCCTCTCCTTCTGAACCTGTGAGAGAAGAGAACCCAACTCAAAGAGATACAGTAGAACAACCTGGTGCTGAAGACTAGTCCACTCGGTTAAAGACTTAAAAAAGGAGGAAAAGGATGGCCATGAAGAGTGTTTCTAAGAAGAAGACCAAGGCATCCAACTCTACACCTCAGGATGAGTCAGAACATCCTGAGGTAGGGCAAGAAGAGGCTGCTCAACCAACTCCAACTCAAGTAGAGCCTCTTGCAACTGGAAGACCCATATTGTCCTGGACTTTTGCTACTAATCCAGACAGGTGGTATGCCATCAAAGATCAAGGAGGTCAAGATGTCTATTTCTAGCAAGACATGCTTGATCTTCCTCTACATGATCTTCATGACATGAGAAGATATTATGAGACTCTTAGGGATCCTGACCAGATGATGAAGAAAGGTATGGTCTTAATCCTAATGAGGACTGTCAACATCTGAATAACTTCTCTGTTTTGGTAGCATCAGCCTAGGGGGAGTTTGTAAGGTTATATTAGAAGGCTGATGCAACCAAAGAAGCCAAAACAACCAAGGAGCTTCCTGTATGCATGCACTGATGTACAAGGTAGAAGTTACTTCAGAAGTTTTACACTCATCAAAAAAATTATTCTAAGTGTAAAATTTTCTGAACCTAAAGACCAAATCTTCCAAAGCCAAAGATGAAGTCTTTTGAAGCTTCAAAGACAAAGTCTTCCGAAGCCAATAAAGTGAAGACTGATTCTTCCGAAGACAGAGAGGACATGCTTTCTCTGATCTACTTTTCCATAAAGCTGACTTACTTTCCGTTGCAACTCTGATGACTCACCAACTTATACAAGTTGGTGAAAAGGTCCATGCTTTTGTAAACTGTAGATTATGGTCTTGAGTCTGTAACTTCCTACTTTATACCTTTTATTCTTTTCATAATATATTAGGAGGTGAGCTATGGCATGTCATAGTCACTAGTCAAAAGGCAATCTGCCTTTTAACTTACATTGATCTTGTTGTCTAGATTAATATTTCCAGCTGGCCTTTAAAGTATAGCTGGCTGTAGGATGTAGTATAAAGTATATCCGGTCCTTGTATTTCTTTTTATGTTTTGTAACACTTGTAAAAGAACTTGAGAGCAATATACGGCATTCTTGAAAACCATACTTATCTTGTTTTTGTTCTTAGTTCTGTCTCATTGTTTACTTGTGTGCTTAGTATCATTTACATAAACCCGGTTCCGCATTTGATCTGTTAAGTGTTCTAACACTCTCCTCATTGTGAGACTGATTGTATTGACCATCTCTTAACCGATCGTTCAATATATATATATATATATATATATATATATATATATATATATATATATATATATATATATATATATATATATGTATATGTATATGTATATGTATATGTATATGTATATGTATATGTATATGTATATGTATATGTATATATATATATATATATATGTGTGTGTGTATATATATATGTGTGTGTATATATATATATATATATATATATATATATAGGAGAGGGATCAAATGAAAACCATGTTTCGTAAAAACCACCACTACCCAATTATATTATTTATAACTGATTTAATTTTTTAATTGTTTAAAGTATATTTGAGTAAACTTCAACCTTATTTTTTAAGGTCATTATATATTTTTTAATTTGAACTCCAAGAAACGACGATGATGATGAAACACTTACATATACGTAACTTGTATGAGTTATGTGTACGTAACTCTTAGTTGTATACTTGGTAACACGTACTTACATATATGTAAGCCCTGGTTTTATAGTTTTGATTTATAACATGTTTTTCAAATGATCCCTCCCCTATATATATATATATATATATATATATATATATATATATTATTAGGTTTTGTTTATAATTATAAATATATATTATTAATATTATATAATGTGTGTGATAAAGATTACCAAATATAGAAAGAGGTTAAAATACAAAGTGTATTTTTGCTACAAAATGTGAGAAGACACAATGAGTCAAAATAAATCACAAAAAATTATATCTCACAATCTAAATCGAATTTCAGAAAAGTAATTCCGAGCTTTTTTCCCCTAGCCGTCATCACTAAGGAAAAAAAATAAACGAAAAATAAAAAAATTAATGCTTTTTTATTGAATTATTTATGAAAGACACAATGACGTCATTGTGTCATAAAAGACACAATGAAATTTTTTTTTTATTTTTTTTATTTTTTTTTCTGAAAGAGGACGACGAGAGTAACATAGACTCCAAAGTACTTTTTTGAAATTCGATTTAGATTGTGAGATATAATTTTTTTATGACTTTTTTAGCCTTATTGTGTTTTTTCACACTTTGTAGCAAAAATATACTTTGTAGAATAACCTCACCCACCAAATATATATACAATGAAATAACTTATTATAATGTTTTTTTCAAAATTTGTTTGAAAATAATCCTTTAGCAGTTACGATATCTCATATAAATAGTTTAATAAAACAACAAAATTATTGTAATATTTATTTAATTGTCTTAGAAAAAATAATCTCTCTAGAAAGAAAATTAAAGAAATTATTCCGTATATGAAATATATAAAAACCAATCCAGCAAAAGTAAAAAAGGACAAACTCTAAAAGGTTGTTGCTACCCCTACTATCTAATCTCCTTCGTAAGTAAAATATTTTTAGTTACAATCTTATGATCATCACTACTTCAGAGAAAGAATCATCTTGATTTTGTCAAGATTCATGTAACAATAAGCTTTAGATTTTTTAGATAGTAAAAAATACTGGCTAGTGAAAATGCATAAATACCCCCTAGTGTGCAACTCACATGTTTAATTTAACATTAATTAAATATATAACAAATGTTAGGGTCTTTGACCATAGAAGAAAAAGAAATTAAATACCGGGAATCATATCCAAAAATTTTAAAGATTAAGGATCAAATCTCAGATTTACATTAAACCAAATGGACTAACCATAAAATTTACTCTAATATTTTGTACATTTGGGATTATGATGATATGACATGGTTGTTTAGAAGTTGGTTATACCACCTAATAAATTCCTTATTTAAGAAGGGTTTTCAAAAAAATCCGCAAATAATGTGTTACTCAAACATATAAATGTGTAATGAAAAACCAAGAGACTCTAGATAAAATGCAGCAAACAATTATATCATATAAGAAACAATACAACTAAAATAACAAAAGAAAGTCACCAAGCCCTTTCTAGCGAATTGCTCGAAAGATGAAACTAACTAAAAGTCAAGATCAACTTCCAAAGAATGATATCATAAGTCATTATTTTAAAGAAGAAGGGGATTTAATAAACTATCTTAATCAAGAAAGAGCATCAGATGTGTCCATAACAAAATCATCATATAATGAAGAAGATGATAAAAGAGATTCTTCTAAGAGAAGGACATGAACATGAATCCAATGATTTAGATCTAGGAGATGAATTTGAATCAATACTTGATAATATCAAGAACAATGTCACCGATATCAAAGGAGGAGATCTCAGGGAAAGATGTCAGTAATAATTGACATTAAGGGGTGTCAAAAATAAACAAAGACATAATAATAAAAGTCTATTGTATTGTCTCTGCAAAATTTACTCATTTAGACCCTATATGGGCAAATCAAATTATTATGTATCACTCTGAAGTAATGTTTCCCTCTATAATCTAACAAGAACACTTGTGGGTATGTTATACTCATAACAAGGTGTTAATACGGAGATCGAATTATGATAACCCTTTTTTACCGGTTAAATGTGGAAGGCGTTACAAGGGTGTGGCTTGTACATATCCCGTATTAAACCCTAGTACACGACTATCTAAATGACCCAAATCTATGTTTTCTTGGTTTTAAACTATTAGGTTGAGAGACAGAAATAATAATATTAGAGCCTCTTAAGTGAGATATTTAATATATCTATGCTAGATTATAATACATTTAAGAATGAAGAGATTTTCTTTTTACATTAATTTCTAAGAGTTTAAGGGGCAATATTGTCCTTTATAAATTGATTACTTTAATTATCTTTTACGTGCCAATTATGTGATTACAATTTTCAACTTTTAACAAACTCTTACTATTTCTAAATGGTTATAACTTTTTCAAACGTTAATATTTTCTTAAAAATTACATCATAAAGCGGGTGTTTTATTCACTTTAGGTTTTGTATGATATTGCTTTAGTTCTTTTTAATTTAATAAACTTTTAAATGTTAGTGTTTCTTACTGCATCACACGGACATCCTCTATAATACTAATATGTTTTATATATTAATAAATAAAACAAATAATAATGAACAAACTTAACTTCGATTAGTGATGGTTCCTACGTGCATTTAAACAATTCGCGTTGGTTTGATTTGGTTGCTAGTCGCTTTTGTTATTTTGTGTGTTGAATAAACTTTTAGTATAAGTCTTCGTAGCACAAAATACAAGTCCTTAAAACTATTATCTATTTAACATTTGAATTAATTCTTAACATATTTTATTTTTCTTTTATAACTTTATAAGATATTTTTTTTTTACAAAATTACAAGTATATCTTTACTACGTGCTTATTTTCAGAAGAAAAAGATAAGTAACATCCAAATTCAAGCCTCCACATAGAGTATTCACAGGCTTTAGAATCCATTTATGTTTAAGATATGCTTAGTTTTTATTTTTGTATGTATTTTATTTATTATTAAATTTAATTCTTCGTAGTTTTTACAATTGGATGTGAGCGAGGATCATATGACTGATGGTTTGATCTTCAAAATAATTATAAATATGGAAAAGAAAAATACAAATTTATGTCAACAACATAGTTTCCAAAACTTGAGTTGAATAGACTTATGACATCCGGTTGGTTCATGGGATATTTGATTCCCAACCACAATGATTAAAGCAACAAGTAAAATTCTGATTATGGCCTCATGGGAAATTTGACTCTTAACCACAAAGGTTGAAGGACTTGAAGCAACAAGTGACTATTGATTTTGTCATGTGAACAAACAAACTTAACCCATTAAAATCTCATTTATAACAAGTTATTAATAAGACACGAACAATAGGATAAAAACAAACACTTTCGCTATCCAAGATGATGTTCTTACCAAGACTTCATCTAAATAAAAATATTACAAGCTTACATTTTTCTTCATATTTATAAGAATAAAAATGATAGTAATATTAGAAATATATGGGTTAAACTTGAGCCCTTTAAATACATCAAAGAAGATTATATTTTGAGTAACAATGATGATACATTCACGTCTTTAAATACATAGCATAAAATATTAACAAAAAAGAATCATTCATGGAACATTCCTACTTAATGTTAGTAACTAGGATTTTTTGCCCGTCCCCCATTACAAGTTTAAAAACATGCATTTTTTGTCAGCAATGTAATATGAAACTTTGATTAATGGTCACGTTTGTTCACTTCAATTTTGTCCAAAAATATGTGGGCTGAAAATTTTTTAGATATACTGATGACGATAATAAAAGGCTACAAAGATTTTATCAATGAAGTGCTACATATCTGACTCCCAAACAGCTAGTAAAGGATGTGATGCCTTTGGCTTGTATCTTCAACTATAGATCATCATTTCTTCCACATGTTCATGAATTCATTAACTTTTGACTTCAAATTTCCCCATAATGAAGCCTTCTCTCTCAACTCATTGTCTTTTTCTCCCTCCGACCTACAATACATCCAGTTAAATTTCACACACACACACACACACACACACACACACATATATATATATATATATATATATATATATAGAGAGAGAGAGAGAGAGAGGGATTATAAATGAAAAATGAAGGCAATCTATCACCATCTTTAGCATATTTTTATGCAAAAACCTTTTGAATCAATTTTATTCAAAAAATTGAATTATTATGGAAATTATACAACTATTGTCATCATATTTCTGATTACAAGAACACTACTGTATTTTAAACAATGGATGTGACATACTTCAAATTTAGCTATCAATATATCAAACCTGTAATGTTTATACTGCTAACTACAAAATTTGGTAAGAAATTACAAGTATGTGCATCGTTTGGTTAAAAGGAAACACGAAATTATTAGGTTGCCGAGAATGGTAGAGGGTCAAAGCATACGGTACAATACAAGGATATTGGATATAAAGTGTTTCAATTCATCCCAATATGACCTGATTTGACATTTTGACCCATTATCCAACACACCTAACTAGGCCTTTTTACCACCATATAAAATATAGACACACTTTATCTGCAGAATCACATAAACTAACACAGATTATTTTTTCAAACTTCAAGCAGAATCAAAGTGCAATTTCCAGCCCTAAAACAAACATACTGGAAAATTTTAAAAGTTATTTTTGTAGTTTTCTAGTACTCCTTTAGAGTATAGTTGAAGAACGGGGGCACATGTAAAAAAAATACTCGTTTTGTATATTCAAACTAGCTGAAACATTAGTAAAATAAAATAAAAATATCATCTGTGAGAGAATCTAACTTGGCATATGCTTAAACTATCTTACAAGCAATTTCCTTCCAATGCATGAGCTAGTTGTCATACATTGAAACTTGAGATATTTAAGAATTTAGAAATATTGATGATTTGGTTTAACTTGTTTATATGTTAAAGATTAAATCATCACTAAATCAGCATGCATATGTTTTTTTGGACCAGAAGTTAGTAAAAAATCTACCAATTTGGCTTTTCCTGTAGAAGTTATTTTTACTTTTGTTACAAATAGAAATAATTTGACCATACAAATTCTTAGATAGTGTAACATGAGGAGTGTCTCAACTTCAGATTTAGCCATCTTAATAAGCGAATACTTCGACCATGAAGATGGTACTTACTTTTAAAAGAAATGAAGCTTTATTATTCCTAAGATCACATGGACTTGATACTTCACATCTAAACACCAACCTCATAAACATGTGAAGAATAGCATGTATAAAGGTTAACAAAATAAAATTACTGATGATGATATATGGTACAATACAAGGATATACACATATCATCCTGTTTAAGCGTAGTCTGGTTTTATCAATGTTTATATGTGTCATCGATGGTGATCCCCCAGCCACATAAATTATATATACAAACAGAAACACACAGACAGATAGATAACATACACATAACATATTTATCATGACATGCATCTTTAATATGCTTATGAACCATAAGAATTTTAAAACCCATTCATAGATAAAAGCATATCAACTCTTGAGTTACCATAAAAGAAGGTTACCTAATTATGTTTCTTATCTGGTCAGGTAGTCTTTCAACTTCTGACTCAGAATTCTTAAAGGCACAGTTATCATTTCTTGGACTCTGCTCCGGCTTCTCAGAGCTTTTAGTTGCACTGTTATGAGTATCACCCTACAATCACAAGTATTAAATACAAACACGCTGGTGGCATATGCAAATAAGCAATCAATGCAGGGGTTGAGATTCAATAATAAAAGCTTAGATATTAATATTTATATTTATTTTCAGTTGATAGTTCAGAAAATTTCTAAAACATTGGATTTCTATGAAGCATGCTTACAATATTTACCAAATGCAGTCTTTGTTAGGAAAACAACACTGCCACTTGCATATGTAACAGACAAAGTTTCTTCTACAAGTTACTTTCAAATTTCAGTGCAGCCTCATCAAATAAGGTCTTACTTGTGAATGGGTTGACTATTTCACTTTCATCAAAATTAAAAGTTAGCTAAAACAAGAATGGTTCAAATGGGCCTAACAGTTTAAAGGGCACCAAAAGCCTATTCTACATGTAAATAGCCTCCTCCGTCGCATTATTAATAATATATTTTGTAATCATGATTATCATGTTGATTATTTGTAAAAACTTTAACAACAATCATCACGTTGATTGTTTGTAAATAGCCTTTACTGCCCATTTCAACCCTTACACCATACTAAAAATAACCTGTTGGGCCGTTTTAACCCAACTCGTTTTGGATGTTACCTAGCCTACCCGACCCAACCATCTTGCCACCCCTCATTCATAGCATAAAAGCTTGCAGAAGATGTTTACTCTTGAAATATTGTTGTCTCCTGTGTCATTTTTTTTGTCGACATTGCTTCCAGATTCTAGCCGAGGATCTTCACAAAAAGTTTGGTCAATGGCTATTTGACTGTTTGACTTCTCTGGACTTCCAGATGATTTCATGGCTACTTCCTGGCTTAGAGCATCATCACCTTTAATTTGTGTTTTGTTCTCCTTGGCAGGGCCTTTCTCCACAGAAGACATTTTAGAATTATATTCCATCTCCTGAAGCATTTTCTTGATTAAATAGTAACTGCCACCGACTTCTTTTTGCGCACTTGTTGGGGAAGGGAACTTTCCTAGATTCATAGCTCTGTACCTAAAAAAAATTTTAAAACAATTAAATTCCAATAATGAATATTAGCTCTTATATAGTTTTTGGGAGGAGCATCTATGTCACTTGGCATGCTAGGAGAAGTTAAAGAACACAAATGACAAAAGCTTAATAAAGTCAATGGTAGCCGTTTGAAAATATTTGTGAGAAACAAATAACTAAATTAAAACTGCGTTTAAGGATTTTTTTATAGGGGTGCCAAACAGGTCATGTTCGCAGGTTGGCAGGGTCCAACCCGAATTGAGCCTGAACATTATGTCAGACATGTCAACCCCTACACAACACAAATATTCACAGGTTAACATGAACACGACCAATTTGACCTGAATTTTTAATTTTTATAATTTTTTCCACAGTTTAGTACTTTCAAATTAGAGTTAATTACATGAAAGGTCTTTGTGGTTAGGCCTGTTTTCACATTTGGTCACCCGGTTTGAAAAATTACAAGGTCGGTCCAATAGTTTGCCAAAACGTAACACAAATTGTCCCAAACTTGGATGGGCTGTTAACTTTTCCGTTAACTACGTGTAAAATGACCAAATTACCCATAACTATTAAAAAATTATTAATATTTATATTTAAGACTTAAAATTATAAAAGATGGGACCCACAATTCATCTTCAACCTCTAGCTCTAACTTAAACTAACCACCACCATTCTACCAAACCACCACCACCATTCTACCATGCCAACACCAAACCAACACTCACCATCACTACCGGTGCGCCGACGACTACCACTGTCCTGAACCCCTTCTCCTTCACGAAAAACCCCTCACCTAAAACCCCTTAGATCTCATTTGAAAACAATGCTTGTGATGGCGATATGTATTGTGCAGTTGTTCTTTCTTTAGATGGTTGGACGACGATTTTAGAGCGCTTGAGGAAGACGATGACTTTTGGTTGCGGTGGTTACGATGGTTGTCGTGGTTGCGATTGTTGTTGTGGTTGTGATGGTTTCGGTGATTGTCGTGATTGTGGTATCATCAAGGGTAACAGTGGAGATGGTGATGGTAACAAGCGTCGGCGGTAACGGGCGACGACAACGGTGGTACTCGGCGGCTGCGGTAATGGGCAGTGGTGGTGGTCTGCGGTTTGGGTGGTCTGCAATTTGGGGAAAAAGAAGAAATGGTTTATATGTGGTAGTGGGCCCATCTAATCATCATTTTGTTTTTTTAATCACAAACAAACAAACAAACATACCCAGTATATCCCACTAAAAGGCAGGGTCTGGGAGGGGTAGGTGGTGGCGAGTCTTTCCTCCGTCTAGAGAGATAGAGAGACCGTTTCCAAAGAGACCCCCAGCTCGAAAACGATAACAAACAGATTTTAGTGCATACAACACATAAGTATAAAACCACATTTGCGTTTAGACAAGGCATCAGCATAATCATAAATAGAATGATAAGCATAACAAACAGGACTATAATGTATACAACACAAACAGATTTTTAATCACAAATAACTTTAATTTTATTCTATGTTGTCAAAAGCAACAAAGGCAAGCGCCTAGGCGCTCAGGCAAGGCGAGGAGCGCCAAAAACGCCTTGAACCGTCAAAGGCGCTGCTCTGGGAGATACCGACCAAAAACGGTTTTCCGGCAACTCTCCGGCCAGATTCCGACGGCATCCCAGCCACATTCTGGCTATTTTCTGCCAGGTTTCGTCAGATTTCTCTGCCAGATTTTGTCTGGACAGATCTGTGCATGTTGTTGTTGTGCAGGAATTTGAAGAAGAGATTTAAGAGGAAGAAGAAGACAAGAAAATAAAAACAAATTGAATTTAGAAAGTTACCTTTTAACACTGATAGAACAGTTCATACACTGTACTTTTTTCCAGAAAACACTGTTTTACAATACTAGAGTAAAAGAAATTCTTTTTCTTCCAATTTTTTTTAATTTATATAACTAATACACAACTATACTTTTTTATACCGATTATTTTTGAAGATTTTAAGTCTTTTTATAACAGCTACATGTTTTCAAATGCTAATTATATTAGTTTTATAAATATATACCCAGAGTAATATTAATTTCATATACCTGCTAAATATGTTAATTTTTATCATATGCGCTATTTTTGTTTCAGGCGCGTGCTTTTTTTGCGCCTTGCGCCTAGGCCCCAGGCGAAGCCTATGCGCCTTGAGTGCGCCTTGTGCCTTTGACAACATAGATTTTATTTTTATTTTTTAATTTAAAGGTATTTTCGTCATTTTAAAAAAAGAGAGAAGTTAACGGTCCATACAAGTTGGGGACCATTCGTGTTACGTTTTAGCAAACCATTGAACCGACCTTGTAATTTTTCAAACCCGATGACTAAAAGTGAAAACAAACCTAACCACATGGACCTTTCATGTAATAAACTCTTCAAAATACTATCTTACAACAAAAAAGTACGAATGAATATAAAACAATTATATTTTAGTTATGAAATCTCATGTCAATTTATATTTTTAGCTCTAAATTTTGAGGTAAAACGCACAAGAAATTTAGTTTGACATAAAAATATATTTAAAAAAATATAAACTAAAAAGATGGGTTACAAAAGGTCAATCCGTGAACCCATCGGGTTAAACCCCGAGTCCTGGACACGAATAGTCTAGGTAAACAGGTTTGCTGGTTCGACCGAAAATCTGACCCGAACCCATTTATAGTAAACTCAAACCCGCTAAATTCGTGGTAGGTTCGTGTCGTGTCAGAAACTCACGCCCTTAATTTTTTACAGGCTTTTATTAGTCTGGTCCTTAACATATTCTCCAAATGAATCAACTTGATCTAGGACAGTATCGGGCTTTTTTGGCCAAGTTCTAATCGGAGCCTAACCGTCTTATGCAACCCTATGTATGTTCATGCATATAATAGAGCTATATGTAAAAAGGGTAATAGTGTTCAAATGCTCCTCTTAGTGGTAGAAGTAAAGTTTCAAATACAAAAATTAGACTATGGACTTGTATCTAGGCAGTCAAAGGCACATAAGCGCAACACGAACAAAAAAACATCATTCCGTGTAAAGGTAAAAAAGAATACATGACATATATAGAAAATTAACTATACTCAAGTATAATAAAACACCTAATATAACTAGGCTATTGACAATTAGATCATTTTATTGATATATAAAATAATACTACTCCCCATATATAATAAAAAACTAATATAATTAGCAATGAAAATCACCCTATTAATATCAAAATTCAAAAAGCTTTTAAAATAATTAGATGTAAAAAAATATGATACAATAAATGATGAATTTGTGTTGGATTAACCTGATCTGTGAGCAAAATTCAAACAAGAAAAAAGAAAGCACAAACAAAAGAATAAGTCCAGACAAAAAGAAAAAAGAAAACCCAAATAAAGAAAAAAGAAAGCCCAAGACTAAGTTCATAGGGCATCAACGTAGAAATGAAGAAAGAAGAAAGAAGAAGATGAGAGTTGTCGACTTTGAATACTAGGTGACCTCAGCTTGCTCCTGGTGAAAGAGAGGTGCCTTGAGTATGTTCAAGGTCTAGGCCTCACATTGCCTAGACGCATGCCCGGCTTGCTTTTGACGACATAGACGTTTCAAATAGAAAAATAAACTTGCAACACTTATGTCACGCTGTCTCCAAAGATTATGTATAGTAACAGCCAGGAATTTAACCATTTAAAGACTTGGTAGTGTACACAAGGGGCGCCTTGCGTATGTTCAAGGTTTAGGCCTCGCCTTGCCTAGACACATGTGTGACATGCATGTCCATTGTCCAAGCTCGTATTGTTGTTTACTTTTAAAAATGTTAGTAAGCAAACTCATTGCATGGCTATCAATAGGGACTTGGGAAGGGGGTGGAACAAGTATTTCCTCTAACCCTGGTGGAAAGAAAGACTGCTTCTAGTAAGACCCCCATTTCAAAAGTTTCTTTTTTCATGTGACCAAGAAAATCAAAGCAACAAGCTTGATAGTTGCAAACTACTGCTAACATAAGGTGGTGAGAAAAACTATAGTATCAACGTGTACAAGAAGCAAGAGGCAACAAAACGTACCAATAACCCCTTAAAAGTACATATACAATACCCGAAAAAAGTACATACGCCAAGACAACGCTAAGGCAACTAAGGCTAAGGCCAACACAGGTATAGGAAAAAGTACTAATCTCCTATGAGGCTATGACAAATCTAACAAGTCTATACACTCCTTTAAATGTCCATAACCTAAATCCGATGTCTCTAAGAACTCCTATCCTTGCTCATGTCCTCTAAGAGGTGCAAGTCTAGCAAATCTTACCTAACCCTCTCATCTCATATTAGTTTTGGTACGCCTTTACGGCTGCTCCTTTCATTCTGAGGGTTTCCATAGTCCATAACAGAGTCGTCATCTGTTTCTTGTTCACATGTTGGAACCATCTAAACCTCCCCTCCTCTATCTTATCCGAGATACATGTCACCCCTAATTGCTCCCAAAAAACTACGTTTCTTATCCAGGCCATCATTTGGTAGCCATACATCCACCTCGACATCATCATCATTACTACCTACTACACATCCACCTCAACATCATCATCGTTACTACCTACAACACATCCACCTCAACATCAACATCATCATTGTTACTACCTACTACTTTTGTGCATATGTCATCTTGAAGGTCCAACAATCGGTTCCATATACGTAGTTGGTTAAATTGTAACTCATATAATTCCTGTTTAATCTTGTTATGAACCTCTTGTCACAAAACTCCTGTTGATACTCTCAATTTGCACCGACCAGCCTAAACATGATAGGTTACATCACTGTCTATGTCCATGTTGTTGGAAATGGTCTGCCCAAAATACATATTGAATTGATGTGGCTAGTACGTCATGATCCAAGTCGGGTCATACCCAATAACAAGCTAGACAAACACCTACAATATTTGTTTTATGATATGATCATATAAATGAATATTAACACTTAGAATATTTAGAAATTGGGTTTCTAAATAATTGTACTTGTGTTGTAAATAAATTACATGGATAATTTATTTTAGAGAGAGAATGAAGTGAATTCATCATCATTTACTTATAACAGCCGCATTTGATGTGGTCAAAGAAATGCGGATGAAGTGAATTCATTCGCATTTACTTATAACAGCCGCATTTGATGTGGTCAAAGAAATGCAGATGAAGTGAACTCATCCGCATTTACTTATGCGGATGAAGATAACTATCCGCATTTGCGTGTGAAGAAATGCGGATAAGCATTTATGGAAATGCTGCTGGAAACTGTTCATCCGCATTATTTTGGGAAATGCGGATAAACTGTTCATCCGCATTTACAAATGCTGATGATACAAATGCGGGAGAAGAACATGCATCCGCATTAACTAATGCGGATGATGTTCCCACTTTTCTATCTCCTGAATTTTAAGTTTCCAAGGCATGCAATATATGATTGCATCTGATCTCTCTCTAATACAACTTTTACACGACACGAAAAGTGCAGAACACTCCAAGCCTTCTTTTTCTCTCGATCGGTCAAGAGCAAAATCAGGTGTGTTTTGTTCAAAGTGAGAATCCTAGCAACCGGGTGTCTGTTGGTGGCTTGCGGGTAAAACCGCTTAAGGTCTTCTGCTTTGAAGACTTGCATTCATTGATCTCCCTCCCCTTGAAACAAAGGTTGTATTTCTAAACACCCTATGGTTGTTTGTAAGCATGTTGTTCATATATCGATCCATATGGGGTTTTTAACAGATAAATATAAAAATGTTTTATATATGCTAAATGTAACAAGTTTTAAACTGAAATTCCGCTGCGTTTTCTATTTTATATGGATAAAATGGATCTGATAAACTTGTTCAAAACTCCAACAATGGCATCAAGAGCCGGTTATATGGATACTTGCTTCATTTGGACTGAAAATTCGGTTTTAATGAAAGAACCTTGGGAATTATTTTCATATTAGTACCACACATTTGAATGCATGCAAATGTTAGGTACAAAAGGTTTTCAAAAACTAGAATTAATGAAAACTAAAATCCCTTTTAAACAAGTTTAACATGATCCTTTTACACAACACTCGAATCACTTGGGAACTATTTGTGGGATAAAGGTCACCTAACCACTTTTAGGAAACTTGTGCGTTCAAGGTGGGGTTAACATATTATTGGGATAAAGGTCACCTAACCACTTGTATGTGTAAACTCACACGTGTGTGTAAGTAGGACGACTTGAGTTAGAAACCATGTGAATAGGGTCACCGATGCATGGTGTACAATGGTGTTAATGGGATTAAACATGCCAACTTAACATAAAGATGTTTGACCGATCCCATAAAACTAGAAGTTGCAAAGGGTTGCAATTGTCAAGTGTTGACTACCTTGTTAATTTAAATAATGGGATAAAGGTCACCTAACCATTATTTAAATGTAACGTTGGATTCTAGATTTTAATAATTGTCTATGAGACGTGAAAGGGTATTAATAATTAAAATTTCTTTTTCTAAAATTGAACTTTGTTAATATTTGTAGAAATGGCCGCAAACAACAACGCTCCCACCCCGACCGTCCATAACCTATCACTAAGAACTATCTTAGAAAGGGATCGTCTTAATCACAACAATTTTATGGATTGGTTTCGAAACTTGAGAATTGTTCTCAAGCAAGGCGGGAAGTTCAGTTTTGTATGTATTCTACCCCTTGTAGAAGATTGAGTAGAGTACGTCCGAAATCCTATATATTAGACGATCCCATTCCCGATGAACCCGACGTTAATGATGTTGATGCCTATAATGATTGGGTTAAGCACACAGAGGATTCTGTGCAAGTTTCTTGCCTTATGTTGGGAACTATGATTCCCGAGCTCCAAAAGGATTTGGAGCATCATGGGGCGTACGACATGATTACCCAGTTGAAGGAAATGTTCCTTCAACAAGCAAGGGTAGAGCGCTTCAAAACGGTTCGAGCGCTTCATGCATGTCGCATGGATGAAACTAAATCGGTATCATCTTATGTACTTAACATGAAGAGCCACATTGATCGCCTTGAGAGGCTAAACTGTCCCGTCTCGAAAGAGTTGGCCACGGATTTGATCCTCAATGATCTAACCAAAAGGTTTGAGACATTTATCATGAATTATAACATGAATGGTTGGGACAAGAGCATTGATGAACTCCACGCAATGCTCAAAACAGCTGAGGCGGGGATGGGTAAAAAGGTTTTACCGGTCCTCACGATCAATGAGGGAGGCAACAAGAAAAGGCAATACCCCGATCCCAAGGCAAATGTTGCCATAGGCAAAGGGTACATCAAAGGGAAAGGTAAGGGAAAAGCTAGAGCCGAACCTCCAAAACCAAAGCTTAAGAAGCCTAAGGTGACGGAGAACGATCCATGCTTTGAGTGTGGTGAGATAGGACATTGGAAGAGGAATTGTCCAACCTATCTCAAAGAGTTGAGGAACAAGAGGGATGCTGGGCAAACCTCAGGTACAACTTTCATGATTCATATTGAATTGAATGTTATCTCTTCAAACACATGGGTATTGGATACCGAATGTGGAACTCATATTTGCAATTTGTTGCAGGGGTTCAAAAGAAATAAGCTTTTCAAGAAGGGAGACACTAGTCTCTACATGGGCAACGGAACAAAAGTTGAAGTCGAAGCTCAAGGAGATTATGTTTTGAAGCTTTCAAATGGTTTGGAAGTTGTTCTGAAAAACATTTTGTATGCTCCTGGGTTGACTAGGAACATAATTTTTGTTTCCCTTTTAAAACAATATGGTTATGTATTAAAGTTTGTAAATGATGGTATTTATGTTTTTATGGATGATGCATTTTATTTTAAGGCTATGCCTTTTAATGGTATCTATGAATTGGTTCATGATGACTCATCCTTTAATAACTCGTTATACTAATCAAGCACCAAGAAACTTAAAGTGGGTTTAAGTAATTCATATCTTTGGCATTGTCGTCTTGGTCATATAAACAAGAATCGGATTCAAACACTTCAAAAGAATGGTCTTTTGGAAACAAATGAAAATGGTTCATTTGATAAGTGTGAATCTTGTTTATAAGGAAAGATGACCAAGTTGACCTTTAGTGGTACTAACAAAAGGGCAAAAGATTTATTAGGAATCATACATTCGGATGTATGTGGTCCTTTTAAGACAATGACAAGGAATGGTGAAAGATACTTCATTACCTTTACCGATAATTATAGTCGTTATGGGTATGTGTACTTGTTAAGACACAAAGATGAAGCCTTTGAAATGTTCAAAGTCTTCCAAAATGAAGTTGAAAATCAACTCAATAAAACCATCAAAGTACTTCGTTCGAATAGAGGAGGTGAATACCTAAATGATGCCTTTCAAAATCATCTTAGGAGTTGTGGAATCATCTCGCAACTCACTCCACTAGGAACACCACAACATAATGGTGTGTCCGAAAGGAGGAATCGAACTCTATTGGATATGGTTCGATCTATGATGGCTAGAAGCACATTGCCTCTATCATTTTGGGGTTACGCATTGCTCTCGGCAGTCCGTATTTTAAATATGGCCCTAACCAAGAAAGTGGACAAGACACCTTTTGAAATATGGCATGGAAGAGTTCCATCATTATCATATTTAAGGGTATGGGGTTGTGAGGCTTATGTCAAACACAACTCCCAAAACAAACTTGAAATTCGATCCACTAAGTGTATATTTGTTGGATATCCCAAAGACTATATGGGATATTACTTCTTTGATCCAATAGAGCAAAAGGTATTTATTGCTCGAAAGGCTGAGTTCTTAGAAACTAAGTTCCTTATGGAAGGAACGACGTATAGAACAGTGGAATTTGACGAGGATCAAGAACCACAAGCCAATACACGTTTGGTTGAAATTAGCGATCAACAAGAGGTGGTTGATAATGATCAAGTGGTTGATCAACACACACAAAACGTTCGTAGATCTGGTAGAATTAGCATTCCACCTGAAAGATATGGATTTTTAATGAATAGATGCTATGTGGTTGACTCGGATGAACCAACTACATACCATGATGCAATGTCCAATTCGGATTATAACAAATGGCTAGAAGCCATGAACGTAGAGATGCAATCCATGCATGACAACCAAGTATGGGAATTGGTTGAACCACCACTTAACTCCAAACTGGTTGGATGTAAGTGGGTTTTCAAGAAGAAAACCGATATGCATGGAAACTTGGATACTTATAAAGCAAGACTTGTAGCAAAAGGTTTCACTCAAACTCGAGGGGTTGATTATGATGAAACTTTTTCGCCCGTGGCAATGCTAAAGTCAATTAGGATATTATTTGCCATTGCCGCATATTATGACTATGAGATTTGGCAAATGGATGTCAAAACCGCTTTCCTTAATGGACATCTCGAAGAGACTGTCTATATGGTTCAGCCTGATGGTTTTGTCGACCCACGACATCCTAACAAAGTATGCAAGTTAAAGAAATCAATCTATGGATTGAAACAAGCATCGAAAAGTTGGAATCAACATTTTGATGAAAAGATCAAGAAATTTGGATTCATCAAGAACGCTGATGAAGCTTGTGTGTATAAAAAGGCTAGTGGGAACATTATTACATTCTTAGTATTGTATGTTGATGACATACTACTATTTGGAAATGACATTCCAACCATGGAAGGTGTAAAAACCTAGCTTGGAAGTTGTTTTTCCATCAAGGATCTTAGTGAAGCCGCCTACATTTTGGGAATGAGGATCTATAGGGATAGATCAAGGCGATTGATAGGTTTAAACCAAAGTGCATACATTGATAAAATCTTGAAAAGGTTCAAGATGGAAAACTCTAAGAAAGGTACGGTACCTATTCAAAGAGGGACAATTTTGAGTACATCTCAATGTCCAAGCTCAAAGGATGAGCAAGAAAGAATGAAGGAAGTCCTATATGCATCTGCTATAGGATCCATCATGTATGCTATGATATGCACTAGACCGGATGTGTCATGCGCTTTGAGCATGACAAGCAAATACCAGCAAAATCCGGGAAATTGCCATTGGATGGCGGTTAAGAGTATATTGAAATATCTTAGAATGACTAAGGATATGTTTCTAATATATGGCTCTGGTGAGGAGGAACTCGTTGTAAAGGGTTACACGGATGCGAGTTTCCAAACTGATCGAGATGATTCTCGATCACAATCAGGATATGTTTTCGTTATGAATGGGGGGGCCGTCTCTTGGAAGACAGCAAAACAAGATGTGGTAGCATTGTCCACCACTTAATCGGAATACATCGCCGCCTCATTGGCAGCTCAAGAAGCTGCGTGGATAAGGAAGTTCATTGCCGACCTAGGGGTGGTCCGTACCATTCAGGACCCTCTAGAGATCTTTTGTGACAACGAGGGTGCGATTGCTCAAATCAAGGAACCCCGAGCACATCAAAAGACGAGGCACATTGAGCGGAGATTCAACTACATAAGGGATGAAGTTGAAAAAGGAAAGATATGTATTCGCAAAGTTCACACCGATCAAAACATTGCGGATCCACTCACGAAGCTCCTTGAAAGGCCAAAGCATGAAAGTCATACTTGTGCCTTAGGACTTCGATATTCTAGTGATTGGATTTGATCTTTTCAGTATTTAAATATCGGAACGATTGTAAATTTTAACTCTTTTGTATAATTATGATACTTTGAGTTATGTTCCATATTAGCATGTTTACATCCATGAATATGTTTATTATTCTAAATGTCCGTAGTCGGTCATATTTGTGGGAACAAATATGAATGTAAGGCTATTATGAACATGGATTGGTGGATATTCATAAGGTATGAATATAGAGCAAGAGGTTGCCACTAAGGTTCATAGATATTTGTGGGATACAAATATTGGACTGACCCGCTCTCAAATGTTACTGCATGGAATTTTGTAATTGATCATAAGTAAATTTGAGTAAAGGCGAATATCATAGTATCCTCCGACCTGAGATACATATTGGGTTTTGATATTCACCAAATATAATACCTTGATCTAGTTCTTTGCTGTTCTGAAATAATGGACAGCACACAAGGCTATGTTCAGGTGTGATACAAGGTGATTGTGAGAAACGTATGTAGTCAAGATGGGATTTGCTCCTCTTATTCGTTGAGAGTAAGATGTCAAAGGCCTGATAAAGTTAAATCAACAGCGAATGATCATTCTGTGTCTCTGGATTTAACATGACATCTGAAACAAAAGGATATATGATTTGATTCACCTAAATCATTTCAAGTAAGAGACTTGAAGAGTATGATGTTATTGAATGGCACTTAGTCATGCGTAATAGGGGTAGTAAACCGTTGTTAGGCTGTATTTGCTACTTGCATCAATCCTCTATGTATATTGTGCAAGTGGGAGATTGTTGGAAATGGTCTGCCCAAAATACATATTGAATTGATGTGGCTAGTACGTCATAACCTAAGTCGGGTCATACCCAATAACAAGCTAGACAAACACCTACAATATTTGTTTTATGATATGATCATATAAATGAATATTAACACTTAGAATATTTAGAAATTGGGTTTCTAAATAATTGTACTTGTGTTGTAAATAAATTATATGGATAATTTATTTTAGAGAGAGAATGAAGTGAATTCATCCGCATTTACTTATAACAGCCGCATTTGATGTGGTAAAAGAAATGCGGATGAAGTGAATTCATCCGCATTTACTTATAACAGCCACATTTGATGTGGTCAAAGAAATGCGGATGAAGTGAACTCATCCGCATTTACTTATGCGGATGAAGATAACTATCCGCATTTGCGTGTGAAGAAATGCGGATAAGCATTTATGGAAATGCTGCTGGAAACTGTTCATTCGCATTAACTAATGCGGATGAGCATTTTTGGGAAATGCGGGTAAACTGTTCATCCGCATTTACAAATGCTGATGATACAAATGCGGGAGAAGAACATGCATCCGCATTAACTAATGCGGATGATGTTGAGAAATGCGGATGGGTTACGGGGCTGGGCCCACCCACTTTTCTATCTCCTGAATTTTAAGTTTCCAAAGGCATGCAATATATGATTGCATCTGATCTCTCTCTAATACAACTTTTACACGACACGAAAAGTGCAGAACACTCCAAGCCTTCTTTTTCTCTCGATCGGTCAAGAGCAAAATCAGGTGTGTTTTGTTCAAAGTGAGAATCCTAGCAACCGGGTGTCTGTTGGTGGCTTGTGGGTAGAACCGCTTGAGGTCTTCTGCTTTGAAGACTTGCATACATTGATCTCCCTCCCCTTGAAACAAAGGTTGTATTTCTAAACACCCTATGGTTGTTTGTAAGCATGTTGTTCATATATCGATCCATATGGGGTTTTTAACAGATAAATATAAAAATGTTTTATATATGCTAAATGTAACAAGTTTTAAACTGAAATTCCGCTGCGTTTTCTATTTCATATGGATAAAATGGATCTGATAAACTTGTTCAAAACTCCAACACATGTCACCCTTGACAAATGATCCTAAATACTAAAACTTGGTTGTCTACGATACCACTAGGCCTCAATATTAATTTGGGTATCCTCGTTTGTACTTATGAAGTTACAGTAAAGCTACTCGGTTTTAGAGCAACTAACTTTTAAACCTTTATGTTGTAAAGCTTCCTGTCATTCCTTTATCCTCTCATTAAGGCTCAATTTACTCTCCACTACTAAAATATATAATTTGCGAAAAGCATGCACCACAGGAGTGCCCCTAGATTGAATAAGACAACTCATTCAAGACTACTGCAAAAAGAAACGAGATCAACACGGATCTTCACAGAGAAGAAGTTAGCATCCCCCACACACGCAGGAACGTTTGTTTTAGCCATATCATACACCTTTTTAATTACCTCTGTATATCTCCCAAGAACCCTTTCCCTTCAAGACAATCCCAAATCACTTATCACTCAACGAGGCACACTGTCATAAGCCTTAATACCCTTAAAATGTTTATTGCCTCCGTAGTAGACAATCCACATATAAATCTAAATTTTTTCAACTGCCCTTTCTTACAAGTTTATATTATAACTTAAGAGCTTAATACCTTTGTAGTTAGAACAAAATTAGGCGTCTTCTTTGTACTTGTAAATTGGAACAGCAACACTACACCTCCACTAATCTAGCACCTTTCTGGTTGAAGATAGTATTGAACAAATTTCTTAACCACTATACTCCTCCCTCTCCCTAAAGAATTCCACAATACAATATGGATTTTGTCCAAGCCAAATACCTTAGCCCTTCCCACCTTCCATATGGCTCTCCTCACCTCTTCATGTGTAATATTAGACGGTAGCAGTTATTTATTTATCGGTGTAGGATATTGGAATCTTGCTTTTTTCTTGGTTAGACCTATTGTCGTTGAAAAAATGGTGGAAACAAGTTTGTCATCACAATTTGATGTCTTGCCCATTTACCAAAACCCGTTAATCCTCTCTTTTTATAAACTTCACGACTCTTGACATGCCATGCCCCCTCCTTAGTTTCCAATCGTTTTTACAACTTCTCATAAGCTATGTCAGCTACTACCTTCTTAGCTCCCGCTTTGCCTCTTTTGTACCTCTCCCTCAATCTCCCTTGTTCCTCCTCATCACTACACCTGGTTAAAATGTTCCTAAGACAGTATTTAGACTTTAACTTGGATATTATTGGTTGGCTGTTTATTAGTGTTCCTTTGTGTCCTTTTATGTTCATTTATGTTGTTTTGGGAATATTAACAAACGAACATAAATGAGCATGAACATGTTCCTCTTCTTAATGAATGAACACGAACAAGGAAATCCATTCTTTCAACTGTTTGCTTATTAAGTTTAATGAATATCATTGGATAAAAGAAACATTAAATTCTTTCACAAGAACTATATGTGAGTCCCTTTGCATTGCACCTTATCAGCTTTTCACTAAAGAAAATAAAATTTTCATCATATTTAGCATTTCTTTGTAGCAAAGTACATAATAAATAGAAGGTCCTATTTCTTTATTGAATTCGATATCGCAGGAGCTAATTATCTCAATGTTCATTGAAAACTACAAAACAGATAGAGCATTAATACATCAATGTTTGATTTGAGCTTTTGAGGAAGGAAGTAGAAATAGTAAAGAGATTTATTCACCCAAGTCTAAAGATCAACATTATCATTTACAATGTCAATCTCTTGAGCAAAATAGAAGAATGTCATTGAATTATATGGTAGTCAAAAGATACATACTTGTTAACAAATGATTCCAGCATCTCTCTTCGAACAGCACTATTTACCCTTTTCCTGATTGGTCTGTTGGAACTGATGGGAGCAACAGAAGACGTTCCAGACTGCTCAACATTTGATCCAGACACCAAATTGGATATCTCAGTAACAACTGGCATGTGTCAGCATGCAAACATCACAAATTTTACAAAATGCAAAACGAAGGAAAAAAAAAAAGAAAAAGAACGATCATTCTACTATAATAAGAAAGCGGCATAAAGACAGCTATTGTTTCAATAATGACATATAATCATCCAAAAATCTTGAGAGAAATTATACAGAAATAAAACCAACATAACATGGGAACTCCTTAGATTTGTTAAAATAAGGGTGATCAACCAAACAGCTATTAGCAAAAACAATTAAGATGATAAATATAATGAATACTATTTTCAATATCCTGCCACTTGGTGTCAAGAAAATATGTGGAATAGCATTCTCTTGCTCTAGTGTATTTAAATGGCATGTTTCAACTTAAAACCATCTTTATGTGAAAGTCTTTAGAGCAAGCTCAAAATGAAAGTGCAAGATCAAAATAGTAATGTTGTGCTGGGCATCAACATTAAAAATAAAAAAAATAAAAAAAAAGGAGAAAACACTGCAGTTGCAGAAGAACCCAAAAACAGTATACATGGAAAGTTGTATCAATTGTAAGCATCTTTACCTGGTTTGAGCTTTAATAAAATACAAGTGCAGTCATAAAAACATTCTTTTTTCCAAAGTAAAATGCCCTCTTAAGATTTCTACAACCAAAGCCACGTATAACAATTTTTAAATGTTTTTTATTTCTTCTTAAATAAATTGTAGAAAACATATAATAAGTAAACTTAGAGAGAGATCCAAACTTGTGCCACACTCGAAGTGGATTGCCTAGAAACCAAACCCTATATGTTTCACACCTCAAATCGTTTTGCTAACAATCAACGTTTCTTTAAGAAAGGAAATACTATTTCAAACTTGTATAGAACTTAAAATTAATCATATTCCTAAGATTACCAAATCCAATAACTACATGCTAAACTCAAATTGATGAACACAAAAACATAAAACGTGTTGAAAGGTGTGATCGAGCAGGTCAAGAGTCACCAATAACAGAAACTTCAGAATCAAAATCAGAAAAATCTGACAAAAAGATATGAACAAAAAATGAGAAGCAAACCTTGTCTGGATGAAACGGTGTGCGAGTGAAAGCGTCGGAGCCCTTTAAAAATCGGCATCAAGATGAAACCCTAAAAAAACAGACTCTGAAAATCAACAGCATTGCACGTATCGTAACTTGTAGGAGACAATAGTAGTTGCATCTACTTCATGTATGTAAGATGCAGATGTCAAAGAGGCCGAGGTTTATGGTTTTGAATTTTGGGGGTTTTGCAGACGGTGTTTTGATCACCAACAATATTTTCTATTTTATTTTTTATACCGCTTACTAAACAATAACCTAAATTTTAAAAATATGTATAGTAAGGAGATAAGTTAATGTTGAAGCTCTTAAAAGATTAACATTTTGTATTTTGCGTTTTGTTATAGTATAGGAATTTATTGTGTAAATATATGTTTTTTGTATTTCTTTGATAGTATATATAGAATTTTATGTATTGTGAAGGGGGGAAACCAACTAAGAGACATTAACGTAGACGTAGACACAGACGTAGACAAACGAACTGTAACCCTTACATATTATATCCTGTGCATTTGCTATCAATGAAATCTATGAATTTTTTTGATTGCATATGTTTGATTACTTTGTGTTTGTATTGATCATTGCATTATCATAGATCACATATTCGATCCATTTGAACCTATCAAATGGTATCAGAGCTTTCGGTTCAGTGAGTAGAGCTTACCGACACTGTTGAGCTCTTTGAATCACTTGAAATCTGTGATTCATTGTAATTTGATCAATTAATTGTGTTTTCAGTTGTGTTTCATCCATATAAACATGATTTGAATCACAATTGGTGTTCAATTCGTTCAGATCTGAGGAATTAATCAAATTTGTGTTCGCACTGTGTTCTTCAGTTTCAGACTTCAATTCAATCAGAAAACTGATTTGTGGTTGTTGTTTGGTAATATTGAAGATTGAGGATTGTTAATCGACCTAATTACTACCTAATTAGAAGTTTTTAGATCAATTTAACAAGTTTTGAAGATTTTCATAAGATCTGAGTTTGTTGGAGAAGATGAATTAGGCGCATGTGGTTGAAAAACTGCTAAAAATTCTTTAAGTGTCTAGATGCATTACCATTGTTTGGGCGTTTAGCACTGTGTAGGCGTTTTCAGTACAGGCGTTTTACCACTGTTGGGATGCAATGTGACTGTTTGGACACATTGTAACTTTGCTGAACAAAGTAATTCTGGGCGTTTTACAACTGTTCAGGCGTTTCTCAACTGTTTGGGCGCATCACTAGTTGGGCGTTTTCAGAATTCATCTAAGGCATTCCCTTAGGCGTTTCTACTTCAAAGTCAGGCGTTTCAGAACTATTCAGACACTTCATCACTGTTTGGGCTCTTGATAACTATTTAGGCGCTTGAGCACTCAGACTTATCAGTAAACACTTAGCAATTTTTTTAAAAACTAAAATCCAAAAATATTTTCATTTCATAGTTTTATTTCAAAACTTAAAAACAACAAAAACAAGTCATTTTCTTAAATTCAAAAATACAAAATGGTTAAGTCTGAAGATTCTGAGAACATGGTTCCAAAGCTAAAGAACATAGCTGATTTCAAGAACTGGTCTTTAAGGTTGAAGCATCATCTAAACTCTATTGATACTGACTTGTGGAAGTCAATAGAGAAAGGACCTTATATTCCAATCACATCTAATGGTCCTGACAGAGGATTGTTTTATACAAAAGACTCTCAAGAACCATATCCTGAGGATGGTCTGCAAGGTGATAACTTAAGAAAAGTTAAGAATGACATCAAAGCTTATTCACTGATGTGTAAGGGATTACCATTGGAAGTCTTGACTAGACTTGAAGGTTGTCAAACTGGTTACACTATGTATAGAGCTTTGAAGATTATTTGTGAAGGTGGTAAAAAGGATTTAGAAGAGATTGACTTATGGCTCAGTCTGACCAACCAAAGGTTGAGAATCCATCATTTGACTCTAAGACTTCATCTTCAAGTTATCCTGAAATTCCTGTCGAAGTCAGAGAGAAAATGTGCACAAAAGCATGTTTTGACCAAGTTGAGCATTACAGAACATATTCATTTAAAATCTATGACAAACTTAAACAATAAGAAGTAATGCACAACAAACTGAAAAATGATCACAAAATCTCTGATGAAAAGATCTTATCTTTACAAACCTTGTGGAATAAAACTCTAAAAGAACTTGAACTTATGAAGAAACAACTTGAGGAGATGACTAAAAATTTAGAAGAACAAAAAATAGCTCATGCTGCAACTCATATGGATTTAGCTAAAGTTAAAAGTTTTAAAACTATTATAGAACAGCTGGTAAGTGAGAGGAAAGAAAAAAATAAAATAGGTCTAGGTTTTACGCATGAACCAATGCCTGAATCAATGCCTGAATCAATTACAAACACTCTGCTAGAAAACTTTAACACACATGATCACTCACCTGAAAACAAAGCTAAGCTAAAAGCCTTTCAAAACAAGAAAAAGAATTCTGAAAGTGATGAAGAGAAAACAAATGTTGAGATATTTGAGGAACAAGATTCTGAAAAAATTAAAAATGGTCATCCAGTGAAAGTTAAATCTTACGAACCACGACTAAAGAATAAGAAAATGTTTGTTCCCAAAGAGCATGTTGTTGAAGAAATCATTGTTAAGAATGACAAACAAAACTCAGAATAAAGAGAAAGCAAAACTAGATGAAGTAACATCTGAAGATTCATTTTCTTATGGATTAAACAATCCAGACTTTATCAAATGGCAGAAAGAACAAAAAGATAAAGAAAATGAAAAAGAGTCTCCTACCGAAGATGTTCAATCCCAAAGCAAACAAAGATCATCAAGATCAAGAAATCAAAGAAGAAGAAGGAAAAATGCTAAATCTAACTCCTCTCAGAACAAAAATCAAAACAATCAAAATCAAAGAACAAATCAAGTTAATCAGTTTAAACCAGTGAAATTTGTGTCTACAGGTACTTTTGATATGAACACAATTCCAGAAATCAAACCAAATTCAAAGAACAAATCTAACTCTGATCTGAAAACAGGTTCAGGTCCAAAGTCTTCCGTTGTTAACAAAAGATTTGTATCTAAAGAATCTAGGAATGGTGTTAATGAACAAAAGTCAAAACCCAAGTATCAAAAAAACAAATTCTCAAATCAAAAACAACAGATTAACTTTGTAACTCCTAAATCAAAACAAGGATCAAATGTGGCTTCCGTATCTAAAGTTAATCAACAGTTGTTTAAGTCACAACAAAGGTACTTTGAAATATGCGATATGTACAATCATAAGACTGAAGAATGTTTCTTTAACAGGTATTGTCACATATGTGATATGAAAAACCATTCAACAGCTGATTGTTATTTTAATAAATATTGTACCATTTATGATGAAAGAACTCACAAAACTGAGAATTGCTACTTCAGAAGGAACTCGCCAAGGAATGGATATGTCAATCCACAATTTCAAAGAAATCAAAGTGTTGGTTTTCAAAGATTGGCAAAACAACCTTCCTTAGGCTTGAGATCTTTTAGAATAATTAATTTTGAATATGATGACTCTTATGCTGTGAAAACAAAGAATTATAATCAAGGAAAATTCATTCCACGATCTGTGAGAATGAACGATGCAAAATTTGGTAATCAAACTTTTTCAAAAAATGTTTCTACTAATGATTTTAATAACCTTGATGATGATCTTGAAAAATGCTATCAAGCTTTGCGGATTAAACAAATCAAAGACAATTAAAAATTTGTTAAAAACGGAATTGATAAATTTAAACAGCAAAAGAAGCCTGATGTGAATACACTTCATTTTAAACAGTTTACAATTGTTGATAAATTTGGCAAGCCCAAGACCATATTGGCTTGGGTTGATAACTCAACTTAATTCTTTGAAATGCAGGTACGCCCAAGAAGACCAATTAACACGTGGTGTGTTGATAGTGGGTGTAGCCGGCATATGACAGGCAACCATGCCTTGCTTCAAAATTTTAAGTTAAAAGATGGTACTCATGTTGCATTTGGAGGTGATGCAGGTGGTAAAATTACAGGTGAAGGAACAGTGTCTAATGGGATTATCAGCTTTGATAAAGTCAACTACTGCCCATAGTTGAACTTTAATCTTTTAAGTGTCTCCTAAATTTGTGACAAATCTTACTCAGTTTTGTTTGATGATTCTTTTTGTTATATTTTGAAGCTAGGTTTTCAGATAAGCAAAGAATGGGTAGTTGTTAAAGTTGTTCGAGATCGAGATGTACACAAGTTAAATATGTCTCAAGTTGATCCATCTACAGAAACAACATGCCTAATTGCTCAAGCATCAAATGACGAAAGTCAACAATGGCATAGACGTCTCGAGCATTCCCATTTTAAGAACATGAACAAGCTTGTAGCAGGAAATCATGTTATAGGTCTTCTAACAAAGAAGTTTGCTACATCAGATTTATGCTCAGCATGTTTAAAAGGAAAGCAACATAGAGCGTCTTATAAGCCCAAGCAGATAAACTCAAATTCCAAACCTCTCCAGATGTTACATATGGTCCTATTCGTACCAACAAATGTGAAAGTATTGGAAAGAAATCTTATTGTTTAGTTATCATTGATGACTTTACAAGATTTTCATGGGTTTTCTTTTTGCATGCTAAATCTGAAACGGCTGAATTATTAAAAGAATTCATCATTAAAGTAGAAAATCAATTAGAACAAAAGGTGAAAATAATTAGAAGTGATAATGGAATGGAATTTAAAAATGCTAATATTGACATGTTTTGCGCAGAAAAAGGAATTGCTCGTCAGTTCAGTGCTGCTGAAACTCCATAACAAAATGGAGTTGCTGAAAGGAAAAACAGAACTTTGATTGAGGCAACACGTTTCATGTTAGCAGATGCAAAGATTCCAATCACTTTCTGGGATGAAGCCATATCCACTGCATGTTTTGTGCAAAATCATACATTGCTTGTGAAAGATAAACAGAAAAATCCTTATGAGTTGATATTTGGCAGGAAACCTAATATAGATTTTCTTAAATCTTGTGGTTGTTCAGTTTTGATTTTAAACTCAAGTGATCAGCTAGGAAAATTTGATGCAAAATCTGATGATGGATTTTTCGTTGGATATTCGTCGCTTTCAAAAGCCTTTAGAGTTTATAACTCTAGGACAAATGTTATCCTTGAAACATTCAACGTTAGATTTCTTGAAATTCTTTTACATTAGTTGCAAATGGTCCAGCTTGGTTATTTGATTTAGATTCTTTGTCAAACTCTTTTCATTCTAACTTGTTTGAATTTTCAGGTGAGAAGAAAAATCAATAAGGAGATCTCGGTTCTTTCAGCGATGATTCTGATTCTGATGATATGGATGACTCAAGCCCAGATTATCCATTTTTCTCTTTTTTAAAGATTATATATTTCCGTATGAATCAAATGATCAACCTCAATAAGATCAAGAACATCCCGTTTCAGAAAATTCAAATGTTTCACAACCTATTCCTAATGATGGTCCTGAAATTATACAACCTGAGTCCGGAACGTCATCAGTTTCTGTTGATGTAGTTAGTACTGATAATCTTGATTATTTTATCAACTCACCGACTCAAGTTCCTAATTTCAATCCACATTCTTCAAACTTATTGCATCAGCTTTACGACTTGAACCAATCTAATCTAAATGTTCATGTTCAAGGGAATGAGATTTCAACATCTCGTATTCACAAGAACCATCCAATATCTCAGATTATCGGTCCATTGAATGTGAGAACGATGAGAAGTCAATCAGAACAAGCAAATCTTTGCTTATACTCGTGTTTTCTTTCTCAAATTGTTCTTACAAACGTCACCGAAGCGTTAAAGGACAATAGTTGGATTGAGGCAATACAAGAAGAATTATTGCAATTCCGCAAACAGGAAGTATGGAAACTTGTGAATTTACCTGAAGGAGAAAATGCCATAGGCACAAAATGGTTGTTTAGAAACAAAATAGACGATCGGGGAATTGTTGTTCGCAACAAAGCGAGACTCGTTGCACTGGGTTACACCCAAGAAGAAGGAATAGATTATGATGAAGTATTTGCTCCAGTTACAAGACTTGAATCAATTCGTGTCTTCCTGGCTTATGCATCATTCATAAAATTCAAGGTGTTTCAGATGGACGTTAAAGGTGCTTTCTTATATGGACCAATCACCGATGATGTGTATGTCAAGCAACCTCAAGGTTTCGAAGATTCAGAATATCCTCATTGTGTGTACAAGCTTAGCAAAGCATTGTATGGTCTGCATCAAGCTCCTAGAATCTAGTATGAAACATTATCATAACATTTGATCCAACATGGATACAAGCGAGGGAAAATCGATCCTACTTTGTTTATTAAGAGGATGCTGATGATCTCTTATGTGTTCAAATGTATGTTGATGATATCATATTTGGTTCTACAAGTCCAAAATTATACAAAGAATTTGAAGATATCATGAAGTCTCGTTTACAAATGAGTTCTATGGGAGAAATTAATTTTTTTCTTGGTCTTCAAGTGAAGCAGTCTGCAGAAGGAATTTTTATCAATCAAGAGAAATTCGTTGAAAAACTCTCGAAGAAATTTAAATTGCAAGATTGTCAATCCATCAGAACTCCAGCTGACGTAAATACCAAGATTGAACCTGATCAGAAAGGAAAATCTGTTGACCAAACTTTATACAGATCTATGATTGGATCTTTGATGTATCTTACTGCATCTAGATCTGATATAATGTATGCTGTTTGTGTCTGTGCCAGGTACCAATCTGACCCTAAGGAATCCTACTTAATTGCTGTTAAATGAATATTTAGGTATCTCAAAGGAAAACCAACTTTAGGGTTATGGTATCCTTATGAAGGAAACTTCGAGTTACATGGATATACAGATAGTGATTATGGAGGATGTTGCCAAGATCGTAAATCTACAACGGGTGGTTGTCAGGTTTTAGGTCCCAGATTAGTCTCGTGGCAATGTAAGAAACAAACAAATGTCTCTGTTTTAACCGCAGAAGCTGAGTACATAGCTGCTTCAGCAGGATGTTCTCAAATCCTTTGGTTACAAAACCAACTGCTGGATTACGGGTTCAAATTTCTTAAAACTCCTATTTACATTGATGACACTGTTGCTATGTTCATTACAGCTAATCCTGTCCAACACTCAAAAACAAAACATATCGAGATTCGATATCATTTTCTTAGAGATAACTCTGAAAAAGGTTTAATCATTTTGATTCAAATTACAACTGAAAAACAGTTGGCTGACCTATTTACAAAAGCCATCTTAGCCGGACGGTTTGAGTATCTAGTCGAGCCAGTTGGTCTTATTAACCATGTGTAAACACTGGTTTGAGTATTTTAGTTGTCTGATTTTTATAAAACAAAATGACAAGAGCCCTCCCTTAACCGAATAAGAAAAAGCAAAAAGAAACTGTCAAAGTTAACTGCCTGATTGTATATATTGTGTGTGTGCATGTTCTATAGAAAACTAAAAAATCAAAGAGAAATTATAAAACAAAAACTACAAAAATAAAGTTCTTTGTTAGTTCATTAATTAGGACTGAATCTGTCTTTGCAATTTATGAGAAATGATAGACACATTAGTTTTGATCAGTTGCATACTTCGCTCACTACTAAAGTCTGACTTGATCAGATATGATGTGCAGGTAAGCTCATGTAATTATGCTGAAAAAGTAAATTCTTGTGATCAAACTAAATCAATCATGCATTCGTGTTTGTCCATTTTAGTACCAATGAGTAGTGTTGACTTCTCAAATTAATTGCTTGTAAAGTCATAAACTCACACCTGGTGGTGATATGAGTAACCATGAGCTCTAATTATTTAAAGCATCTATTCACTTCTTTGTTATGAGTCATCATAGACCTGAAGTGATGAGATATCCTTTGTTGTAAGTCATTACAGACCTGGATATTCTCACTTGATGCAAAAAGATGCCAATGTGCACAATCTAAACATGAGATTTGGTTATAAGTATATGTCAGGTTAACAAGTTGAGAAAAGTGATTTCTTGCATATCTTGATAAGGGTTGAGCTCTTTAAGTGTAAGTGTGACTTACATAATGTCATATCTAATCATACCTTAATCAATCCAAGAATTGAAAAAGTAAGTGTGTTGAGTATTTTGCCAAAAGCACTCATTTTCTGTCCTTAGATCTCATGTCTCCTTTGCTGTAGAAACGCTGACCTGGAACACACTTGATTAGAATTTAATCACTGTTTATGACTATCTATCCACTTATTTTAGTTGAATGTGATGATCTTAACTAATATGATCTCACTGCAGACTTATGATTCAAATGTATATAATAGATTTTTTATTCTGCTTTAATTTTGATTTTTGCATGATTTTTTGTGTGCAGGCATGTTGATAATGATTAGTTTCCTCTTCTTGCAAAGTCAAATAAACTTCTAAGTTTGTAAAACTTAAAAGTTTAGAATGAGTAAAAATGAAAAAGATAAAATATTTGAATTTCAAAGTGGAAAATCAAAAATAAAGTATTTTGGATGAAAGGATGAAGCTGCAATTTCAAGCATGTGTGTGTGTTGATATGATGTAAAAATGAACCTGAAAAAGAATTCAAATTCAGTGGAAAAGCTTCTTGCAATCAAAATGAGACTATTTGTTTTGTAAAAGTTATATAGAGACTAAAATGACTGGAAATTGTTTTTGAAAATAAAATAAAAATAAAATAGTAAAAAATAAAAAATAAAAGTTTGAAGGTCAAAAAATGTTAAAATTTGAGGGTCATTAATGTAAATTTTGAGTGATAGTCAAAAAATTGACTACGTGTTGGAAAAATTGTGTGTGAAAAGTACTAATGTGCTTAAACAGTGTTCAGATGGATGATGTGAAATTTTCAAGTGTTAAGACTCATGGAAGGGTTCTCATGTGCCTGAATGGTACTCATAAGTCTAAATCAGGAGTATGATGAATTTCAAAAAAATGTGCAAGTGTTGGGCATTTCATTCAAGCTCATGCGCCTAAACAGTTGTGAAGTTCTTAAAATGTGTCAAGTATTGGGCGTATCATCTTATGCTCATGTGCCTAAACAGTACCAGACTTTCCTAGTGGTTAGACGTTTGAAGGTAAATTACAAGTGTTAGGCGTTTCATCAAGTCTCATGCGCCTGAACAGTGCCCAAGCGTTTGAACAGTGCTCATGCGTCTGAACAGTGCTCATGCGTCTAAACCTCATGCGCATTCACAGTGCTCATGCGTCTGAAAACTTAATGTGAAATTTAGTCTCATGTGCCTTCATAGTGCTCATGCGCCTAAGGATTTTTACACTTATATATATTCAACATTTGTGTAGTTTCATTCAATTCACTCACAAACTTACTCTCGGACTCACATACTCGAAAACCCGATACACTCATTCACTCAACATTCAATTGTTAACAGTTAATCTTTGTGATATATAGGTATCACAAGAGAATTTGATTGTCGAGGAGTCTTCACTCGAAGTTATCAAAGTTGTTGCTGTTTCTCCTATTCATGTGCCAGATGAAGGTGGAAGATCAACAAAAATGCTATAGTCCTTTCTAAGATCTTGAATGCTGAGCAGATCATAGAATCTTTGAAAGAAGTTCAAGTCTGCATTCAAGAAGGCTTTGTGAGAGTTGGAACTCTACAAAGAGAAGCTCGTGTTCAAGATCAAAGATGAGCCAAAAGAGTTCGATGTGAACTGAAGACAATGTAAATCTTAGGGAGAGTATTGTTGAAGCTCTTAAAAGATTAACATTTTGTCTTTTATGTTTTGTCATAGTATAGGGACTTATTGTGTAAATATATGTTCCTTGTATTTCTTTGATATTATATATAGGATAGTTTATGTATTTTGTAATGGGGAGGGGGGAAACCAACTAAGAGACATAGACGTAGACGTAGACATAGACATAGACATAGACAAATGAATTGTAACCCTTACACATTGTATCCTGCGCATTTGCTATCAATGAAAACTATGAATTTTTTTGATTGCATATGTTTGATTACTTTGTGTTTGTATTGATCATTGCATTATCATAGAATCACAGATTCGATCCATTTGAACCTATCAGTTAAAATGGACAAAAACATCGGAGTGTATGATAAAATATCAGTCACAAGATCACGGTGTTTTATAGTTAGAGATTCATTCAGTGACATTTTCGTAAATATTTATAAATTCGAAACCACCTAAATGGGTAGAATATGAAAATCCAACTAAAAACATACCCATAAAAATCACATGTATCTTCCCCCCATCTTTTTTAAATGTTTATAACCTTTTTGTGCGTTATATTTTTTAACAAAAATTACACCATACTACCAAACGTTTTTAATATTTAATATGAGATTATTGCTATATATAATTTAAATTTTTTTTACGTTTTTGTACTTGATAAAATTGTCTAGTTCTAAAATATCATGAGTCGTCTAGGTCAAAAACATCAATATATTACTTAGATTAAAAATATCATAAAACATCTAATTCAAAAACATCATAAAATTAACTGGTTCAAGATTTTATAGTGTATTTGAAATAGATGATTTATAATGTTTTATTACATCAGGATAACTATATAGTGTTTTATAACCGGAAAATTTTATGGTATTTTAAAACTAAAGTATTTTTATAGTGTTTTAGAACTAAACAGTCGTATGATGTTATTAGAACTTGATAAAATTATGGTATTTTAGAATCGGGCAATTTATATTATTTCAAAACTAAATAATTTTATGGTGTTTTAAATGTTGGCAATTTTATGGTGTTTTAGAACTAGACATTTTATGGTGTTTTAGAACTAAACAATTTTATTTCGCTTTTGAATTTAATAACTTTTTATAGTGTTTTTTTAAAATGGATGACTTTACGTTGACTTTTACTTTGACTTTGACTTTTGATCAGCGTTTGACCAAATGTTGTCTTTGACTTGCCTTGAACAGTATGCAACAACCTTTCAATACACATCGACCTCTAATGACGGGAGTGGGTTAGTAACAAGCCCAACAAATGTAACAAGCCCAACTCAATCCATATTTGTAAAACCCATCTTTCTTTTATAAATATGGGCTCACCACACACTTCTAATCCATTCCATTTGCAGTAGCAACACCTACTGTTAACATCTATTCTATCTCTCTTGAAAACCTCTCTTCACTATCAACTTCATCTCCTTGGTAGGATGAGACTTCTTGCCTAACATGAAAAAGATCTTGGTCTCCTTCCCTGCTAGGATACTCACTTCATAATAGGTAGTATCTTACCATATCATACTTTTTATCTTTTATACGTACATATATACTTACTTGTATACTTGATACTTGATTATCATAAATACATTACTGACTTGAGCGACAGAGTGCCCGCGGGGTACATCCCCTCGGGCCCTATAACATAAATCTTCTTTGCATTACAGCTTAGATCCAAGCTCGGGATAGCCGGACACAATTCAACCCAACATCAAGCACGACCCAGATTCGGTTGCAGCAACAAGTGGCGCCCGCTGTGAGGCAAAAAAAATACATTTATGTGCTCTGCTTGATAAACATTGATCCTAATCCGTATGTTATAGGTCGCGATCTGTGAACTTTCAACTCACTTTTCATAGCCTCATGTTCTTCGGTTCTTAACTGCTTCGCTCGATTGGGTGTTAAAAATTCGTCAAGGAGCATGGCAAAGAAGGAACTGCTCTCCATGTTCAATATTCACCATCACAATTAAAAAAAAAAACAAAGTGCACATGTTGTGTTCTTTATTAAATATTTGACATCCATTCCTAGTGGTGGTCTCAACACGTCATTCATTAGTTTACGAAGTGGTGTGATGTGTCTTTATAAAAAATAAGACACATGGAAAAGAAAAAACGTTGACTGATTTCTTACCTTTTACTATTCTAACATAATTTTGATTGTTTTTGTTATTTTCTGATACTTTATTATCCTGCAACCATGCTATGCTAAAAGTATTTTGTCTGGCTTTTCACTTTTCTTTATTTTCCCACCCCCTAGAATGTGAGAAAAATGATCTATTATAGATTGTGAACCTCATAATAGAAATGAAAAACAAGTAGAAACAAGTATAGGGAAATTAAGAGTCATCTTTCTCTAACTCATACCCTTATTTTCTTTATTTAGCATTCTTATTATTATTTGCATAAAGAGAGTAATTGCACCCATGAGCTTGCTAAAAATACATTTAATTAAAACCGCTTCACGTTGACACAAAACTAAGATGATATCTATGAATAGAAAATCTTTAAATATGTCTCTTATTGAAAATTTTTGAATGTCTCTTGTACTACAAACACATGTTTTTCATGTATAAACGTGTCTACTCTTAATTATTTTCCAAATACCTTGTACATATGTACATGATAATATTATATTTGCTTTGTCATAAAAACATGAATGCTATATCCATAGACTTACGTTTACTAAAGCATCTTATGTGACTTCAAATATAATATATTTTCAATGTGATTTTGATTCAATGCATACGATAAATTAACCGAATGATCAAATATGCATGAAATTTGCATCCAAAACTTGCAATAATATTACGAGATAATAAAAGGAAAAAATAACTCAAAACAAGAAACCATTTTTCCATTTCCTTAAATAAAGTTTTGGTGTATTATATTCCTACAAATAGTAAAACATTATAGGTGAGGTTATTTTACAAAATGTATTTTCACTACAAAGTGTGAGAAGACACAATGAAGCTAAAAAAGTCACAACAAAATTATATATCATAATCTAAATCGAATTTCAAAAAGTAATTCGAAGTTTCTGTTTTTCTCGTCGTCCTCTTTCAGAAAAAAATAAAAAAAATAAAAAAATTTCATTGTGTCTTTTTATGACACAATGACGTCATTGTGTGACACAATTATTGGGTTCAGTGGTATCTTGGTTAGGTCTATTTTATCAAAACGATTTTGAAGTAATTATTAATCATATTAATAATATATAACGCAGCGGAGTAATAAAGAAAATACCTAAAGTGAACCCGACAGGATCTAGGTTACAAACAATGCAAATACAGAATGTTATTAACCTACTGATGAGATAATAATACCTTTGTGGTTAATAATTAACCGTTTGAGACACCGAGAGTCAACGAATAGGTGCTAGATTAAACGAATCAAACGAGCACACAGGGACTAGGTCGTGGCTGCAAGAGGCACGACTAGGGCCTTGAATCTTGATGTTGTTTCGCAGGAACACGACAACACAACAGTAGTATAACGGGTGTTGCGGTGGTTCACGGTTATTTCCGGTAGAAGAAACGAAGGACAATTGTGGGGTTTATGCTTGTGAATTGCAGCCAAAAAGAAAACAATTGTAATCAATTGTTTTTCACCCCTGGACCCGTGAATTCCATCCCTTTAATATACACACACACACATACACACACACATATATATATATATATATATATATATATATATATATATATATATATATATATATATATATATATATATATATGTAAAATTAGGTTTTTAAACCTAATTAAACATTTAATTAATATTAATCTACTCGTGGGCTCCAGGTCCGGTTAGATCAATATTAACCCACGTAATAACCGAAATCCGAAACAATGACGTTTAACGCTTAAACGTTTATAAATAATTCATAACTTTTATAAATCATTTAAACCTGATATAGTTCGTAAACGCCAGTTAAATAAAATAAGTGGACTTAATATTCGTTGCCCAAGGTGTAACTCTTACGGGTTATAGCTCGGTTGGTAACGTGACGTAACCGAACCCGTACATAATCGAGCAAGCTTCCACTTGGACGACATTCGGTTAAATTCCATGTAGACAGTCAGCGGCGCTCTAGTTGCACATGGTTGCCCCCCAACAAGGTTTGACATTTTAAAGTCATTAACCAAACATCTTGTTCTAGTAACATTTTACTACAACAAGACAATAGACTTATGGTAATCATAGTCATTTATTCTTTCTGTAAAAGACATCAATTGAGTTATTGAGATTGATTCTCATATGGAGCTCAATCATTATTGTTCTCAATCCAGATTCAAAATGGTCCAATCAATCACACAGTCAGTTTGGTGAGGCCTCACACTTTACCAGTTTGAATCAATGAGGGGGCCACGATGTCTAACTATTACATATAATGTAAGAGTACAGAATCCCTTATTGACTACATACAACTCCTACTGAACTTCAGAATTATTCCCAACCAAAGCCTTTATGACTGGCAGTTATGCGACAGTGGTTGACAGTGATCAAAGAATAACCCTTGGTAAACAGAAGTTCTAGTATTCATCTCAGGTAAGAGGATACTAAATGAGTATACTAGTATCAAAGCATCTTATAATAAAGATGGTTTGTGGCGAGTTACATCCAACATCATTCATAATGAGGTCTGTGAATTTAGAAGTCAACTCCTTGAGTCTAAATTCAGAATAGTCTTAATTCAGAATTGTTCCCACAAGTCTGACGAACTATGGATAATTTAGAATACAATATTTATGGATTAAACATATTAAAATCGAACACAGTCATAAGATTCATAATTGCACTTAAATCAGTAAATGAAAATGAATTCAAAAGTATAACTGTTAAAATTTCGTACATCCAAATACTAAATCAAAACGTATCACTAGCTAATCTAAGCCCAATCGCATCCCTATGCTGATCATGCTTGTCCTGAGTCATGGGCTTAGCAAACGGGTCTGCTAGGTTTTGATCTGTGTCTATTTTGCTTATCATAATGTCTCCCTGTTTCACTATGTCCCGTATATACTGAAACTTCCTCTGAATATGCTTGGCCCTGTGATGAGATCTGGGCTCTTTGGCTTGAGCAATGGCACCTGTGTTATCACAGAATATCTTGATTGGGTGCTGAATACTTGGAACCACATCGAGATCGGCTATGGACTTCTTCATCCAAGCAGCTTCCTTTGCAGCAGCTGATGCTGCAATATATTCAGATTTAGTGGTGGAATCTGCCACCACACGTTTCTTGGAACTTTTCCAAGAGATAGCTCCACCAGTGAGTGTGAATACAAAACTAGATTGTGAGCGAGAGTCATCTCGGTCAGTTTGAAAACTAGCATCAGTGTAACATCTTATAGTGAGCTGTTCTTCAACTACTCCAAACATTAAAAACATGTCTTTAGTCCTTCTCAAGTACTTCAGAATGTTCTTAACTGCAGTCCAATGGGCAAAGCCAAGGTTCTACTGATAACGGCTAGTAATGTTTAAAGCATATGAGACGTCAGGTCTAGTGCACAACATAGTACATATGATGGAACCAATCGCTGAAGGATATGGAACCTTTTCTATTCGCTTAATATCAATGTCCGTTGAAGGAGATTGAGATTTGTTTAACACGGTACCTTTAGTCATCGGAACACCTCCTTTCTTGGAGTTTTCCATCTTAAAGCGTGTCATCATTTTGTCTATGTATGTGCTTTGACTAAGCCCTAGAAGCCGCTTAGATCTATCCCTATAGATCTTGATTCCTAGAATGTAAGCAGCTTCTCCAAGATCTTTAATTGCGAAACAAGCTCCCAACCAATTTTTAACTTTGTTAAGCATTGGGATATTGTTTCCAATGATCAGTATATCATCCACATACAATATAAGGAATGATATAGTGCTACCACTAGTCTTCCTATAAACACAAGGCTCATCTTCACTTTTGACAAAACCGAATTTCACGATTCTCTGATCAAAATGAAGATTCTAGCTACGCGATGCCTGTTTAAGTCCATAAATAGACTTATTCAGTTTGCACACCTTATTTGGATATTGTGGATCGACAAAACCATTAGGCTGAACCATATAAACATCTTCAGAGAGATGTCCATTTAGAAAAGCAGTTTTGACATCCATTTGCCACATCTCGTAATCATAGTACGCTGCTATGGCAAGCAATATCCTGTTTGATTTGATCATAGCAACGGGTGAGAAAGATTTATCGTAGTCAACACCTTGAGTTTGAGTGAAACCTTTTGCAACAAGCCGTTCTTTATAGGTGTGTAAGTTTCCATGCATGTCGGTTTTTCTCTTGAAAAGCCACTTGCTCCCTACTGCCCGTGAACCGGGGGGTAGCTCAACCAAGTCCCAAACTTGATTATCTCGCATGGATTGCATCTCGGGGTTCATGGCATCTAGCCATTTCATAGATTCCGGATCTGAGATTGCAGATTTGTAGTTAGTAGGTTCATTACCAGAGTCAGCTACTACCAAAACCTCAGGACCCTCTAGATTCTAAAGATATCTGTCAGGTTCTTTGCGAGTTCTGCTACTTCTGCGAACGCTTGCGTTTATGTCTGAATCAACAATAATTTCTTGTTGTTCAGACGCACCGACTACATCAGCGTTTGTTTGTGGTTCTCGAATTTCTTCAAAATCCACAATATTACTTCCAATTCCTTGATCAAGAAACTCTTTCTCGAGGAAATGTGCCTTCCTTTTGATGGAAATCAGATTTGCATCAGGATGGTAAAAGTAGTATCCGCTTCTGTTATAGTACCCGACGAAAATAACTTTTTCGCCTCGAGAATCTAGCTTGTCATCAGACTCGCTGGTGACATAAGCATCACATCCCCATACTTTAAGGTAAGACAAATTAGGTTTAGACCCGTGCCATATCTCATATGGAGTTTTGTCTACCTTCTTAGTCGGTGGCAGATTGACAACGCGGGCGGCGGTCATAAGAGCATAACTCCAAAAGGAGTGAGGTAAGTTAGTTCTATATATCATCAATCGAGCCATATTAAGTAGGGTTCGATTTCTCCTCTCACTCACGCCATTAAGTTGGGGTGTGCCGGGTGGTGTGAATTGTGAAACAATTCCACGTTCCTTTAGATGATTAGTGAACTCTTGGCTTAGGTATTCTCCACCTCGATCTGATTGAAGTACCTTGATAGTTTACCAAGTTGGTTTTCTACTTTGTTTTGAAACTCTTTGAACTTTTCAAAGGTTTCATGTCTATGCTTCATGAGGTAGACATAGGCGTATCGACTATAATCGTTAATAAACATTACGAAGTATCTTTCGTGATTTCTAGACATGGTTCTGAAAGGACCACATACATCAGAATGTATAAGTGCTAACAGATCCTTGGCCCGTTCACCAACATGGGTGAAAGGATCCTTTGTGAGTTTGCCAGCTAAACAAGATTCGCATTCATCAAAAGATTCATGTCCTGTGAATTCAAGAATCCCTTCAGACTGAAGCCTTTTCACACGAGTCTTGCTTATGTGGCCAAGTCTACAATGCCATAGAAACGTATCGTTAATTCCAGATTTGACACATTTAGTAAGATTATATATGTTATTGTTTGTTTGAATATCAATCTCATAAATACCACTTTGAGGTTTAGCCTCAAAATAAAAGACATCATTCAAGTAGGCAGAAATAAAAGCATCATTAAAAACATACTTGAATCCTTGTTCAAACAATAAAGAAACTAAAATAATGTTTCTGGTTAAACCAGGAGCAAACAGACAATTATCTAAAGTAATCAAGGCCAGATGGACAAGAAAGATAATATGTTCCGGTTGCAAGAACTGGTACTCTTTTCCTATCACCAATAATGAGCTCCATGTCGCCTTGTTTTAGTTTCTTCCACTTTTCAGGCTCCTGTAAGACATTAATGATGTGGTAACCACATCTAGTATCAAATACCCATGTGTTTCTAGAAACAGTGAAAAGTTCAATAACATAAATCAGAATACCTGAAGAAGAGCCTTCACCATTGGCCTTCTTCGCCTTCAGCATGGCTAGATAGTCAAGACAGTTACGTCTCCAGTGTCCCATCTTATTGCATTCAAAACAGTGTCGCTCCTCGGGGGGGGGGGGGTACTGCTTTGTTTTTAGCCAGCTGTTTGTTGTTGGTGGCAGACTTGGCAGCAACAACTTTACCTTTACCCTTACTGTTTAAGATTTCTTCTTGGGGTTTGGCTTCCTAACACCAGTAATAGAACCATCAACATTTGACTGGCTTTACCTGGTATGTTTTGCTCAGCAGTTTTGAGCATACCATGTAGTTCAGCTACACTCTTAACCCATGCATTCATATTAAAGTTCATTACGAACTGGTCGTAAGAACTACGCAGGGAGTTCAAGATTAAGTCTGCTGCCATTTCATCCTGCATAGGATAACCAAGTTTGGCTATTTGGTCGATGTACCCTTTCATGTTAAGCACATGGCCACTAACAGGCGAGCCTTCTTGCATTTTGTAGGATATAAGTTGCTTCATGGTATCATAGCGCACTTGTCGGGCATGTTTCTGAAACATGCCCTTAAGTTGCTCAATCATGTCAAATGCAGCCATGTCCTCCATGTTCTTCTGGAGATCAGGGGACATGCTGGCTAGCATAAGGCAGACTACCTCATCGGCATCCTCCTTAAATTTTTCCCAAGTTCTACGGGCAGCGACCGTATTGTTTTCAGGCTCGTTGGGAACAGCGCTATCTAAAACATAGAGCTTTTTCGCCATCTTGAGAACAATTCTCAGATTGCGGTGCCATGCGAGAAAGTTGGTGTTATCAAGTTTCTCTTTCTCATGAATAGACTTGAGAATGAAGGAGTTGTTGGTTTCTGAAGACATCTGTTTAAATAAGCAAAAATAAATTAATTAGTATTTTCAATGTATTATTTCCTTATTTTAATTAATGACCCATTTACAGTAATTTTAAATAAGAAATGAGATTCTGGCTTGGTCAGTTACTAAAGGCAGCTGGGGCACGCAACATTAGTAAGTGACTAGGCAGACTGACAACGCTTATCAATTGTGAAAATTGCACAACTCTCGGGTATGAGGCCGCAACGACAACATTTGTCAATGCATTGATACGTTTAGCCTCATCTATGCCCATTTTTCTCTCCAGACAGCTGTGGCACGTAACAAGGGAGAAAAGTAATAGTCATCCTAAAATAGGTACGTGTGGAAGGGCCGGATGTGTCAACGAAACCCTTGCACATTGGAAGAATAAACTACATATCAAGTGCGGTGTTGTGGCTCCAAACACTGATGTTTCACTTAATGTTCCAAGTGTTCCTTATAATAGGGTGGCATAGACTACTAATTATATCTATGGGATCCGATTTTAGTGTTTACCGAATAGGGTCAAACACAACATATAATTAAGTCATACGTGCGTTGTAAAAGCCAGTTTTACAATATTCAGTTCGTGATAATAAATGACGAACCATTTCATCTCTCGGGACACCGAATTTTAATACCCTATTAAAACTAGGTTTGTCGCGAGATTAACAACCGATTTTAAGTTGATAATTATTAAGTTTAAGTTTTGAAATTTAAACTAATTTTAAATTTAAAAACTTATCAAGTTATCCTTTTAAATAGATAATTAATTTTTAATTTAATATTATCAAGTTTTAAGTTTTGAAATTCAAATTAATTTTTAAATTTGAAAGCACTTATCCGGTTATCCTTTTTAAAACAAACAATTTGTTTTATATTTTAACAAATTGTAAAAATAAGTTTAAAACTTGTTATTTATTTTGATTGTAAAAAAAATTATTTTTAATTAGTTTGATATTAGGTTGGATGCTATAACAATTATAAAATAAAGCAACCATAATAGCAAAGTAATATGTAAATCTAATGGCTATGATTGTTTGATCTCGCTAGAGCCAATTAGCAAGATCAAACCAGGTCACGGGGTCAAAACACAAAACAACCACATGGATGGACCTAAGTGCATTTAGTTGTCTTGATGGGCTCCCACTGACTCCTTGATTCGTCTTGTCTCCAGTTTGGCTTCGAGTCTTCAAATATTACAATATTTACAAAAGAAATACAAATAAAGAAAACCCTAATCTATTACAACTTTGAGCCATCAAATGGGCCAAAACCATAAAATCAAAAACTTTAACAATAACAAATCACATCACAACCAGTCAACCACAAGGTCTAGCCAGATTTACAAATTAAAACACAATCAAAATAAAATGGGCAATCTTTTGGTTAATAAATATACAACCAAAATATATAATTGTCCTCAATAATAAATCAAAAACTTTAAATAATTTTAAAGTTTGTGATCTATAACCGGTTAACAGACCGGATCTGATTTGCATGTTGTAAGCCTGGCTCTGATACCACTGTTGGGTTTAGTGGTATCTTGGTTAGGTTTATTTTATCAAAACGATTTTGAAGTAATTATTAATCATATTAATAATATATAACGCAACGGAGTAATAAAGAAAATACCAAAAGTGAACCCGACAAGATCTAGGTTACAAACAATGCAAATACAGAATGTTATTAACCTACTGATGAGATAATAATACCTTTGTGGTTAAAATTAACAGTTTGAGACACCGAGAGTCAACGAATAGGTGCTAGATTAAACGAATCAAACTAGCACACAGGGACTAGGACGTGGCTGCAAGAGGCACGACTAGGGCCTTGAATCTTGATGTTGTTTCGCAGGAACACTACAACACAACAGCAGTATAACGGGTGTTGCGGTGGTTCACGGTTATTTCCGGTAGAAGAAACGAAGGACAATAGTGGGGTTTATGCTTGTGAATTGCAGCCAAAAAGAAAACAATTGTAATCAATTGTTTTTCACCCCTGGACCCATGAATTCCATCCCATATATATATATATATATATATATATATATAAAATTATGTTTTTAAACCTAATTAAACATTTAATTAATATTAATCTACTCTTGGGCCCCTGGCCCGGTTAGATTAATATTAACCCACGTAATAACCGAAATCCGAAATAATGACGTTTAACGCTTAAACGTTTATAAACAATTCATAACTTTTATAAACCATTTAAATTCTATATAGTTCGTAAACGCCAGTTAAATAAAATAAGTTGTCTTAATATTCGTTGCCCAAGATGTAACTCTTACGGGTCATAGCTCGGTTGGCAACGTGACGTAACCGAACCCGTACATAATCCAACAACAATGACATCATTGTGTCTTTCATAATGAGACAATGATGTCATTGTGTCTTTTATAAATGACACAATAAAAAAACGTTAATTTTTTTTATTTTTTTTATTTTTCATTTTTTTTCTTAGTAAGGACAGCTAGAGGAACAAAAGCTCGAAATTACTTTTTTGAAATTCGATTTAGATTGTGAGATATAATTTTTTTGTGACTTTTTTTTGACATATTGTGTCTTCTCAAACTTTGTAGCAAAAATACACTTTGTATTTAAAACTCTTTCAAACATTATTTATAGGTAAAGTACCATTTATTTACCACCAAAGTTGTCCACGTAATTATTAATTTTCATCATTACATCATATATGTACATGTATCAGAACATGAAGTTTAAGCACACTTTGTTTACTAACATACAATTTTCTTTCCAACTAGTCTATAATAACAATTTAGTCCCTTCAACAAAACAAAAAATATATATATTATCAAACTTAATATTGGGTCTATCCATAAAAGTTGTCAGACTTTAAGAATCCTAAATTTTTAGGTTGCATCTAGGTAATGCAATGGATCTTTCTTGATAATGACATACTCATATCTCTTTCCTACAAATCTTTAAAGAAAAGTTTAATATTCTTATCCTGGATCGATATGTTTAGAGCATAATGCTGAATCAAAATTTTAAATTCGTTGAGCTTGGATCTTAGGATTCATGTATTTTTCAGATCCAAAAATTTCAAAATTAAAGATGGGTGGAAGTGTGTGAATCGAAGAACAAGCTTGTGTATAATGTATAATGTTATGATTTCATTGATATTGAATAACAAATTACAATGAAGAAACATATACAAAGATGGATGAACATCAAACCCACCCAAAGGAGAGAATTTCTCCTTGGGTGGTGATTTACACCATGAAAAACACACACTTAAGAACTACAAGCCACTCACACACTTTGCCAGAACCACACCTTACAAGTGGCACTAGTTGTTCTATTTATAATGTTATTACATCATGACCTAATTTTGACTTTTCTTGTGGTCTTGATGTTGACTTTGTCTTGTTGACGTTGTCTTGTGTTTGTTTTGTTCTGTTTATCAACTTGGTCTCTGAACTTGTACAATGAGATCTTCAGTTGGGCTTTGATTGTGTTTTGGAAAGCTTCAGTTTATCTATTGTTGAACCGAACACATAAATTAATTATGCTCTTTACTAAAAAATGATTTACGAGTAGTAACTTTCATCTTGAAAACTGATTTATGTGTAGATAGTCTCCATATGTTTCTTGCATATATGAGCTATATATATTAAAGATATGTTACATCCTTGAAAAAACCAATATATTTTTACACTCGTAAGCCTAATGTTTTCATAAAAATATAATATATAGGTAATCATAAATTCTATCTAACTAAAGAACTGATAGTCATCTCATAAACAAAATATCTTTAATTTTTAACTTGGTGATACTCATGTTTGCTACATAGTTAGGCAAGCTTAAATATCCATATACATAGTATGAAAGTAAAAGATTCAATTAACAAAACAACAGATGTTCATGTAAGCTTATTAAAAGTTTAACAAGATTATTTACTATATTACCTCTATAGTGGTGAAAAGCTTAATTCGACTAAAAATCCCTTTATTACTATTATGTTAGAGATACTTTTTTATGTATGTACAAAACAATAAAAGACAAGATATAATCAAATGTTTGGAGGTGGTGTCAGAAAATAAATCTCAAGCATCTCTACACCTTATTGGTACTTGAGATTTTTCAGCTTTTCATAAAGTAGTTGTAAGCATAAAGATATCATTTCATAGAATAGTGATTTTTTCGCTTTTTAAAAACCTTCTGTTCGTACAAAATATAACGTGGAAGGTACAACCCAACCATAAACACAGACACAAGCATGTAATGGCTCCTACGAGAATAAGAACATGATATGTCAATAAGAAAAAAAGATGGTCACTTTTTCTTTCTTTTTTACAAAAGATAGTGTTAATGAGTCGATTACAACTTTGGTAAAAAAAAACAAACAACTTATCAAAGACCTCTCTTACGTTAGCTTATCAAGAACCTTTCTTGACCAGTCTTGACATGAGCCTTGTCTATCATATCTTTTCTTATCTCGCCTTTCCTTGCCTTGGCTAGTAAGGAAGCCTCTCATCACCAGCTCATCAAGAACCTTTCCTGGCCTACCTCGCCCCACCTTTCCTTAGCTCGTAAAAAAGAAAAAAATGTTTTGCCATAACTTGTGAGGAACCTTACCTGGTCTTCTCACATCAAGAACCTTGACCAACCAAAGTAGAGGAAGAACCTTACAAGGCCTTGGCCTTAGCTTATCCGGTACTAAACCCGGGCTCAACTTGCCAGACACTCCATTATGCAGTTGCTTGTTAGGAGGAGGCCTTAGCTTGACAACTTCACTTGAGATGTATATCGCCTTACCTCAACATCTTAGTTGCATCTTACTATTTTACTTAAGCTATGCATAAGCTTACACAAGCTAAGAATTTTCTCCGCCTTACACGACCAACAAAGTCCTCCCTTTCATTATGAAAAGACAACATAAGTCTAACCCTATTATAAGTCTAAGAAAGTGGCAAGGGAGGAAGAAAAGACATATTACCTTACATCAGGCTAGAGTCCAATTACCTCTAAGCTTAGTTGGTGAAGCCCAAGCAACTTGTCTGGCTAAAGCCTAAGTTGCTTTGTCTGGTCGCCTTACTAGGTAAATCTCAGCCAATTGCTTAGTTAATTCCTAAGTTGACTTGTCTAAACTCTAAGTCAAGCCACTTAGCTTGGCTAGGGCACAGAACAAATTGCCTTACTGTCTAAAGTCTTAAACCACAACTTAAGTCAACTTACACAGTCCTTTGAATACTTTTAAGGATTACATGTGGTAAAACTTTTACTATATCAATTAACTTTATGCAGCTTGTTGCCTTTTTAATGTATATGAATAGGCTGCTAACATGCTTTTATGTTAGACTATTTAATGATTTTTGTCTTTTGGTGATCATAATGCTTTTTACATAGAGCTGCATTAAAGGAAGTTTTCATCATTGGTAGTCTCTTATAGCTTTACTAAAGCTTTCTCGTGACACAGTAAGCCAGAATGAATGATAGCCAAACATTGCTTAAAGAGTTAAGCTAGGTGCCTAGGTCATATTGCCTTGCCAGAATATCAAGTCAAGTTAATTTGCCTTATCAAGGCCCAAATCATGTCATCTTGCCTTATTAAAACTAGACGTCTACTCAACTTGTCTGACAAATGACAAAAAACTAAATAATTCTCAAGCTCTTGACAACCAAATAAAAAGACATCCTATATGGCAGAACACAAGCCACCTAGCCTGACCACAAATCAGATATGCCAAGGGAAAAGGTCAAATTGAACATAAGCCACCTAGCCTGACCACCTTGTGTGGCAGCGGCACAACTTACATTGTCTTGCAGTAGTACTAGTTTCCTTGCCTATCGAACAGTGAATCATCTTACTTGACACAACACCGGTCATGCCTAGCCAATGATAAGTTATATTTTTCTTTCCAGGTTACCTTGTATGGAGAGTGCATCTTATCTTGCCTGGTCAAAGATAAAGTCATCTTGTCTGCTAAAAATCAAGTGACCACGCCTAAGAGACATGCTACCTTACTTGGCATAAACATAATCACCTTGCCTAGCCAAAGTCAAAGGCATGCTGCTTTGTCTGGCTAGAGCCTAAAGCCAAGGTCCAAGTCACCTTGCCTAGCAGCTAGATGTTATTCGGGCTTAATGCAAGGTTGACACGTAAAATATTATTAGGCTTGGTCCTAATATAACTCATTATCATTATGACAAGTTAAGCAACCAACTTATGCAGGGACTAACATATATTAACTAAAGGTGAGCACCTCATAACAATGCTTCATGAGATCCTTCCTTAACCTACTCATGTAAAGGGTGAGCACCTCATAATAATACTCTATGAGATCCCACCTTGACCTACTCATGTGTAATACCCCAATATCAATATAATAGTTATAAATATACGAATTATGAAGTTTTTCTTTCATATATTGTTGAATGAGTAAGTAACGAGCAAAATGACTATTTAAAATTTTAAGGTTTTAGACGAATTTTAGTGTCGTAAGAGACCTTTTAAATATATTTAAATATAATAATATATTATATTCAAACCTAATTTGTTTTTAACAAACTTAGGTTGACTAGTAGAGAAAAATGAGCTCGTCTCAACGGCATATTTGAAACTTTTTAAAACAATATATTTTACAAGTTATAAGAGAAAAACAAGTTAAGCAGCTATATTAATTATAATAATAAAATATTAAAATATGAGATTTTGAATCATAACTGTATGTTCAACATGTAATCAACGTGTCATTTATGCATCCATCTATATCTTCCCAATTGATACATGGAATGTGTATGTTTCACCCGATCCTTGATTAAAAACTCATACGTTTAAACGTCTAAACTAACTCCTTACAAATATGTATACATTATGCATCTTTGGTGTTCATAATTTTACAAAACATCTTTTACTCCACGCACTTCACTCAGGTACGTATTTAAGTTTCTAGTCTTTTAAATTTAAATTATAAATTTTTAGGTTTAGTATATTATTAAGAGTAGAATTTAGGGTCATAATCGTTGTGGGTGTTGGGTAGCCTAACCTTAATCAAGCATGGACTGATCAACCATACTTAAACGAGGTAAATATTCTCCAAAACCAATCATGATTATTACTAGGTAGTACTTTCTTACCTAACTAGTTGCTAAGACCTGCTTTAATTCTAATCAGGAACTCAACTCTGAACTGTCTATCTGTTTCAATAATACTGAAAAACCATGGTGGGTTATCATAAATGTTTTCAAAACTGTGATAATATACTCATTGTGTTTGTACCGGTATTCAATATAATGCCTACAAATATGCACAGGTCGATATGGGTATACGCGATCCTGATATATTTAATGGGATGTGTTGAAATGGCTGAAAAAAGGATAGGGTTCCTCATATGCTTTAGGCACACACTCATACCTATTTAAAGGCCGGGAGGGTCTAATAAACCTGCTACCAGTGGTTGTGGTAAAACCAGGGAAGGCACTATGCCTATGGACCCGAATATCACAACCGATATTGTATGCATGTCAAAGTTAATTTTATAAACTGTATAGCATAGCATTAGCTTACGTCTTTTTGAGTATATGTATCACAGGTAACCCCTAAGGAAATGTTTAAAAGCTACTCAAAGATAAAGAATCTAGAAGACCAAGAAGTCTTTATTTTAGTTTATTTCTAAATACTGTTGTAAAATTGTAACACCCGAAACCTCGATCAAAATAAAAAGAAATGAAGAGTATTTTGAAGAAAATAAAAAGAAGGCAAAGTTGTGGGGTGCTTTGTGTAAATAGTACCAAAAAGTCAAAAATGCACTTTATATGGGCATGGCCGCTTATATCATCCTGCTGTTGCTGTTGTTCGACCGAAAAGAAGAAGAAAGAAGTCGAATTTTTGCTTTCTCTCGGTTTGTTGGAGAAGAAGAGGCTGAAAATCTTCTAGGTAAGTGTGTCTTGTGCTAATTGACTCAGTTTGTGTAGGGTTTTCAACTTTAAAACCGATTTTAAGTGCTTTTTGGTGTTTTGGTGTTTGTTTATGCTTGTTATAGGTGTTTGAACTCTTGTGTAAGCAAGTTTGGTGGAGTTTTGCTTGTTTGCTGCAATAGGTGAGTTCTAGACCCTGGTTTCTATGTGTTTTAAACTGTTTTGGGGCTAAAAATGCATGATTAAAATGTTTTACAACTGGTTTATGTTTGCCCGTATGTATACGTATGTTTGCGCTTATGTTTATGCTTGGTTATGTGTTGTGGTTGCTTAGAATGTTAAGTTTATGCTTAGAACAGGTGCAAATGCAGATCTAGGCTAGTTTCAATTCTAGAAAAGGAATAAAAGGTGGTCATGCGCCCAAACAGGGCCCATGCGTCTGAGATTTTGACTTAGAAACACCTAAGTACAGGCCATGTGCCCAAACAGGGCCCATGCGCCTGGGAAATTGCCTTAGAAAAAAAAACTTAAGTGAGGGTCATACGCCAATAGTGCCCATGCGCCCAAGATTTTGCCTGAAAATGCTAAGTATAGACTCATGCGCCCAAACAGTACCTCGTGCGCCCAGCCCTTTTGTTCAAGCGCCGAAGTGTTAGACATGCGCCTGAACAGTTCATGCGCCCAGAAGCGAGTTGAAATGCCTAAGTGTAAGTTCATGCGCCTAGAAGCGAGTTGAAATGCCTAAGTGTAAGTTTATGCACCCGTATAGTGTTAATGCGCCTAAGCAGGGCTCATGCGCCTGCATAGTGTCCATACGCCTAAACACTTAGAAAATTTTCTGGAATTTTGGGAAATCAGAACTTTAGACTTGATGCTATTATCTGATTATTTTATGCTTGTTTTGGGCTGTTCTTGTGTTCTTATTTATTATATTATTATGTGACTTTACGTGGTGTGATTTATCCATATAACGTAAAGTATTGTCATTAAAGAAAGTAGAAAGATTAATGATAATGAAGTTGAACATAAAGAACGAAAGAAAGTCTTGCAAGCAAATTCACATGTGTTCACAACCACTAGGTTGTTAGCTCAACTGTGTGCGGTTTGGCTAACCCGTTGGATGCACACAGGGTTAATCTTTGAGATTGAGGGGACCCTTGTTGCTGCTCCGGTACTGGAGTTGGCTTTGTGCATTAGTATGGGGTCTATTTGTAGACCTCGGCCCAGTACCAGTTTAGTGTGCAATATCGGGGGCATAGCACATTGGTCCAGATTAAGTGAAAGATTAAATAGAGGTTTGGATGAACGATGATGAAAATGGTAAAGAAGATAATGGATGTTATCTTAGCTGTACGTATGTACGAAAGAAAAATATATTATTTTAAAAGAGGTATTTTCATATACAAATCTTTCAAGGTATTTTAATGTTTTAAAACTAGAGCTCACTCAGCAACGCTGACTTTTATGTATTTTCAGTTGGCAGGTAAATTGCTGAGGATGGCACTCGGGGAGGCTACTCGTCGAGGCTAGTCTGGCATCCGTTCACGCATACTAATATTGTTGTTTTGTAATGCAATTAATATGATCTTTTGTAACTATTAGCAATTAGGATGTATTGCTTAGCAACAGTATTTATTAATGAAGTGAATGGCTTTTGTTATTAATTCCGCTGCATTAATTTATAAATTATGAAATGTTTTACATATTTAATGCTATGATTGACCAACTGTGAGGTCTCCGGGAACGGGGCCTTACAAGTTGGTATCAGAGCCAAAGTTTAAGAGAAATAGGTAAATATTTTGAAAAACCTAAACTTAAACTGAGAATGGGGTGAATAGAGGGATGCCAGCCCGAGTAGCTACGTGCCATCAGGTATTTCTTTTCTTAATATCAATCGGTATTATGTGCGTGTGCTATTTGATTTATGTGCTTCTAGTAGATTTGAGTACTGATGTAGTCAGGATAGGAAATGCTCGGGGGATGAAGAGTAAAGTAAGTGGCTAATCACAACTGGCCACTGTAATTAGGGACTTACTATACTTAACATAAACTGAGCTATTACCTTGAATGACCGTGTTAGTGTTTGAATCTTATAGTGTTTAGAGGATGGCCGGAGGTAGATCATCTAAGGCTTCTCGAGGTGGAACACGGGGTGGTCGTGCTGGTAGGCCACGGGCTGTGAAGAACAAGATGAGGACTGCAGAGACGGCTCCTGGTGAGCCTGGGCTTCATCACCCAGAGGGCAGTGATAAGAGCGCAAATCTGAGGGCCTCAGTGAAAGAGCAGTGGTGGAGGAGGTTCACCAAGTCATACAGACGATCCTACCGTCTGTCGTGACTAAAGTTATCCTGGCTGTTAGAGAAGATGAAAGGAAAGAGGAGGAAGAGAGGAGGACGACTGCTGGCAGGAGGGAGAATGTAAGAGGTCAAAATGATGAGGAGGAGATGAATGCTGGAAGGGGAGCCTCTAGTGATGAAGAAGAGGTGGTGGTGCGGGAATCCGTGAGGGTATGCAGCTACGGGGCATTCCAACGATGTAAACCCCCTACCTTTGATGGAAATGGTAATGCTGCAGCTGCCCACCGCTGGATGAGGGAGATGGAGGCAGTATTAAAGATCAGTGAGTGTCGGGAAGACCAGAAAGTGATATTCGCTACTCACTCGTTTGTCGACTCGGCACTATGTTGGTGGGACAATCTTGTCCAAGCCGAGGGTGACAGGGCCATCGAGAGAATGAGATGGGGAGAGCTGAAGGAGTTGGTGATTGAGGAATTCTGTCCTCACTGAGAACTCAATAAGATCAAAAGGGAGTTCTTACAGCTGGAGGTAGGAACTATCACCCACCAGAATTATACCGCCAAGTTTAACGAAATGGCGAGGTTGGTGCCGGATCAGGTTACACCGGTATCGAGGAAGATCAATCGGTACGTTCAGGGACTACCGGCCGACATCTGCAGACACTTAATCACTACCCAACCGAGCACTTTTATGTCGGCGTGTGGATTTGGCGGGAATGTTGTATGATGAAAGGGAAGTAGCAGTGGTTGAGGTGAAGAAGGCAGATAGAGGTGATAAGAACTGGAGAGGTAAGCGGTTTGGGCATGGCGGTTACACCCCAAACAACAAGAGGAGGAGGATGGATGACTGGAGGGTGGTGTCATCAGGCCCGGGATTGAGGAAGTGTGACCGATGTGGTAGGGAGCACACTGGTGATTGTATGAGAGGAATGACTGTGTGCTTCAAGTATGGGAAGGCCGGTCACATAGCGAAAGATTGTGGAGTGCCAAAATGCTTCAACTGTGGCGGGACTGGCCACAGGAACTATGAGTGCAAGAAGCCGAGAGCTGAGAGCTCTGGGGCCAAGAAGGGGGCTGAAGAAGGAGGACAGAGGGCAAGTGCTAGAGCCTTCACGATGACCCGAGAAGAGGCCCGGTGGACCCGGATGTCATGTCAGGTATGTTTCTAGTAAACCAAACTTGTGCCTCTGTATTATTTGATTCTGGTGCTAGTAGGAGTTTCATTTCTGCTACTTTCTATGCTAAGTTGCCTGTTAGTAGTAGGAGTATTGATGAGCCATTTGAGGTAGAAACTGCTATAGGTAAGTCTACTAGAATTTCTGATATGATTGAGGATTGTGGTATAGAGTTAGAAGGCCATAGGTTTGCTGCTAAACTATTCGTGATGCCCCTAGGAGGATTCGATGTAGTACTAGGGATGGACTGGTTAGCAACCTATGAGGCAAACATCGTGTGTCGCAAGAAGATGATTCGATTAATTACGCCCGATGGAAGTTCGGTGACGGTATACGGTGATCGCTTCACTACGGTTCCGAAGGTGATCTTGATGGCGGTGGCAGAGAAGTGCATGAAGTGGGGATGTAGTGCCTACCTGGCTTATGTGAAGGATGTGGATGCGTCAGTACCACAGTTGTTTGAAGTACCCATGGTGTGTGACTTTCCAGACGTGTTCCCAGAAGATTTACCAGGTGTCCCACCAGATCGTGAGATTGAGTTTCAGATTGATCTGATACCCGGTGCTCAACCAGTTGCCAAGGCATTGTATCGATTGGCTCCGATAGAGATAAAGGAACTTATAGTTCAACTACAGGAGTTGATGGACAAGGTATTCATCTGACAGAGCATCTCTCCCTGGGGTGTTCCGGTCTTGTTTGTAAAGAAGAAAGACGATAGTATGAGGATGTGCATAGACAACCGGGAGCTAAACAAGTTGACGGTGAAGAATCGATATCCCTTGCCCGGAATAGATGACTTGTTCGACCAGCTCCAAGGTGCCAGTTGGTTCTCAAGGATAGATCTCCGATTTGGCTACCATCAATTGAAGGTTAAGGAGCAAGATGTTCCTAAGATAGCTTTTCACAAGCGCTATGGACACTACGAGGTCCTCGTTATGTCTTTCGGTCTGACTAACGCGCCAGCTGCCTTTATGGATTTGATGAACCGAGTGTGTCGGCCAATGTTGGATAAGTCAGTGATTATGTTTATTGATGATATCCTGATTTATTCAAGGAGCGAAGAAGAACAAGCCGGTCACATACGCGAAGTGCTGGAGGCACTTAGAAGGGAGAAGCTATATGCTAAATTCTCTAAGTGTGCTTTTTGGTTGTGCGAAGTTCAATTTTTGGGTCACGTGGTGAATTCTGAAGGAATTATGGTGGACCCGGCGAAGGTTGAGGCGGTGACGCAATGGAAGTCTCCAAAGACGCCATCCGAGATTCATAGTTTCTTGGGTTTGGTGGGCCACTCCAGAAGGTTTATCCATGTCTTTTTCAAGATAGCCTCACCTTTGACCAAATTGACGTGCAAGGAGGTGAAGTTTGTGTGGGGTCAAGAATAGGAAGACACTTTTGAAGAGTTAAAGGCAAGATTGACTCAAGCTCCTGTCTTGACGTTGCCCGAGGGGAGCGAGGATTTGGTGGTCTATTCGGATGCCTCCTATTCGGGACTGGGTTGCGTGTTAATGCAACGTGGGAGAGTAATAGCTTACGCGTCCCGACAACTGAAAACTCACGAGGTCAATTATGCCATGCATGATTTGGAGCTCGCAGCTGTGGTTTTCGCCTTAAAGATTCGGAGGCACTACCTGTACGGGGCGAAATGCACAATCTTCACGAACCACAAGAGCCTAAAGTATTTCTTTGAGCAAAAGGATATCAACATGAGGTAGAGGAGGTGGTTGGAAATGATCAAGGATTATGATTGTGAGATCCACTACCATCCGGGTAAAGCCAATATAATGGCCGATGCCCTGAGCCGAAAGGAGAGACCCGAGCCAATCCGGGTGAAGGCTTATCAATTGGTGATGACCTCGGACGTGATGACACAGATCAAAGAATTTCAAAATGAGGCATTGAAAGAAGACCATCTTAACTCTGAAAGGATGAGAGGTCTGGTCACAGAGTTGGGAGAGAAGACCCATAGAGTTAGAACCCGCTTCGGGCAGATGTAGATTCCTTAATACGGAGATCTACGGGGGCAAATTCTGGATGAAGCTCATAGGACTCGTTACTCCATTCATCTTGGTGCTACCAAGATGTATCAAGACATGAAGAAAGATTTCTGGTGTCCGGGAATGAAGCGCGATGTAGTGGAGTATGTGAGTAAGTGCCTTACTTGCTTGCAAGTGAAGGCAAAACACCAGAAGCCATACGGGAAGATCCAGCCATTGGATATACCCTAGTGGAAGTGGGAGCACATCACCATGGACTTCATCACAGAGTTACCCCGTACTGCGAGGGGGTACGATGCCATATGGGTGATAGTTGATCGTCTGACCAAGAGTGCTCACTTCCTACCGATCCGTGAGACATACTCCTCCGAGAGACTGGCGGATCTGTTCATTAAAGAGATTGTAGCTCGTCATGGTGTGTTGGTGTCTATCGTGTTGGACCATGACACCCATTTCACATCGAAGTTTTGGAAAAGATTCCATGATGCGATGGGGACGAGGCTACACATTAGCACGGCTTACCATCCTCAGACAGATGGTCAGTCGGAGAGGATGATTCAGACACTTAAGGATATGCTCCGAGCTTACGCGATCGACTTTGGAGGAAGTTGGGATGATCATCTACCATTAGCAGAGTTCTCGTACAACAACAGCTATCATGCTAGCATTGGTATGCCACCATACGAGATGCTACATGGTAGGAGGTGTAGAACGCCCGTATGTTGGGGAGACATTGGGAAGAAAGAGTTGGGAAGCGTGGAGGTGATCGAGGCTATTACAGAGAAGTTAGAAAAGATCAAAGCCTTTATGATGGCAGCGAAGGATAGACAAAAGTCGTATGCCAACAAAAGGCGTAGACCTATTGAATTCAACGTGGGTGATAGAGTCATGTTGAAGGTCTCACCTTGGAAAGGAATCATCCGGTTCCGAAAGAGATACATAGGGCCTTTTCGAATCGTTGCAAGAGTAGGGGAGGTAGCCTATCGATTAGAATTGCCCGAGGAGTTAAGTGGAATTCATCCGACATTCCATGTATCTCATCTGAGAAAGTGCCTAGCCGACGAAGACATGATTGTACCACTGGAAGATAAGAGCAACCAGTGGTAATCGTCGATCGAAAGGAGAAGAGGTTGAGGAATAAAGTGGTTCCACTTGTGCGGGTGTAGTGGAAACACCGAAAGGGTTCTGAGTCTACGTGGGAGACTGAAGAAGAGATGAGACAGCATTACCCATAGTTATTCAAAGTGTGAAAGGTTTCGGGGATGAAACCTCTTTAAGGGGGGTAGACTTGTAACACCTGAAACCTCGGTCAAAATAAAAAGAAAAGAAGAGTATTTTGAAGAAAATAAAAAGAAGGCAAAGTTGAGGGGTGCTTTGTGTAAATAGTACCAAAAAGTAAAAAATACACTTTATATGGGCATGGCCGCCCATATCATCTTGCTGTTGCTGTTGTTCGACCGAAAAGAAGAAGAAAGAAGTTGAATTTTTGCTTTCTCTTGGTTTGTTGGAGAAGAAGAGGCTGAAAATCTTCTAGGTAAGTGTGTCTTGTGCTAATTGGCTCGGTTTGTGTTGGGTTTTCAACTTTAAAACCAATTTTAAGTGCTTTTGGTGTTTTGGTGTTTGTTTATGCTTGTTATAGGTTTTTGAACTCTTGTGTAAGCAAGTTTGGTGGAGTTTTGCTTGTTTGCCGCAATAGGTGAGTTCTAGTCCCCGGTTTCTATGTGTTTTAAACTGTTTTGGGGCTGAAAATGCATGATTAAAATGTTTTACAACTGATTTATGTTTGCCTGTATGTGTAAGTATGTTTGCGCTTATGTTTATGCTTGGTTATGTGTTGTGGTTGCTTAGAATGTTAAGTTTATGCTTAGAACAGGTGCAAATGCAGATCTGGGCTAGTTTCAATTCAGGAAAATGATTAACAGGTGGTCACGCGCCCAAACAGGGCCCATGCGCCTGAGATTTTGACTTAGAAACGCCTAAGTATAGGCCATGCGCCCAAACAGGGCCCATGCGCCTGGGAAATCGCCTTAGAAAAAAAAACTTAAGTGAGGGTCATACGCCAATAGTGCCCATGCGCCCAAGATTTTGCCTGAAAATGCTAAGTATAGACTCATGCGCCCAAACAGTACCTCGTGCCCCCAGCCCTTTTGTTCAAGCGCCGAAGTGTTAGACATGCGCCTGAACAGTTCATGCGCCCAGAAGCGAGTTGAAATGCCTAAGTGTAAGTTCATGCACCTAGAAGCGAGTTGAAATGCCTAAGTGTAAGTTTATGCACCCGTATAGTGTTAATGCGCCTAAGCAGGGCTCATGCGCCTGCATAGTGTCCATACGCCTAAACACTTAGAAAATTTTCTGGAATTTTGGGAAATCAGAACTTTAGACTTGATGCTATTATCTGATTATTTTATGCATGTTTTGGGCTGTTCTTGTGTTCCTATGTATTATATTATTATGTGACTTTACGTGGTGTGATTTATCCATATTACGTAAATATTGTCATTAAAGAAAGTGTAAAGATTAATGATAAAGAAGTGGAAAATAAAGAACGGAAGAAAGTCTTGCAAGCAAATTCATATGAGGTTCACAACCACTAGGTTGTTAGCTCAACTGTGTGTGGTTTAGCTAACCCATTGGATGCACACAGGGTCAATCTTTGAGATTGAGGGGACCCTTGTGGCTGCCCCGATACTGGAGTCGGCTTCGTGCATCAGTATGGGGTCTATTTGTAGACCTCGGCCCAGTACCAGTTTAGTGCGCAATATCGGGGGTATAGCACATTGGTCCAGATTAAGTGAAAGATTAAAATAGAGGTTCGGATGAATGATGATGAAAATGGTAAAGAAGATAATGGATGTTATCTTAGCTGTACCTATGTTGTGTGATCGCGTACGAAAGAAAAATATATTATTTTAAAAGAGGTATTTTCATATACAAATCTTTCAAGGTATTTTAATGTTTTAAAACTAGAGCTCACTCAGCAACGCTGACTTTTATGTATTTTCAGTTGGCAGGTAAATTGCTGAGGATGGCACTCGGGGAGGCTACTCGTCGGGGCTAGTCTGGCTTCCGTTCACACATACTAATATTGTTGTTTTGTAATGCAACTAATATGAACTTTTTTAACTATTAGCAATTAGGATGTATTGCTTAGCAACAGTATTTATTAATGAAGTGAATGGCTTTTGTTATTAATTCCGCTGCACTAATTTATAAATTATGAAATGTTTTACATATTTAATGCTATGATTGACCAACTGTGAGGTCTCCGGGAACGGGGCCTTACAAAAATAGTATTGTAACAAGTTGATGATATTATAGATTGTAAGAAAACATATGTTAGCTTCCGTTGTAAGTTGTATCAATTGTAGACGCCGAGTGGGGTGTACAAACTATCAATACTGATAAATGTTAGGACTATATTCAATGTATAGGTTTAGCTAATTTAGTCAACTCTTGTAATAAATCATTGTAAATTTCTTTTTGATAATGTAATGCATAATTTATAAGTTAACCCAAATTATTATTTATGTTGATTTCATGTAATTGCAGGAAAACATCATACTTGGTCAATTTGGAAAATTGACCAAGTGCAAGAACTTCTGCAATGAACAAGTTTGTTCTTCCATAGATGTTCTGCGGAACACAAAAGAACCAAGTCAACATGCATCCGTAGATCTCCTGCGGAAGCACAACAACATCTGCTGAACAAGTCAAATATCAAGTGCTGCTGCTGAAGAAGAGCTTGCTTCTAAGGATGAAGTTCAAGATGATCAGAGATTCCTATGAAGAACAACTTTCTATGGAAGACCAATTTCCTACGGAAGACCAACTTCCTTCGAAAGAACAACTTGCATGAGCACTCATCAAGATCAACACATAAAGTCAACAAGTCAAGCTGACTAAAGTCATGTCATCAGTTAACATCTATGGGAGACTGACTCTGTCAAAGGACTTAGGATGTCACATCAGGAATGTTACAGCTGTAACTTTCTTACCACAATAAGGAAAGTTACAGTTTCCATTGTAAAAGGTGAATCCCTCTGCCTATAAATATAAGGCATGGATGCACTCAATTAAAAAGGTAATTGAGTAGGTGATTGAGCGATATCGATACAAAAATAAAGTTTCTCATACTCATAGAAACGATATCAATCAATCAATCACTCAAAATAGCAAAACATCAAGAACAACAAGAACATCATTGGAGATCACCAGATCATCCAAGTGTCAACAGTCATTGTAATCGATTTATTATCAATGAAAACAAATTGAAACAATCTTTCTGTTGCATTATATTATTCTGTTTTCAATTTGCTTCATCTGTTCTTAGTCGATTTCAATTTCATAAACAATTAATTAGAAAAAAAAATATTGATAATTCCGCGATCTTTATTTGCTAAATCAAACTGATAATTCCTATTTCGATCATTGGATTCACAAGTGGTATCAGAGCCTCGTGCTCATTGATCTAGATTAATTGATCTATCAGTTTGAATATTTTATTTGTTTGTTTATTTCATTAAATCATCAAAAACCTTTTTATCGATCCTTATTCACTGTTCCATTGCTCGATTAATCTCGATTTGCATCAGAATCGCTTTTGATTCGTGGATTTGTGTTATTGTTCGATTACGCAAGGCTGTTCAAACAAGTTTGAACAAAACTCATCATCATATAACATCTTAATTTCAAATTTACTGAGAATATATTGAGCAATTTGACTAATTTTGATCACAACTTCTTATTTAATTAAGAGTGTGTTATTAGTTAGTTCATTCACAACAGAAGGCATTAATTCCAAGGAATTTTTGTCTTAGTTGATTTGATATCAATATTATCAGTGATATGTTATTGTTGTGTTAGTGTGTTTGCATTGTTTTTACACATTCATAGGATATTAGATCAACTGATAATTTTGATAATTAACATAGATAATCAACATGAGCAATTCTATGGTTGGAGCTTATCAACCTCCAAAGTTGGAGAACAAATCTGAATTCAAAACATGGAAAATCAGATTCAGGAACCATGTCAACTATACAGGTTCTGATTATGGGTGTCAATTACTGAAGGTCCTTACATTCCACCTGCTTTAGGACCTGATTATAATGACAACAATCAGCCCATAAGTTTGAAAAATCGGTCTCCTGATGATGCCAAGAAAGTCTAAGTCGACATCAAGGCATATAGTATGCTTACTATGGCTCTACCTGAAGATCTCTTGATCAGGTGTGAAGCATACAAAACAACCAACTCACTGTGAAAAATTCTTCACACTTTGTGTGAGGGAGGTAATGAGATTAGAAGCATCAGGAAGGATACCCTGCGTTTACAGTATGAGACATTCCATCATATTCAGGGTGAATCTGTTCCTCAACAACTCCACAGATTGATGAAACTTATACATTGAGATGAATATCTTCGAGTTGAGGTATAGCAATGAGGAGTTGAACAAAAAGATGCTCCACTCCTTGCCTGAAAGTTGGACTCAAACTATGTCTATGTTCAAGAATACTCTTGATCTAAAGGCAATTGGGTTAGACACTTTGGTTGCAAAGGTGGAATCTTTGGAGTTAGATGAGAAAACAAGGAACAAGAGTGTAAAAGCATCAATGGCACCATACCAATTCAAAGAAACAAAGGGTGTTAGAAGTGCTTTTATTTTCAATGGTGATAAAGGAAGCTCTTGTGTTGAGAGTGATGATGAAGAAGAATCTGGTTTCTATGCAGCAAAGTCATCTAAATCTAACTTTCAAAGCAGTTCTAACAACAAGAAGAAAGGGAAATCTGATGATTCTAAAAGTTCAGCAGCAAAAGGATCATCACCCAGGAAAAGCAACACCAAAACTGAACCAATCACTGTGGTTCTAGAATCAGAAGAACAGAAAGCAGCATTTGTAGCATTTAGTTCTAGCTTTCAAGCTTACTTGGGTAGTACTCTGACTCCTGCTCACATCTGCCAACAAGACCTGGAAGAACTTCATCCTGATGAAGTGGAAGAAATGGATCTACAATGGCAAATGGCCATGATTGCTTATAGGGCCAAGATGTATATGAGAAGAAACAAGGGACTATATGTTGCTAGAAGAACAATAAAAATTGGTGTTGATAAATCAAATGTGAGGTGTTACAAATGTAATTTGTATGGTCACTTCTCAAGGGAATGCAACAACAATTAGCAATCAACAACAGACACAAGACAAGCATATCAGAGAAGCTTCAAGCAACCTCAGCTTACAAACTCATCCCCACCAGCCACAAGTTCTGCAACAGGTACCAGTAATTCTAAAGAAACTGGTTTGATTATTTTGCAAGATGGTACTTATGACTGGAGCATGTATGAGAAGGAAGTCCAGGAGGAGAATCAAGCATTGATGGCAAACCTGGAGAACAAAGTTCCACCCATGGCCAGAGAGGTATGGGACAAGTTATGTTCACCAACATGTGTTGAAGAGTTAGAAAGATACAAGTTCCATGCTCAACAATTGGCTGATAAAGTCAAAGAAACAATGATTTTGAATGAATCTCATGTAAGAGAACGTAAATTATATAAGGTCAAAATCACTTCTTTACAAAAAGATTTGGATAAACTTGTTTCTGAAATTATAATTTGAAAGCACCAGTTGAGCATTTGACCACCTCTTTAACAAAATCAATATCTGATCATGCATCTACTAAAGTGAAACTTCAGAAGTTCCAATTATCATCTGTAACACCCAGAAATTTACTAAAAGGAAAAGAAAAGAAAAGTAAAAAGAAAGAAAGGTGAAATATCCCAAGTCAAGGGGTTAAAGTTGTGCAAGTGGAAAACTTGCCCATTATGGGATTTAAAAGAAGCATGGCAGCCCATACCTCTTCTTTTACAGATCTTGCTCTCGGCTGTAGAAGAAAGAAAAAGCTGCAATCGGTTTCTAGAGAGAGGAGGAAGAGCTGCTTGTAGGTGATAGAACTCCAGGTTGCTCTCGGGTTTGTGGTGTTTCACTCGAAAGTTGCTAAGAGGTGAGTTCTAGATCCCCTCTTTTACATGTTTTCTACTTGTTTTGGGGCTGATATGCATAATAACTGCTATTTCTCCTAACCAAACTATGGGTCTTACATGGTATACGTGTTGTGTTTAAAGTATGTTTGTTTTAAGTGATTTCTACGATGTTGTGATGATGTTTGATATGTTTTAAGCTTGTAACATGTTAGATCTATGCTAAGTTCAGACTAGGATGATGTTAGGATTGGAAAACTTCATATGTTGCATAGCAGGCACTGAACAAAGTGTCCGCTATGGATGTTGGTCATCTGCTGTGGACATTGTGTGTCCGCTGTGGATGTTGGTCATCCGCTGTGGACACTTAGAAATGTAGAACGTCCAATGTGACTTACATATCCACTGTGGACACTGTCCGCTGTGGACACTATCCGCTGTGAACCCTTAGAAAAATTTGTACGTCCGCTGTGGATGTTGGTTATCCGCTGTGGACTTATGTTATCCGCTGTACACTATTAGTTATCCGCTGTGGATGTTAGTCATCCGCATTGGACTATGGCCATTCGCATTGGACTATATTCATCTGTTGTGAACACTTAGTGTTTTACATATCCGCTGTGGACCTTGGCTGTCCGCTGTAGACTTAGGTTGTCCGCTGTGGATACTTAGTACTTTAAGTCATCCGCTGTATATGTTACTCATACGCTATGAACACTTAGGATTTTTTGAAAGTTTGGGAATAGAGTTTAAGTGTTAAGAACTTATGTTTAATGGGTGTTTATGCTTGACCTATGTTTCTAATGTTTTATTTACCTTCTTATGGGTTGCTTGCTATGAATAATTATTACTGTTTCATGATATGTGATTTTAAGGTAATAATATTATAAAAGTATTATTCATAATAAGTGGGCACAAAGGAATAAAAGAGGGACAATGAAACTTAATAAATGTTACCCCAGGGCCCTAACAATAGGTGAAAAGCCTTGCAAGCTTTTCCAACGGAGGTTCACGACCATGTTGTCTTTAGCTCAACTGATGTGTGGCTGTTTCAGCCCAAGAAAGGCACTTCCGGGGTCTAATCCTTATGATTGACCAATAAACTAATGGGATCCAAGTTCATGAGCAGGCTTCGTGCCTAACAGTGTGGATCAACTGTCGGGGGTTAGCTACCACTTATTAATGTGCACCGACAGGGGTTCGGCATCTGTTGCCAACCAACAATGTAGGCTCTTGCTTTGTGCGATCCTAGTTAATGAAAGTGAAAGATAATGATAGAAAGAAAGATAAAGAATCTCTTAATGATGGATTATGTATGATGATGAATGATCACCATGTGTATCAAAATATATTTTCTATATTATTAAACTAGGACTCACTCAGCAATGCTGACTTTTTGTATGCATATCAGTTGGCAGGTAGGGATGTTGCAGAGGAAGGCACGGGGCTGAAGCTACTTGGTGAATGGAGACTGGCATCTATTTATGCAATTATGATATTTTTGTCTTGTAATGCAACTAAATATTCTTTTGTAACTCTAACAACGATGTATTATTTGGCAAAAGTAATCATTAAAGCAAGAAATGGTTTTTGGTTAAATTATTCCGCTGCGATTGTTTTCTTATAATGATGTGATTTTAGGTGTTTTTAATAATGAATGATGCTATGAATGACCAACTATGGGGTCTTCGGGGACGGGGCCTTAAAAGTTGGTATCAGAGCCAAAGTTTAAGAGAATTGGGTAAATTATTTTCAAAACCTAAACTTAAACTGAGAACGGGACCGAATGGAGGGATGCCAGCCCAAGTAGCTACGTGCCATCAGGTAATTTTTCATAAAGTTAACCGGTATTATGTGCGTGTGCTATTTGATTTATATGCTTAGTAGATTTGGATACTAATGTAGTCTTGATAGGGAATGCTTGGGGGTTGAAGAGTAAAGTAAGTGGCTAATAACAACTGGCCACTGTAATTAGGGACTTACTATACTTGACATAATCTGAGCTATTACCTTGAATGACCGCGTTGGTGTTTGAATCTTATAGTGTTTAGAGGATGGCTGGTGGTCGATCTTCGAGGGCTTCTAGAGGTGGAGGTCGCGGTGGACGTGGTGTTGGACCACGTGTCATGAGGAATGGGGCTAGGACTGCTGAAGTGGCTCTTGAAGAGCCCGAGTTTCATTACCACAGAGGTGGGGATGATAGCGTTAATTTGATGACCATAGTGAAGGAGGCTGTAGCTGAGGGAGTTCACTAAGTCATGCACACGATTTTGCCGTCTGTGGTGACTAGGGTCATCAGGGCTGTAAGGGAAGATGAGAGAAGGGGGGAGAACTGGAGTAGAAAACATGCTGGTAGTGGCGGTTTCCCTCCTAAGGGCAAAAGGGCTAAGGTAGAGGGATGCAAGGTAGCTGCAACTGAGATAGGAGTGAGGGTGTGCGAGAAGTACGGGAAGGGGCATGCAGGTGAATGTAGGTGGGGATCGAACGCCTGCTTTTAGTGTGGGAAGGAGGGCCACATGGCAAGGAGTTGTTGTGTGGTGAAATGTTACAACTGTGGCGAGAAAGGGCATATGAGTAAGGATTGCAAGAAGCCAAGGGCTAAGAGCTATGGGGCGAAGAAGGGGACTGAGAAGGCGGGCGGAGGGCGAAGGCCGGAACATTCACTATAACTTGGGTGGAGGCTAGAGTGGACCCTGATGCGGTGTCAGGTACATTTCTAGTAAACCGAACTTGTGCCTCTGTGCTTTTCATTCTGGTGCTAGTAGGAGTTTTATTTTGCTGCCTTTTGTGATAAGTTGCCCACTAGGAGTAGGAAGATTGATGACCCCTTTGATGTAGAAACTGCCATTGGTAAGTCAATTAGGATTTCTGTTATGGTAGAAGACTGTGGCAAAGAGTTGGAAGGCCATAGGTTCTTTGCTAAATTATTCGCGATGCCCCTAGGCGGATTCGATGTGGTTCTTGGGATGGATTGGCTGGCAGTCTATGTGGAAAATATTATGTGTCGCAAAAAGATGATTCGATTGACCGCGCCTGACGGGAGTTCGGTGACGATTTACGGCGATAGGGTCAGTATGGTTCCGAAGGTAATTTCAATGGCGGTGGCCGAGAAGTGCATGAGACGTGGATGTAGTGCCTACCTGGCTTATGTGAAATATGTGGATGCGTACGTACCGGTCGTGTGTGACTTCCCAGACGTATTCCCGGAGGATCTACCAGGTGTGCCACCGGACCATGAGATCGAGTTCCAGATTGATTTGATGCCTGGTGCCCAACCTGTTGCCATGGCAGCGTATCAACTAGCTCCCTCCTAGATGAAGGAGCTGATGGTCATGTTGTAAGAGTTGCTAGATAATGGGTTCATCCGATCGAGTATCTCTCCCTGGGGGTGCTCCGGTCTTGTTTGCAAAGAAGAAGGACTGTAGCATGAGGGTGTGCATCGACTACCGTGAGCTGGATAAGTTGACTGTGAAGAATCGGTATCCGTTACCGAGGATTGATGACTTGTTTGATCAGCTTCAAGGTGCCAGTTGGTTCTCGAGGATAGGTCTCTGATTTGGTTACCACCAACTAAAGGTGAGAGAGCAGGATATTCCCAACCAACATTTTGTACGCGTTACGGACACTACGAGTTTCTCGTTATGTCTTTTGGTTTAACCAACACGCCAGCTGCTTTTACGAACATGATGAATCGGGCGTGTCAGCCTATGCTAGATAAATTAGTGATTGTGTTTATCGATGACATTTTGATTTATTGAAGAGCGAAGAAGAGCATGCCGTACATATTCGGGAGGTGCTGGAGACACTTAGAAGGGAGAAGCTGTACGCCAAGTTCTCCAAGTGTGCGTTCTGGTTACGCGGAAGTTCAGTTTTTGGGTCATGTGGTTAATCCTGAAGTGATCATGGAGGACCCGACGGAGGTTGAGACGGTGATGCAATGGAAGTCTCCAAAGATGCCATCTGAGATTCGTGGTTTCTTGGGTTTGGCGGGCTACTACCGAAGATTCATCCAAGACTTCTCCAAGGTAGCTTCACCATTGACTAAGTCGACCCGTAAGGATGAGAAGGTTATATGGGTAATAATATTATAAAAGTATTATTCATAATAAGTGGGCACAAAGGAATAAAAGAGGGACAATGAAACTTAATAAATGTTACCCCAGGGCCCTAACAATAGGTGAAAAGCCTTGCAAGCTTTTCCAACGGAGGTTCACGACCATGTTGTCTTTAGCTCAACTGATGTGTGGCTGTTTCAGCCCAAGAAAGGCACATCCGGGGTCTAATCCTTATGATTGACCAATAATTTAATGGGATCCAAGTTCATGAGCAGGCTTCATGCCTAGCAGTGTGGAACAACTGTCGGGGGTTAGCTACCACTTATTAATGTGTACTGACAGGGGTTCGGCATCTGTTGCCAACCAACAATGTAGGCTCTTGCTTTGTGCGATCCTAGTTAATGAAAGTGAAAGATAATGAAAGAAACACAGATAAAGAATCTCTTAATGATGGATTATGTATGATGATGAATGATCACCATGTGAAGGTTACCAAAGTATATTTTATATATTATTAAACTAGGACTCACTCAGGAAAGCTGACTTTTTGTATGCATATCAGTTGTCAGGTAGGGATGTTGCAGAGGAAGGCACGGGGCTGAAGCTACTTGGTGAATGGAGACAGGCATCTATTTACACAATTATGATATTTTTGTCTTGTAATGAAACTAAATATTCTTTTGTAACTCTAACAACGATGTATTATTTGGCAAAAGTATTATTAAAGCAATAAATGGTTTTTGGTTAAATTATTCAGCAGCGATTGTTTTCTTATAATAATGTGATTTTAGTTGTTTTTAATAATGAATGATGCTATGAATGACCAACTGTGGGGTCTCCGGGGACGGAGCCTTAAATCATCACAGCAATATGAGAAACTTTTAAATTCTCATATTGAATCAAAGAACAGGTATGGGTTGGGAGTTAATGTTGTTGCACCACTAGTGAATAATAACTACACCACCCTACCTGAGTCCATGACCAATAGTCTGTCAAATCATTTTGTATCTAGCACCAAAACTGAATCAAAAGTTGAAAATAATGAAGTGGTAAATGGTGAAGATACTGAAATCAGTGAAACGGATTCATCTGAATCAGAATTTTCAAAACAAAATGAATCAGAATTTGACTTCGATGACTGTAATGATTTGCATGAGGTTAATGAGCCTAATGAACAAGAATGTGCTGGTTTGGGTAAGGGTAAAAATGTGATAATGAACCTATAATTCCCAAAGTCCTTGAGGACATCAAGCTTCCTTATCCTCCCAAACAAAGAAATTTGTTGAAGACCATCTACACAAGAATTGGTCAGCTAAATGAAGGAATTCAGGAGCTAAACAAAAAGAACAAAAGTCAGTCAGTAAAAAGAACTACAGAGGAAGAAGAGAAAAACACTTCAGCAGAACACCTGCGAAAGAAGAAGACTGGTTCTCACACATCCGTAGGAAAGCAAAGGAAAAATGTTGTTCCAAAGGTAACATCCGTAGAAGATCTGCGAAAGAAGCATTCATCTGATTCAAAGTCAACATCCGTAGAAGATCTGCGGAAGAAGCAATCATCTGAATCAAAACAGTCATCCGTAGAAGATCTATGGAAGAAGAAATCATCTGCTGAATCATAAAATATCAAGAAAGTCAAGAAACAACAAAGAGTTGTGAATCCTCAGCAACAAGAAGAAGATCCTTCAGCTATAAAGATTGAAAGAGAATTGAAAAAGAAGCAGAAAAAGATAGTGGAGTCTGAGAGTGAAGCTGAGGACAAATACTACAAGTGGTGTGACATGTATAACCACAACACAGCTGACTGTTACTCTAGTAGTTACTGCTCCATATGCAACATGAACAATCACATGACAGCTGATTGTTACTTCAACAAGCACTGTGCTATTTGCAACAAGAAAAACTATTCTACTTAAGAATGCTACTTCAACAAAAAGAACGAAACTAAAGTGGCAAAGAAACAACAATTTGAGAATGCTGAATTAGACTCACAATCTTCTGAGAATGAAGAATCAAAGGTGCAAAAACAAAAGAAGCAGCAACCAAAACAAAAGGTGACAAAGGTAAAAAAGCCAACATCTGCTCAAGCATAGAAGAAGAAGAAGAAGCAACATCCTCAAAACATGACACCTCATAAGAAGGTAGTGTTGCAGGAAGATGAAGCTTACTTCAATCACTTTAAAAAGGGTAATCATATACCTCAATCAAAGACAAAAGATGCTGAAACTTTTTCTAACAAAGTGCATCTTCAAGTTTGAAGAAAAAGGTAATCAAAGAAGAATTGACAAACGAAGTGACCGTGAAACAAGATCAAAGTGCTTCAAGTTCATCTTTAACAGAATCATACTTACCCCAAACAGAACATAATGAATCAATTGAGTGTAAAAACAATCTTGAGACATCTAGGCTCATTCATGATAGAGTAACAATTCTAGATAACAATGGCACGCCCAAGACCATTAAGGCTTGGGCTCCACTTTCTAATTGATTTCATTATTTTGCAGGAACATCCATGGAGGACTGAGAACAAGTGGTATGTTGACAATGGTTGTTCTAGGCATATGACAGGAAACTGTTCTCTCCTCCATGATTTTAAACATAAAAATGCTTCATATGTGGCATTTGGTGGGGATAAAAAGGGAGGTAAAATTTTTGGTGAAGGAATGGTAACAAATGGTGTACTCAAATTTGAGAAAGTAAATTTTTGTGAAAACTTACAATACAACTTACTCAGTGTATCTCACATTTGTGATCAAAATTATACCACTTTATTTGATAACACTTTCTGTTACATCCTCAAGCCAGGTGTTCAAATTCAAGCAGATTGGATCCTTCTTAAAACACCAAGAAAAGGAAACACATATATTTTGGATATGAACAACACATCTATGACAAGCAATGAAACCTGCCTGATTTCTAAGTCATCAGAAGATGAAGCTCAATTGTGGCATAGAAGAATGGTTCATTCAAACATGAAGAACATGAATAAGTTGGTCAAACATGATATAGTCATTGGCCTTCCCAAGAAAGAATTTTACTGTTCTAATCATTGTTCATCATGTTAAAAAAGAAAACAGCATAGGGTGTCACACAAGTCCAAAACAATCAACACAAACACAACACCATTCAAAATGCTTCACATGGATCGTTTTGGTCCAACCAATGTGTTGAGCATTAGTAAAAGGCAATATTGTTGGGTGATTGTTGATGATTTCACTAGATTCACATGGGTCATTTTCTTTAAACATAAAAGTGAAACAACAAAAACACTAATGGAGTTTATCACTAAGATTGAAAATCAACTTGATTTAAAGATCAAAATCATAAGAAGTGATAATGGATCTGAATTTGTTAATCATGTTTTAGATTCCTTTTATAGGAACAAAGGCATAGCCAGACAATTCAGTGCACCAAGAACTCCACAACAAAATGGAGTTGCTGAAAGAAGAAACATGACTCTAATTGAAGCAGCAAGAACAACGCTAGCTGATTCATAGTTGCCTATCACATTTTGGGCAGAAGCAGTGAACACAACATGTAATGTTTAGAACAGAACTTTAATTGTCAAAGAACATAATAAAACACCTTATGAACTTTTGTTTAAAAGGAAACTGTTTATAGGTTATCTTAGTGCTTTTGGGTGTCATGTGTCTATATTAAACACAAAGATCAATTAGGAAAGTTTGATGAAAAAGCTTATGATGGTTTCTTTATTGGTTACTCATCAACATCTAAATCATATAGAGTCTACATTCCACATCACAACATTATGGAGGAAACACCTAATGTATTTTTTGATGAATCCTTATTTCCAAAATCTGTAAAAGGATCATCTTGGTTATTTGATATAGATGCATTAACAAACTCATTTAACACTGGTTATTTGAATGTTGCAGGTCCTGCGGATACTTGTTATCCTTATGTACCTCCAAGTTTGAGTGAAGTGCCATTGACAGCTGATCCTCCAAGATTACCTTAGAGACATACTTCAAATGTTGTTGATCCAGGCCCTTCATCTCAAACAAGCAATGACAATTCTGATGGAAATGAAAATTCAACTTCAGCAGAAATTAACAATGCTTCCGCAGAAGTTCCTTCTACATCCGGAGATGATTCTTTACCTTCTTCTAAAGTTCCCAATTCATCAGAAAACATTCAAACAACATTTACATCTGCAGATCAACAAACTACAACATCCGTAGTTGTTCCTGTAACTGCTGCAGAAGTTATAACTACATCCGCGGAAACAAAAATCATGAAGATGGAGTTCATTCAGCATCATAAGACCAAAATGATGAGGATTTTGACCACTTTGTTGATTCCCCGTCTCAGCTAGATCCATCTCCATCAACCAACATCACTAACTTGGAATCTTCCATTCCAGTTGAATCAATTCCAACAACAAAAATTCATAAGTATCATCCAATAGAAAACATTATTGGTGATCTTAATGAAAGAACCATAAGAAGTCAAGGGGGAGCTGCTAATATTTGTCTGTTATCCTGTTTTCTATCACAAGTGGTTCCTCCCAACATATCTGCAGCATTGAAAGACAACAGCTGGATTGAAGCAATGCAAGAAGAGCTTCGGTAGTTCAGAAAGCAGAAAGTTTGGAATCTAGTTGATCTTCCTGAAGGCCAATATTCAATTGGTACAAGATGGATTTTCAAGAACAAACTAGATGACAGAGGTATCATCATCAGAAACAAAGAAAAGTTGATAGCACAAGGCTATACTCAAGAAGAAGAAATAGACTATGATGAAGTCTTTGCCCCAGTTGTAAGGATTGAATCCATTAGATTCTTTCTAGCCTATGCTTCATATAAGAAGTTCACTGTTTACCAAATGGATGTAAAATGTGCATTCTTATATGGTAAAATTGATGAAGAGGTCTATGTTTCCCAACTACCAGGCTTTGAAGATCCTGATTACCCTCACAGAGTATACAAGCTTAACAAAGCTTTGTATGGTCTTCATCAGACACCAAGAAAATAGTATGAAACATTGTCATCCTTCTTGCTCAAAGCATGGTTACAAAAAGGGAACAATTGACCAGACTCTCTTCCTGAAGTATGATCATCAAGATCTCTTATTTGTCCAAGTCTATGTGGATGATATCATCTTTGGGTCAACAAACAAAAGATTGTGTCAAGACTTTGAATCTTTGATGAAATCTGAGTTTCAAATGAGTTCCATGGGAGAATTAACATTCTTCCTTGGTTTGCAAGTTCATCAGAAACCAGATGGCATTTTCATCACTCCGGAAATGTATGTTAAGAAGTAAAACCTTGCTGAGTCTTCTTCATGCAAAACACCAGCATCAACAATAGATAAGATTGTACCTAATCCTAAAGGGAAGTCAGTTGATCAAAGATTATATAGATCTATGATAGGATCATTAATGTACTTAACTGCCAGCCGACCTAACATAATGTTTACTGTGTGTGTTTGTGCTAGGTACCAATCAATCCAAAGGAGTCACATTTGAATGCAGTTAAGAGAATATTCAGATACCTTAAAGGGAAGCCAGCTCTTGGGCTTTGGTATCCCAAAGAAGAAGATTTCAACCTCTACTCATATTCTGATAGTGACTTTGGAAGGTGTAACAACAACAGAAAATCAACCACTGGAGGTTGTCAATTCATAAGACCAAGACTAGTTTCATGGCAGTGCAAAAAGCAAACAAATATTTTAGTATCCACTACTGAGGCTGAGTACATTACTACTTCAACTGGTTGCTCTCAAGTTTTGTGGTTGCAAAACCAACTACTTGATTATGGTTACAATGTTCTTCAAACACCAATACATATTGATAGCTCGGCTGCTATGTTCATCACTGCTAATCCAGGGCAACATAGTAAAACAAAACATATTGAAATCAGATACCATTTTCTGAGAGATTGCTCAGAAAGAGGTTTAATCAAGTTGATCAAAGTGGATACAACAAATCAGCTTGCTGATTTATTCACTAAAGCCTTTGATTCAGTTAGATTTAATTTCTTAATTGAGTCTTTAGGCGTGATCAACTTAGATTAGTCTTCATCAAAAAGAAAAGCATGTTCTGTCTGTCAAATTCATTATATGAAAAAGCCAAAAACGTATATAAAACATATAAAAATCCAAAAATATGTCTTGTTAGTATGCTTTCTTGAATAAGCAGTTCATATTATGGGAAATGATTGTACACTGTACCTTTGTTTACTTTCTTGTTTTTAACAAAAACAATACAGACTGATCAGATGTGATTTGATATGCGAGTAGGTTCAGCTTGAGTTGAAAATAAACAAGTTCATGCATAACATAATGTCAAGGTGATAAATTATGGCCAATTCCATTTTGAGAAGCAAGCAAGTAAGTCTTATCCTGCTATGATCAACTTACTCAACTGAGCACACTATGTTGTAACACTTTATAACCTCTATCTTTGCGTATCATGAACTATTTGTTTTGCATAAGCAAAGACCTGAGTTCTTAGGCACCTCTGTTTTACCTGAGTAAAGACCTGGTGTTCTGAGGCTGATCATCAAAAGGTTCCAAAATGGAACAGCTCTAAAAGAATCCATTGTAATCAATTGTATATTAATTTAGAGCTTAAAAATCATATCAGCATTAATGAGATTTCAAAGAAATCTTAAGATAGAGCTTATAACTTACAAAACATAGTTTTAAGTGTGAAAATGTGATAAATTGACTCATAAACGGAGGACAAACTCTAATGTGAATTAAATGTGGAATCCATATTTGTCTATCTTTAATCAATACCAAAACATGATAAACAACATGACAAGTTGAAACTATATTCTTGCTTGAATTTATGTGGATCATAATACTTGCAATCAACACTAGATCTATGTCTACCATTATCAAATAAAACTATCATCAGGAAGTTACTTAGTGTCATAGTATGATCCCATTGTATGATGTAAATGATTGTAAATACATTTAAGTTTTTGCTTGTAAATAGATTTTGTTTTTGTTCTTTTCTTTGATAATAAGTTGGACATATAATTGCTTTTCATGATATTCTCCATATAAATTTCTGATAAATGCATAATTTCATGATTAATCAAAAATTTAGGGGGAGTAGTCATCAACATGAAAACTAAGTTTAACTCTTTTAAATGAAGAAAATTGGAACTTGAGCACTAACTTGGCTGCAGGATATCTAAGGTTTTTAACTAAATCAATTTTACACATTTGCCAAGAAGCAGAGTCAACAAGGTCCAATAGTAAACAACAAATGATCTAACAACATGATGTTAAGATCATACAGCAAAAAGAACAACAATTGACTTTCCATAGATTGGTACCCTACGAATCAAACAGCAAAAACATAACAAATTTTGCCTTCCGTAGATGTTCTGTGGAAGAATTAATTTGATAAGGATCATACAGCAAAAACATAAGTTCTGCCTTCTATAGATGTTCTATGGAAGAATTAACTAAACATCAAAAATAATTTGTCTTCCGTAGACGTTCTGCGGAAGAATAAATTTAAAACAAATCAAAAAGGAAAGTTTTGCCTTCCGTAGATGTTCTGCAGAAGAATAAATTTAAAACAAATCAAAACGAAAAGTTTTGCCTTCCGTAGATGTTCTGCGGAAGATAACTTGTGGATAAACACGGAAGGGTAATGAGGGTTATGGGTCCCACATCATTAAATAAAAGGATTTAAATTTTCTAAGCTAGTATAAATGATAACCTGACCGTTGTCATTTTTATTCACTTTATCAGAACCCTTTTCAGACCTAGAAAAATGCTCACAACATAAACCCCTTCTCCGCCAACATTCAAATGTTTCATTCCACACAACAATCCTTACCTAAATCACCACTCAAACAACATAATCAATATGACCAATCGATTCGCAAAAGATCATAATATCTGTGCCTTTCTTAATCCAGAGGATACAGTAGCCGGGGGAGTCAAGGATATTATCAGCTATCTGAGAAGATCAAGATTATTCTATGCTTTATCTGCGGATCCTGTCATCTATCAATCGCACATTGTTGATTTCTAGAAAACAACAGGATTGAGGAAGAAAATAATGAATAGGTGATTTTCACTATAATAAGAAATGAAGAGTTGAGGGTGGATGAACAAACAATCAGGAGGGAGTTGGAGTTTGGAGATCAAGAAGAGGGTCACCCATATGTATTCGATCATGAATACATTCAAAAAGTATTTCTCTTAATGGGTTATGATGGTGACTACTGAAATGGTGAAATCAAGAAGGGGAGGTTATGCAAGCCCTACAGATTCCTGTGTCATATGTACTTAAAATGTATGTCCAACAGAAAGTCTGGGTTGGATAGATTCTCAAGGCACATCTCATCAGGAATCATTGGTGTATTTAAAGGGAGGACATATAATTATGCTAAGTACATTCTTGGATGTTTATGTGACCACATAAGAGTGTAAAAGGAAAACAAGATGTACATGTTTCCCAGATTCATTCAGCTGATCATTAATGAAGCAATGCCCAATATTGAAAGAGAAGCTGAAGTGTTTGTTCAAGCTCACCTTGGAAGATCTGTGCATAACAAGATAAGTGGGCAATACCAAGGTGAAGGAATGGAGATGTTTGCACATGTGGTTGATGAGAATGCTGACATTCCTTAAGAGCTGCTATACCTAGAACAACAACAACAACAAACATCATCAGCAGAGTCTTCTAATCAACAACAACAACAAAAACCACCAACTAAATCCCCTGAACCACAACATCAAGAACCTAATCCTCCTTCACTACCATCCTTTACCAACATTCCAGATAGACCACCTGTCCATCTCATATCTCCACCAAGTGAACACACACAACCCTTATCTCCTCCATTTCCCAAACATCAATGAACTCTGCTGTAATAGAAGTGTTCACATTTGATGACATTCAACAATCACCATCACACCCAACACCACAACAAGAACCTCAGCCTCTTCAACCAACTCCTGTGATAGACTTGATAGAATCATCTTCCAGTGAGCATACCAAACCTATCTCACCTGCCCAATCTCAATCATCTTTGCACACGGATGCTACAGAACTTATCTCACCCTTTTTCACTCAAACACCTTCACATCCAACAACACAACCAACTTCCTCACCCACACCTACTGAACCAACATCATCTATTGAAAGCCCAACATCCATTGAAATAGTCAATTTTGATGAGGAAGAGCACGAGGTAGTGAAGGATGGTGCTACAGAAGAGATGTGTCTAGAAGTTGAAGGGGAGCATGCACAGGAAGTTGAATAACAACATGAAGTTTTTGTGATTGAGCAACAAGATGAGAGTGAAAGTTTTGTTGACATCATTGCTTATGATGAGAATGATCTGAGAGAAGAAGAAATAACTATGAGCAAAAGCTTTCTGGTTGCAAAATACAATAATCTTATCATCAAAAGTAACAAAAAATTGGAGAAGTTAAGGCAATTGAGAATGGAGATGAAAGAAAAAGATGAAAAATTGCTTCTCTAGAAGAAACAATCAAAAGGTTAAAAGAAGAGATTAAAACAAGCAATGCAGTGATTGATACTATGGATTAGTTTGCAACTGAGTCCTAAGAATCTACAGAGAAGTAGAAACAAGAAAAGGAGAAAGCAATGGCTGAGCTCAACAATGCACTAAAAACTATCTCTGAGCAGTTAGATCTATTGAAATCTAAAGATGATGAGATAGAGGCTTTAAAGAAGTTGTCTGGTCAAGAAGTGGGTAGTCATAAAGTTCAACTCAAAGAAACTGCTGATATTCCATTATTGAAAGCAAAAGAACTAACAATTAAATACAAAAGGAAAAGGAAGTATTTAGGAAGAACTGAAGAAGAAGCCATTAAAATAGAGAAATCCCCAAAGAAAACAAAAGTCATCTCTCCAGAGCACACTCCATCAGCTGATCTTTCAACTCTTAAACAAATTGAACATCCTGAAGAAGAAAGTGATGTTGAATGGGTATATTTAACAAAAGATGATAAAGAAGCAAGGGAAGGTGACTTGTTATCCACTGATGATATTTTTGAGGAAAGAGCACAATCATCCATGTTTATGCATTTAATCAATAATGGCTTTCCATATGACATGGTTAAGAAGATGAACATGGCTGAGATGATTCAAGTGCTGAAGGAGTTTGATGCTGCTAGATTGATGCTTCCAATATGCAACTGTGAAACCTTCTCAAAGTTTAAAGCAATTGAGAAGATCAAGAAAGATTTGGGTCACTATGACACCAAGAAGCTGACAAAGTATAACATGGCTTGTTGGTTGCGAAGTCATAACTATGGGTCTCATGAGCTTAAGGGAAGATCAGTAGGAGAATTAAGAGCCATGATGGATCATGTGATGCAGGTTGAGCTAGAAACTGGTGTAAGATTCAGAACCGAAGCACCAAATCCTGCTTACAAACAACAATCAAAACAATCTTCTACGGAGCAAATAGTTGTAGAAAGCAAAGACATGCACAAAGGAAAACAGAAACTGATCAGAATAAAATCTGGCCTCTGGGAACCGCTGTGAGTGAAATAACAGAACAAAAATCTACTCTGATTCAACTGTTTGATCACATGACCACCCCAAGATCATTAAAAGACAACAAGATTGTAGCATGGAAGTTTGATTCAGAATAGGATTGTGCTGTAATAAAGAGAGCATATGGGATGGTGCAATACTTTCATTGGTTGGAGACAATCCTATCACTCCCAGATGCAGACTTGTATACTTTGCAAAACATCCCTATCACCAACTACCCAATCAGTCCAAGGGGAAGAGATTTTTCAGTACCGATTGCAAAACTCAGAAACAAGTTTAAAGGTGTTGTATTGAAGGAAGCGAAGAGAGAGGATGCTGAACACAAACAAAGAAGACAAAGGCAGAAAAGGTCTTATTCCAGTTCATCTCAAGCTGTTGATGATGAATTTTTAAGGAGAATTGGATATGAAGACAAGGCTGAAGCATCAATTAAAACAATCGAAGAAAATCAGTACTCACTCCCTATCACTGATTGGGGATATGTGGAGAGAACAAAAGAGCTTGTGCTGCAAAGGAATGATCCTCACAAGAAAGCATCTAGCATAAGATTATTTGATCCAATGGAGATAAAGCTACTTCATCCAAGCTACACATCCTTTCTGCATGATAAATACTTTCCAAAGCTTAATGACAAAGTAGATCAAGATGTCTTATGCTTGTATGTGCACATCATTCAAGTGATAGACAAGCTGCATGCCAAAGCATACAAAAGAAGAAAATTTGAGGCTGGTCAGCTTATGGGATCTAAAATTCCCACTATTACTGAGCTCAGAATGTCAAAACAAGATGAACTGGAAGTGGTTTTTCATAACAGTGTAATGGCAACACTGACCACTAAAGAGGACATACTTGGTCTGAATTACAAAACATTGAAGAAAATAGGCAAAATGAAGATTAAGTATCCATATCAAGATCAAAGGGAAGCTGTTGGACACTTCAATACAAAGATTTTGGCCAAAGTTCAAGAACTGAGAGATCTGAACAGATAATTACAAGAGGCTAAACCTAAGGGGGAGTATTGTTAGGACTAGATTCAATGTATAGGTTTAGCTGACTTAGTCAACTCTTGTAATAAATCATTGTAAATCTCTTTTTGATAATGTAATGCATGATTTATAAGTTAACCCAAATTATTATTTGTGTTGATTTCATGTAATTGCAGGAAAACATCATACTTAGTCAATTTGGAAAATTGACCAACTGCAAGAACTTCTGCGGATGAACAAGTTTGTTCTTCCGTATATGTTCTGCTGAACACAAAAGAACCAAGTCAACATGCATCCGTAGATCTCCTGCGGAAGCATAACAACATCTGCTGGACAAGTCCAAAGATCAAGTGCTATTGCTGAAGAAGAGCTTGCTCCTGAGGATGAAGTTCAAGATGATTAGAGATTCCTATGGAAGAACAACTTCCTAGAACAACTTCCTAAGAACAACTTCCTATGGAAGACCAACTTCCTACGGAAGACCAACTTCCTACGGAAGACCAACTTCCTACGGAAGAACAACTTCCTACAGAAGAACAACTTGCATGAGCATTCATCAAGTACAACACATAAAGTCAACAAGTCAAGTTGACTGAAGTGATGTCATCAGTTAATATCTACGGAAGACTGACTCCGTCAGAGGACTTAGGATGTCACATCAGGAATGTTACAGCTGTAACTTTCTTACCACAATAAGGAAAGTTACAGTTTCTATTGTAAAAGGTGAATTCCTCTGCCTATAAATATAAGGCATGGATGCACTCAATTAAAAAGGTGATTGAGTAGGCGATTGAGTGATATCAATACAAATATAAAGTTTCTCATATTCATAGAAACGATATCAATCAATCAATCACTCAAAATAGCAAAACATAGCAAAACATCAAGAACACCAAGAACATCATTGGAGATCACCAGATAATCCAAGTGTCAATAGTCATTGTAATCGATTTATTATCAATGAAAACAAATTGAAACAATCTTTCTATTGCATTATATTATTCTGTTTTCAATTTGCTTCATCTGTTCTTAGTCTATTTCAATTTCATAAACAATTAATTAGAAAAACAAATATTGATAATTCTGCTATCTTTATTTGATAAATAAAACTGATAATTCCTGTTTTGATCCTTGGATTCATAATAAATCAAAAGAACAACTTGAAGAAAGCTCGTCTGCTTCCACGCATGTACAAGCAAAGGAAAGAATGGAAGGTATCAAATCAAAAGAGTGCACTTATAAGCATTTCATTTCTTGTAAACCTCCATTATTTGACAGGAGAAATAGAAGCCCAAGACTGGCTAAACCGGATTGAGTCAGTATTGAATGTTTATGACTGTAATGATCATAACAAAGTACGTTTTGCTATACATATGTTTGAAGGTAAAGCCCTTCACTAGTAAAACATTATAGTCCGAACATAAGGTAAAGAAAAACTCAAGGAAATGAACTGGGAGGAATTTGTTCATAAGTTTCTTGCTAAATTTTATCCTCCTAGTGAAACTGAACAACTAGAAGTGGATTTCTTCCGGTTAAAACTGAGAAACAAGACATATCGAGAGTATGTTACTCGTTTTAATGAAATATCTTGACTGGTTCCTCATCTAGCCACAACTAAGGAACAACTGATCAACATGGCTGCCGAGTTGTTACGGTGACAAATCCAAATCCTCCAAAACTTTCTAAGAGACGGTTGAAGCTGGTACCATCATGGCTACCGAGTTGTTACAGTGACAAGCTGAATCTCCTACAACAAAAAGAAAATGGGAAGAAGGAAAGGGTGACACCAGGAATAACAACTTCAAGAAACCTATAGAAATGCATCCGTGTAGATTTTGCAAGGAAAATCATACAGGGCCATGCCACACATAACCATGCCCTAATTGCAAAAAGGACTAGGCATCTTCTTCAAGAATGCAAGGAGAAGAGAAAATGTTTTGAATGCAGAGATCCAGGACACATGAAACCCAATTGTCCAAACCTTCAACATGACAACAATCAACAACCAAACAAACGTAAAGGAAGCGCATTTGTCTTGACCACTGAGGAAGCTCATAATGCTTCAGATGTGAACACTAGTACATATCTTGTTAATAATATATATGCACGGGTAGTATTTGATTCTGGTGCGAATAAAAGTTTAGTATCAAATACCTTTAGGCCCTATTTAAATCAAGAATCATAAAAATCAGTTCATACCTTTATAATAGAAATGGCTGATAGGAGTCAAAAAGAAATTGTCGATATCATTAAAAAATGTATCATAAATTTGAATGGTCATCCATTTCCTATTGATTTAATGCCTATGGAACTAGGAAAATTTGATATAGTCATAGGAATGGATTGGTTAGCCCTACATCTTGCAAAAATAGTATGTGATAAAAAGATCATTCGACTCTAGTTACCCAACGGCAAGCGGTTAACCATGTTAGGAGATCGCGCTGAAAAGATTAAAAACCTTATCACAATAGCAGAAGACATAAGAAAATGGTGTATTGCCTTTTTGTCCTATTATGTAAACACCATAAGGAATAAGAAGATTAAAGACATGCCAGTTGTACGGGAATACCTTGAGGTATTTTCGGATGAGCTCCCAGGACTCCCACCTGATAGACAAGCGGAGTTTCGGATTGACTTAGTACCTGGGACAACACTAATTGCCAAGCCTCAGTATAGACTAGCCCCGACAGAAATGAAAGAACTTAAGAAGCAACTAGAGGAAGTACTTCAAAAGGGTTTATTCAGCTAAGCTCTTCACCATAGGGAGCACCCATCCTATTCGTTAAGAAGAAAGATGGGATGATGCATATGTGCATAGATTATAGAGACTTGAACAAAGTCACTAGAAAGTATAAGTACCCTTTAACAAGGATCGATGATCTCTTTGATCAAATGCAAGGAGCAAGTTATTTTTCAAAAATAGACTTGCGATCTGGATATCATCAGATGAAGGTAATGCCAGAAGACGTACCTAAGACTACTTTCAGGAGTAGGTACGGTTATTATGAATTCTTGGTAATGTCGTTTGGACTTACCAACACACCTGTAGTATCCATGGACCTTATGAATAGAGTTTGGAAACCGTATCTCAATAAGTTCATGATCGTCTTTATCGTTGACACTTTGATCTACTCTAAGAACGAGGCATATCATGAACAACACCTCAGAGCAATTCTTGAATTGCTTAAGAAAGAAAAACTTTATGCAAAGTTCTCCAAGTGTGAGTTTTGGATATGTGAAGTTCAATTCCTAGGTCACGTAATTAATGAACAAGGAATACAAGTTGATCCTTCAAAAATTGAGGTAATCAAGAAATGGGAAGTGCCATAGAATCCTACTGAAATCAGAAGATTTCTTGGGTTAGCAGGATACTATAAAAGATTTATTCAAGACTTCTCCAGGATTGCTACGCCACTAACAACGCTAACTCAAAAAGCCTCTAAGTTTAATTGGGGACTTAAACAAGAAGAAGCTTTCAACACATTGAAACATAAATTGTGTATTTAGTGCCCCAATACTATCACTTCCCGAAGGAACTAAAGAATTCAAACACCACAAAGCTCTCAAAATGTGCTTCGTGGTGTTTGAATTAAAAATTCAAACACCACGAAGCATATTTTGAACACATAATTTCCTGTCATTTAAGTCTTTATTTTAAAATTTTTACAACACAAATAGTCTTGTTTTGTTTGCAAGAAGCTTTTCCACTTATTTTGAATTATTTTTAGGTTCATTTTTACATCATATCAAACACACACATGCTTGAATTTCAGCTTCATTCTTTCCATCCAAAGCACTTATTTTTTTATTTCTTTTTCATATTTGACACCTTTCATTGATTTTCTCTTTTACATTTTTACTCCCCCTAAACTTTTAAGTTCACAAACTTAGAAGCTTCTTTTATTTTGCAAGTAGAGCAAACTAATCATTATCAACTTGTTTGCATACAGAAAAAAATGCAAAAATAAAAAATAAAGCAGAAGAAAAATTTACTATGCACAATTGAATCATATGCCTGTAATGGGATCATATCAGTTAAGATCAGCACATTAAAATAAAATAAAATGGTAGATAGTCATAGACAGTGAATAAATCCTGATCAAGTGTGTTCCAGGTCAGCGTTTCCACAGCAGAGGAGACACGAGATCTAAGGACAGAAAATGAGTGCGTTTGGCAAGATAATCAGCACACTTACTTTTTCAATTCTTGGATTGATTAAGGTACAATTAGATATGACATTATGTAAGTCACACTTAGACTTAGAGAGCTCAACTCTCATCAAGATATGCAAGAAAGCACTTTGCTCAACTTATTAACCTGACATATACTTATAACCAGATCTCATGTTTAGATTGTGCACATTGGCATCTTTTGCATCAAGTGAGAATATCTAGGTCTGTAATGACTTACAACAAAGGATATCTTGTCACTTTAGGTCTATGATGACTCATAACAGAGAAGTGAATAGATGCTTTAAATAATTAGAGCTCATGGTTATTCATATCGCCACCAGGTTTGAGTTTGTGACTTTACAAGCAATCAATTTGAGAAGTCAACACTACTCATTGGTAATAAAATGGAAAAACACGAATGCATGATTGATTTAGTATAATCACAAGAATTTACTTTTTCAGTATAATTGCATGAGCTTACCTGCACATCATATCTAATCACGTCAGACTTTAGTAGCGAGCGAAGCAACTGATCAGAACTAATGTATCTATCATTTCTCACAAATTGCAAAGACAGATCCAGTCTCAAATAATTAACTAACAAATAAAATCTATTTTTGTGGGTTTTTGTTTTATAGTTTTCTCTTTTGATTTTGCAATATTCTATCTTTTGTATTTGCTTTTTCATTTTGTATTGAACATGCACACACAATATATACAATCAGGCAGTTAACTTTGACAGTTTTATTTATAAATCTTCTTATTCAGCTAAGGGAGGGTTCTTTTCATTTTTATGATCCAGACAACTCAATTACTCAAAACTAGTTTTAAACATGGTTAATAGTCCAATGACTCAACTAAATACTTAGAATGACCTGGTAAAAAGGCTTTTGTAAATAGGCAGCCACTGTTTTTCAGTTGTTTGAATCAAAATGATTTAAACCTTTTCAGAGTTATCTCTGAGAAATGATATCGAATTTCAATGCTTTGTTTTTGAGTGTTGGACAGGATTAGTTGTAATAAACATAGCATACGAGACTAATCTAGGACCTAAAAACTGACAACCACCCGTCATAGATTTACGATCTTAGACAACATCCTCCATAATCAATATCTATATATCCATGTAACTCGAAGTTCCTTCATCAGGATACCATACCCTAAAGTCGTTTTCCTTGAGAGATACTTGAATATTCATGTAACAGCAATTAGGTGAGATTCTTCGAGTCAGATTGGTACCTGGCACAGACACAAACAACATAAATTATATCAGGTCTAGATGCAGTAAGATACATCAAAGATCCAATCATAGATCTGTATAGAGTTTGGTCAACTGATTTCCTTTGGATCAGGTTTAAGTTTGGTATTTACATCAGCTGGAGTTCTGATGGATTGACAATCTTACAGTTTAAATTTTCTTCAAGAGTTTTCAAACGAAATTCTCCTGATTAATAAAATTCCTCTGCAGACTGCTTCACTTGAAGACCAAAGAAAAAGTTAATTCTTCCCATAGAACTCATTTGGAAACGAGACTTCATGATTTCTTCAAATTCATTACACAATTTTGGACTGTAGACCGAACCGAATATGATATCATCAACATACACTTGAACACATAAGAGATCATCAACATCCTTCTTTATAAACAAAGTTGGATCAATTTTCCCTCGCGTGTATCCATGCTGGTTCAAATATTGTGATAACATTTCATAACAAATTCTAGGGGCTTGATGGAGACCATACAATGCTTTACTAAGCTTGTACACACGATAAGGATATTCTGAATCTTCTTCAAAACCTGGAGGTTGCTTGACATACACATCATCAGTGATTGGTCCATACAAGAAAGCACCTTAACGCCCATCTGATACACCTTGAATTGCATGTATGATGCATAAGCAGGAAGACAAGAATTGATTCAAGTCTTGCAACTAGAGCAAATATTTATCATAATCTATTCCTTCTTCTTGGGTGTAACCTTGTGCAATGAGTCTCGCTTTGTTGCGAACAATAATTCCTTGATCGTCAGACTTGTTTCTGAATAACCATTTTGTGCCTATGGTATTTTCTCCTTCAGGTAAATCCACAAGCTTCCACACTTCCTATTTGCAGAATTGCAATAACTCTTCTTGCATTGTCTCAATCCAACTATTGTGCTTTAATGCTTTGGATATGTTTTTTGTAACAATTTGAGATAGAAAACATGAGTATAAGCAGAGGTTTGCTTGTTCTGATTGACTTGTCATCGTTCTCTCATTCAATGGACCAATAATCTGAGATGTATGATGGTTCTTGTGTTTGTGATACATTGAAATCTCATTTCCTTAAACATTAACTCCAGATTAGATTGGTTTGAGTCAGAAAGCTGATGCAATAAGTCGAAGTATGTGGATTGAAATTAGGAACTTGAGTCAGTGAGTTGAAAAAGTAATCAAGATTATCAGTAACAACTACATCATCGGAAACTGATGACGTTCCAGATTCAGGTTGTGCAATTTCAAGACCATCATTAGGAATAGGTTATGAAACATTTGAATTTTTAGAAAAGGGATTTTCTTGTGCTTGTTGAGAGTGAGATTGATCATGAGATTTAGACGAAATACAACAAATGAGAAGAATGAGTAATCTGGGCTAGAATCATCCATATCATCAGAATCAGAATCATCACTGAAAGATCCAAGATCTCCTCCTTATTTCCTTTTCTCACCTAGAGATTCAAACAAGTTAGAATTAAAAGAGTTGAACAAAGAATCTAAATCAAACATCCAAGCTGACCATTTGCAATTGATGAAAAGAGTTTTCAAGAAATTTAACATTAAAAGTTTCGAGGATAACATTCGTCCTAGAGTTATAAACTCTAAAGGCTTTTGAAATCGACGAATATCCAACAAAAAATCCATCATCAGATTTTGCATCAAATTTTCCTAGCTGGTCACTTGAATTTGAAATCAAAACTAGACAACCAAAAGATTTAAGAAAATCTATATTAGGTTTCTGCCAAACATCAACTCATAAGGAGTTTTCTGTTTATCTTCCACAAGCAATGTACGATTCTGTACAAAGCATGCAGTGGATATGGGTTCATCCTAGAAAGTAATTAGAATCTTTGCATCTGCTAAAATAGAACGTGCAGCTTCAATCAAAGTTTTGTTTTTCCTTTCAGCAACTCCATTTTGTTATGGAGTTCTAGGAGCACTGAACTGACGAGCAATTCCTTTTCTGCATAAACATGTAAACAACATTACATTTTTAAATTCAGTTGTTCTTTATCACTTCGGATAATTTCATCTTTTGTTCTAATTGATTTTCTACCTTTAATGATGAATTCTTTTACCAATTCAGCAGTTCAGATTTAGCATGCAAAAAGAAAACCCATGAAAATCTTGTAAAGTCGTCAATGATAACTAAACATTACGATTTCTTTCCAATACTCTACACATTTGTTGGTCCGAATAGATCCATGTGCAACATCTGAGAGGCTGGAATTTGAGTTTATCAGCTTGGGCTTATAAGATGCTCTGTGTTGCTTTCCTTTTAAACATGTTGAGTAGTGATCTGTTGTAGCAAACTTCTTTGTTGGAAGATCTACTACATGATTTCCTGCTACAAGCTTGTTCATGTTCTTGAAATTGGAATGCCCGAGACTTCTATGCCATAACTGGCTTTCGACATTAGATGCTTGAGCAATTATGCATGTTGTTTCTGTAGACAGATCTACTTGAGACATATCTAACTTGTATACTTCTTGATCTCGTACAGCTTTAACAACTACCCATTCTTTGCTTATCTAAAAACCTGGCTTCAAAATATAACAAAAAGAATCATCAAACAGAACAGAGTAAGATTTGTCACAAATTTAGGAAACACTTAAAAGATTAAAGTTCAACTGTAAACAAAAGTTGACTTTATCAAAGCTAATAATCCCATTGGACACTATTCCTTCGCCTGTTATTTTACCACCTGCATCACCTCCGAAATGCAACATGAGTACCATCTTTTAACTTAAAATCTTGAATCAAGGCATGGTGCCTGTCATATGCCGGCAACACCCACTATCAACATACCACGTGTTAATAGGTCTTCTTGGGCGTACCTGCATATCAAAGAGATTTAAGTTGAGTTATCAACCCAAGCCGATATGGTCTTGGGCTTGCCAAATTTATCAACAATGGTAAACTATTTAAAATGAAGCTTATTCAAATCAGCAATGAAGCTATTCAAATCAGGCTTCTTTGCTGCTTAAATTTACCAATTCCGTTTCTGACAAATTTTGATATCTTTGCTTTGCATAGTCCGTAAAGCATGGTAATGTTTTCAAGATCATCGTGAAGGTAATTCAACCATCAGAAGAAAACATTTTTAGAAAATTTTGATTACCAAACTTTCCATTGTTCATTCTCACAGATCATGGAAGTAATTTTCCTTGATTATAAAGCTTTGTTTTCACAGCATAAGAATCATTACAATCAGAATCAATCCTTCGAAAGATATCTCAGCCTAAGGAGGTTGTTTTGTCAATCTTTGAAAACCAACACTTTGATTTCTTTGAAATTGTGGATTACATATCCATTCCTTGGCAAGTTCCTTCGAAAGTAGCAATTCTCAGTTTTGTGATTTCTTCCATCAAAAATGGTACAATACTTGTTGAAATAACAATCAGCAGTTGAATGGTTTTTCATATCACAAATGTGACAGTACCTGTTAAAGAAATATTCATCAGTCTTATGATTGTACATATCATATATTTCACAGTACCTTTGTTGGAATTTAAACAACTGTTGATTAACCTTAGATGTGGAAGCCACGTTTGATCCTTGTTTTGATTTAGGAGTTGCAAAGTTAATCTGTTGTTTTTGATTTGAGAGTTTGTTCTTTTGAAATTTGGGTTTTGACTTTTGTTCATTAACACCATTCCTAGACACCTTAGATACAAATCTTTTATTGATAGCAGAAGACTTTGGACCTAAACCTGTTTTCAGATCTGAGTTTGATTTGTTCTTTGAATTTGATTTGATTTCTAGAATTGTGTTCATATCAAAAGTACCCACAGACACAAACTTCACTGGTGTAAACTGATTAGATTGATTTGTTCTTTGAGTTTGATTGTTTGGATTTTTATTCTGAGAGGATTTAGCTTTAGCATTTTTCCTTCTCCTTCTCTAGTTTCTTGATCTTGATGATCTCTGCTTGCTTTGTGATTGAACATCTTCAGTAGTTGACTCTTTAGCATTTTCTTTATCTTTTTGTTCTTTCTGCCATTTGATGAAGTCTGGATTGTTTAATTTGTAAGAAAATGAATCTTCAGATGTTACTTCATCTTGTTTTTCTTTCTCTTTATTCTTTGGGTTTTGTTTGTCATTCTTTACAATGACTTCTTCTACAACATACACTTTAGGAACAACATTTTCATATTTTTTGGTTGTGGTTCATAAGATTAACTTTCATTAGATGACCATTTTAATCTTTTGGAATCTTGTTCCTCAAAATATCTCACATTAGTTTTCTCTTCATCACTTTCAGAGTTCTTTTTCTTATTTTGAAAGGCTTTTAGCTTAGCTTTGTTTTCAGGTGACTAATCATGTGTGTTAAAGTTTCCTGGTAAAGTGTTTGAGATAGATTCAGGCATGGGTTCATGTGTGAACCCTAGACCTATTTTGTTTTTATCTTTCCTCTCACTTACAACTGTTCTACAATTGTTTTAGAACTTTTAACTTTAGCTAGATCCACTGATTGCAGCATGAGCCATTTTCTCTTCTTCTAAATTTAGTCATCTCCTCAAGTTGTTTTTTTAACAAGTTCAAGTTCTTTTAAAGTTTATTCCATGAGGTTTGTAGAGATAAGATCTTTTCATCAGAGACTTTGTGATCGTTTTTCTGTTTGTTGTGGCATTACTTCTTCTTTATGTTTGTCCCATTTTAAATGAATTGTTCTGTAATGCTCAACTTGATCAAAACATGCTTTGTGCATATTTTCTCTGACTTCATAGGAATTTCAGGATAACTTAAAGAAGAAGTCTCAAAGTCAGATGATGGATGCTCAACCTTTGGTTGGTCAGACTAAGCCATAAGTGCAATTCTTTTGAATCCTCTTTTGGGTCAAAATTCACTCCAATCATAATTTCATCTAATTTTCTGAATCACCATCTGCCTTAGGATCATTTTCTTCAGACCAGTCTTCCTTTTGAACTTCAGCAACAAGAGCTAAACTAGATGTTAGATCAGCTGTGAATTGTTCAGCATAAGCACTCCAGTCATAGCCATCTGTGATGCTAACAACAAGAGCTTTCTTTGGCTCATTAGATATGATTTTGATTCATCTTTAAGTTCTGGCATGGGAAGACTTTGATAGGCTTTTGAAAGGTTTTCTGAGATGCTGTTGGTATCTTTGACTGCTAGAAATGCTTTGACCATTTCCACCTTGATTTCTAGGAGCTTACATTCCCTTGAGAAATGACCATATCTGTTGCAGTTGAAACACCTTGACTTTGATTTATCAAAGCCAACATATTTGTTTGCAAGGCCTTGTAATCTTGTTAACATATGAGGGTTCTTTGTTCTGTAAGCAATCATTACCTTTGCTAATTCAAGTCCATCTCTTCCACATCATCAGGACCATCTCAAACAAATCCTGCAAAATAAGATCTAACTAAGTTAGATGAATACCTTGATAAGCATGAAAACTTGCCATAAAAGTAGTAAAAGCAGATTTTGTCTCATCATCTGTAATAGGATATTAATAACATTTTAACTTTGCTGGTTTTAACGAGTTAGAAGATGAAGTCTCAGTTTGAAGTTTAGGAGTTGGTTTTAGGAGGAGACTGAGGTGAGGTTGAGTTGTATAAACAGGAGCACTTGTGTTAGAAGAAACTAAAAAGAAACCAGCTCCAACGAACAAATCACCTCATCTTCTGGAGAATTATCATCTTTTGCCAGAAAAGCATTCTCTATGTGTTAGCTGGAGAAGCAACATACTTATACTGAGACGCTGATGCAACTCTATCATGTTTCTGGAGCTCTCATCAATTTCAACTGATTCAATTTGGCAATCAAAAGATCCAGATCCATTGGAAACTTTCTGTAGCTTAACAGAGTGACTGTCTATTTCCCTGAAGATGGAAGAGCATTTAGAAGTCTATAATTTAGATCTTTGAGATCATTTTTGATACCAGTAGTTGACATTTCAGTAGTTAATTGCATGAATCTGTTCATCATTTGATGATGTTTCACCAGAAAGTTGCTCAAATAACTCCAATTGTCTCTTGAGTTTCTGCTTTTTGAGATCTTGTATCTCTTTACCACCTTCACAAATAATATCAAAGCTCTGTACATGGTGTAACTAGTTGATAACCTTCAAGTATAGTCAAGACTTCCAATGGTAACCCCTTGCACATCAATGAATAAGCTTTGATGTCATTCTTAACCTTCTTAAGTCATCACCTTGTAGACTATCCTCTGGATAAGGTTCCGGAGAGTCGTTTGTATAAACAATCCTCTGTCAGGACCATCGGATGTAATTGGGATGTTGGCCTTTCTCTATTGACTTCCGTAAATCAGTGTCAATGGAGTTTAGATGATGCTTCAATATAAGAGACAGTTTTTGAAATCAGCTCTATTTTGAGCTTGGAAACCCTGTTCTCAGAATCTTCAGACTTAACCATTTGTATTTTTGAATTAATGAAAATGACTTGTTTTTTTGTTTTTAAAAGAAACTATGAAATGAAAATATTTTTGGATTGTAGGTTTTGAAAAATTTCTAAGTGTTTACTAATAAGTCTAAATACTGATGCGCCTGAAACTTCTAAAACGCCTGACTTTGAACAAGAAACGCCTAAGGGAATGCCTTAGTTGAATTCTGAAACGCCTGACTTATGATGCGTTCCGAACAGTTCTCAAATGCCCAGACAGTGTAGAAACTCCTGAGGTAAAAATGTCCAAACGGTTCTCAAACTCTAGAATTGCTAAGTTTGACCAAAGTCCCAATGCGACCAAACAGTCACAATACGTCCCAATAGTTGAAAAACGCCTGTTCTAAAAACGCCTTAACAGTGCTAAAATGCCTAAACAGTTGCAAGGAGTCTGAACACTGCAAATTTTAGCAGTTTTTCACAATACAAGCGCCTAATTCATCATCTTCAACAAACTCAGATCTTATGAAATTCTTCAAAACTTGTTCAATTGATCTGAAAACTTCCAATTAGGTTGTTAGTAGATCGATGAACAATCTTCAATCAACATTTTAATCAAACAACAACAACAAATCTGTTTTCTGACTGAATTACAGTCCGAAAATGAAGAACAACTTTTCGAACACAAATCTGGTCAATTCTCATATCTTAATGAATTAAACACCAAATTGAGATTCAAATCATGTTTCTATGGATGAAACACAACTGAAAACAACAATTAATCGATCAAATTTCAATCAACACATATTTCAAGTGATTCAAAGAGCTTAATAATGCCGATAAGCTCTTATCACTAAACCGAAAGCTCTGATACCATTTGATCAATTCAAACACTAAGTAAACAAACACAAGCAATTACTTCAAAAATTCATAGATTTCATTGATAGCAAATGCTTAGGATACAAAGTGTACGGGTGAGTTACAGTTGTTCAATCTGTTCTAACTATTTCGATCTCTATCTCTCTGGTACTTTCTTTCTCAATCCCTCAAAACTGTCTCTCTCAATCCCTCTTACACAATACATAAACTATCCTATTTATACTATCAAAGAAAAACAAGGAACATATATTTACAAAATAAGTCCCTATACTATGACAAAACACAAAAGATAAATGTTAATCTTTTAAGAGCTCTAACAAGTTCTTCATCAATAACAGCAAATGATCCTCAGAACTTGCATATAGGATCAATCACTGTTGCATTATCTTCTGTTCACTTTGAAAAGCCCAAGACTAATGAGGCTTGGGTTCCTAAATGTAACTAACCATCTCTTTTTATGAAGGAACAGCTAAAGACTAAAGGAAATGTATGGATCATTAACAGTGGCTGTTCAAGGCACATGACAGGCAATGCCTCTTTGCTTCAAAACTTTGAGAAAATTGATAGAGGGCCAGTTGCTTTTGGAGGAGAATCTAGTGGTTACAAAACTGGTAGGGGCATGGTCATAAATGGTAAGCTTAGCATGGAAAGGTAAACTTCATCAAGAAGCTTGGGTATAATCTTCTGAGTGTATCCCAATTTTGTGATCAGAGACACATGCTTTGTATTGAGCATGAGTGCATTGTTCTCAAGCCTGAGCTGGTCATTCCTGAAGAGTATATCTTGCTCAGAACCCCTAGGAAATGGTACATGTACAAAATAGATTTGCAGGAAACATCCCCTTCAGGAGAAGTTTCTTGTTTTCTATCTAAGGCAATAGTGAAGAGTCTTTTCTTTGGCATAAAAGAATATGCCATGTAAACTTTAAAACATGAATAAATAATTAAAAAAGATTGGTAACTGGAATGCTAAAGAAAGAGTTTACAAGTGATGATCATTGTGTTACATGCCTGAAAGGGAAGCAACATAAGGTATCTCACAAGTCAAAGGAAATGAACTCCATCACTACACCCTACACTAACTACATACGGATCCCTTTAAGCCTACCAGTAATGGTTTAGGAAGGATCTCTTATTGCTTGGTGATCACATATGAATTCACAAGATATACTTGGGTCTTCTTCCTTAGAACTAAGGATAAGACCCCTGAGATCTTGAAGAGTTTCATTCTGAAAATTAAGAATCAATGCGATCGCAAGGTCAAGATCATAAAATGTGATCAAGGAACCGAATTTAAAAACCAAATCCTTGATGCATTTTGTGATGAAAAGAGTATTTCAAGACAATACGGTGCTCCCAGGACTCTTTAGCAAAATGGTGTTGCTGAGAGGAGAAACATGACACTTATTGAAGCAGCAAGAACAATGTTGCCTGACTCTAAACTGCCCATCACCTTCTGGGCAGAGGAAGCCAACACTGCCTACTATGTACTTGTAACACCCGGAAAATTTTAAAAGACGAGAAAGAAGGATTAAATGTGTATAAAAGAAGGAAATGCAATTAAACCCAAATAGATGAGGCAGTATTACCCACATCTGTTCGAGGAATAACAGGTTTCGGGACGAAACCTATATAGGGGGGTGGACTTGTAACACTGGAAAATTTAAAAGACGAGAAAGAAGGATTAAATGTGTATAAAAGAGGAAATGCAATTAATCCAAATAAAGGGGTTAAAAGTGTGCAAGGTACAAAATATAATATAATTTTGTACAAAAGCAACATGGCCGCCCATGCCATGTTACTTTTCACCTTTTCTGCTGATTGTAGAGAGAGAAAGAAGCAGAGCAGAGCTCTCGGGTTTTTGAAGAAAGAAGAACAAGGAGATCGAATTCAAGGTAAGAATTCATCGTTTTAAGTTGTTCTTGGCCGCCTATGCCACGATTGCATGCTTATGTGTGTTTGTTTGTGTTTGGGTTGTGTTTTGTTGGGTTTTAGGTGTGTGAACTCATTGCATTCGGGTTTGAAGGAAGTCATACTCAAGGATTGCATAAGGTGAGTTTCTAGATCCCCGGTATCTATGTTAAAACCTGTTTGGGGCTGGAAATGCATGCAACTAACTTTTTAATATGTCCAGTATGTTGTACCATAAGTTTGGCCCTATTCTTTAGTGGGTGTGTTTGGGCCTGCATGTTTTGCTCGGTTTATATGGTTGTATGCTTGTTCTGAGAGATTAGCATGCTAGATCGGTGCGATGAATGTATAAGAATGAGGATTGGGAACTGATTATAGTGTAAGACGTGGTTTCCAGTTAGTTGATCATCCGCATTAAGTTTGAATATTTGCATAAGTGTTGTTCATCCGCATTAGTTAGGTCTTCATCCGTATTTGATGAACACATCGACTATTTTGTTCACCCGCATTTGCTAAGTGTTCATCCGCATTTGTTGTATGTTCATCCGCATTTGTTTTGTCCATGCGCATTTGCTTCAGTCATCCGTATTTGGTTCATGCGCACTTCATTGGACAGTATTTTCTGGAAACTTACATGTGTTTTATGCATGCGCATTCACTACAGTGTTCATGTGCATTTCTTTGGGACACTTAGAATATTTCCTGAGGTGTTCATCCGCATTTGTTTGTTCATCCGCATTTGTTTGCTCATCCGCATTTCTTTAAGGGGACAGAATTTTTGGAGGTTTTGGGGATGTAGAGCTTAAGTGTAGGCTTTGACTTGGGATGTTTTCGGGGGTACTGTATGTTGACCTTATGATGTCTTATGTGATGATGCTATGCATGGTATGGTTATGTTTATGTTATGTTCCTTATTATGTATGTTTATTTTCCGTGGCTTTACGTGGCATGATTATGAAAAGTAAATGGAAAGTATTATGTAACGTAAAGTGAAAGATAATGAAAAGGGAACGTAAGGATTGAGAGAATGCATGCATTAACGATGTAATGAATGAATGAATGGAAAAGTCTTGCAAGCAAAGGTTGACGTGAGTGACCGTGTTGTCACAACAGACTTGTATGCCAAAGGTTGAGGTGAGTGACTGTGCTGTCACAAAAGACTTGTATGCCAAAGGTTGAGGTGAGTGACTGTGCTGTCACAAAAGACTTGTATGCCAAAGTTGAGGTGAGTGACCGTGTTGTCACAAAAGACTCGTAAGGGATTCAATCCATGAGATTGACATGGATCTTTGTCGCTTACCCCGGTGCTGGTGCCGGCTTTGTGCGCAATGAATGGAAGTCTGATAAACTTTGGCCCAGTACCCGCTTTGTGCCCACGTTTGGGGTATAGCGGATGACCTTGATCCGGAAGGAATGAACGAAGGAAGGATAATGAATGAAATGTACGGAATGAAAGATAACGAATGACGATGAAAGATAATAATAAATTATTATCTATGTGTACGTATGATGTATGATCGCTTACGATAGTAAAGTACGGTTTTAAACGAAAGAAAAGTATTTTATTTATAAAACTAGAACTCACTCAGCAACGTTGACTTTTATGTGTTTCCAGTTGGCAGGTAATGTTGCTGAGGATGGCACGGGGCAGCTACTTGGCGTTTTTGGGATGGCATCTATTGTTTAAATTATGACGTTTTTGCATTGTAATGCGAACAAACAAGATTTTGTAACGATTATGAATGTTGTATTATTTTGCAAAAGCAATGAATGAAATGATTTTAAATTATTCCGCTGCGCTGTTTAGTACACATAAATATATGTTTTATGTTTTATGTGCAATGATTGACCAGCTGTAAGTGTCCCGGGAACGGGGCCTTACAAGTTGGTATCAGTCCCAAAGTTTAAGTGAAACGGGTTAAAATTTTCAAAAGAAACCTAAGCTTAAACTGAAAATGGGACAAAGGGAAGGGATGCCAGTCCGAGTAGATGCGTGCCATCATGTATTTTCTTAATGTTAACCGGTATTCTGTGCGCATGTAATGTGATTTATGTGCTTCTTAGTAGATTTAGATACTGATAAAGTCAGGATAGGAAATGCTTGGAGTATGAAGAGTAAAGTAAGTGGCTAATCACAACTGGCCATTATAATTAGGGACTTACTATACTTGACATAAACTGAGTTGTTACCTTGAATGACCGTGTTGGTTTTTGAATCTTATAGCGTGTTCGAGGATGGCCGGTGGTAGATCTTCAAAGGCTTCTCGAGGTGGAGGTCGTGGTGGACGTGGTGCTGGACCATGGGTCACGAGAGGAAGGCCTAGAGCTGAAGAGGTGGCTCATGAGGAGCCCGAGACCCCTCATCCGGAGGGTGGTGATGAGAGTGCTAACTTAAGGGCCTCAGTGAAGGAGGCGGTGGTGGAAGAGGTTCACCAGGTCATGCAGACAATCTTACCGTCTGTGGTGACTGAAGTGATCAAAGCTATGCGAGAAGGAGAAAGGAAAGAGAGGAATAGGTCCTCGGAGTAAGGGAACAACCGGAGACTAAGACGGTTGTCTCAGCTGATGACGAAGAAGAAGAAGAGCCTGTGCCGAAGGCAGCACGAGGCTGTAACTATGGGGCATTTCAAAGATGCAAGCCCCCAACTTTTGACGGGAATGGCACTGCTGCTGCTGCTCACCGGTGGGTGAGAGAGATGGAAGCTGTTCTAGATATCAGCGAGTTCCAGGAAGATCAGAAGGTGAAGTTTGCCACCCACTCATTTGTGGACTCGGCCCTATGTTGGTGGGACAATATGTCCAGGCCTAGGGTAGTAGAGCGATTGGCAGGATGAGGTGGAATGAGTTAAAGAAACTGGTGATCGAGGAGTTTTGTCCTCACCGAGACCTCAACAAGGTTGAGAGGGAGTTCCTACAGCTGGAGGCGGGAACCATGACGCATCAGCAATATACCACCAAATTCAATGAGATGGCACGGCTGGTGCCGGATCAGGTGACACCCTTGTCAAGAAAGATTAAGAGATACATTCAGGGCTTGCCGGCGGACATCCGCAGGCACATGACCGCCGCCCGACCGAGCACGTTTAGGTCAGTGGTTGATCTGGCAGGGAGGCTGTATGATGAACGGGAAGTGGTGGTGGCTGAGGTGAGTAAGAAAGGTGGTGGTGGCAGCCAGAAATGGAATGGGAAGAGGGTTGGACGTGGCGAGGCCGCTCCAAACAACAAAGTTGCGAGGGTGGATGACCGACGCGTGGTCGCACCCGGTGCGGGGTCGAAGAGGTGTGGCAAATGTGGGAAAGAGCACACCGGAGAGTGTAGGTTGAGATCCAATGTCTGTTTTCGATGTGGGAGGACAGGACACGTGGCGAAGGACTGCAGGGTAAGGAGGTGTTATAACTGTGGCGAGGAGGACCACATGATCAGGGAATGCAAGAAGCCGAGGGCTGAGAGTTCCGGGGTGAAGAAGACGACCGGAACCGAAGGGTAGAAAGCAAGCGCCAGAGCATTCACGATGACTCAGGAGGAGGCTAGGACGGACCTCAATGTTGTGTCAGGTACGTTCCTAGTAAAACAAACTCTTGCCTCCGTGTTATTTTATTCCGGTGCTAGTAAGAGCTTCATTTCTGCTGCCTTTTGTGCTAAGTTGCCTTTAAGGAGTAGGAGTATTGAGGAGCCCTTCGATGTAGAAACTGCCATAGGTAAGTCTACCAGGATTTCTGAGATGATGGAAGGTTGTGTCATAGAAGTAGAAGGTCATAAGTTTCCTGTTAGACCATTCGTGATGACCTTAGGCGGTTTCGATGTAGTCCTGGGAATGGACTGGTTAGCGGCCTACGAGGCGAATATCGTATGTCGCAAGAAGATGATTGGACTGACAGCGCCTGACGGGAGTTCGGTGACGATTTACAGTGATCGAGTTACTACGATTCCGAAGGTGATTTCGATGGTGGTGGCGGGAAAGTGCATGAAGCGTGGATGTAGTGCCTACTTGGCCTACGTGAAGGATGTAGATACGCCAACACCACAACTGTCAGATGTACCGGTTATGTGTGAGTTCCCAGATGTGTTTCCCGAAGACTTACCAGGTGTGCCACCGGACCGCGAGATCGAGTTCCAGATTGACTTGATACCCGGTGCTCAACCTGTTGCTAAAGCACCGTATCGGTTGGCTCCGACCGAGATGAAGGAATTGATGGAGCAACTGCCGGAGTTGCTTGATAAGGGGCTCATTAGACCAAGTATCTCTCCATGGGGTGCCCCGATTTTGTTTGTAAAGAAGAAGGACGGTAGTATGAGGATGGTTATTGACTACCGCGAGCTGAACAAGTTGACGGTGAAGAATTGGTATCCATTGCCGAGGATTGATGACCTGTTGATCAGCTCCAAGGTGCCAGTTGGTTCTCAAGAATAGATCTCCGATCTGGTTACCATCAGTTGAAGGTGAAGGAGCAGGATATTCCTAAAACAGCTTTTCGTATGCGTTATGGACACTACGAGTTTCTTGTTATGTCTTTCGGTTTAACCAACGCGCCAACTGCTTTTATGGATCTGATGAATCGAGTGTGTCGGCCGATGTTGGATAAATCAATGATTGTGTTCATCGATGATATCTTGATTTATTCAAAGAGCGAGGTGGAACATGCCGGTCAAATTCGAGAGGTATTAGAGACGTTGAGAAGGGAGAAGTTGTATGCTAAGTTCTCCAAGTGCGTGTTCTGGTTGTGCGAGGTTCAGTTTTTGGGTCACGTGGTGAATCCAGAGGGGATTATGGTGGACCCGGCAAAGGTGGAGGCGGTGACGCAATGGAAGTCTCCAAAGACGCCATCCGAGATCCGTAGTTTCTTGGGGTTGGCGGGATATTATAGGAGATTCATTCAAGACTTCTCTAAGATAGCTTCTCCACTGACCAAGTTGACCCGTAAGGATGTGAAGTTTGTTTGGGGTCAAGAGCAAGAGAAGGCTTTCAAAGAGTTGAAGACGAGTTTGACCCAAGCTCTTGTCTTATCATTACCCGAAGGGAGCGAGGATCTGGTGGTTTATTCAGATGCTTCTTACTCGGGATTGGGTTGCGTGCTGATGCAGCGAGGAAAGGTTATAGCTTATGCATCCCGACAATTGAAGGTTCATGAGTTTAATTACCCTACTCATGATTTAGAGCTAGCAGTTGTGGTCTTTGCATTAAAATTTGGAGGCACTACCTGTACCGGACGAGGTGCACCATCTTCACTGACCATAAGAGCTTGAAGTACTTCTTTGAGCAGAAGGACTTGAACATGAGGCAAAGGAGATGGTTGGAACTGATAAAGGATTATGATTGTGAAATTCATTACCATCCGGGCAAAGCCAACGTAGTGGAGGATGCCTTCAGCCGAAAAGAGAGACCCGAGCCGATTCGGGTGAAGGCTTATCAGTTGGTTATGACCTTTGATGTGATGAAATAGGTCAAGAAGTTTTAAGATGAGGCGTTAAAGGAAGATCATCTTAACTCTGAAAGGATGAGAGGTCTAGTCGAGGAATTAGGTGAAAACACTCTCGGTGTTAGAACCCGATTCGGACGAATATGGATTCCTCGTTGTGGGGATCTACGTGGGAAGATCATGGACGAAGCTCATAAGACTCGATACTCTATTCATCCCAGTACTACAAAGATGTATCAAGATATGAGGAAAGATTATTGGTGGCCGGGTATGAAGCACGATGTAGTGGAGTATGTGAGTAAGTACCTTACTTGCTTGCAAGTGAAGGCCGAGCACCAGAAGCCGTACAGGAAAATCCAACCGTTGGATATACTGGAGTGGAAGTGGGAGCATATCACCATGGACTTTATCACAAAGCTACCACGTACCGTGAAGGGGTACGATGCCATATGGGTGATAGTCGACCGTCTGACTAAGAGTGCTCACTTCCTACCGATCCGAGAGACGTATTCATCTAAGAAGTTAGCGGATCTATTCATCAGGGAGATTGTAACTCGTCATGGTGTGCCGGTGTCTATTGTTTCTGATCGTGACACTCGGTTTACATCTAAGTTCTGGAAGAGATTTCATGATGCAATGGGGACGAGGTTACACATCAGCATGGCTTATCATCCACAGACGGATGGTCAGTCGGAGAGAACCATTCAGACGCTTGAGGATATGCTTCGGGCATGCGTCATTGATTTTGGACGTAGTTGGGATGACCACCTACTGTTAGCGGAGTTCTCATACAATAATAGTTATCATGCCAGTATTGGTATGCCCCCATATGAGATGCTATACGGTAGGAGGTGTAGAACACCCGTTTGTTAGGGAGATATTGGTCAAAAGGAGTTGGGAAGTATTGAGGTGATTGAGGCTATGAATGAGAAGCTCGGGAAGATCAAAGCCTTTCTGAAGGCAGCCAAAGATAGGCAGAAGTCGTATGCTGACAAGAGACGTAGACCAATTGAGTTCAAGGTGGGAGATAGAGTTATGCTGAAAGTCTCCCCTTGGAAGGGCATAATTCGGTTTAGGAAGCGGGGCAAGTTGAGCCCGAGATACATAGGGCCTTTTCGAATCATTGCTCGAGTAGGAGAGGTGGCCTACAGATTGGAGTTACCCGATGAGTTAAGTGGAATTCACCCTACATTCCACGTATCTCATCTGCGGAAGTGTTTAGCTGATGAAGATATGGTTGTACCACTGGAAGACATTAAAGTTGATGAAAGGCTCAATTATGTGGAGCAACCAGTGGCAATCACTGATCGCAAGGAGAAGAGGTTAAGGAATAAAGTGGTTCCCCTGGTGCGTGTACAGTGGAAGCACAGGAAGGGATCCGAGTCTACGTGGGAGACTGAAGAAGAGATGAGACAGTATTACCCACATCTGTTCGAGGAATAATAGGTTTCGGGGACGAAACCTATATAAGGGGGGTGGACTTGTAACACCCGAAAAATTTTAAAAGACGAGAAAGAAGGATTAAATGTGTATAAAAGAAGGAAATGCAATTAAATCCAAATAGAGGGGTTAAAAGTGTGCAAGGTACAAAATATAATATAATTTTGTACAAAAGCAACATGGCCGCCCATGCCATGTTACTTTTCACCTTTTCTGCTGATTGTAGAGAGAGAAAGAAGCAGAGCAGAGCTCTCGGGTTTTTGAAGAAAGAAGAACAAGGAGATCGAATTCAAGGTAAGAATTCATCGTTTTAAGTTGTTCTTGGCCGCCTATGCCTCGGTTGCATGCTTATGTGTGTTTGTTTGTGTTTGGGTTGTGTTTTGTTGGGTTTTAGGTGTGTGAGCTCATTGCATTCGGGTTTAAAGGAAGTCATACTCGAGGATTGCATAAGGTGAGTTTCTAGATCCCCAGTATCTATGTTTTAAACCTGTTTTGGGGCTAGAAATGCATGTAACTAACTTTTTAATATGTCCAGTATGTTGTACCATAAGTTTGGCCCTGTTCTTTAGTGGGTGTGTTTGGGCCTTCATGTTTTGCTCGGTTTATATGGTTGTATGCTTGTTCTGAGAGATTAGCATGCTAGATCGGTGCGATGAATGTATAAGAATGAGGATTGGGAACTGATTATAGTGTAAGACGCGGTTTCCAGTTAGTTGATCATCCGCGTTAAGTTTGAATATTTGCATAACTGTTGTTCATCCGCATTAGTTAGGTCTTCATCCGTATTTGATGAACACATCGACTATTTTGTTCACCCGCATTTGCTAAGTGTTCATCCGCATTTGTTGTATGTTCATCCGCATTTGTTTTGTCCATGCGCATTTGCTTCAGTCATCCGTATTTGGTTCATGCGCACTTCATTGGATAGTATTTTTTGGAAACTTACATGTGCTTTATGCATGCGCATTCACTACAGTGTTCATGCGCATTTCTTTGGGACACTTAGAATATTTCCTGAGGTGTTCATCCGCATTTGTTTGTTCATCCGCATTTGTTTGCTCATCCGCATTTCTTTAAGGGGACAAAATTTTTGGAGGTTTTGGGGATGTAGAGCTTAAGTGTAGGCTTTGACTTGGGATGTTTCCAGGGGTAATGTATGTTGACCTTATGATGTCTTATGTGATGATGCTATGCATGGTATGGTTATGTTTATGTTATGTTCCTTATTATGTATGTTTATTTTCCGTGGCTTTACGTGGTATGATTATGAAAAGTAAATGGAAAGTATTATGTAACGTAAAGCAAAAGATAATGAAAAGGGAACGTAAGGATTGAGAGAATGCATGCATTAACGATGTAATGAATGAATGAATGGAAAAGTCTTGCAAGCAAAGGTTGAGGTGAGTGACCGTGTTGTCACAACAGACTTGTATGCCAAAGGTTGAGGTGAGTGACTATGATGTCACAAAAGACTTGTACGCCAAAGGTTGAGGTGAGTGACTGTGCTGTCACAAAAGACTTGTATGCCAAAGTTGAGGTGAGTGACCGTGTTGTCACAAAAGACTCGTAAGGGATTCAATCCATGAGATTGACACTGATCTTTGTCGCTTACCCCGGTACTGGTGCCAGGCTTTGTGCACAATGAATGGAAGTCTGATAAACTTCGGCCCAGTACCCGCTTTGTGCCCACGTTTGGGGTATAGCCGATGACCTTGATCCGGAAGGAATGAACGAAGGAAGGATAATGAATGAAATGTACGGAATGAAAGATAACGAATGACGATGAAAGATAATAATAAATTATTATCTATGTGTACGTATGATGTATGATCGCTTACAAAAGTAAAGTACGGTTTTTAAACGAAAGAAAAGTATTTTATTTATAAAACTAGAACTCACTCAGCAACGCTGACTTTTATGTGTTTCCAGCTGGCAGGTAATGTTGCTGAGGATGGCACGGGGCAGCTACTTGGCATTTTTGGGATGGCATCTATTGTTTAAATGATGACGTTTTTGCATTGTAATGCGAACAAACAAGATTTTGTAACGATTATGAATGTTGTATTATTTTGCAAAAGCAATGAATGAAATGATTTTAAATTATTCCGTTGCGCTGTTTAGTACACATAAATATATGTTTTATGTTTTATGTGCAATGATTGACCAGCTGTAAGTGTCCCGGGAACGGGGCCTTACAGTACAAAATAGAGTTTTAGTGGTTAAGACTCATGATAAGACTACTTATGAACTGTGACACAAAGAAGACCTTTCATTGGTTTCCTCAGATCATTTGGATGTCCTTGCACCATCTTGAATATGAAGGATCAATAGCCAAATCTGATGAGAAATCAGATGATAGATATTTCATTAGATACTCTTCCCAAGCTAAGGCTTATAGAGTATACAACCTCAAAACCAGAGTAGTTGATGAGTCAGCTAATATGACCTTCAATGAGCACACACCCAGTGTGAAAGGTTCTGGTCCTGATTGACTGTTTGATCTTAATTTAGTTACAAACTGTTTTAACAATTCTTGTGAGAATGTTTTAGGATCTACAGGTACCTTATTAATAGGAGATTCTGATCTAAGATTTGAGCTAAGAAGACCAAGTATTCAAACTACTTCAGCTCCAGTGGTAACTAGTCTTGCAATTGGAAATCTTGTCAGCATAACCATGACAAATTCTTCAGCTGATACATCTGAGGTGCCTGTAAATTCCAGCACAGAGGCATAAAACTCAGATGAAGGAATTTCTAATACAGGAGGAAATAAAGGTGGTGATAGTGATCAAGAATTTCTTAATGCTAATAACCATTCCATAAAAGACAACATCAATGATGTAACACACTCATTGGATCAAGTCTCACTTGATATGTGTGTTGATGTGGTGGATGACTCTCAAGCACCAGATTTGAATTTCACCAATTTAGATATGTCCAAACAACTTACTGTGATTCCTCAATTGAGAATCCACAAGTCCCATCCCACCACAAACATCATTGGAGATGTTGAGACTGAGGTGAGAACAAGAGGACAAATCCATGACAAAAATGTTTGTCTTCACTCTTGTTTCTTGTCCCAGATAGAGCCTAAGAAGGTTGAAGAGGCTTTAAAAGATGGAAGTTGGGTTGAAGCAATACAGGAGGAGCTGCTTCAATTCAAAAGACAAAAGGTTTGGAATCTATGTCCTTTTCCTCAAAGGAAGACTACCATAGGCACCAAGTGGGTATTTAGGAACAATAAGGATGATAGAGGACTTGTCATAAAGAACAAGGCAAGATTGGTTATTAAAGGATACACACAAGAAGAAGGGATTGACTACACAAATGTTTTTGCTCCTGTAGCAAAACTTGAAAATGTTAGGATATTCCTAGCTTTTGCTGCAATCAAGGATTTCAAAGTCTACCAACTTAATGTCAAGTGTGCCTTTTTATATGGGGTGATTGATGAGGAGGTGTATGTCAAGCAACCACCTGGCTTTATAGACCCAGATCATCCTGATTATGTCTGTAAGCTTGACAAAGCTCTTTATGGGCTGCATCAGGCTCCAAGAAAGTGGTATAAGACACTATCATAATATCTCTGTCAGCATGGATATAAGAGAGGTACTATTGATGGAACATTGTTCATCAAAGGACTAGGAAATGACTTGATGCTGGTTCAAGTTTATATAGATGACATTATCTTTGGTTCAACTAATCTGAAGCTTTTCAAAGACTTTGAGAAGCTGATGAAGAATAGGTTTGAAATGAGTGCCATAGGGGAACTCAATTTCTTTCTAGGAATTCAAGTGAATCAGGTTGACAATGGCATCTTCATAAACCAGTCGAAGTATGTACAAGGCATACTTACAAGGTTTCACACGACTAAGTTCAAGGTCGCCAAAACACCCATATCCAAAAACCACTCTCTTGGACCAGATCTTCAGGGGGTGTGTTTATGAACATCTCTACAGGGCTATAATTAGGTCTCTTATGTACCTCACTACCAACAGGACAAATATCATGTTTGCTACATGTATTTGTGCAAGATATCAAGCTAACCCCAGGATGTCACACCGGGTTGCTGTCTAGAGAATTCTCAGATATCTCAAATGTGCTCCAAAATTAGGCCTTTGGTATCCAAAGAATTCTGACTTCAATCTGTATGCATATACAGATAGTGACTATGGTGGTTGCAATATGACTATAAAGTCAACATCTAGGGGATGTCAATTTCTTGGTGGAAGGATAGTCTCATGGCAATGCTAGAAACAATCCTATGTATTTGTATCAACTGCTAAAGTTGAATACATTGCTGCTGCAAGCAACTGTGCTCAAGTGCTTTGGATTCAGAATTAGATGCTAGACTATGGTTCAACTTCAAGGAGACTCCCATCCATATAGGCAAAAATAGTGCTATCTCTATCATAGAGAATCTAGTTCAGCACTCAAAGACAAAGCACATCAACATCAGGTTTCATTTGATTAGAGATAATTTTGAAAAGGGATTGATAAAACTAGTCAAAGTTAACACAAATGAACAATATGTCGATCTGTTCACAAAAGCTTTTGATGAACAGAGATTTAAGTATCTTGTATCAGCTATTGGGATGATTAACTTTGAGTAGTTTTTTTTTAAACTTAAACTCAAGATTATTTTTAATAATATGTGTATCTTAAGTTGTCAATATCATCACCATATAAGCCTAGTTTACCTTGGAAGAAACTTTTAATAATGATATCCCTTAGAATTTTGAGAATTTTGGATATATTTTCCTTCAAAAGATATCAAGTTGTCTTTGGAAGAAAATTATGTCTTCAAAACAAATAACTACTTCTGAGAAACTAACCTTCAGAAGAAATTTGAATATATCTTCCGAAGCTTATATTTGTCACTACTTATATGTATTGAAGGACTATTTTCTTCCGTAAGCAATTACGTCTCGAAAGACTTATTCTCTTATTAAATAAAATTTCTGATATTTGATATCTTTCGAAGCAAAATCTATCTAGGAAGTAAAAATAATCTAAGTATTTTTCTTCCGAAGCAAAATTCTTGAAACCCTAAGGAATATCTTCCGAAGCAAAATTTGGCTTCGGAAGTTTTTCTCAAACCTTCCAAAGACAAATTACCTTCGGAAGATTTAGACTTTGTCTCAAATCCATATCATATATATATATATTTGTACAACGGTTCCCCCTCTTTCACTATTATCCTTCATCTGCAAGATTCAAACCCTAAATTCACCCACAAACCGCTTTTGTTCTTACCTTCCTTCATCTTAAAGCTACTCAAAATGGCCAACCCTGATCCCCGAAACCAACTGGATTTTGCCATGCACTTACACAGGCAACATAATCAAGTTGCTCTGTTGACGTCTAAGAAAGATTCGGGTTTCTCAGACTTTTGCCTCTTCTTATCTCTCGCCAACTACCTCACCGCCCTCACAATCGACCCTTCATTATATGAATATAAAATTTTGGAGTCCTGGAGGACCTGCCAAGAGGTCATCTTGGATGGTGGGAAGGCACTGTCTGCCACAGCGCAGGGGTGGATAGTATTTATCACTCCAGCCACCATCAACACCCATCTAAGGCTGGATGATGAAGAGGGTGACTTGTCCTTCCCTAAGTCTGCTGTAAATGACTCATTTCGGTAGATGGACTATGAAGGGGACTACTTTGTAAGAACCTTCAAAAAGGGCAAGTTCTCATACAAATGGAAGTACCTTCTCCATGTGGTCATCCACTCCCTTTCAAACAAGTATGGAGGATAGGACCAAATTCCTGAAGACCTTTCCTACATAGTCCATGGAATGGTTCAAGGGGTCAAGTTCAGGTATTCTCAATTTGTATATACAAATCTTCTTGCAAACTTGGACTCCTTAGAATATTATTTGTTCCCTAAATATGTTCAATACATTCTTAACTACGAACTGAGCTAACAGTTACAGGGAACTGGTAATGTTCTTAAATTGGGATAGATGAATCCCTGCATCTTCAAGACAATGAGAAAGCTAACTATTGGCTTCTCAGGGGTAAAAATAGCCCTGGTCCTAAAAATGTTAGAGCTCATTGCTCAAGGTGACAACTTGGCAGCACCAGCCAATGTTAAACCCAAACCTGCTACATATGCAACCCCCACACAACCACAAATCATCATCACCTACCAAAGAAATTACAAACGAACCCTTACTCAGTCTACTCAGGTTAAGGAGGCCCCCAAATCACCAACCATGCAGGAAGAAGTGGACACTAGAGCTCCTGCTTCTCCTGAGGAGCAAACCACTCCCTTTATTTCTATGATCAGTGTTGAGGTTCCTCATGCTCATCCTGATGAGCTCATAACCCCAACCTTAAGCCTCCACTCAGAGTCTCAAAACTCTAGTGATCAACCTTCAGGAGAAAGTTACCATCCCCAGCCGCTTGATCTTAACCAACCAATTGTTAACCTTGAATTCTATGATGATGAAGATATAGGATTGAGTGAGTACCATGAATCTCTCTTCTCTATCTCTGCTCAAAGAGAGATTAGTGCTCTTGCATCACCTATATCTAGCCCACATCATCCACCCACAACTGAGGTGGACCTCCCTGAACCTATTTAGGAGGCCCATTTGGAAGAGGCACTTACTTTTTCAAATGATTACATCATTCAAACCTCAACCATGGCAACCCAGCCCATTTACACTTCTTTTGAAGCTATCAGTGTGCAGGGGAAAACCAGCAGCCAAGAAATTAAAGCTGGTGATGAGGAAGAAGACCTTGGTCATATTCTCTCAACCCCCCTATGATTCTTCTGATGAAGATGAGGGGAGTATGCAACTAAAGGTGCACAAACTGAGTAAACTCTGCACCTATTTAGTTTCAAAGGTTAGTCACCTAGAGTCTCAGGTGACTACCTTACAAAGAAGGGTCAAGGACCAGCAACTTGAGATCATTGATCTCAAGGGAAAGTTAGCTGAGAGACCCATCTGGAGGACTCAACCAGGCCCACAAGAACCTGTGGATATCGTGGACCTAACTCCTAGCTCCCTTGTGCAAAAAGGTGATGCTACCAAAAAGGGGGAAAACGTCTTACTTACAATCACAGAACCTGGGAGTTCCTCTCAGAGTATGGACATGGAGAACTCACCACCCTCACTTGTAGTTGTCCATACTCAACAACCTCCTCAAGTACATATTGATATGAACTCACTCATTCAAAGCTTATTTTAGGAGGGTATACCAAGGGCTATGCCTACTCCATCTCACCCCGCTGAAAATTCAATAACGGGATGGAGGTATGATGATCAAAGGAGAGCCCTGGTAATCCCTAGGTCTCAGGGTCAACAAGAGACCTTCAACTTCTACAACCTGATATATTATGAGAGCACCTATCTAGTTGACCTCCCACTTGCCAACCCAAGTCAAAACAGGCAAGCTACAAGGTTAGTTGATAGGATCCAACAAAGGGTGCTTGAAGAGTTCAAGCTGAGAACAAGATTATATAGAAAGAGGCTAGCAGGCAAAACTGTTGGCTAACTAGATGCTAAGATAGACCCTAAGAATAGATTCAAATGGGAAACCTTGGCAGAAGGCCCAATAGTTGAGCCTGTGAACCTTAAGATAGGAACTGCTTCAGCACCCTCGACACCCATTACCTTCAGTGAGGCACCAGCTGGTGAACGTGTCTCACAACCTCTCTTGGGCCGGAGCTTAAGTGTAGAACCAAGCAATAAAGGCCAAAGCTCTCTCCAACCTGAGTTACACAGGCTTGTGAGTGACAAAGGTAAAAGGAAAATGACCCCTGAGGAGATTGAGGAGGAGAAGAGAGAGAGGAAGAGGAAGGCAAGGGGTGAGAGTTCAAGTAGGACCCCTGGCTTCATGGAAGCTGCAATCAGGGCTGCCCCCGGGCCAACCACTCAGGATGATAAGTTAAGGGCAACTAAATAAACTATTTGGGGTCCAGAAACTACAACATTAATGAACTCATCTCTCTACCCTTGGAGTAATTAAGTGAACTGGCTGACATGGAAGTGTCAAAGGAGAGGAAGGAAGCTGAGGATGCAGAATTGCTCCTCAAGATCAAAGAAGAAAGAAGGAGAAAAAGACTCTATAGAGCTTCCCTCTCCCCAGTTTAGGAAAGCTCTGAGACAGAGGCTGTGGCTACTAAACAATAAACTCAGGAGGGTAGGGAACAAGATAGACAAAACATGATCACCTACATGAGTGCCATAGGCTTCTATCAGGAAGCAAACCTTCTTCCCTTGCCATATGATTATATTGAGTTCGAATACCTCAAGCAGCTTAAACAACTAGTGCAAAAAGAGCAAAAAACTACAAAGAGGAAGATGAGGGAAGATGCTGCAAAGTCAAGAGCCACCATCAGAGCAAACTTGAAGAAATCTAGATACGAGTGTCACCTAAGAGGAATAGCAACATCATGAGAAAATAATCTTCAATCATATAATGATGACAACAAAAGGGCAATATCATCCCTCACCTATAGTAGACTATGCCTTACCTAATATGTACTATGAAAACAATCTCCTATGTCTTAATGTCCTCAACAATGAACAACTAAGTATAAAGATGCACATTCCTTATTAGTAAGCCAAGATATTAATTCGATAATCACATAGCCCATTCATACGAACCTTATAAATTTAAAGCATGGGAAGTTTTAGCTTAATAATACTAAGCTTGTAAGGATGAAATTCAACATATTAAGCTCAACCCTACGAGACTTCACAATGCAAGAACAACTAAAGAAAAGTACGATGATAGTTTTAAGTATGAGTCTAGTATAATGTTGTTAAAACTACATCACACTAGACTGGGGGGCTGATGACGGAAGTTGGCTAGCAACCACCTAACAAGCCCAACAAAAACTATAAGCCCATCCTAATCCACATTTGTAAAACCCATCATCCTTCTATAAATAGGGGCTCACCCCATACTTCTAATCCATCCCATTTGCAGTAGCAACACCCAATATTAGTATCTATTCTATCTCTCATGAAAACCTCTTTTCATCATCACCTTCATCTCCTTGGTTGGGACTCATTTCCTAACATGAAAAGGATCTTGGTCTCCTTCCCTGCCAGGGATACTCACTTCATAATGGGTAGTGTCTTACCATATCATAGTCTCTTTATAATTTATACGTACATATATACTTACTTGCATACTTGATATATACTTGATACTTGATTATCATAAATACTTTACTAACTTGAGCTTCGAAGTACCCACGGGCTAAATCCACTTGGTCCCTATAACGTATATCTTCTTTGCTGTTGTAGCTTAGATCCAAGCTCAGGATAGCCGGACATAGTTCAACCCATTCAAGCCTGACCCGAATTTGGTTGTATTAACAACCTCTAACCTTCCCCCTTATCGTTGACCACCTGCGTTCCTTGACATATATTTGCCAACGATCTTCACCCCGTCGAATTTGCACCACTGATGTTCACCTAGCCTCCCTTGTCGCAATAGCATCTCCAAGAATAGCCTACTTTTGAAGTCGACCATATGCACCCCCTTAATTGAAAGCATGACCATAAGAAGAGCTTGAATCGTGACATGCACCCTAACAAGTAATTATGTTATCATCTCATTCTTAATTACTTGATTTTATTAAGATATTTAATACTTTATGTATTGCATATTTGTATTTAGTTTGATTTTAGTTCTAAGGTTTCACAAACTTGAAAAGAATTATTGCTTTTGAAAAGAATTAGGTCTTTTGTAATTTGAGTTTATCACTTGTTTGTGTGATACTAGTTAATGAAAGTTTATCACTTGCATGTATGTTGTTACTTAATAAAAGTTGAGTTTAAGATTTGTTTTATGTAATCATGTTTAGATGTTGGTAGTTTAAGAGATTGGTATGTTTCAAGCTATAAACTTATAAGTTGCTAGTTTATGATACTTGCTAGTTGATCAACATTGGATGTTTTTTAGTTGTATTTGAGTTTACATACTTGTTTGTGTGTTTCTAGTTAGTGAAAGTTGAGTTCAAAATGTTTTTAGATGATCAATATCAATTTTGCTAGTTTATAAAAGTGGTATGTTTCAAGTTTATGAAACTTTTAACTTCCTCATCCTTGTGATACTAGCTAGTTGATCAACTTTGGATGTTGCTTGTTTGTATTTGAGTTTACACATTTGTTTGTATGTTTCTAGTTAATAAAAGTTGAGTTCAAGATGTTTTAGTTGATCAAGTTTAGATGTTGCTAGTTTATGATACTTTCTAAAACTAGTCATGTGTATGTTTATGGTTTGAAGCAAGAATGTGTTGAAAAAGTATTTCTTGAAAAAGTATTTCTTGAAACATGTGTTCATGAAATGACACTTCATGGACGTGAGCCTTAAACAAATATCATGAAAGAGCGTTAAACAAATATCAAAAAATATTAGAATTAATTAGAAGCAAGAATGTGTTGAAAAAGTATCATGCAAGTGCCTTAAACAAATATCAAAAAATATTAGAATTAATTAGAAGCAAGAATGTGTTAGAAAAAGTATATCTTGAAACATATGTTCATGAAATGACACTTCATGGACGTGAGCCTTAAATAAATATCATGAAAGAGCCTTAAACAAATCTGACGAAAAAACTAATAACAAAACATGCTTTCATAGTGGATCAATGACCAATGAAGAAACACAATGATTATTTAAAAGTAAAATTCGCAGCCTAGTCAAAGTTTAAAAACAAAGCCGCCAACATTTAAAATCTCATAACAAATACCTTTAACTTGTTGGAAGAAAGTGGCAAATAGAGATGAAGGTATTTTGTTTTTTTAATAATAAGTATTATTATATTTTAATAACCTTATTCTATTTTATACTATTTTTCCATAGTCCAACAAATATTAAAAAACTTTGATAACTTCACACTTCCTTACTCCTTACCTTGAGCTTTGTGTTTAGTTGTTTGAGGGCTCTACTTCAAATGGGTTTGATAGTCGGGGCCATCTCCTACACTTCCTCATCCTTCTGTTGAGGTGTATAACTAAAATTGAAATGGTATTAAGGATATATGCACTCAAATAAAACTCCCAACTTTAAGTGTTAGTGAGGAGTCATGCAATTGGTCTAAAATAAAACGAAAGCTCTGAGGTGTTGGTGAGGAGTCATCCAATTAGTATAAAAGGGAGAAATGGAAAGATAAGAAGGCATTAAATTCAAAGTTAATAGAATTTGGGGACCATATTACCCTAGTGGCAAAAATGTTGATTGAGAAACACATACTTCTAATGACATGGTTGCATGCATGGAAAAGTTAGACAATTTGGGATGCAAAATATTAAACAATAGTTTTGCTTTTGGTGAAAGTACTGACAATAGGCAGGTGTAATTACACTTCAGCCAGCTACATGTTAAGAATGCATGAGCGAAATATGGATTGTTTTGATGCGATATTTTTGGATGTTTATTTGGATGTAATGGATAGGTTTTTTTTTGGTATTATGTTTATAGATGTTTATTTGGATGTGATGAATATGTTTTTTGAATATCATGTTTAAGGATGTTTATTTTGATGCTATATTTATTTATTTGGATGTTATGGATATGAATGTTTTTTTGGATGTTATGGATATAAATGTTTTTTGGATGTTTTTATGGATGTTATAGATATGGATATATTTATGGATGTTATGGATATGGATGTGTTTTGTATGTTATGTTTATAGATATTTTTTGGATGTTAAGAATATGACATGTAGCCTATGGATTTAGAGGATGAGATTATATTTTTCCCTTTTCTTTGTAGGCAATGGTTACAGTTAGCCACGAAAAGAGTTGAAAGGATAAGAGACTTGAATTCGGCATTGGTTGGCCATGCATACACGCAAGAGCTGTTGCATGGATCTTCTACACAGTGTCATGAGATGATGCATCTTTCACACGATGTATATACTATACTACAATCATTTTTAACAAAGAAATTGGTAGGAAAGTAGTAGGTCGGTAAGCCTTAAAGAAAAGTTAGCAATGTTTTTTGTTGTGATAGGAGATGATGCACATTTTCGAATAGTTAAAGAAGAATTTGACACTCAATAGAATCGATTCATTGATGTTTTCATGAGGTCTTAAATGCAATGATGAATTTTACAAGAGAAGTTATAGATCCAACATATTCTAATGCAATTAAAATACCCCGAAAAGGTTTAGAAAGCAAAAGAAATATTTTCTAGAGCAATAGATGCGTTCAATGGAACTCTTGTACATGTAGTCGTACTTGTTACAGGACCGGGTTAGGGTTTTAACTACAATTAGTTTCACAAGAGGAGTGATCTTAGATCACTTAACAGTTCAAATAGGGAACATGAAACTTTGAAGATACAAGGAACACAAGTAACAATAAGACAGAACTTAGAACAATAACACAAGTAGTAGTTTTCAAGGATATTGTATATTGATCTCAAGTTCTATTACAAGTGTTCAAAGCATGATTTAAAATACAAGGACTGAGACTTTTTTATACTACAACCTACAACCATCAATACTTGAAAGGACAGTTGGAATTGATTGATCTAGACAACAAGATCAATCTGGAGTCTAGTGACTATGACATGCCATAGTTCACTGACTTTTCCTAGTACAAGAAAATCTAAAGGAACAAAAGAAGAAAATTACAGACAAAGACTTTGTCTACTATTCACTAAAGCATGGAAGTTTCACCAACTCATACAACTTGGTGAGTTATCAGAGTTGCAGCAGAAAGTTGGTCAGTTTATCAAAAGTAGATCAGAGAAATCATCTTTTCTCTGTCTTCTAAAGAAATCAGTCTTCACAGCAAAATGGCTTCGGAAGACTTTGTCTTTGAAGCTTCGAAAGACTTCATCTTTGGATTCGAAAGAACTTGGCCTCTGGCTTCGGAAGTTTTTACACTTGGAATATTTTCTGTTAAGTGTAAAGGTTCTGAAGTAATTTCTTCTAAACTTTTGGCTTCAGAAGACTTTACACTTAGAGTTTTAGAGAGTGTAAAGCTTCCGTAGCAAGTTCATCCTTGTTCCTTAGTGCATGTTGGAAGATCTTTGGTTGCATCAGCCACATAATCTTCAGATAGATCCCTACACTTGTTAATCAACAGACTCGTTACATGGAAAGAGGAAATAGTAAATGCTTTTAAATTGTCTTAGGAATTTGTGATTCTTATATGATATTCACTTTCATATGGGTTGGATAGGAGGGCACTAAACATGATTCACGAGTTTTAAACGAAAATAGGTTTAACTTTACTTCCGACTTTCCTTTCCCCTACTAGGTAATGAGTCATTCTTTAGTTTTGATTATTAAATACAATATCTATTTTTATGTAATAGCTTTAATATTAACGCAGACAAATATTACCTTGTGCTGCGGCATATACCAACACTCACGGATTCGTGACTCTCTGCTGTAATACGAGGTATTAGTTAGCCGATTTTCGATGACAACGTATGTTAACTAAGGATGAACGATTCAATCATGTTCACGCACTACTCAAAAATGTTATTGAGAGCCATATGGTGTTTTTAAGGCAAGATTCTCAATCCTAAAGCAAATGGCTCCCTTTTCTTTTCCAATACACAAAGATATAGTGATTGCTTGGTTTTTCCTTCATGATCTTATATGTAAATGCGATATTCATGATCAATTATTTATGGAATATGCCAAGAACATTGTGTTTTCTTATTTACAAGATGGAAACAGTGATGGCTAGTTCGTTCACGATATAGAATGGGGTTCACAAGGTATTGAGTATATAACTACTTTGCTGACAAGATATATAATCAATTAGTTTTAGATGAATAACAATAAAAATGTAAGCAAACTATTAATTTGTATTTGGAATTTAGTATGTTGCTTCCATGGATTTTGAACAATTAATGTGTAATTTGGATTTTCTATGATGTTTTGTATATTTATTTTTTCATAGCTATTCATCCGTTATTACATTCATTCAGAAATCTAACCAAGCAAATCCATTTCATTTGGGATAAAAAAGTTTAGAGTGGTAAAACAGTCATTCTATACAGTTATTTAGAGATAAAACCAAATAGCACCTAGTGGTTCAATATTTATTGACTTAGATTCTCTTACCTAGTCAAACCTTTATAGGTTTAGTTCTTATTAGTTTAGCATGTTTAGAAAATGCCAAAAAAGTTCCTTAGACATGTGTCGTAGAGTATTATTCAAAGGAATGTATGATACGAACTCTAAAGATGGGTTTACACCCATGGACAGAGTGACGGTTTGTAGGATTACCAAACAACTTGGGCTTGATGGTTCAATGCTGTAAATTAAACAAATACTTTTAAATCGTAAAATCATGAAGATTTACATGAAAAAGGCAACGAAAGCCACTACGATCGACTAACCTAAAGTCTGCTAATTAAGATACAATCTAAAATTAAGAACCTAAGTCATATATGGTGTCACGCCCCAGTTTCAAAGCACCCCGAAAGTGTGACCGAGTGTACACGTCATTGTTCACTTTTTATTTGTTTGTATCGAAAGATGTTTATGCAGCCAAAAAAAAGTTTTATAATTTTTTTATAACATAAGATAACTCTGGTAATTTTATACAGTCGTTAACCTGTAACGCCTCAAATTTTCGATTGAAGGCGAAGTAGTTTTCGCGCAAATAAAAGTTCTCGAAAGAGAACAACTGCGAGGAGAGAGAGACACTATAGATAGGCCCATGCACCCAATCATCTCTACTTCATGCAAAAAGTACTCTGTTGTGCTTGTGAAGAAAGGAGTTGGTGCTAGGTGGTGTCTATGGTATGTATTCGTTGATATTCGATGTATTTATGCATGTATGAACCGTATGTAATGATATTGCACATGATTATGTAGTTTTTGGCTCGAAACACTCTCGGTTTTGTGTTGTTCGTTTGCAAAGATATCGTAAGGTGAGTTCTAGTCCCCTCTTTTACGTGCTTCATCATGTTTTAGGGCTAATATGCATACCTAAATGAATGTTTTGTAAAAGAATGATGTTTATAACTATTATTGCATGTTTTGGGTGTTAAAATAGTTAAAGGAGTGATAACTTCTGGATAAAGTTGTGTCAGCAAAAAGTTATCGCACGAGAGGTAAGTTCTCACGCGAAATGTGATTATTGGTGGCTGACGGTTATCTTTTGAAAGTTCTCACGCGAATGATGAAGTTCTAGCGCGAATGATGATGTTCTCGCATGAATGATAAAGTTCTCGTGCCAATGATGAAGTTCTCTAGCGAATGATGATGTTCTCGCACGAATGATGATGTTCTCGCGCGAAGGAGGAGTTGTCGCCCAAAGGAGGAGTTGTCGCCCGAAGTTAGAAGTTCTCCCGAGAATGTGGGTTCTCACGCGAAAACTTTGGACTGTACGTGTTATGTTACCCCGTAAGCGTGCGTTAATAATGACTTAATGATGAACTTAATGCTAAATAAGTAAAGTACATATGTAGATATTATATATATATATATATATATATATATATATATATATATATATATATATATATATATATATATATATATATATCATGATAGTTAAAGGCTAAAAAACGATGATAATTCACATGTGAAATGCTAAAGAACAGTTACCCTGTTTCCCGATAAAGCACAGCTGTGAAAACATTAAAGCGCTAAAGAAGTCTTGCTAGCAACTCATAGGAGCTACACGTCGGTGTGCTCACATAGGGGTATACTTTGGGTATGCCCATGCTGCTAAAGGAGATATGCCTAGTGCATTCTCACATAGGAGCTACACATCGGTGTGCTCACATAGGGGTATACTTTGGGTATGCCCGTGCCGCTAAAGGAGATATGCCTGGTGCATTCTCGTATAGGAGCTACATGTCGATGTGCTCACATAGGGGTGTACTTTGGGTATGCCCTTGCCGTTAAAGGAGATTGCTTCGTGCATTCTCGCATAGGAGCTACACATCGGTGTGCTCACATAGGGGCTATACTTGGGTATGCCCATGTAGTTATAGGATAATGACCTTTGTTGTCTTCTCACCTGGTATTGGAACTAAGCTTCGTGCTATGTTCAAAAGATGAAGTAAACGATTAAGCTAAAGTAAAAAGATAAAGTATGGGTAACATGATGCTATAGTGATTGTTTTTGTGGGGGTAACGTAATGATAAAGAAAACGATAAAGGGAAAGCTAACGTTAAAGTTTGGTTATCAAACGAGTTTGATGACGATGTTGATGACGAACGAGGTTAAAGTTTTTATGATGTTAATGTATGTGGCAGTTTTGTTAAAGTAGACCTAGAGCTCACTCAGCGTCGTTTACTTTTGTATGCATATTAGATTGACAGGTATGCTATACATCTTTTGGGGGTGAGCTTGGCATGGATGGGAGAGAGCTACTTGGCACATGATCGAGACTAGCATCCTGGCAAAGAGTTTTAGTTAGATAGCTAAAGTGATCTTTTGATGTATTTGCTTAACGATAGAAATTTTTGTACGTTCTGCTGCGTATATTAATGAAATTTGATGTTCGAGAACTTGTGTTTCTGATGTCCAAATCCAACTATGGGGCTTCCCGAAACGGGGCCTTACAAGTTGGTATTAGAGCCAGGTTTGAGAGATTTAGACACTCCGATGTCCAGACTCGAACTGAGAATGGGATCTATTAAGGGATGCTAGTGCCAGTAGTTCCATGCCAGGAAGGCTATGACTGTTAGAGGTTCCTTAAGGTTATAGTGCTATTAGTGAGATTGAGAGCTAATGTGACTTAGGATGGGAAACGTTTAGGACATGAAGAGTAAAGTAAGTTGTTAATTACAATAGGCCACTATCATTAGAAACTTACCTTACTTAACATGATCTAAACTATTACCTGGAATGATAATGTTAGCCTTTTGTATCTTATAGCAAGCTATGGCTGGAAGAAAAGCTACTCGAGGAGGTGCTCGTGGTGGTAGGGGTAGACCACCAGTCACCAGGAACCAAAAGCGGACGACTGAGTAGGTGCCTGTGGACTCTATTCATACTGCTAGCGAGGAAAACTCTCATCACTCTGAAGAGAGGATTACCTAGGAGCCTATTGTCAGGGAGGCTATCACCGAAGAGGTCCACAAGATCCTTCAGGACATCATACCTTCGATCATGACTGAGGCCATGAAGGAGGTAACCAAGGAGTGGATGTTGGAGGCAAAGAACAAAGCTAGCAAGAAAGATAGTGAAGGTACCAAGGAAGGCTCGGGGAAGGATGGGAAGGATGAGGGGGATGAAACTGATGGGGATTTAGCCAAAGGGTTTTCGTATCGCATCTTTAAGAGGTGCAATCCTGCATCCCTGGATGGCAAGGGTGGTGTTATTGCCACTCTCTCCAGTGGGTGTCTGAGATGGAAGCGGTGATTGAGATAAGTCAATGTAGGGCTGACCAGGCTATGAAGTTCGCAGCTCACTCATTTGTTGATGAAACTATTCATTGGTGGAACACCATCAAGCAGACTAAGGACCATCATGAGTTCAAGAACTTGAAGTGGCATGACCTGAAAGAGATGGTGATGAGAAAGTTTTGCCCTCAGAATGAGGTCAACAAGGTGGAAAGATAATTTTTGGGTTTTAAAGCTAGGAGTATGACCCACAGGAAGTACACATCTCGCTTTAACGAGATGGCCAGGTTGGTGCCTCACCTGGTGAGTACTGAGGAGAGGAGGATGAAGTGTTATGTGCAGGGTTTGCCTTCAAAGGTCAGGACGTATGTGAAGGCAAGCGGGCCAAAGACCTTCGAGTCTTTGGTGGAGTTGAGTGGGATAGTGTATGATGATGTGGTGACTGATGAGCCCGTTGAGGAGGCAAAGAAGAAGAGTTGGTGGAAATGTGAAGCGAGAGAGAAATGAGAGGTCTGCTGCTCAGGCCAAAAAGATGAAGGTGGAATCGTCCGGTGATTGCCGGAAATGTGGGAGAAAGCATGCTGGCGAATGCAGACTCGATTCGAGTCTGTGTTTCAGATGTGGAAAGACGGGGCATTTCTCCAAGGATTTCCCTAATCTGGTAAAGTGCTACAACTGTGGCAAGTTGGGACACTACAGCCGAGAGTGTAAAGAGGCAAAAGTAGTTGACTCGGCTAAGGGAAAGGAGACTGAGAAGGAAAAGAAAGCTGGTAACAAGCCAAGGCCAAAGCTAGGGCTTTCACCATGACCAGAGAGGAGGCCAGAGCGGAACCTGAAGTTGTGTCAGGTATGTTTCTGGTTAACAACATACTTGCTTCTGTTCTATTTGATTCTGGTGCAAGTAAGAGTTTTATAGCTGCCAGCTTCTGTGATGTGATGAATGCTAAGGCCAAAAAAATAGATCATGTGTTTGAGGTAGAAACTATCATTGGAAAGACTACTAAGATAACTGAGGCCTTAGAGGATTGTAGCATAGAATTGGAAGGTCATAGATTCCTCGCTAGGTTGTTTGTTATGACCCTAGGAGGATTTGACGTCGTGTTGGGTATGGACTGGTTAGCCGCCTACGAGGCTAACATAGTTTGTCAGAGGAAGATGATTCAGATGAAAGCGCCCGATGGTAGCTTAGTCACGATTTACGGCGACAGGATCTGTGAAGTTTCGAAGATGATTTCTATGATAAAGGCTGAGAAGTTTATGAGACAAGGGTGCAGAGCATTCTTGGCATACGTTAAAGATGCTAAAGCTGAAATTGTAGAGTTGACAGATGTGCTCGTGGTGTGTGCCTTCTCGGATGTGTTCCCTGATGACTTGAAAAAGGTACCACCCGATCGGGAGATAGAGTTTCGGATCGATCTTGTGCTAGGAGCTCAGCCCATTGCTAAAGCACCGTATCATCTAGCTAATTAGAGTTAAATGAGTTGTTAGCCCAACTACAGGTCCTTCTCGATAAAGGATTTATCAGACCGAGCATTTCTCCTTGGGGTGCTCCGGTGTTGTTCGTGAAAAAGAAGGATGGTAGCATGCGAATGTGTAAAGACTACAGGGAGCTGAATAAGCTTACGGTGGAGAATAGATACCCGTTGCCTCGGATAGATGATCTGTTCGACTAGCTGTAAGGTGCGAGTTGGTTCTCGAGGATTGATCTTTGGTCGGGTTATCACCAACTAAAGGTTAAATAGCAGGATATCCCAAAGACTGCGTTTCGGATGCGATATAGGCATTATGATTTTCTTGTGATGTCATTTGGTCTAACCAATGCTCCTCAGCATTCATTGACTTGATGAATAGGTTTTGTCGACCGATGCTCGACGAATCCGTGATAGTGTTCATAGACGATATCCTGATCTACTCGAAGAATGAGGGAGACCACGCCTGTCACCTCTACAAGGTGCTGGAAACTCTAAGAAGGGAGAAGTTGTATGCAAAATTCTCCAAGTATGCATTTTGGTTATGCAAGGTGCAGTTTCTAGGTCATATGATTAACCTAGAAGGAATCATGGTTGATCCTGCTAAGGTGGAGGTGGTGATGAAGTGGAATTCGCCTAAAACGCCATCTAAAATCCGAAGCTTCCTCAGATTGGTGGGATATTACCGGAGATTCAGCCAAGATTTTTCCAAGATTGCCTCGCCGTTGACCAAGTTGACAAGGAAGGATGTGAAGTTTGAATGGGGCGACATACAAGAGAATGCGTCCATGGAGATAAAGAAAAGATTGACACAAGGTCCAGTGCTAATGTTACCAGAAGGGAATAAGGACTTGGTTGTCTATTCCGATGCTTCTTATCAGGGGTTAGGGTGTGTGCTAATGCAGCGAGGTAAAGTCATAGCAAATGCATCTCGATAGTTAAAGGTTCACGAGGAGAACTACCCTACCCATGATCTGGAGCTGGCTGCTGTGGTATTCACGTTAAAGATATGGAGACACTACTTATATGGTGTCAAATATACGATTTTCACAGACCACAAAAGCTTAAAGTATTTCTTCGAACAGAAGGATCTTAATATGAGGTAGAGACGATGGTTGGAGCTCATAAAGGATTACGACTGTGAGATTCATTATCACCTGGGTAAGGCTAACGTGGTAGTTGATGCCCTAAGTCAGAAGGAGTACCGGGAACCTATTCGGCTGAGATCTTACCAGTTGATTTTGAATCCTGATGTGATAAGGCAAATCTGTGAAGTTTAGAAAAAAGCTCTAAAGTCTAAGCACGTTAATGAAGAAAGGATGAAGAGGCAGATCGCGAGCCTGGATGAAAACACCAATGGTGTCAAAACTAGGTTTGGGCATATGTGGATTCCTAGACATGGAGGTTTGCGAGTGAAAGTGTTAGATGAAGCCCACAAGACTCGCTACTCCATTCACCCGGGAACCAACAAGATGTACCATGATCTAAAGAAGAATTACTGGTGGCTGGGAATGAAAGCCGACGTAGCAAGGTATGTAGAAAGGTGCTTGACCTGTCTCCAGGTTAAGGCCGAGCATCAGATGCCATACGGGAAAATCCAGCCCTTGGAAATTCCCGAATGGAAGTGGGAGCATATTACTATGGACTTCATAACGAAGCTACCTCGTACAGCTAAAGGTTATGATGCCATATGGGTCATAGTTGACATACTGACAAAGAGTGCTCACTTTCTACCCATCCGAGAGACATATAACTCGGAGCGGCTTGCCGAAGTGTTCATCAGAGAGATAGTTGCCCGTCATGGTGTGCCAGTGTCGATTGTCTCCGATAGGGATACGCGGTATACATCCAAATTTTGGAAGAAGTTCAATGATGCGATGGGAACTAGATTGCACATCAGTATAGCATACCACCCGAAGACGGATGGCCAATCCAAAAGGACTATCCAGACCTTGGAGGACATGCTTTGGCCGTGTATCATAGACTTTAGCGGGAGCTAGGATAGTCATCTACTGTTGGTAGAGTTCTCATACAATAACAGCCACCATGCCAGTATCGGTATGCCCCCATATGAGATGTTGTATGGTCGAAGGTGTAGGACCCCGATATACTAGGGAAAGATAGGTCAGAAGGAGTTAGGGAGTATTGAGTTCATCGAGATGACCAATGAGAAGTTGGGCAGGATTAAAGCCTACATGAAATCCGCTAATTATAGACAAAAATCCTATGCCGACAAACTTCGAAGACCGATTGGGTTTAACATCGGTGATAGAGTGATGCTAAAGGTGTCACCTTGGAGAGGAATCATTCGATTCCAAAAGAGAGGAAAGTTGATCCCTCGATTTATTGGGCCTTTCAGGATCGTAGCTCGTGTGGGGGAAGTAGCGTATAGGCTGGAATTACCAGATGCATTGAGTGGAATACATCCTACCTTTCACGTATCACATCTGTGTAAGTGTCGATGCTGACGAAGACGCTCATGTTCCATTGGAATATGTGAAGGTTGACGAAAGACTGAACTACGTGGAACAACCCGTAGCAATAATAGACAAAAAGGAGAATCGACTGAGGAATAAAGTAGTTCCACTCGTCCGACTGCAGTGGAAGCATAAAAGGGGTCGGAGTCCACTTGGGAATCTAAAGATAAGATGAGACAGCATTATCCTCAGTTGTTTGAGGAATGACTAGTTTCAGGGACGAAACCCAATTAAGGGGGGTGGACTTGTAACGCCCTGAATTTTCGATTGAAGGCGAAGTTCTCGCGCGAGAGAAAGTTCTCGTTCGAGTGATAAAGTTCTCGCGTGGAGGCAGTTTTTGCATGAATAGAAGTTCTCGCGCAAGAATAGCTGCGAGGAGAGAGAGACACTATAGATAGGCCCATGCAACCAATGTTCTCTACTTCATGCGAAAAGTACTGCTGTTGTGCTTGTGAAGAAAGGAGTTGGTGTTAGGTGGTGTCTAAGGTATGTATTCATCGATATTCGATGTATTTATGCATGTATGAACCATATGTAATGATATTTCACATGATTATGTAGCTTTTGGCTCGAAACACTCTCGGTTTTGTGTTGTTCATGTGCAAAGATATCGTAAGGTGAGTTCTAGTCCCCTCTTTTACGTGCTTCATCATGTTTTGGGGCTAATATGCATACCTAAATGAATGTTTTGTAAAAGAATGATGTTTTAACTGTTATTGCATGTTTTGGGTGTTAAAGTGGTTAAAGGAGTGATAACTTGTGGATAAAGTTGTGTACAGCAAAAAGTTATCGCACGAGAGGTAAGTTCTCGTGCGAAATATGATTATTGGCAGCTGACGGTTATCTTTTGAAAGTTCTCATGCGAATGATGAAGTTCTCGCGCGAATGATGATGTTCTCACGCGAATGATGAAGTTCTAGCGCGAATGATGATGTTCTCGCGCGAATGATGATGTTCTCGCGCGAAGGAGGAGTTGTGGCCCGAAGTGAGAAGTTCTCGTGCGAATGTGGGTTCTCGCGTGAAAACTTTGGACTGTTACGTGTTATGTTACCCCATAAGCGTGCGTTAATAATGACTTAATGATGAACTTAATGCTAAATAATTAAAGTATGTATGTAGATATTATATATATATATATATATATATATATATATATATATATATATATATATATATATATATATATATATATATATATATCATGATAGTTAAAGGCTAAAGAATGATGATAATTCACATGTGAAACGCTAAAGAACAGTTACCTTATTACCCGATAAAGCACAGCTGTGAAAACGTTAAAGCGCTAAAGAAGGATCGCAAGCAACTCATAGGAGCTTCACGTCGGTGTGCTCACATAGGGTTATACTTTGGGTATGCCCGTGCCGCTAAAGGAGATATGCCTGGTGCATTCTCGCATAGGAGCTACACGTCGGTGTGCTCACATAGGGGTATACTTTGGGTATGCCCATGCCGCTAAAGGAGATATGCCTGGTGCATTTTCGCATAGGATCTACACGTCAGTGTGCTCACATAGGGGTGTACTTTGGGTACGCCCTTGCCGTTAAAGGAGATTGCTTCGTGCATTCACGCATAGGAGCTACATATAGGTGTGATCACATAGGGGCTATACTTTGGGTATGCCCATGCAGTTAAAGGAGAATGACCTTTGTTGTGTTCTCACCTGGTAAAGGAACTAAGCTTCATGCTAAGTTCAAAAGATAAAGTAAACGATTAAGCTAAAGTAAAAACATAAAGTATGGGTAACGCGAAGCTATAGTGATTGTTTTTGTGGGGGTAACGTAACGATAAAGAAAACGACAAAGGGAAAGCTAATGTTAAAGTTTGGTTATCGAACAAGTTCGATGACGATGTTGATGACGAACGAGGTTAAAGTTTTTATGATGTTAATGTATGTGACAGTTTTGTTAAAGTAAACCTAGAGCTCACTTAGCGTCGCTGACTTTTGTATGCATATTAGATTGACAGGTATGCTATACATCTTTTGGGGGTGAGTTGGCATGGATGGGAGAGAGCTACTTGGCACATGATCGAGACTGGCATCCCAGCAAAGAGCTTTAGTTATATAGCTAAAGTGATCTTTTGATGTATTTGCTTAACGATAGAAATTTTTGTACGTTCCGCTTCGTATATTAATGAAATTTGATGTTCGAGAACTTGTGTTTCTGATGTCCAAATCCAAATGTGGGGCTTCTTGGAACGGGGCCTTACATAACCTGTATAAGGCGTATTCATATGTTGCATGACTTAAATAGTTAACTAGTAAACGCGACTTGTATGCAACCATTTGCGTCAAGCTTTAAGACAACCAAACGACCTTAAATTAATCATGCAAATTTTATCAAATCTATTTCTGAATTCTTAGTTGATTAAAATGTGAAAGTTATGACTTAATAGTTACTCTAAAGTTTTCAAAATAATATACTAAGCAACAAAGGTCAGTGCTCCTATATGTTGGATGATCTTGTAATATTTTGATCATTTGAAGGTCCAAATCTTATTGTTAGAGAGTGTGCTTACATGGGTTTGAAAGCTAACACATTAAGCTAAACTTTAACACTAGAATCATACCCATTAGTTAAGTATTTAGGGAGTTATGACTACCCAAATTCTGACTAAATATTCTTTTTAAAAATAATTTTGACACCTTTTTTTTATTTTAGACTTTTGAGAGACTAAAACTCCATGAGAATTATAAAGCCAAATTGGATTTTAATAATCCAAACTATTACTATTTGTCCAATGATAATCAATACTCTTAAGTTGGCTAGTAATACTCCCCGCTTTCACTTCTAGTACCAAGAACAGTCCAGTGACATAATTATCAAAATTTTATGCTCGATTTGCACTTAATTTCATTCACAATAATGATTATTAACAAAATGAAGAAACATACAAGCTAAATTGAGTGTAAAATAAATACAAATCGACCGTAAAAATTTGATAATCATGTCACTAGTACTGTTGTTGGTAATAAAAGTGAAAATTAGGAGTGTTTAATAGCCAAATCTACCTATTATAATATAAAGGTAACTTAGGGGGACACTTGGCGTGTTTCTAGGGCACCTGTGATTGCTTTTTCCCATCCAAACTACACAAGCAATTTTCATTACACGCGGATTCTTTTCCATGTCAGACCACCCCACATTTGTGACACTTATCGCATATTTTTCTTCTCCATATCATCATCTCCCAAACCCTAGACTCTCTCAGCCGCATTCATGCTCTTCCTGCCCGATCATTTCTTCTTTATCGCTTCTAATTAAGAAATCTAGGACTTCATGTTTGATAGCCCTAATCATATATAGGATTCTTGGTTCGTTTGTATTCAGCAACCCTGTCAATTCTCTCAATATGTCTCTAACATCTTCATTTTCATTTGAAAGGTATGATGTTCTTCATAACAGTTTGTAATATTTCTCTCATCCTCCTCTGTTAGTTCTCTTTATTACCTAAACAACCCACCCTAGATACTGGTTGAAAGATATGTTGTTCTTCATAAAAGTTATCAAAAATTTTAAAATGGATTGTTTGTTTTGTGTTCTTTTGTTATTTTAGATCAATCTTTCGTAATTTGTAGCGTATTGTAGTCGTAATCACCGCCGGACAAGCCTTTGACACTGTGGCTCCTTCATACTCTCGAGTCCTTTCTAACCATAACTAATATGGGTTCTTATTTTCTTAAAATTCAAGGTAATTCTCATAGTTACTTCATGTAACACCCGAAAAAATTATTAAGGAAAAGAATAAAGACAAAAAAAAAAAGTTGCATAAGTGAAGGGGCTAAAGTGTATAAAGGACAAAACATTATTATTTTATGTTTAAAAGGGGTATGGCTGCCCGTACACCCCCTTCTCTTCACTGATTTTGGCTGAAACAAGAAAGAAGAAAGAAGAACTTTGTGTTCATCGGTTTCTAAAGAGAGAAACTGAAGAATTGGTGAAGGTGAGTGTTTACTTGCATTTTTGTTCTGTTTCAGCTGAGTTTTCAGCTTCGGGACCGATTCTTATGTGTTCTTTTGTGTTCGGTTTTGTGTTTTGGTGTGTTTAGGTGTTTGAACTCCTTGTGCTCTCGAGTTTGGTGGAGTTTTGCTTGAAGGCTGCAATAGGTGAGTTCTAGATCCCTGGTTATTATGTTTTAAACTTGTTTTGGGGCTGAAAATGCATGTAACTAACTTCTTATTCTTTTCAGCATGTTTAACCGTGTGTTTATACCCTATTTTTTTACGGGTGAATGTATGTTTATGTATGTTTTGTTGTGTTTCGTGTTTATATGCTTGTTTTAGGTTCTTGGTATGTTAGATTTGGGTTAAAAACATGTTAAAACATTGATTGGGTCTGAAAAATAGTGTAAGTTTGAATTTACAACTGCCCATGCGCCCAACATAGTGCCCATGCACCAGGAAAGTTGTTCATGCGCCTAGAAATTTTGCCCATAAGCCTAAGTGTTGCCCATACGCCAAAATAGTACCTCATGCGCCCACTGCTCATACGCCTAAGTGCTCATGCGCCCACTGCTCATACGCCTAAGTGCTCATGCGCCCAAGCAGTGCTCATGTGCCCACTGCTTATGCGCCTAAGCGAGGCTCATGCGCCCAAGCAGTATTCATGCGCCTAAGTTTCCTCATGCACCTAAGTCTTTCCCATGCGCCCATGTGTCATGCGCCTGCATAGTACTCATGCGCCTGTATAGAACTCATGCGCCTAATGCCTTAGAAAATTTTCTGAAATTTTGGGAAATAGAAATTTTAAGCACTAGCCCTGGAATGTTTTGGTGGTTATGTTTGTTGGTGTTATGTATGTTTGTGGCTTGATTTTATGTTTAATATTACGTTTTATTACGTGCCTTTACGTGGTGTGTTTATGCTCGTATATGTAAAGTATTATCATAAAGAAGTGAAAGATTAATGATAATGAAAAGTGGAACATAACGAATGAATGAAAGTCTTGCAAGCAAACAAAAGGAGGTTCACAGCCATCCGGGTTGTCAGCTCAACTGTGTGCGGTTTAGCTAACCCGAAGGATACACACAGGGTCAGTCCTAGAGATTGATGGGACCCTTGTTGCTTGCCCCAGGTATTGGAGTCAGCTTTGTGCATAATGTTCGGGTTCTATCTATAGGCCCTAGGCCAAGTACCAGCTTCGTGCACAATGTTCGGGGTATTGCACATTAGTTCGGTAGAAAGTGAAAGATAATGATGAATGAATGAGAAGAATGATGAAAGATAATAATGAATATTATCTTGTTGTATGTATGATGCGTGAACACGTATGGAAGTAATGAATTTTATGAAAAGGAAGTATTTTAAGAAAATGATATTTTTATACATAAACAAGTGACTTTAATTCTAAAACTAGAACTCAATCAGCAACGCTGACTTTTATGCATTTTCAGTTGGCAGGTAACTTGTTGCTGGGGATGGCACGCGGGTGAGGCTACTTGGCAGGCAAAGACTGGCATCCATTTGTGCATGATGATTTTGTTGTTTTGTAATATAACTGAATGATTATTTTTATAACTTTTAAAATACAATGATGTATAATTTAGCAACATCAAGTATTAATGCATGAATGGTTTTTGATAACTTAATCCGCTGCGATGTTTTTATGAAATGTATTTATTTTATATGAAAAATGTTGTGATTGTCCAACTGTGAGGTCTCCGGGAATGGGGGTCTTATAAGTTGGTATCAGAGCCAAAGTTTAAGAGAAATGGGTAAATATTTTCGAAACCTAAACTTAAACCGAGAATGTGACCGAATGAAAGGATGCCAGAGCAAGTAGCTACGTGCCATCAGGTAATTCGTTTTCTTAAATGTTAACTGGTTTTATTGCGTGTGTTATCTGATGTATGTGCTCTTAGTAGATTTGGATACTGATATAGTCAGGATAGGCAATGCTTGGGGGATGAAGAGTAAAGTAAGTGGCTAATCACAACTGGCCACTATAATTAGGGACTTACTATACTTGACATAATCTGAGCTATTACCTTGAATGATTGTGTTAGTGTTTGAATCTTATAGTGTTTAGAGGATGGCGGGTGGTAGATCTTTGAAGGCTTCTCGAGGAGGTGTGCAGGATGGTCGTGGTGCTAGGCCATGTGCCACCAAGAACCAGGCTTAGGCTGATAAGACGGCTCCTGCAGAGCTCGAGCTTCATCACCAGGAAGGCGGTGATGAGAGTGCTAACTTGAGAGCCTCTGTGAAGGAGGCATTTGTGGAGGAAGTTCATCAGGTCATGCAGACGATCCTGCCTTCTGTGGTGACCGAGGTTATTTGTGTTGTGAGGGAGGATGAAAAGAAAGAGAAGGAGGAGAGGAGGAGGACAGTTGGGAGAGGTTCAGGTGAAGGGGAGCAACCAAAGACTGAGATGGTTGTCTCTAGTGATGATGATAAGGAGAAAGCGGTGTAGGAGACCGCCAAGGGGTGTAGTTACGGGGCATTCCAGAGATGCAAGCCCCTAACTTTTGATGGAAATGGTAATGTTGTTGCTGCTCACTAATGGGTGAGGGAGATAGAGGCGGTGCTCGATATCAGTGAGTGCCGAGGGGACCAAAAGGTGAAATTTGCTACCCACTCATTTATGGACTCGGCCTTATGCTGGTAGGACAATATTGTCCGGGCAGCAGGGCTAAGGATGAGGTGGAGTGAACTGAAAAAGATGGTGATCGAGGAGTTTTGTCCTCACAGGGAGCTCGACAAGATTGAGAGAGAGTTCCTACAGCTGGAGGTGGGAACTATGACACACCAACAATACACGACTAAATTTAACGAGATGGCGAGGCTGGTGCCAGACCAGGTGACGCTGGTGTTGAGAAAGATTAAGAGGTACATACAGGGTTTGTCGGCAGATATCCGCAGACATATGATCGCCACCCGACCGAGTACGTTTAGGTCGGTGGTTGATCTGGAAGGGAGGTTATATGATGAGAGAGAAGAAGTGGCGGTGGTGGAGGTGAGCAAGAAGAGTGGTGGTGACAGGAGCTGGGACAGGAAACAATTTGTTCGTGGTGGTTTCACCCCGAACAACAAGAAGGCAAGGGTGGATGACCGGAGGGTAGTGTCGGCAGGCATGGGGATGAAGAAGTGTGGCAAGTGCGGGAAGGAGCATACGGGAGAATGCAAGTGGGGACTGAATGTTTGCTTCAAATGTGGGAAGCCTGGTCATGTGGCAAGGGATTGTAAGGCAATAAGGTGCTACAATTGCATTGAAAAAGGTCATATGAGCAGGGATTGCAAGAAGCCAAGGGCTGAAAGTTCTAGGCCAAAGAGGGGGACCAAGAATGATGGGCAAAGAGCAAAAGCCAGAGCGTTCATGATGACCCGGGAGGAGGCTAGGGAGGATCCCGATGTTGTTTCAGGTACATTCCTAGTAAACCAAACTTGTGCCTCCATGTTATTTGATTCTGGTGCTAGTAAGAGCATTATTTCTACTGCTTTCTGTGCTAAGTTGCCTGTTAGAAGTAGAAGTATTGATGAGCCCTTCAATGTAGAAACTATCATTGGTAAGTCTACCAGGAATTCTGACTTGATTGAGGATTGCGATATAGAACTGGAAGGCCATAGGTTCTCTGCTAAACTATTTGTGATGCCCTTAGGTGGATTTGATGTAGTTCTAGGGATGGATTGGTTAGCAGCCTATGAGGCGAATATTATGTATTGCAAGAAGATGATCTGACTGACAGCGCCTTATGGGAGTTCGGTAACGGTCTACGGTGATCAAGTTACTATGATTCCAAAGGTGATTTCGATGGTGGTGGCAGAGAAGTGCATGAAACATGGATGTAGTGCCTACCTGGCTTACGTGAAGGATGTGGATGCGTTAGTACCACAATTGGCCGACGTACCAGTTGTGTGTAACTTTCCAGACGTGTTCCTAGAAGATTTACCAGGTGTGCCACCGGACCACAAGATTGAGTTCCAGATCGATTGGATACCTCGTGCTCAACCTGTTACCAAAGCACCGTATCGATTGGCTCCGTCGAAAATGAATGAACTGATGGTTCAGTTACAAAAGTTGATGGACAAGGGTTTCATCTGACCGAGTATCTCTCTCTAGGGTGCTCCGGTCTTGTTTGTAAAGAAGAAGGACGGTAGTATGAGAATGTGCATTGACTACCGTGAGTTGAACAAGTTGACGGTGAAGAACCGATATCCGCTATCGAGAATAAATGTTTTGTTTGATCAACTCCAATGTGTCAGTTGGTTCTCGAGGATAGACCTCCGATCTGGTTACCATCAGTTGAAGGTGAAGGAGCAAGATATCCCCAAAATAGCTTTTAGCACGCATTATGGACACTACGAGTTTATCGTTATGTCCTTTGGTCTAACTAACCCGCCAGCTGCCTTTATGAATTTGATGAACCGGGTGTGTCGGCCTATGTTGGAAAAATCAGTGATTGTGTTTATAGATGATATTCTGATTTATTCGAAGAGCTAAGAAGAACATGCCGGTCATATTCGTGAAGTATTGGAGACACTCAGAAGAGAGAAATTGTATGCTAAGTTCTCCAAGTGTGCTTTCTGGTTGTGTGAAGTTTAGTTTTTGGGTCATGTGGTAAATTCCGAAGGGATCATGGTAGACCCGGTAAAGGTTGAGGCGGTAATGCAATGGAAGTCTCCAAAGACGCCATTCGAGATCCGAAGTTTCTTGGGTTTGGCGGGCTACTACAGGAGGTTCATCCAATACTTTTCCAAGATAGCCTCACCATTGACCAAGTTGACCAGCAAGGACGTGAAGTTTGTATGGGGTCTGGAACAGGAGAATGCTTTTGAGGAGTTAAAGACTAGATTGACTCAAGCTCCTGTCTTGACGTTGACCGAAGGGAATGAAGACTTAGTGGTCTACTAGGATGCTTCTTATTGGGGATTGGGTTGCGTGCTAATGCAGAGGGGAAGAGTAATAGCCTATGCGTCCCGACAGTTGAAAATCCACGAGGCTAATTACCCTACTCATGAGTTGGAGCTAGCGGCCGTGGTCTTTGCGTTGAAGATTTGGAGGCACTACTTGTACGGGACGAAGTGCACTATCTTTACGGACATAAAAGTTTGAAATACTTCTTTGAGTAGAAGGACCTCAATATGAGGCAAAGGAGGTGGCTAGAATTTATCAAGGATTATGATTGTGAGATCCACTATCATCCGGGCAAGGTCAACGTAGTGGCAGATGCCCTTAGCCGAAAGGAGAGACCCGAGCCAATCAGGGTGAAGATTACCAGTTGGTGATGACCTCCGATGTGATGACATAGGTCAAGGGGTTCTAAGATAAGGCGTTGAAAGAAGATCGCCTTAACTTTGAAAGGATGAGAGGTCTAGTCGCGGAGTTGGGTGAAAACTCTCTCGGAGTTAGAACACGCTTTGGGCGGATGTGGATCCCGCGTTATAGAGACCTACGGGGGCGAATCATGGATGAAGCTCATAAGACAAGATACTCCATTCACCCTGGTGCTACCAAGATGTATCACGATATGAAGAAAGATTACTGGTGTCCGGGTATGCAGCGTGAGGTGGCAAAGTATGTGAGTAAGTGCCTTACTTGCTTGCAAGTGAAGTTGGAGCATCAGAAGCCATACGGGAAGATCCAACCTTTGGATATACCCAAATGGAAATGGGAGCACATCACCATGGACGTTATTACGAAGTTACCACGTACGACAAGGGGGTACGATGCCATATGGGTGATAGTTGATCGTTTGACTAAGAGTGCTCACTTTCTACCAATCCGAGAGACATATTCATTAGAAAAGTTGGCGGATTTGTTCATCAAGGAGATTGTGACCCGTCATGGTGTACCAGTGTCTATTGTTTCTGACCGTGACACTCGGTTTACATTTAAGTTTTGGAAAAGATTCCACGATGCAATGGGTACAAGGTTTCATATCAGTACGGCTTACCATCCTCAAACAGATGGTCAGTTGGAGAGAATTATTCAGACGCTTGAGGATATGCTCCAAGCCTGCATCATTGATTTTGGAGGAAGTTGGGATGAACACTTACTGTTAGCTGAATTCTCATACAACAATAGTTATCATGCCAGCATTGGTATGCCACCATATGAGATGCTATACGGTAGAAGGTGTAGGTAGCCCGTATGTTAGGGTGACACTGGACAGAAGGATTTGGGAGGCGTTGAAGTAATCGAGGCTATGATGGAAAAGCTGGAAAGGATCAAAGCTTTTATGAAGGCGGCGAAAGATAGGCAAAAGTCGTATCCTGACAAGAGGCATAGACCGATTGAATTCCAGGTGAGTGATAAAGTGATGCTAAAGGTTTCACCTTGGAAGGGGATCATTTGGTTTAGAAAGAGGGGTAAGCTGAGCCCGAGATATATAGGACCTTTCTGAATGATTGCTCGAGTAGGAGAGGTGGCCTATAAGTTGGACCTACCCGATGAGTTAAGTGGAATTCATCCAGCATTCCATGTATCTCATCTGAGAAAATGCCTAGCTAATGAAGATATGATTGTACCACTGGAGGACATTGAAGTGGATGAACAACTCAATTATGTAGAGCAACCAGTGGCAATCATTGACCGAAAGGAGAAGAGATTACGAAACAAAGTGGTTCCACTAGTGCGAGTATAGTGGAGGCACAGGAAGGGATCTGAGTCTACGTGGGATACTGAGGAGGAGATGAGATAACATTACCCACAACTGTTCGAAGAGTAACAGGTTTCGGGGATGAATCCTCTATAAGGGTGTGGACTTTTAACACTCGAAAAAATTATTAAGGAAGAGAATAAAGACAAAAAAAAGTTGCATAAGTGAAGGGGCTAAAGTGTACAAAGGACAAAACATTATTATTTTATGTCTAAAAGGGGTATGGCCGCCCTTACACCCCCTCCTCTTCACTGCTTTCGGCTGAAACAAGAAAGAAGAAAGAAGAACTTTGTGTTCATTGGTTTCTAGAGAGAGAAAATGAAGAATTGGTGAAGGTGAGTGTTTACTTGCATTTTTGTTTGGTTTCAGCTGAGTTTTTAGCTTCGAGACCGATTCTTATGTGTTCTTTTTTGTTTGGTTTTGTGTTTTCGTGTGTTTAGGTGTTTGAACTCCTTGTGCTCTCAAGTTTGGTGGAGTTTTGCTTGAAGGCTGCAATAGGTGAGTTCTAGATCCCCGGTTTTTATATTTTAAACTTGTTTTGGGGCTGAAAATGTATGTAACTAACTTCTTATTCTTTTCAGCATGTTTAACCGTGTGTTTATACCCTATTTTTTACGGTTGAATGTATGTTTGTGTATGTTTTGTTGTGTTTCATGTTTATATGCTTGTTTTAGATGCTTGGTATTTTAGATTTGGGTTAAAAACATGTTAAAACGATGATTGGGTCTGAAAAATAGTGTAAGTTCGAATTTATAACAGCCCATGCACCCAACATAGTGCCCATGCGCCTGGAAAGTTGTTCATGCGCCTAGAAATTTTGCCCATAAGCCTAAGTGTTGCCTATGGGCCAAAACAGTACCTCATGCGTCCACTGCTCATACGCCTAAGTGCTCATGTGCCCACTGCTCATACGCCTAAGTGTTCATGCGCCTAAGTTAGGTTCATGCGCCCAAGCAGTGCTCATGTGCCTAAGTGAGGCTTATGCGCTCAAGCAGTGTTCATGCGCCTAAGTTTCCTCATACGCCTAAGTCTTTCCCATGCGCCCAAGTGCTTGGCGCATGCATAGTACTCATGCGTCTACATAGTGCTCATGCGCCTAATGCCTTAGAAAATTTTCTGAAATTTTGGGAAATAAAAATTTTAAGGACTAGCCCTGGAACGTTTTGGTGGTTATGTTTGTTGGTGTTGTGTATGTTTGTGGCTTGATTTATGTTCCATATTACGTATTATTATGTGACTTTACGTGGTGTGTTTATGCTCGTATATGTAAAGTATTATCATAAAAGAAGCGAAAGATTAATGATAATGAAAAGTGGAACATAACGAATGAATGAAAGTCTTGCAAGCAAACGAAAGGAGGTTCACAGCCATTGGGTAGTTAGCTCAACTGTGTGCGGTTTAGCTAACCCGAAGGATGCACACATGGTCAGTCCTAGAGATTGACGGGACCCTTGTTGCTTGCCCTAGGTACTGGAGTCAGCTTCGTACACAATGTTCGGGATCTATCTATAGGCCCTAGGCCCAGTACCAGTTTCGTGCACAATGTTCGGGGTATTGCACATTGGTTCGGTAGAAAGGGAAAGATAATTATGAATGAATGTGAAGAATGATGAAAGATAATAATGAATATTATCTTGTTGTATGTATGATGCATGAACACGTACGGAAGTAATGGATTTTATGAAAAGGAAGTATTTTAAGAAAATGATATTTTTATATGTAAACAAGGGACTTTAATTTTAAAACTAGAACTCACTCAGCAACGCTGATTTTTATGCATTTTCAGTTGGCAGGTCTTGTTGCTGGGGATGGCACACGGGTGAGGCTACTTGGCGGGCAAAGACTAGCATCCATTCGTGCATGATGATGTTGTTGTTTTGTAATACAACTGAATGATTATTTTTGTAACTTTTAAAATACAATGATGTATTATTTAGCAACATCAAATATTAATGCATGAATGGTTTTTGATAACTTAATCCGCTGCGATGTTTTTATGAAATGTATTTATTTTATATGAAAAATGATGTGATTGTCTGTGACATCCGGTAATTTTCCGTTACCAAACTCCGTTAGTTCCGTTAAGTCTTGCATACACGTGTCGGGAGCACACACTAGTTGTCGTTGAACGTTGGTGACTTAATAATAATTAATAATGTTAAACAATAATTTCTATGTTGATTATTGGTTGTGATTATGTGATTTAAATACTTATTGTGAACTTTATCGCGTAAAGTGGAAACGTGTGTGTTTAATCCGTATGTTTTGTATCTAGTGAAGATAATGCATATGATTATTATTGTTAGTTTATATGCTTATTATTCTAGTTAAAAACGCTTTAAAAGGGTATTTAAAAGTCTAATTTTTATAAAATACAAAATGCAAGGGTTTAAAGGGTATTTATGCAAAATTAAATTAATAAAACAAAAACTCGAACCCTAACCACCATAATCGGCCACGATCGACCTCCCCTCTCCCTCTCCTCTTCGAATTCAGCCCAAGAACAAGCAATCACCTTCGAATTTGACCGATTACAAGGCATACAACAAGTTAGAACCTTCAATTGCAAACTATTACACATTTAAAGGTTAGATTTTTATATGATTTGATGATGTTTCATGATTGGCCGAAAGTTCTATGCGAAAACTGCAATTGGTGGTCGATTGATGCCTAGTTGTTGATGTTAATGTGTTTACTAGATAGATTACATGTTAATTAACGTCAAGTATGCAATAAAGGTTGGATTTTTACAAGTTTTTATGGAAATTACATTAGGGCCGAAACCCTAACTCGAAAATCTGAATTTGATGTTAGTTGTGGTTGTTTGTTGATGCTATTATGTTAGTTGGATTGTATAGATGCTAGTTAACGTCGGTTATGCAAGAAAGCTATGATTTTGATACGTTGTTCATAGGTTACTAATAATAGTAACTTTATTTTGCATGAATTGATGATTGGATGATGTATGAATGTTATGGATGTGTTTGTGATGGTGATTAGATGCTAGGTTGATGATATGAACAATTTAAAATCGAGAAGATGTCTTATAGTTCATACATTACTAAAAATAGTAACTTTTGGTGTTGAACGTTGATGAATCATGATGATTAGGTGTTGTTGATCATGTTTAAATGTTGTCATGGATTTGGATTGGTATATAATTGATGAATCCATGAATGTCTTGGGTGTTTGATGAAATTGGGATGTACTTTCCCAAAAGGGAAACTTTAATTGTGCAAATCCTTGAATTGGATGATTTGAGCATGTTTGGGATATTTGGATCATGCTAGTGTGTTCATGGATGGTTTCTAAGGTGATGAAATGTGTTGTTTAGGTTATAGGGATGTTGATTTGGTTTGTTACCTATTTTGGCCTGTTGTGATTCGCATGACTTGTATGATATCTAGTTGTATGATGATCTAGGTAGTACGTGTGGATAATGAAGTGCTATATGTAATCAAGTGGTATGTTGATCATGTATGATATGCTGTTGTGTTAGTATTAACGAGTTATCACCTATAATGTCACCAACGGGTCAAACGGGTCAACTGGGTCAAATGTGTCTTGTATTTCTTAAACCTTCAGTCTCTTGGTTTGTAGAGCACTTAGGGTTTCATGTTGATTCTGTGTACACGTGCTTATGTACTCTTGTGTTCTAGGTGACCTTTGAAGGTTGTCTTTCCCCTCTTTCTTTCAAGTTAAGCTCTAAGTTAATTCTTGCGCGCATCAGGTGAGTTCTTGCCCCACTCATTTTACATAATCTCTTTTGGGGGAGATAGCATACTGTTGATCACAAACGCTTTTATATATGAGTGTGTATAATATTGATATAGTGTTGTTTACCATGGAAAGTCCTCACACTTTCGGATTGTTAATATTGACTAGCTGGGAAATTTTGGGTAGTACTACTGGGTCTGACGAGCCCCACCTGTGTGACTCGAGGTCATACGGGTGCAATTTTGTCCTAACATATATTCGTCACGACCTGGTAAGTCGTGACGGGAGGCAACAAACGTAACACAGTCAGCTTCGATCGCGAAATCACTATGATTAATATTTTTATGTTAATAGACTAGCTATCTATTACAATACACTACTTATGCTCTGGAAACTGTTGATTGGTTTATATTTTAACGCAAACTCTTGAACTCACCAACCATGTGTTGACTTGTTTAGTATGCTATTCTCAGGTTAAGGTTGCTAGTTGCCTAGGAGCACGCACACCAGCATCGTTGAGTTGTCTACATTTGCCTTGTTTACAAATTTGGGATTATTTTCATATTAAACATTTGTGTTTGGGGCGCGTATGTTTTGCGCATTCTCTTTACATACTACTTGTTTTGGGTTTCCTGGTTTTAAAAACGCTTCCGTAGTATTTTAAACGTTAACTCTGGTTTTGTTTATTAATCATATAGAGTCGTTCTTGGTAACTAATGACTGAGATCCTGGTATGTCACGTGCCTCGCGGTAAAACCCCGCACGCGGATTTTGAGGGTGTGACAGATTGGTATCAGAGCCATTGGTTATAGGGAACTAGGTTGCATACACACACTAGACTATAACCGCACAGTTGTTAGTTACTCATCGCTTACTCTCCTTACTGTATACTCATTGGCATACGCAACACGTACTTCACAGCATGGCATCGTCGTCCAGAAATTTGGGCAAGAGATCTGCACGATCTGAGTCACCTCCTACTTCTCCCGTACCGGATAGGGGATTTAACTGGCCTCAACATCCTTATCCTCCTGGTGAGATAGACTGGGATCAGGCTTTCATACCTCCTGAGCTCGATCCTCCGCGGAACTGGGATTTCTACCCCACCTACATAAACCATATGGCATATAGAGAACGCGTACCACCAGTAGCACCTACACGACCTAGGACTAGGCTATCAACTGCCTCTACTTTGCCTACACTTCCTACCTTGGACATCCCTCTCGAGCAGGCGTTTACAGCTTTGGTAGCCACTCTAGACACGGAACGACAGCGGATTAGAGGACTCACTGATGAGAACTCTGCTTTACGATCTGAGATGCGTCAGTTGCGTTTCCAGGTAGAGACGCTTCAGGAGTGACTTTCGATGGCCATTGGTGGACATCATACGCTGGCAGGCAACGTGGTAGCACTTAGTGGGCGCATGGACGCACAGGATCACCATAACATAGTGATCGATGATAGGTTTGCTGATTTAGAGGCACAACTAGCAGCACTTCAGGTTGCTGAAGCCCCTGCACCTTTGGTGGACCCTGATGAGGAAGACCCGAAAGAGGAGCCGGAGGAAGTCCCCGAAGAAGAACCAGCAGAGATGGATGAGGACAGTGACGGATCTGACGTGTTGGACTGATTCTACTTTTATATGACTTAGACTATATAGTGTTTCTTTTCTTTGACTAGCCCACAAACTTACTGATCAAGCGGTAGAGCAAGGCAAACTACCCAAGTGGGGCGCTGTGGCAAGCATGCCCGACAATAAACGCAAGTGGGACGGCCCAGGCAACAAGGGATCGTCATCCTCTAGCAACCAGCAACCAGCAACAACAACAGCAACAGTACGTTCAGAAGCAACAACCTCACCAACAGGAAAGAAAGTTCGATAACAATCGTAACTATAATCAGTCATCCTCGGCATCACAGGGACAAGGAGGCTATGTTGGGAAAAAGTCCCAAGTGCAATCGATGCAACTACCATCACACCGGCAGGTGTGACAACTTCCGATGCCAACGCTGTGGTAAAGTTGGGCATGCAGCGAAGGACTGCCGGGGTAAACTGATGAGGAAGCCTCAACAATCACAAGAAACTCCGAAAGGTTGTTTCGAGTGCAGAAAAGAAGGTCATTACAGACGCAATTGCCCACAGCTTAGGAGAAATGGAAATGGCGGGAACAACACTGGCAATAACAACAACGACAACAACAATAACAACAACAATGGTAATGGCAACAACAATGGAGGCAATAACAATAATGGAGTTAAAGGAAGAGCCTTCGTCATTGGCTCAGGTGAGGCTCTAAACGATCCTACAACAGTAACTGGTAAATTTTTGGTTAATGGTTGTTTTGCTACCGTATTATTCGATACCGGAGCCGATAGAAGTTTCGTGTCCACTAGGTTCTGTAGTCTTTTAAGTGATATGCCCTCAGCCTTAGAATCTAAATACACCGTAGAGTTAGCTGACGGTACACAGATTCACGTAACGCATATTCTTAGAGACTGCAAGATAGAGCTTGCTGGTCATACATTCACCATAGATCTCATGCCTGTTACACTAGGAAGTTTTGATGTGGTAGTAGGCATGGATTGGCTTTCCGATAAACAAGCAGAAGTCATATGCCACGAGAAGATCATACGGATTCCCCTTGGTGAAGAAGTCCTTACGGTCAGAGGTGATGGGAGTGGTGCGGTGATAGGCATCATCTCATTTATGAAGGCACAGAGCTTGTTACGAAAGGGTCGACTGGCCATATTAGCACTCGTCACAGATAAACAGGTCGAGGAAAAGAAGATAGAGAATATCCCCGTAGTTCGTGAGTTTCCCGAGGTGTTTCCGGAAGACCTGCCTGGATTACCGCCTCATCGTCAAGTTGAATTCCAGATTGAGTTGACTCCAGGAGCCGCTCCAATTATGAGAGCACCATACCGGTTAGCTCCGAACGAACTGCAGGAATTATCTGCCCAACTACAAGAGTTGTTGGATAAAGGGTTTATCCGACCGAGTTCGTCGCCCTGGGGAGCGCCAGTCCTATTTGTGAAGAAGAAGGATGGTACATTTCGAATGTGCATTGACTATAGGGAACTGAACAAGGTTACTATCAAGAATAGATATCCGTTACCTCGTATCGATGATTTGTTTGATCAACTGCAAGGATCAAGCTATTACTCTAAGATTGATCTGAGGTCTGCGTATCATCAGCTGAGAGTTCGAGAAGAGGACATCTCGAAGACTGCTTTCCGTACACGATATGGTCACTATGAATTTTTGGTCATGCCATTTGGGTTGACGAATGCACCAGCAGTATTCATGGACCTCATGAATCGCGTGTGCAAACCCTATCTTGATCAGTTTGTTATCGTCTTTATTGATGACATACTGATATACTCAAGGACCGAGGAAGAACATGGAGAGCACTTACGTTTGATCTTGGAATTACTTAGAGAGGAACAATTGTATGCAAAGTTTTCTAAGTGTGATTTCTGGATACGTGAGGTACAATTCTTGGGTCATATTGTCAACGAGAAAGGAATACATGTTGATCCTACTAAGATTGAAGCGATAAAGAATTGGTATGTTCCTAAGACACCGAGTGAGATACGACAATTCCTTGGATTAGCGGGATATTATCGACGATTCATTGAAGGATTCTCTAAGATTGCACAACCTCTCACAGCCTTGACTCACAAGGGAACAACATACAAATGGGGTGAGAATCAAGAAACTGCTTTTCAGTTGCTGAAACATAAATTGTGTAGCGCACCAATATTAGCATTACCGGATGGTAGTGATGATTTCGTAGTCTATTGTGACGCTTCTATTCAAGGACTTGGATGCGTCTTGATGTAGTAGGATAAAGTGATAGCTTACGCCTCTAGACAGTTGAAGATTCATGAGAAGAACTATACCACCCATGACTTGGAACTGGGTGCGGTAGTGTTTGCCTTGAAGATCTGGAGACATTACTTGTACGGTACCAAATGCACCATCTACACCGATCACAAGAGTCTTCAGCATATATTTGAGCAAAAGGAGTTGAACATGAGGCAAAGACGCTGGGTGGAATTGTTAAACGACTATGATTGTGCTATTAAGTACCACCCGGGGAAAGCAAATGTAGTTGCTGATGCGTTGAGTAGAAAAGAGACTGCTAAACCTCGAGGAGTGCGAGCTCTGCAACTAACGATTAGTACGCAATTACCTGAACAAATCCGAGAGGCTCAGACGGAAGCTCTGAAAACAGAAAACATTGGGTCTGAATCGTTAAGGGGAATGGAAAAACAATTGGAAGTAAAAGCGGATGGAATTCATTACTTCATGGATAGACTATGGGTACCTCTACACGGAGACCTGAGAGACTTGGTGATGATTGAGGCTCACAAGTCCAAGTATTCTATACATCCTGGATCTGACAAGATGTACCACGATTTGAAGGCGCACTATTGGTGGCCTAACATGAAAGCAGATGTAGCTACTTATGTGAGCAAGTGTCTGACCTGCTCGAAGGTTAAAGTGGAGTATCAGAAACCATCTGGTCTACTACAACAACCCGAGATCCCTATGTGGAAGTGGGATCAATATCAATGGATTTTATTACTAAGTTACCTCGTACTTCTACGGGTTGTGATACAATATGGGTTATCGTGGACCGATTGACAAAATCTGCTCATTTCCTAGATATAAAGGAAACAGATAAGATGGAGAAGTTAACCCGACTTTATCTGAAGGAGATCGTTTCGAGGCATGGAGTACCGATCTCAATCATTTCTGATCGCGATTCTCGTTTCACATCACACTTCTGGCAGTCGTTGCAGAAAGCTTTAGGTACGCGATTGGATATGAGTACTGCTTATCATCCACAGACTGATGGTCAAAGCGAGCGTACTATACAGACTTTGGAGGACATGTTACGTGCTTGTGTGATTGACTTCGGGAATAACTGGGAAGTTCACCTACCATTGGTGGAATTTTCTTACAACAACAGTTATCACACTAGCATAAAGGCAGCACCTTTTGAAGCTTTGTATGGGAGAAAGTGTAGATCGCCAGTTTGCTGGGCTGAAATTGGTGACAGTCAATTAACGGGTCCCGAGTTAGTACACGAGACAACTGAGAAGATTGTTCAGATAAGAAACCGCATGGCCGCAGTGCGAGACAGACAGAAAAGCTATGCTGACAAACGACGAAAACCTTTGGAATTTCAGATAGGTGACAAGGTTTTATTAAAAGTCTCACCGTGGAAAGGCGTAGTTCGGTTTGGTAAGCGAGGAAAGCTAGATCCGAGATACGTTGGACCATTTGAGATAGTGGAAAGAATTGGTCCAGTGGCCTATCGACTAGCCTTACCTGATTCATTGAGTGGAATCCATGATGTATTCCATGTTTCAAATCTAAAGAAATGTTTAACGGATGAAACGATGGTCGTACCACTGGAAGAAGTTCAAGTAGACGAACAGTTACGTTTCATTGAGGAACCTGTCGAAGTGATGGATCGTGAGGTGAAAACGCTTAAGCAAAGCAAGATACCCATTGTCAAAGTTCGTTGGAACTTGAGACGTGGACCAGAATTCACGTGGGAACGTGAAGACCAAATGAAGCTTAAGTACCCTCAGCTATTCGAAAGGACGATGCCAGCCGGCGAAGGTACTGATTAAATTTCGGGACGAAATTTCTTTCAACATGGGGATGATGTGACAACTCATCCTAAACTCACACGATTTCGATTTCCTTGTGCCAATGCAGTAGACCAGTGATGGAACACTCACCATATAACGCAATTTTCGGGACGAAAATTCTTTCAACATGGGGATAATGTGACATCCGGTAATTTTCCGTTACCAAACTCCGTTAGTTCCGTTAAGTCTTGCATACACGTGTCGGGAGCACACACTAGTTGTCATTGAATATTGGTGACTTAATAATAATTAATAATGTTAAACAATAATTTCTATGTTGATTATTGGTTGTGATTATGTGATTTAAATGCTTATTGTGAACTTTATCGCGTAAAGTGGAAACTTGTGTGTTTAATCCGTATGTTTTGTATCTAGTGAAGATAATGCATATGATTATTATTGTTAGTTTATATGCTTATTATTCTAGTTAAAAACACTTTAAAAGGGTATTTAAAAGTCTAATTTTTATAAAATACAAAATGCAAGGGTTTAAAGGGTATTTATGCAAAATTAAATTAATAAAACAAAAACTCTAACCCTAACCACCATAATCAGCCGTGATCGACCTCCCCTCTCCCTCTCCTCTTCGAATTCAGCCCAAGAACAAGCAATCACCTTCGAATTTGATCGATTACAAGGCATACAACAAGTTAGAACCTTCAATTGCAAACTATTACACATTTAAAGGTTAGATTTTTATATGATTTGATGATGTTTCATGATTGGCCGAAAGTTCTATGCGAAAACTGCAATTGGTGGTCGATTGATGCCTAGTTGTTGATGTTAATGTGTTTACTAGATAGATTACATGTTAATTAACGTCAAGTATGCAATAAAGGTTGGATTTTTACAAGTTTTTATGGAAATTACATTAGGGCCGAAACCCTAACTTGAAAATCTGAATTTGATGTTAGTTGTGGTTGTTTGTTGATGCTATTATGTTAGTTGGATTGTATAGATGCTAGTTAACGTCGTTATGCAAGAAAGCTATGATTTTGATACGTTGTTCATAGGTTACTAATAATAGTAACTTTATTTTGCATGAATTGATGATTGGATGATGTATGAATGTTATGGATGTGTTTGTGATGGTGATTAGATGCTAGGTTGATGATATGAACAATTTAAAATTGAGAAGATGTCTTATAGTTCATACATTACTAAAAATAGTAACTTTTGGTGTTGAACGTTGATGAATCATGATGATTAGGTGTTATTGATCATGTTTAAATGTTGTCATGGATTTGGATTGGTATATAATTGATGAATCCACGAATGTCTTGGGTGTTTGATGAAATTGGGATGTACTTTCCCAAAAGGGAAACTTTAATTGTGCAAATCCTTGAATTGGATGATTTGAGCATGTTTGGGATATTAGGATCATGCTAGTGTGTTCATGGATGGTTTCTAAGGTGATGAAATGTGTTGTTTAGGTTATAGGGATGTTGATTTGGTTTGTTACCTGTTTTGGCCTGTTGTGATTCGCATGACTTGTATGATATCTAGTTGTATGATGATCTAGGTAGTACGTGTGGATAATGAAGTGCTATATGTAATCAAGTGGTATGTTGATCATGTATGATATGCTGTTGTGTTAGTATTAACGAGTTATCTCCTATAATGTCACCAACGGGTCAAACGGGTCAACTGGGTCAAATGTGTCTTGTATTTCTTAAACCTTGAGTCTCTTGGTTTGTAGAGCACTTAGGGTTTCATGTTGATTCTGTGTACACATGCTTATGTACTCTTGTGTTCTAGGTGACCTTTGAAGGTTGTCTTTCCCCTCTTTCTTTCAAGTTAAGCTCTAAGTTAATTCTTACGCGTATAGGTGAGTTCTTGCCCCACTCATTTTACATAATCTCTTTTGGGGGAGATAGCATACTGTTGATCACAAACGCTTTTATATATGAGTGTGTATAATATTGATATAGTGTTGTTTACCATGGAAAGTCCTCACACTTTCGGATTGTTAATATTGTCTAGCGGGGAAATTTTGGGTAGTACTACTGGGTCTGACGAGCCCCACCTGTGTGACTCGAGGTCATACGGGTGCAATTTTGTCCTAACATATATTCGTCACGACCTGGTAAGTCGTGACGGGAGGCAACAAACGTAACACAGTCAGCTTCGATCGCGAAATCACTATGATTAATATTTTTATGTTAATAGACTAGCTATCTATTACAATACACTACTTATGCTCTGGAAACTGTTGATTGGTTTATATTTTAACGCAAACTCTTGAACTCACCAACCATGTGTTGACTTGTTTAGTATGCTATTCTCAGGTTAAGGTTGCCAGTTGCCTAGGAGCACGCACACCAGCATCGTTGAGTTGTCTACATTTGCCTTGTTTACAAATTTGGGATTATTTTCATATTAAACATTTGTGTTTGGGGCGCGTATGTTTTGCGCATTCTCTTTACATACTACTTGTTTTGGGTTTTCTGGTTTTAAAAACGCTTCCGCAGTATTTTAAACGTTAACTCTGGTTTTGTTTATTAATCATATAGAGTCGTTCTTGGTAACTAATGACTGAGATCCTGGTATGTCACGCGCCTCGCGGTAAAACCCCGCACGCGGATTTTGAGGGTGTGACATTGTCCAACTGTGAGGTCTTCGGGAATGGGGGTCTTACACTTCAAGAACACAAATCCATTTGATTTATATACAGTGTAAGTTCGCTACGATTTATATGAATATAATATATATATATATATATATATACACACACACACACACACTACACTAGCACCCTTACTAAGAATGTAAATTTACATATCATTCTTTGTTTCAGCAGCTACTGGATCTATTGGTAATACCCTTACTAAGAAATGTAAATTTACTTTCCTATGTTATCTTTTTATTCTAATAAAAGGGTATCTGACATTGACACATGACAACACTACAATTATTCTCATCAAAATTTTTCCGCTGCTCTCTCTTATTAAATAACTATATTAATTACTTATAATTTTATTAATTCTTTTTTTATTAAAAATAACTTTTAATAAATTTAGAATGACATATTTTTATTGATGTTATTCTAAAGAAATAAATTTATATAAACATATTTTTTCCTAAAACATCAAACAGTTTTAAAAATACAAAATATTTTAAAATTAGTTCTTTAAAAAGTAAAAATTTTATAGACCAAATTTAAAATTGGAAATTATAGTAAGAAAATTTTTAAAGATGACATTTTTTAAATGGTTGTTTTGAAACAAAATGTTTAATTTATTTCTTGGAAAAACAAAAAAATTTAAAAACAAAAGTTTGAAAAGTTGATATCATTGTTTATTACTTATAAGTCGTACTCATACGTAATTTTATTTGTATCTTATCTTAGAATATCGTTTTATAATTAATAAAACTTTATTTTATTTATTCAATCTGTGTAATACACCGGTTTACTAAAGCTAGTCAATGAGTAATAGTTTGAATTATTAAAATCCAATTTGTCAATTATATCTTAGTGGGTTGGAAAGCTAACTCTTTAAATTAATATTAGACCTACGAATCATGTTGCTTGGTTGAGTTTTGACCAACATATGGTCTCTTAGAGTGTAACAACTTCAAAGTAGGAGCCTTATTTTTTTATTTGGCGCAAAATAGTATATTAAACATGAACAAAGCCTAATAAGCAAACTAGGCCCAAACAAAATATATAAGGCCTATATAAGTCCAGTCTTTCTATTTTAATAAAAAGGTATTTAATATTGACACATGACACCATCACAATTTTTCTTATCAAAATTTTCTCGTTTCTCTTTTCTATTAAATAACTATATTAATTACTTATAATTTTATTTAAGTATATTTATATAAAAATAACTTTTAATAAATTAAGAATGACATATTTTTATTGATGTTATTCTAAAGAAATAAATTTATATAAAAATATTTTTTTAAAACATCAAACATTTTTAAAAATATAAAATACTTTAAAATTAGTTCTTTAAAAAGTAAAAGTTTTATAGACCAAACACATTTAAAATTGGAAATTTTAGTAAGAAAATTTGTAAAGATGACATTTTTTTAAATGGTTGTTTTGAAACAAAATGTTTAATTTATTTTTTGGAAAAACAAAAAAAAATTAAAAACAACAGTTTGAAAAGTTGATATCATTGTTTATTACTTATAGTTCGTACTCATACGTAATTTCATTTGTATCTTTTCTTAGAATATCTTTTCATAATTAATAAAATTTTATTTTATTTATTTAACCCGTGTAAAACACGGGTTTACTAAAGCTAGTTAATAGTATATACCATTATCGGCCAATGAGTAATAGTTTGGATTATTAAAATTCAATTTGTCAATTATATCTTAGTGGGTTGGAAAGCTAACTCTTTAAATTAATATTAGACCTAAGAACCATGTTGTTTGGTTGAGTTTTGAGCAACATATGGTCTCTTAGAGTGTAACAACCCCAAAGTAGGAGCCTTATTTTTTTTATTTGGCGCAAAATAGTATATTGAACATGAACAAATCCCAATAAGTAAACTAGGCCCAAACAAAATATACAAGGTCTATATAAGTCCAGTATATATATATACAACTCAAAACTAATATTTACTTTCAATAATAAGTATACTAAGAGACAAAAACTAAAAATATCGATTTAATGGTCGCAACGTAAGCTTATGACAATTAATGTGTCTGAAAAACTATATACAACCAAAGACTACGTTATAATAAGTATTCAACTCATAAATTAGTAGTGACTAGTAGGAAACCCGCGCGATGCGGCTACTCCAACTATTTACATAGCGATACTTGTTCCCTAACTTATATATACAAATCCTTGGAAGAATATGATCTAGTTTCACTTGAGCATTGAAATTGTGACTTTTAAAACAACGGGAATGTCAAATAGTGACCTTACACAAACTCGAATGCAAAATCTAAAAATCGAAAACTTGCAAAATCAAAAACTACCTCAACCTCAACATTCAACTGTACGATACCCATGCTTAAACTTTACTCGATTTGACCCGAACCTGTTGATGTTGTGATGACCTAAAGAAATAGAAATGAAAGTAAATCATTATTAGATTAGGATATTTTTAACAGATTAAAAGTTGACTAATGCTAGACTGACATTTTCATTAATAATTACAATTGCCCATCATACTGATTTATTTTTGCTAATTCCCATTGATCATTTCAGGATTTACACCACACTCCAAGTTTCTGAACACAAAGAACTTCATAGATTGAAACTTGAAAATGAAAAATGAGATCATTTTGATGGTGATTTTTTTTTACATTTTATTAGATAGTTTATTACTAATTAATAATTAAAAGTCATATCTAATGCATTGATCATTTATGAGATTCAATTCTTTTCTTGAGACAAAGTGTTTGTGGGCAAGCCATCCAATCAAACCAAAACCATTTTTTACACACTACTTTTATATTGAACGTTTGACCCATCCATACTAGCTCTAACCTATTTCGAACATATCTCGTAATGAGGAAACAAACGTACCTGCGAATTAATTCAAATTTTGTTTCCCCTAACTTAAGTTACAAACAAAATGGTATAATCTCTACACTCAATCTAATTTTAGATTATCATCAAACTGAAAGATGAACATTTGAGTGTCTGGAAACTATATCCAAAAGCTTCAAAAAGATAATTCAACAATTTATTTGAGAAATATAACCTGGCTGCTCTATGATTTCCTGGTTTAGAGTTCCAAAACTTGTTTTGTTCCAAAGTATAATATGAATCAATGGATTAACATATGATGGACCTTGCATCATCAACAAAAAGGAACCAAAACATGAACCAGGTAACAATCATCATGAGTAGTTATTATGAATATATTTGTAAAAACAAAGCTATTGGCAGAGGCCTTACTAACCTGTCTAATTCAACATTTCACTCTTTGTTCCCCTCCATAGAACAAGCAAAAGCAAAAAGAAGATGGAACATAAAATCAAGTAGAGCAAGTATTATAAATATATTTGTAAATACATTTCACTCTTTGTTCCCCCCTATATTTTGTGCATCTGCTTGGTTCGTTAAAGCTACCAAGGAACAAACTTTTTTTTACTAAATAATACTATAGCATGTCTATTATTTTGCTAAATTAATCTTAAACATTACACTGAAATCTGCTATAAAAATTAATTTTCATATGTAACTTTTAGAAAACGTTTAGAAGACCAAAAGGGCCATATACCTCCATCCTTTTGTAATTAGTATAAAGATCTTCAACATACTCAACCACTGCAAGATGATTCACAAACGCCAATATATGTAACAACTTCTTAAAAAATTATAGTGAAAGCTCTCAAGTTTGAAAACTAATTATTTATGTGAGTTATTAACAAACCTCTACTAAAATTGCCAAAGTTTAGTCATCAAAAAATATGATTTTTATATTTATTACGACGATTCAAAACTTGATTTAACAAAAACTAATTTTGGTCTAGCATTTGATCAAGGGTGACCAGGATTTACACTATATGAGACAACAACAATATGGGACAGATTTGTGAAAACTCATCTACATTGGAATTCGTATAAAATAATCTTGATAACTTTGCCGATAACTCCAAGGATACCGAAACCAAATTATAAAATAAACAACAATTTAGAAATTATCTATTCCTTTACTAATCTGAATATTTTAGAACTCATGGTGCATTGTTTTGAATGTCTATTTGTTCCATATCTCGTTGATTATATTCCACCCAAATTAACACACAAATCATTAAGAAACAACACACAAACTCATATCACCTCTTCTCATTCAAACAACTAACACACAAATTAAACAAAAATCAAATTGAACGTACTCCATACCACAAAGAAACACCAACACTAGAGAGCAACAGGTAAATTGAAAAATTGATCTCGATGTGTAAGTTGCGATTTGTTGAATCACAAATGGTATAAACACACAAATAATCTCACCAACTGATGCTTCTCATTGATAATAAACCAAGCTTAAAAAAGAAAATACAGACACCACGATCCCAACGTTCATAAACGAATTACCGAACAATAATGAAATGACTAATTCAAATAAAAGACTCAACCAAATCTAACTAACTGATGAAATAGATAAAGCAAACAATAAATACCCAAATGACTGACTCTGGTTCACTTAAATTCGACTTAAGTGTTTATTCCCAATATATCCTTCCTTAAACAAGACAGCATCAAGCTTCTTGTTTAACTTCCATCACTCCAAACAGCAACCGCATCCTCTCAAAAGCATCCAGTTTCATTGGTTTTGTCATGATATTAGCCACTTGTTCAATAAACTTGCAGAATTCCAACTTCAACACCTCTCCATTAACCAAATCTTTAAGGTGATGGAATCGCACATCAATGTGCTTAGTTCTTCTGTGAAGTACAGGATTTTTAGAAAATTTTATAGTGGAGCTATTATCACACCACACTTCGATAGCACCTTTGACATCTTCACCCATTTCTAATAGCAGCCCCTTCAACCACACACAGTGATAAGCACATGATGTTGCTGCTACATATGTTGCTTCAGTGGTTGATAGAGTAACTATCTCTTGCTTTCTTGAACTCCAACTAATGGCTGCCCCAGTGAGTAAACATACATACCCAGATGTACTCTTCCTGTCTTCAAGATCTCTAGCATAATTGTTATCTGTATACACTAGCAATTTCCCATTTTCTCTTTTACTATACTTCAAACCATAACTCATAGTCTCTTTAACATATCTCAATACCCTCTTAGCAGCCTCCAAGTGCTCACTTCTGGGGTGAGCCATGAATCTTGACAGTAGACTCACAACATACATCAAATCCGGCCTAGTAACCATGAGATACATTAGACTCCCAATGAGACTCATATACAGAGTTCCATTTACCTCCTTCCTTACTCATGCCTTCATCAGTAGGGTTCCGGGTACAATTGGATTCTTTACACCATTAGCCTCCCACATTCTAAATTTATTGAACACAAACTTAGCATACTAAGATCGATACACTCGAATACCTTCCTGATCTTGTACCACTTCTACTCCAAAGAAATATTTATCCTTCCTAGATCAGTCATGTCAAACTCCCTTTGCATAGAAGTTTTGAAAGCTTCACAAAGAGCTTGGCTACTACCTATCACACCCTCAAAATCCGCGTGCGGGGTTTTACCGCGAGGCACGTGACATACCAGGATCTCAGTCATTAGTTACACAAAACGACTCTATATGAGCTAATATTCAAAATCAGAGTTTAACTTTAAAACATGCAGAAGCGTTAAATAAACGAGTAAACCCAAAACAATGTAACATGATTTAAAATGCGCAAACATACGCGCCCAAGTATTATGCAAAACCAAAACACGATGTTTAAACAATCATAATCCAAAACAATGTTTCATAACGTGCTGACAAACACCATGATGCTGACCCGTGTGACGTGCTCCTAGGCAATAGCAACCTTAACCTGAGAATAGCATACTAAAAGAGTCAACACAACGGTTGGTGAGTTCAAGAGTTTACGTTTAAACATAAACCAATAACAGTTGCAAAATATAAGATGTGTATTGTAATAGATAGCTAGTCTATAAACAAATAGTAATAATCATAGTGATTTTGCGATTTGAAGCCGACTATGTTACGTTTGTTGCCTCCTGCCATGACTTACCAGGTCGTGACAAATGTTCGTTAGGACAATATTGCACCTGTTTGACCTCGAGTCGCACAGGTGGGGCTCGTCAGACCCAGTAGTACTACCCAAGATTTCCCACTAATCATCATTAATAACAATCCGAAAGTGTGAGGACTTTCATGGTAATCAACACTATATTATACCATACACAACATATTATGATAAAGCGTTTGTAAAAACCAGTATGCTATCTCCCCCAAAAGAGAGTATGTAAAAGAGTGGGGCATGAACTCACCTGATGCGTGCAAGAATTAACTTAAAGCTTAACTTGAAAGAAAGAGTGGAAAGACAACCTTCAAAGGTCACCTAGAACACATGAGTACATAAGTACGTGTACACAGAATCAATATAAAACCCTAAGTGCTCTACAAACCAACGAACTCAAGGTTTAAGAAAGACAAGACACATTTGACCCAGTTGACCCGTTTGACCCGTTGGTGACATTATAGGTGAAATTTCATTCAAACAAGCATAACAGCACATCACACATGGTTAACATACAAACTGATTACATATAACACTTCATTAACCACATGTACTAACTAGATCATCATTCAGCCAGATATCATACAAGTCATGCGAATCTCAAACAATTATCATGCTCAACATAGCTACAACACAACCAATGCATCATACATAGAATCAAATCATGCACAGCATGCCATGTGAAGTCACTCACGACTTCACACCCTAAACCCTGCCAATCCTACTAAGTAGGGGCCTCAGATTCGCACGCGTGTATGATGATCATTAACATACCATTTAACAGAAATCATATCATCCAAAATGTTCAACTATGATCAACCACAAACCGACAATAGTCCTAACATACCCATATGACCCATTACCATGAATTCCCACAAACAGGCCAAATTAGATAACTAACCAACTAAACATTCATACAACCCAAACAATACATTCCACCACCTTATAAATCATCCATGAACATGATAACATGATCCTAATGTCCCAAACATGTTCAAATCCTCATACTCAAGAATTTGTGCAAATAAAGTTTCCCTTTTGGGAAAGCACATCCCAAAATGTATCAAACATCCAAGACATTCATGGATTCATCAATAATATACCAATTCAAGCTCATGATAACATCTAGACATGATCAACAACATCCAATTATCACAATTCATCAACCTTCCTAGCCAAAAGTTACTATCTTTAGTAAGGCATGAACTACAACATCAATTATCAACAATCTAACATCCGATTATTATCACAAACATATCAACAACATCAATTCATCATCAAATCATGAATTCCAAGAACAAAAAGTTTCCTCTTAAGGCAATGTATGAACTACATGATAAATCCATGGATTTCTTGCAAAATCAATATAATCTAACATTCATACAACCTAACTAACATCATCTCAACATCTAACAATCATTAATTTCATATTTTCATCATTAATTTTGAATCTAGGGTTCATCAAGATCAAAACTATGAAAAACCAATCAAAACTAACCTTTAGATGTGTAGAAATCAACAATTGGACTTGTAAAACACCTTGTAATCACTTGAATCACTCAAAATCCAAATGTTTGTGTGTGTTGAAGGTTGAATTCGCAAGTTAGGGGTGTGGGGATGGGGTTTGCGGCCGAAAATTGGGTTTGGGGGGGATTAGGGTTGTATTTTAGGTAAGTTTTTGGTTTAGAATAATTACAAAGTAAACCCCTTTAATTATATTTTATAAAAACCAATATTTTTAACACTTTTAAATAATTTTAACTACAAATTATAAGTATTATTAGTTAATAATAATAATCATCAACATTTACAATAAGTCACCCAACACATGAAATATATATAACACGTTGTCACATTATCGCGTAAATTCACAAAATAACTATTTAAAATTCTACAAAATTCATGACTCACATAATCACAACCAATAATAAACATTATTAATTAGATTATTATTGTTTATCATAGACTATTATTATTGAGTCACCAACGTTCAACGACAACTAGTGTGTGCTCACGACACGTGTATGCAAGACTTAACGGAACTAACGGAGTTTGGTAACGGAAAATTAACGTATGTCACACTACCAGTATAGATTAAGTCATCTACATATAAGCTGACAATGATGATCTGATTTGTCACATGTTTAATAAATAATGAGTGATCAAAATTACTCTTCTCAAACCCCTCTTGTATGAAATATCTTTCAATTCTGTGAAACCAGGCTCTAGGTGCCTTCTTTAACCCATATAGAGCTTTCTTGAGTTTGTAAACCTTGACTTCACTTCCCTTCTTCATAAAACCTTTAGGTTGTTCTACATGTACCAGTTCCTTTAATTCGTCATGCAAGAAAGCACTTTTTACATCCAATTGGTGCATCACCCACATTTTTTTGCTGCAATGTCTAGTAGAGTTCGGATAGTGTCCCACCTAGCAATAGGGGCGAATACTTCCTCATAGTCTACTCCTTCTTTATGAGCATACCCCTTGACCACCAGCCTGGCTTTATACTTATCCACTTCTCCTTTTTCATTCAACTTTGTTTTGTAAAGCCACTTAACATCAATAGCTTTAGAATTTGCAGGTACATCAACAAGTTCCCAAGTGTTGTTTCTCTCTATTGCCTCTATCTCTGTCTCTATAGCCCTTATACATTTGGATCCTTGCAAGCCTTCTCATAAGTTGTGGGGTCATCACAAGAACTGAACATTACAGGACCAACTTCCTCTTCTTCGAACATGTCAGGCCTTGTGTGATAATCTGCCATCCAGGCAGGAGGATTTCTAGCCCTGGTGGAGGATCCCACATGTTCAACAGCTGCAGTTTGAGAGACAAGACCTTCAGAATTTCTTGCTGGAGAGCTCACTTGAGGCTGTGACTGCATATTTGGAGACCCGGTAGATGTCTGTAATCATGTGGTAGGTTGAGGAGATTGCATAGGTGTACTAGGGCTGCTTGGTACTGGTTCATTCACCTACTCTTCTGTGGGTTCACCAGCTTGAACATACTCATCTCCTTCGATTATCAAGTCTCCTTGTGTGCTGTTTTTATCCCATTCCCATGTTGCATCTTCACAAACAAGACATCCCTGCTAATTATTATTCTTTTGTTCTTAGGTTCATATAACCTTTAAGCCTTTGATTCTTGACTAATTCCTAAGAACACGTATTTTGTACTTCTCTCATCAAGCTTTGTTCTATGTTGAGCTGGGTTCTAGGCATAGCTTATACGCCCAAACACTCTGAAGTGCTCAACATTGGGTTTTTGACTGGACCACGCTTCCTCGGGAACCACACTGTCTAAGCTTCTACTCATACACCTGTTAAGAATGTAACATGCCCATTTTATGGCCTCTTCCCAGAATTGCTTAGGCATGTCAGAATCAGTAAGTAGGCATCTTGCCATATTCATCAGGGTTCTGTTTTTCCTCTTGGTAATTCCATTTTACTGAGTGGTATAGGCAGCATTCAGCTGTATCTTAATGCCTTCTTCCTCACAAAATTCATTAAACTGACTTGATGTGCATTCCACTCCCCTGTCACTTCTCAAGCATTTTATTTTCAACCTAGTTTCATTTTCAACTAATGAATTGAAAGCTTTGAACACAGGAAAGCTTTCACTTTTATGGGATAGAAAATAAACCCAAGTCTTTCTAGAATAATCATCCATAAAAACTAAGATGTACCTTTTTCCCCTTGGGGAGGAGGGTGTGATGTGCCCGCATATATCCGTATGTAATAGCTAAAATTTTTCATTAGCATGCTAGTTGCTCTTCTTGGGAAATACCTCTCTGTGTTGCTTTCCAAAGGCACATGTTTCGCACAGGCCATGCTTGTCTGCTAGCTGTGGAAGTCCCTCACCATCTTCTTGAAAAACATTGACCTCACAGCCTTGTGATTTACTTGCCCATATCTTCTATTACATAGTTAAGTGTTAGACTCTGTAAGATCATCTCAAGATTATGAGGCTGATGCAACCAACAAGCCAGAACAACCAAGACTTCCATGCATGCACTAAGGAACAAAGATGAACTAGCTTTGGAAGTCTTACACTCTTAAATGTGTCTAAGTGTAAGATCTTTTGAAGCTAACAGTTCAGAAGGAGTTACTTTGGAAGTTTCACACTCAAACAGAAAAATATTCCAAGTGTGAAATCTTTCGAAGCCAAAGACCAGCATCTTCCAAAGCCAAAGATGAAATCTTTCGAAGCTTCAGAGACAAAGTCTTCCAAAGCTGTGAAGACTGATTTCTTCAGATGACAGAGAAAATATGCTTTCTCTGAATCAACTTTTGATAAAGCTGACACACTTTCCGCTGCCTGCTTTGGTGGTTCACCTACTTTACACAAGTTGGTGAAACTTCCATGCTTTATCAAAAAGTAGGAATGGTCTTTGTCTGTAACTTACCTTACTTGTTCATGTAGACTTTTTGTATTAGAAAAAGTCAATAAGCTATGGCATGTCATAGTCACTAGTCAAAAGGCAATCTGCCTTTTGACTTTAGATTGATCTTGTTGTCTAGATTAGTCAAATCCCAACTGTCTTTACATGTAAGTGACGGTTGTAGGTTGTAGTATAAAAGTGTCTCGGGTCCTTGTAATTTATGTATGCTTTGTAACACTTGTAAAAGAACTTGAGATCAATATACAACATTCTTGAAAACCAATCTTGTGTTTTTTGTGTTGTTCTTAGTTCTGTCTCTTTAATTTACTTATGTTCTTAGTATCATCTGTTTTAAGTTACCAGTTCTCTATTTGAATTGTTAAGTGATCTAAGATCTCTCCTTAGTGTGAAACTAAGTGTTAAGTACCCTTACCTGGTCTTGCATTTGGTATCAGAGCAATCTAGGCTCTTGATTGTAAGATCTCACCATATTTAATCCTCTTAGCTTCACATATCACTTAACTCTTCAAATGGAAGCTATCTCTAAGGCTGATATGGAAACTGGAACTATGACAAAGTCCCCACTGATCACTCCTGAGGATTTTGACACTTGGTGCCAAAGAATGGAAGGCTTCATCAAGTCTCAAGATTCCAGGATGTGGGAGTCTGTTGTCAATGGACCTCATGTACCATGCACTTCTTCAGCTGCTGCTGGTGGTGGCATGATACCAAAGGAGAGGGCTGACTTTTGTGATGAAGACTGGAAAAGGATTGATATTGATCAGAAAGCCATGACAGCCCTCCAAACTGCTCTTCCAAACTCCATCTATAGCGGTTTCAAGAAGTGCAAGACAGCTAAACAGCTATGGGATGCACTGAAACTGATGTATGAGGGGTCCAATGAAGCCAAGGAGAACAAGAAGGACCTCCTGAAGCAGCAGTTTGAAAACTTCACCTTCAAGACAGGTGAAACCATGACTCAACAATACTTCAGGTATGTTGAGATTGTGGATACTCGGGATGATGTTGAAGTAACTATTGAGAACAGGGATATTGTTAGGAAGTTCATGTCCTCTCTTCCCAGACAATGGACACACTACTGTGTGGTCATTAAGAGGACTGAAAACCTCAAGACCCTTACTCTCACTGAGTTGTATGGGATACTCAGTGGATACCAGATGGAGATGAACATGCAAAATTCATCTGGTAACTCCAATACTCATCAGAGTTCTGCCCTTCATGTGGGTGAACAGGTTAGCAGAGAACCACAGCATCATCTTATCTGCTACCCTCAAACTTCACAAAAGGGACCTTTCATCACCTTCCTAGAGACACCCAGAGAAAGCTACATCCAAGGAAGTCCCTTCCAAGAGACAAGTTCCTCTCAAGCCTTTGTCTCTACTGATGAAAGTTCAGGAAACTTTCTCTTCACTCTTAAAGACCTGGACTGTATCCATCTAGATGATCTGGAATATATGGAGATAGTCCAGCAGATGGCTCTTTCACTCATAGAGCCTGAATGTTTTACAAGAGGACTGCGAGAAGGTTTCCTAGCAATGTAGCCAGTGGCAAGTTTGGGCTAGACAAAAGCAAAGTAAAGTGTTACAACTGTAACCAGATGGGACACTTTGTTAGAGAATGAAGGCACCTAAGTCAAATGGTGGCCAAGCATCATCCAGGCCAAACTACACTAAAGGAGGGCACCAGAATAAGAAGCCAAGACAGCAAGCTGCAGTTCTATTGAAGAAGGAGGATTTGACTGGAGCTTCCAAGCTGAAGATGCTTCTCCAAATCAAGCACTCATGGCTGACCATGATGAAGCCAAGGTATTAGAACATCTTTGCTCTCCTGAATGTATTTAAAGTAAACAGATACAGGTCCTACAACTTAGAAATGAGATCTGATATTGAGTCTTTAAACATTTTAAAAGCTGATTTTAAGAGAGATGAAAATGATTATAAGCTTAAAATAGAAGATCTAGAGAAAACAATTTCAACTCTTAAACATGAGCAAACTACAAGACTCAAATAAAAGATCTTGTTACTAAGTTGACAGAATGCCAGGCTGAGCTTGTGATTAGCAAAGCCAGGGTTGAAAAATATGTTCTTGAAGAAGAGACCTTCAAGAACATAATATCCTTATCTATGCATGCAAATGTTTATTATCAGAATAAGCAGGGACTGGGATCTTATGAGATAGCTCCTCCACACACCCTACTATCAGTAAGATCTCCAAGGTGTGGAACTGGTCAAGATGAGCTGCCCTCTACATACCCTAGTGATAAAGAGGATGAAGAGGAGATGTTAAGGAATGACTCTGAAATGAGTGAAGAGAGTCAATCCAAAAAGGGTCACCATGCTCCTGAGGAGAGTAAGAAGGCTGGTATGACAAAGAAAAAGAGGAAGAACTTGATCAGAAGAGCAAAGAGAAGATCAAAGAAGGCTCAAGAGATCAAGGCCACTTTTGACTCCAAGCAGAAACAAGTGTTCATCTCTGCAGGGTTTGAAGTGGTAAAGGCTGAGGAATTAACTACAAACTCTAGTACCAGGAGTTTCAGTACAGTTCCAACTCATTCCAGTAAAGAGAAGGCTGAATTGCTGTGTACCACTGCTACACAGTCTGAACCATCCTCCTCCAAGAGCAATTCTCTCCCTAAAAATTGTTGCATCATCTGTGAAGAAAAAGCTAGAGAAAGAAAGTGTTCAAGTTCAATCTTGCTCTCAGAAGAAGTCTCCCAAAAGGAAGCAAATGGACTGCATCATGTGTGGTAGTACTTCTCATCTGGCTAAGAATTGAATCTACAATCTTAAAAGTACTATCCACATGGTCAAAGAGATGGCTTCTGGGAAGAAGAAGGAAAAGAAAGCTTTGGAAGGAAAATTTGTTTCCTTCGAAAGCTCCAAAATGAATAAGAAGGCAAGTGAATATTTGCCTTCGGGAGAAAATTTGGTCTCGAAAGAAAGGAATGCTTCCGAAGTACTGAAGCTTGCTACAGTGAAAGCAAGATCTTCCGAAGGTCCGGTCTCCAAATCTTCCGAAGCTGTAAAAGCTTTCGAAGCTTTGAAGGTCAAGCCAAATTTTCCAAAGGTGGTGTGGAAGATAAAGGAAGACCGTGTGACTGAAGATTCTTCATTAGCAACAGCAAATGATCCTCAGAGCCTGAACATAAGATCACTTACTGTTTCATTGCCTTTAACGTATTTTAACAAGCCCAAGACCAATGAGGCTTGGGTTTCCAAATGTAACTAAATCATCTCTTTTTATGCAGGGACAGCCAAAGGCAAACAGAAATATGTGGATCATTGATAGTGGCTGCTCCAGGCACATGACAGGTAATGAGTCCTTACTTTAAAACTTTGAAAGATTTGATAGAGGACCAGTTGCTTTTGGAGGAGGTGCAGGAGGTTACATTACTGGCAAGGGCAAGGTTACAAATGGTAAGCTTAGTATTGAGAAGGTAAACTTTGTCAAGGAGCTTGGATATAATCTTCTGAGTGAGTCCTAATTTTGTGACCAAAAACATCACATGCTCTTTACTAAGCATGAGTGCATTGTTCTCAAGCTCGGGGTTGACATTCCTCAAGAGCATATTCTACTCAGAGCCCCCAGAAGAGGGAACATGTACAAGATGGATATGCAAGAAACATCTCCCTCTAGAGAAGTTTCTTGCTTTCTGTCTAAAGCAAATAGTGATGAGTCTTTCCTTTGGCATAAAAGAATGTGCCATGTAAACTTTAAAAACATGAATAAATTGATTAAGAATGATTTGGTAACTGGAATGCCAAAGAAAGAGTTTACAAGTGATGACCACTGTGTTGCATGCCTGAAAGGAAGCAACACAAAGTGTCTCACAAGCCAAAGGAAATGAACTCTATCACTACTCCCCTACACTTGTTACATATGGATCTGTTTGGCCCTACCAGTGTAATGAGTCTAGGAAGGACCTCTTACTGTTTAGTGATCACAATGATTTCACAAGATTCACTTGGGTGTTTTTCCTTAGAACTAAGATGAAACCCTGAAATCTTAAAGAACTTCATTCTAAAAATTGAGAATCAATCTGATCACAAGGTCAAGACCATAAGATGTGATCAAGGAACTGAATTTAAAAACCAAATCCTTGATACATTTTGTGATGAAAAAGTATTTCAAGACAATATAGTGCTCCAGGACTCCTCAGCAAAATGGTGTTGCTGAGAGGAGAAACAGGACACTTATTGAAGCTGCTAGAACCATGTTGTCTGACTCTAAACTGCCTATCACCTTCTGGGCAGAGGCTGTCAACACAGCCTGCTATGTGCAGAATAGAGTTTTAGTGGTTAAGACACATGGTAAGACTCCTTATGAACTGTGGCACAAAAGGAGACCATTCATTGGTTTTCTCAGAACATTTGGATGTCCTTGCACCATCTTGAATACCAAAGATCAAATAGCCAAGTTTGCTGAGAAATTAGATGATGGACACTTTGTTGGATACTCTTCTCAAGCTAAGGCTTATAGAGTATATAATCTCAGAACAAGAATCATTGAAGAGTCAGCCAATGTGACTTTCAATGAACACACACCCTGTGTGAAAGGTTCTGGTCCGGATTGGCTGTTTGATCTTGATTTAGTTACCAACTATTTTAACAAGTCTTATGAGAATGTTTCAGGATCTACAGATAACAGATCAACAGAAGATCTTGATCCAAGATTTGAGCTGAGAAGACCAACCAAGAAGACTACTTCAGCTCCAGTGGTGACTAACCCTGTAACTGAGGCTCCTATCAGCACAAGCATGACAAATACTGCTGATTCACTGAATTGCCTTCAAATTCTAGCTCATAGGCTCAGAATTTAGAAGAAGGAAGATCTAATGCAGGAGGAACTGGAGGTGGTGACAGTGATCAAGAATTTCTTGATGCTGATAACCACTCCATTGAAGACAACATGAATGATGTCACACACTTATTGGATTAAGTTTCTCTTTATAAGTGTGCTGATGTGGTGGGAGACACCTCATTGCCAGATCAGAATTTCTCTAATTTAGATCTATCCAACCAACTTGCTGTGATCCCTCAACTTCAGATCCACAAGTCACATCCCACTATAAACATCATTGGAAATGTTGACTCAGGGGTAAGAACAAGAGGACAAACTCATGACAGCCATGTTTGTCTACATTCTTGTTTCTTATCCTAGATAGAGCTGAAGAAAGTTGATGAGGCTTTGAAAGATGGAAGCTGGATTGAAGCTATGCAAGATGAGCTGCTTTAAATCAGAAGACAAAAGGTGTGGAACTTATGCCCTCTTCCTTAAGGGAAGACTGTCATAGGTACCAAATGGGTATTCAGGAACAAGAAGGATGATAGAGGAATTATCATTAAGAACAAGGCTAGACTGGTTGTCCAAGGATACACTCAAGAAGAAGGGATTGATTACACTAATGTCTTTGCTCCAGTTGCAAGACTTGAAGCTGTAAGAATATTCCTGGCTTATGCTGCATCCAAGGATTTCAAGGTCTACCAGCTTGATGTGAAATGTGCTTTTCTCTATGGGGTGATTGATGAAGAAGTTTATATCAAACAACCACCTAGCTTTATAGACCCAGATCATCTTGATTGTATCTGCAACCTTGATAAAGCTCTATATGGACTGCATCAAGCTCCAAGAAAGTGGTATGAGACACTATCAACATACCTCTATTATCATGGATACAAAAGAGGTACAATTGATGGGACTCTCTTCATCAAAGAAACAGGGAATGACACACTACTAGTTCAAATATATGTAGATGACATCATCTTTGGTTCAACTAATCCAAAGCTCTGCAAAGACTTTGAGATGCTGATGAAGAATAGATTTTAAATAAGTGCCATGGGGGAACTCAGTTTCTTTCTAGGAATTCAAGTGAAGCAGGTTGAAAATGGCATCTTCATTAGTCAGTCAAAGTATGTACAGGACATACTTACAAGATTCAAGATGACTGACTGTAGGGTTACAAAGACACCCATAGCCAGAAACCACTCCTTTGGTCCTGATCTTGAGGGGGAGTGTGTTGATGAACATCTCTACAGGGCTATGATTGGGTCATTTATGTACCTTACTGCTAGTAGGCCTGATATTATGTTTGCCACACGTATATGTGCAAGATATCAAGCCAACTCCAAGATGTCACACCTAATCACTGTCAAAAGGATTCTCAGATACCTCAAAGGTGCTCCAAATCTAGGCCTTTGGTATTTAAAGAATTCAGACTTTAATATGTATGCTTATACAGATAGTGATTATGGTGGCTGCAACATGACTACAAAGTCAACATCTGGGGGATGTCAATTCCTTGGTGGAAGGATAGTCTCTTGGCAATGCAAGAAGCAATCCTGTGTGTCTGCATCAACTGCTGAAGCTGAATACATTACTGCTGCAAGCTGCTATGCTCAAGTGCTTTGGATTCAGAATCAGATGCTAGACTATAGGTTCAACTTCAAGGAGACTCGCATCCATATAGACAACAACAGTGCCATCTCTATTACAGAGAATCCTATGCAGCACTCAAGGACCAAACACATCAACATCAGGTATCATCTGATTAGGGATAATTTTGAAAAGGGATTGATCAAACCAATCAAAGTTAACACAAATGAACAATATGCTGATCTGTTCACAAAGGCATTTGATGATCAGAGATTTAAATATCTTGTATCAGCTATTGGGATGATTAACTTTGAATAGATTTTCTTTAATAACTTAATCAACTTTATTTCCTAAAAATTGTGTGTCCTAAGTTGTCTATTAGATCACCTCATAAGCCCAGTTCTTGTTGGAAGAAAACTAACTTTTAACTGATATTCCTTAGATTTGTGAAAATTTACCTTCGGAAGAACTCATATTGCCTTCGGAAGAAATTTATGTCTTTAAATCATTTAACAGCTTATCTAAGATTTACCTTCGGAAGAAATTCTTGGAGTATCTTCCGAAACTTAAATTTGTATATAAGCACTTAAATGCATTCAAAGAACAAATATCTTCCAAAAGCAACTAAGTCTCGGAAGACTTATTCACTTCTTTCGAAGCCAAATTTTCAAAATTCTTTGAAATATCATCTGAAGCAAAAACTGCCTTCGGAAGCTTTGCTACAAAACTTCCAAAGCCAAAATTGTCTTTGGAAGTTTTACAACTTCCAAGAAACAAACTTTTTGGGTGCCTTTTTCAGAAGTAGGACCCACTTGATGATTTCAAAGTTTATCTTTTTGTCATAACTTTGTCTCAAATCCACAACATATATCTTCCAAACGATTCTATTTCGTCTCTCTATTCTCACTGATCCTTACCCTAAATTTACCCCAAATTTCATCTTCTTCTTCCTTTCTTCACTATAAAGCTTCCTCAAATGGCCAACATTGACCGTCACAACGACCCTGATTTTTCCATGCACCTACACAGGCAACATAATCAGGTTTACACTCTGAGAAGGATCCAAGCTTCTCAGATGTATGTAGGTACCTTTCTTCATCTCACTACTTCACATCCCTTACAATTGATCCTCCTCTCTATGAGGATCAGTTGCTTTAGTTCTGGAGGACCTGTCAAGAGGTCACCATGGACGGGGAGAAGGAACTGTCTACTACAGTGCAGGGGAGGATAGTTTTCATCACTTCGGCCATCATAAACACCTATTTGCAGCTGGATGATGAAGCAGGTGTGCTGTCCTTTCCCAAATATGTTGTCAACCTCCCCTTTCAGCAGATGGGCTTTGAAGGTGACTTCTCAGTTAAAACCTTCAGGAAGGGGAAGGTCTCATCTCAATGGAAATACCTCCTCCATGTCATCATTCACAGCCTTTCTAACAAGCATGAAGGATGTGATCAAGTTCCAAAAGACCTCTCCTTTATAGTCCATGGGATGGTACAAGGGGTCAAGTTCAGGTACTCTTAGTTTGTATATACTAATTTACTTGCAAACTTGGACTCCTTAGAGTATTACATGTTCCCTAGGTATGTTCAACACATTCTCAACTATGAGTTGGGACCACAGTTGAGGGGAACAGGTAATATTCTTAAAATAGGACAAATGAGGCCCGGCATCTTCAAAATATTGAAGAAGCCAACTGTTGGCTTCTCTGGAGTAGAAACAGCCCTTGTCCCAAAAATGTTTGAGCTCATTGCTTAGGGTGAAAACCTAGCAGCACCAGCCTAGTGTTGAACCAACACCCTCCACCTCTCAACCACCTCAAACATAGCCTACCATCACCATCACCTACAAAAGAAAATCCCAACAAACCCCTGCACTTGCTACTAAGCATATGCAGGCCCCTATATCAGAACCCATACAGGAGGAAGTGGAATCTCGAGCTCCCACTTCCCCTGAGGAGCAGACCACTCCCATCTTTCCACCATTCAGTGCTGAGGTTCCTCATGCTCAGCGTGATGAGCTCACAACCCCACAAACAGCCTTAAGCCATCACTTTGAGTCTCCATACTCCAGTGATCAACCTTCTAGAGAAAACTACCATCCCCAACCTCTTGATCTAAACCGCCCCATTCCCAGCCTTGACTTCTATTCTGATGAAGATTTGGGCTTCAGTGAGTACCATGAGTCTTTCCTCTCTTCCCACACTCAAGGAGAGATGAGTACTCCAGCTTCCCCATCTCTAGCCCATATCAGCAACCCCCAACTAAGGTGGATCGTCCTGAACTTATTCAGGAAATCCATATGGCAGAGCCTATCACTTTTGCAAGTGATAACATCACTAGGAACTCTACCATGGCAACCCAGCCTCTTGACACTTCTCTGGAAGTTGTCATTGGGCAGGGGAAATCCAGCAGCCAAAAAACCCATGCTGGTGGTGAGGAAGAAGACGTAGGTCCAATTCTCTCATCCCCCAATGATTCTTCATCTGAAGATGAGGGGAGTCTGCAACAAAAGGTGCACAAACTGTCACATCTTTGCACCTATTTTGTTTCAAAGATATCTCACCAGGAATCTCAGGTGACTATCTTACAGAAGAGGGTCAATGACCAGTAACTTGAGATCACCGATCTCAAGGGCAAGTTGGCTGAGAGACCCATGAGGACAACTCATCCAGGTCCACAAGAACCTGTGGATGTCATGGATCAATCTCCCAGCTCACCTATGCAAGAGGGTGATGCTACCAAAAAGGGGGAGAAAATTCTAACAATCACAGAACCTAGGAGTTCTTCCTAGAGTATGGACATAGAGGAATCACCATCCTCTCTTGCAGATGTTCATACTCAGCAACCTCCTTTAGATAGTGATCTACATTTGCTCATTCAACAACTGTTTGATGAGGGAATACTAAGAGCAATGTCTGCCCCTTCTAAGAACCCAATCTGGGGTTGGGGGTATGACAGTAATAGGAGAGCTCTTGTGATCTCTAGAGCTCAGGGTCAACTAGAAGTTCTCAACATTTCACACCTGAAGTTCTATGAGAGCATCAACTTGGTAGATTTGCCACTTGTCAACCCAAGCAATAACAGACAAGCAGCAAGATTGGCAGAAAGAATCCAAGACAGGGTGCTAGAGGAGTTTAAATTGAGATCAAAATTATATAGACAGAGGCTAGCAGGTGAGATCTTTGGTAAACAGGATGTTGAGGTAGACCTGGAGATTAACTTTGAAGGGAAAACCTTAACTAAAGGCCCAGAGGTTGAACCTGTGAACCTTGAGACAGGATCTCCCTCTGCACCCATTATCCTCAGTGAAACACCAGCTGGTGATGGTGTTTCACAACCACTCTCTGGCTAGAGCTTGACAGCTGAACCAGGCAATGAAGGCCAAAGCTCTCTCCAGCCTGAGTCACCAAAGCCTGTGGTTGACAAAGGCAAAAGGAAACTAACTCCCGAGGAGATTGAGGAGGAGAAGAGAGAGAGAGAGGAAGAGGAAGATGAGGGGAGAGAATTCAAGTGGTTCCCTAGGGTTTATGGAAGCTGCAATCAGGGCAGCTAGGCTAAACTACCTAGGAACCAGAAACTATAATGTTGATGAACTCATCTCTCTCCCCTTAGATGAATTGAATGAACTGGCAGACATAGAGTTGTCAAAGGAGAGGAAGGAAGCAGAGGATGAAGCATTGCTCCTCAAGCACAAGGAAGAAATGAGGCTGAAAAGACTCTACAAAAACATTCATGTCCTCTCCCCAGTTTAAGAAAGTCCTAAGCAAGAGACTGTGGCCACTGAACAACCTCAGGTAGCAACTGAAGAAGAAAGACTAAGATGATCAGCCACCTGAGTGCCACAGGTCTCTATCAGGCAGATGCACTTCTTCCCTTACCATCTAAGTACATATTATTTGAATACAATAAACAGATGGAAGAAAAAGCTATAAGAGAAAAACAAGCTGAAAAGAAAAGATTAAGGGAAGAAGCTGTAAAGTCCAGAAGGGAGAGCTGGTGGACTTGAATTCTCCACCAAGTCCAGCTCAACCTAAAGTTGAGGTGAAGTATGAACCCACTAAGACAACACAACCTGAACCTGGAGCTGCATCTCAGCCAACTTCATTTTCTGATCCATAGCAGGGTCCTCCTCTCTCTCCTTCTGAACCTGTGAGAGAGGAGATCCTAACTGAGGGGGACTCAATTAAACAACCTGGTATTCAAGGCCAGTCCCCTCAGTTAAAATCATCAGGGAAAAGAAAAACGATGGCCAGAAGATCATCCTCAAGGAAGAAGAGAAGAAAGGCATCCACCTCCTAACCTCAGGATAAGTCAGAGCATCCTGAGGGAGTGCATGAAGAGGTCTCCAAACAAACTCCAATCATAGTAGAGCCTCTTGCTATTAGAAGACAAATTATGTCATGGTCTTATGATGAAGATCAAGATAGATGGTATGTCATAAGAGATTAGGAAGGCATGCATGTCTATTCCTCAGAAGACATGCTCAATCTTCCTCTGCATGATCTCTTTAACATGAGAAGGTTCTATGTTAGTCTGAAGGATCCAGACCTAATGATGAAGAAAGGTATGCTAAGGATCCTAATATGGACTATCAAAATCTGAAGAACTTCTCTGTTTTGGTAGCATCAGCCTAGGGGGAGTTTGTAAGATCATCTGAAGATTATGAGGCTGATGCAACCAACGAGCCAGAATAACCAAGTCTTCCATGCATGTACTAAGGAACAAAGATGAACTAGCTTTGGAAGTCTTACACTCTCAAATGTGTCTAAGTGTAAGATCTTTCGAAGCTAACAGTTCAGAAGGAGTTACTTCGGAAGTTTCACAGTCAAACAGAAAAATATTCTAAGTGTGAAATCTTCCGAAGCCAAAGACTAGCATCTTCCGAAGCCAAAGATGAAATCTTTCGAAGCTTCAGAGACAAATTCTTCCGAAGCTATGAAGACTGATTTCTTTAGAGGACAGATAAAATATTCTTTCTCTGAATGAACTTTTGATAAAGCTGACACACTTTCCGCTGCATGCTTTAGTGGTTCACCTACTTTACACAAGTTGGTGAAACTTCCATGCTTTATCAAAAAGTAGGAATGGTCTTTGTCTGTAACTTACCGTACTTGTTCGTGTAGACTTTTTGTATTAAGAAAAGTCAGTGAGCTATGGCATGTCATAGTCACTAGTCAGAAGGCAATCTGCCTTTTGACTTTAGATTGATCTTGTTGTCTAGATTAGTCAAATCCCAACTGTCTTTACATGTAAGTGACGGTTGTAGGTTGAAGTATAAAAGTGTCTCAGGTCCTTGTAATTTATGTATGCTTTGTAACACTTGTAAAAGAACTTGAGATCAATATACAACATCCTTGAAAACCAATCTTGTGTTTTTTTATTGTTCTTAGTTCTGTCTGTTTAATTTACTTGTATTCTTAGTATCATCTATTTTAAGTTACCAGTTCCCTATTTGAATTGTTAAGTGATCTAAGATCTCTCCTCAGTGTGAAACTAAATATTAAGTACCCTTACCTGGTCCTGCAGACTTCTCACCCACTTGCAAACACTTCATATCTTCTAAATTTGTTGTTACGAATATAGGAAACATCATGTTCTTAGTCATGGCAGCTGCTAGGAATTCACCCTTGGTGGGGTGGAATGCCTTACATACTCCACTAATCATAAAGGTAACCCCTTTGTCTTTTAGTTGACCAAGGCTAATAAGAATTGAGGTAAGCATGGGAACATAGTACACTTCAGTAATAACATGACTACGACCATCAACAAGCAACCTAACATTCCCACAACCCTTAACTTCAAGTCTATAATCATTCCCAAGTTTTACTTTGTGCTGATATGACTCATCTAAATCAATGAACCACTGCTTTGATCCTGTCATGTGATTTGAGCATGCAAAGTCTATGAACCATATGCATTTGCTCCCTGGACTCCTTTCTTCTTCCTTTTGAACCATTGGTGCCTGTGTCTCAGCTTCATATTTCTCCAAATCAACAGTAGCCATGAGTACAAATTCTTCATTATCTTCATATTCTGTATAATTCAGAGTCCTACCCTCAATAGGGCACTCATATTAGAAGTGCCCAAACTGATGGCACTTGTAGCACTCCATATTTGATTTATAAAATTGACTTTTATTGTAGTTGGATTGAGACTTTCCACCACCTCTTCCTCTGCCTCTAGACCCCGAACTACGGCCTCTTCCCTTACCTCTACCAGCACCTTGATCTGCTTCAGTCTTCAAGACTTGTTCTTCATTGCTCTTTCTCCTTAACTTTTGTTCATGAACTAAGAGTGAGCTTTGAAGTTCATCTACAGTCAAAGCATCCAAGTCTTTAGTTTCCTCGAAGGTACACACGACAAGTTTAAAGTTCTCAGTCAGAGTCCTGAGAATCTTTTCTACAATTGTGACATCTGTCATAGTGTCTCCTGCATTAAGCATGTTATTGGCTATGGTCGTCACACGACCAAGATAGTCGGAGACACTCTCCCCCAACTTCATTTCTAATAGCCTGAATTCTCTCCTGAGTCTCTGCAGTTGAGCCCTTTTGACCCTAGTGTTCCCTTGATACTTCAATTTCATGGCATTCCAGATCTGTTTGGTTGTCTTCTTCTCGGTCATGGTTCTGAGTATCGACTTGTCAATTGATTGGAACAGGAAGTTGCAGGCCTTTAGATCCTTGAGCCTATTTTTTTCATAGTTCTTTTGCTGCGTAGCGGTGGCCTGTTCTCCTGGTTTGATCACCGTATATCCTTCTTCCACGACTCACCAATATTCTTTTGATCGGAGGTAACATCTCCATGACCATACTCCAATGGTCATAATCTCCATCAAACTTTGGAATGTTAGAATTCTGAAACTATCCTGTTTCCTCCGCCATTGATGTTCACTCTCAATTCCTCACAAGAACACGCTTAATTTGATATGATTTCGCTCTGATACCAAATGTTGAATCACAAATGGTATAAACACACAAATAATCTCACCAACTGATGCTTCTCATTGATAATAAACCAAGCTTAAATAAGAAAATACAGCTCCACGATCCTAACGTTCATAAACGACTTACCGAACAATAAGGAAATGACTAATTCAAACAAAAGACTCAACCAAATCTAACTAACTGTGGAAATAGATAAAGCAAACAATAAATACCCAAATGACTTGACTCCGGTTCACTTAAATTCGGCTTAAGTGACCCGGTATATTCCCAATACGATTTGGGTATCTTATTTTTTTTCTGATCTTCATCTTCATCTCACAATTTAAGAGATCTGAACAAGAAATGCCTCCATACTTGGGGTAAGTGTTGACAAAACTGAGAGCACTGCCTGGTACGGTTTGGAGTTTGGGTGGGTTTCCAGATGGAGATGGAGGAATCAACATGACGATGGAAGTCGATAGTAGACCGGAAGAAGGAGAATGTAGTATGTTCCTATTAGGTGAGATACTGAGATGGATTTTAGTTTGAATTTTAAATTCAAAATCAGATCTGATGACATCATTAATAGAAGACATTAAGGCTTTATATTTAGTATAGCAATAATAACTTGTATGTTATGCATTAAGAGTTGTAAAAATCTTAATTTGAAAAGTTTTTATGAAAAAGACTATTTTACCCTTCCTATATGCATATTAATATAGTATAGATTACGAGATGATGGTTTCGATACAAATTATGTGTTATTTAAAATCATGATAACAGATCATGTGCGATGATTAATTAAATGAGAGGCTAAGATTGGTTACATATCATCAATTAGTAATTATAATGAGATTAAGGGTAATTTAGTCAATTTTAATATTAATTACGGAATTAACTTCTTATGTTCCTTAAATAAGGAAGAGAAGTTTTATATTGACTTTTTTATGGAAAGTTATTTTCATCAATTTAATTAACTAAAATAACTTTCATATACATTATTATTGTTTTAAAACAATTATATCATAAAATCAAACATTTTTTAATCTTTAATATGCATATAATACTGATATACTTTTTTTAGAGAAAATAGTTTTTTTAAATGTTTACAAATGTGCTATGATACAAATTAAACTGTGCTATTATCGTGATTAAATTGTGCTATTATCGTGATTAAATTATGCTATTATCGTGTTTTATAAAAACTATTGAAGAACAAGTAAAAACAAACTCTTGAAAGAAGAGTAAAAAATAACACTACATGATACTAAAACAAGAGTTAATCAAATAAAAATAACACTTGTTAGGGCCAAAACAACACTTATTAAGTGTCAGAATAACACTTAATAAAATTGCACTAAGGTGCTATTTTTACAGCAATATGCTACAATAGTATTAGATAGTGTTATACCTATAATAACATATTTATTTATATACAACATACATAATATCACATTAATATATTGTTAAAAATCTTATAAAGTTAAAATATAACTTATTGAACATAGCACATGTAACTCAAACATAGCACATATAACATAATTGTATGACTAAAACTAAAATATAACACATATAATATAATATGTATAGCTAAAAAATTAAACATAACACATATAACATAGTACGCATAACTAAAAAAATAAAAATCAAACATAGCACATATAACTAAACATAACACCTATAAAAATTAATCGTATGATAAGATAAAACTTGAAATCATGGCTATATGAAATTTAATAGCACCTAATGAAATACCATTTATATCGTGCTATTTTGGACATATGTTGCGCTACTTTGCTCATATGTATTATTCTAATTGTTTGAAAGTACGTAAATATTTTGTGTTGTGTTTTGATGAATATATTTGATAAATATTAAGCATATTAATGTTAAAACTTTAATATATTAATCATATATGAATATCATTTAACAAATAATACATCATAAATGATATCATGATTTTAGGAATTTTCATAAACAACCTGATTTCTATATGACAACTATACCCTTGATAAAGAATTAATAGATATGACATCTAGCGTAATCATATTGGCTCCTATGGTTTTTAGGCTACATATTATTTGTATTTGATCCTCCTCCTATATTATGATACATATGTATGTACAAAGTTAGTTTAGATAAATCTAAAACAACATGTGTCCATGAGATGATGTACATTTTCATGTACACAATTCTAAAGGTGTATATATTTTTGTTTCGCACATTGTTAGTGTATTGGGAGGTCTTACAACTGATTCTAGTTTTCGGTTATCATATAAGATATATATGAACATTAATATACTCAGGTGTATATGTTCTTTTAGTTAGTAAGAAAAACCATCCATATGTATATGTTCTTTTAGTTAGTAGGAAAAACCATCCATATAATGTGCATGATATCGCATAAGGTTATAACTGTTCATATGTTGTTGTTAACACTTGTCATGGTTTACATGTTGACGATAACAATTCGTATGTTTCCTTGTATCACATGACACCACCTTGAACATTTCCAGGTGTGTCACACTATGATCATATAACTTCACAAACATTAATCCTTTAAAATGAAACATGAAAGGTATGAAGGGTTATGAAGAACACCATCATACAAGTGTTATTTTATGTGATAGTAAGTATATATATGTATATATATGCATTTTTTGCATGGAATGTGTTAGAATAGAGAGGAATAGTGCATGTAATATAAACTATGATGGTGTAATATTATGTATTGATGCATGACATCCAAAATAGTGGCTTACCAAAAGGGAAATAAGGATGAAACTTGAATGTTCTTGCAAAAAGGCCTTAAACTCCAAGTGTTTGTGGGTTTGATTTTAAGGATGCCAAAGCCGAAAATGAGAGGGATAGAAGAGTGTTTTTTTGTTGGTGCAAGTGTTCTTTATTGCCTAAGGCTTCTATTTATAGCGTAGGAAGGCTTGATTTCCACCACAAATGTTGGTCAAATGCAATGATATGTAACTAGCAATGTTTTCACGACCGGTTCGGGTTGGCCGGTCTGAACGGGGTTCGGCGTGGTTAACGATTAATCACATGTGACTCGTTTTGTGTTGAACTAACTTGCCAGATGGAAACAAACCGGAGGTCGAATCAGCGAGTCGCGGGCGAACGGTCGAACCTGTATCTCTCCATTTTTGTGACCATAAAATGATCTTTCAAGTGATATTCAAAATCACATTTAAAAGGTATAAACAATCAAAATCGAAGAATCCTACGGCTATCGAACATGTTCTGTGCAAGGAGCCTAAAGAAGAAGAAGAAGAAGATAATTAGGGAAAGAGAAGAAGAAAACGAAGATTGGGAGAGTAGAGAGAGTTGAAAGTGGTGGCTCTCTCTCTCTAAGCTAGGGTTATAGAATTTTAAAAATATATAAGTTTGTATATTTTAACAATATATTACTTTCTGTACTTTTTAATATTCTACTATTAATAAATGTCATCCGGTTCTTAAATCCGGTCCAACTAGTGAATCTTTAAGTCGTCCGGTTCATTGTTCGATTCGATTCTCAAAACATTGGTAACTAGTTAAGCATGTGCAAGATTTTCAAAAGAAATATGGTGTTGGGGATGGTGTTCTTAGTTGAATTCAAGGGAAGAAAGAAAGGTGATGACAAATTTGATGATGTGTATGTATGGTAGAGAAGGTGGGGCATGAGTGGGGCTTGTGAAATATAGTAGGTTTTTTATATATAATTATCTAGTTTTTCTATAAGGTTTTAGTAACCTATGCCAAGATACATATATATATATATATATATATATATATATATATATATATATATATATATATATATATATATTCATGTATTTTATAAAAATGTAGGTGATTTTGAATGAAAAATATATATGTACATATTTTTATAAAAATAATCATGCATTTCCGTTGTAATTGCATAAGATGGATTAAAAATAACAAAACAATCACTTGCGAAATAAGAATTGCCTATAACATATGTATATATATATATATATATATATATATATATATATATATATATATATATATATATATATAGAGGGGTATTCAAATAAGAACCATTCTTTTGTAAAAACTAAAAGAACCATTAATAACCATAGATTATGTTAATCAATGGCTGATATTAAAAGGGCAATTTAGTAATTTTAAATAGTTTAAATTAAGCAGATGGATAGGTAGGAAGGATAGAATTGGTATTTCATACTCAATTTTGGAAACTGCCTACCAGAACAATACGGGATCAATTACTCAAATTCTTCAAAACTTCCTCTCCTAATTTGAAGAACGCAGATCATCTAGCATCAGATCACCGAGAAAATTCGACAAAGCCATTTCTTGATTTGAAGAAATCAAGATAATCACGCTCGATTCATCTGCTCATCAAGTATATTTTCGTTCCCTGAATCGAAGAACAAAAGACTACTAGGCTCTAAATCCCCCCTTATCCGAATCGAAAATCCCGCATCCTTAGTGACTCAGTAGAGCTTTTCACACAAAATCGAAAGAGGTAGATCTATTGCATCGTCTACAACATGTCTCTTGATTTGAAGAAGACAAGACCCTCAGACTGATCAATCCACCCTCTGAATTTCATTACATCGTCTCTTGATTTCAAGAATAGAAGACCATTGGAGACTTCATGTCACACCGTCAAAATCCACGTGCGGAGTTTTACCGCGAGGCATTTGAACAAACCAGGATCACAGTCAATAGTTACTTAGAACGACACTATATGCCACATTAAAAATAAAACCAACCAAAGTTCAAACTTTAAAACCATGCGAAAGCGTTTTGTAAATAAGACAAACCCAAAATATAAAAATGCATATTTGGCAAAACATGCGCCAACCCAAACATTTAAACACTCGTAAATAGATACCAACAAACATGGATTTAAAATAGAGTCTTAGAATGCATGCTGGAAGCAGAGTTAACAACCTGAGAATAGCATACTAAAATGTCAACACAATGGTTGGTGAGTTCAAGAGTTTGCGTTTATCATAAACAATAAAATTTACATAACATAAGAAGTGCATTGAAATATATAGCTAGTCTATATTCACAAGTAATAACCATAGTGATTTCGCGATCGAAGCTGACTGTGTTGCGTTTGTTGCCTCCCATCACGACTTACCAGGTCGTGACGATATTTGTGTCTAGGACAATATTGCACCCGTTTGACCTCGAGTCGCACAGGTGGGGCTCGTCAGACCCAGTAGTACTACCCAAGATTTCCCGCTAGTTACCATTATTAACGATCCGAAAGTGTGAGGACTTTCAAGGTATTAAGCACTATGTTAAAACATACACAACTTATAATAATAAAATAGCGTTTGAGTACAAGTATGCTACCTCCCCCAAGAAGAAGGTTTATAAAAATAGAGGGGCATGAACTCACCTAGTGTGTAAAGATAATGACTAAAGAGAACTGGTGATAGGTGCAAAGACAACCCTTCAAAGGTTACCTAGAACACGAGAGTACATAAGTACGTGTACACAGAATCATATTGAAACCCTAAGTGCTTTACAAACCAAAGAACTCAAAGTTTTAGAAGACAAGACACATTTGACCCAGTTGACCCGTTTGACCCGTTGGTGACATTATAGGTGAAATTCCATTCAAACAAGCATAACAGCCTATCACACGTGATTAACATACAAACTAATTACATATAACACTTCATTAACCACATGTACTAATTAGATCATCATACAGCCAGATATCATACAAGTCATGTGAATCTCAAACTATTATCATGCTCATAACATCTATAACACAAATAATTCACCATACAACGATCAAATCACGCATCACATGCCATGTGAAGCCACTCACGACTTCACACCCTAAACCCTGCCAATCCTATTAAGTAGGGGCCTCAGATTTGCACGTGTATATGATGATCATTAACATACCAATTTTCCATAGCTCATATCATCCAAAATGTTCATTCTTAATCAACCATCAATCAACAAAAGTCCTAGCTTACCTATATGACTCATGCCATGATTTTTCCACAAACAGGCCAAAACAGGTAACAAACCAAATCAATATTCATATAACCTAAAAAACACATTTAATCACCTTAGAAACCATCCATGAACACACTAGCATGGTCCTAATGTCTCAAACATGCTCAAATCATCCAATTCAAGGATTTGTATAATTAAAGTTTCCCTTTTGGGAAAGTACATCTCAAATTCATCAAACTCACACTACATTCATGAATATACCATTTGCATACCAAATTAAGTCCATAAAAATATCTAGACATGATCAACAACATCTAATCGGCATGTTTCATCAACATTCAACATCAAAAGTTACTATTTTTAGCAAGGTAAGAACTACAATGTGCATTCTCGATTTCCCAATGTTCATATCAATAATCTAGCATCTAATTATCATTATAAACACATCCATAACATTCATACATCATCAAATCATCAATTCATGCAAAATAAAGTTACTATTCTTAGTAACCTATGAACAATGAATCAAAATCGAAGCTTTCTTGCATAATCGACGTTAACTAACATATATACAATCCAACTAACATATTAACATCAACAAACAACCAAGAATCAACCTTCAATTGCAGGTTTCGAACTAGGGTTTGGCCAAGACTAAAAATCCATGGAAACCACAAAGAAACTAACCTATAATCACGTAATAGGTGAGAATTGAAGCCTCTAACGTGTTGTAGTTCTTGGAATCGACCAAAACCGAAGCACAATTACTTGTTCTAGACTGAATTCGCAGGTGTGTGTGTGTGGAGATGATGATCACGGCCGAGAATGGTGTGGGGACTAGGGTTGGGATTTTTGTTTTATTTAATAATCCATAACTACCCTTTTAACCCTTATAATTTGTATTTTATTAAAACTAAGCTTTTAATTACTTTTTAAAAGGTTTAAACTTAAAATAATAAGCATATTAACTAACAATAATAATCATATGCATTATCTTCACTAGATACAAAACATACGGATTAAACACACACGTTTCCACGTTACGCGATAAAATTCACAATTAATATTTAAATCGCATAATCACAACCAATAACCAACATTATTAGTTGAATAATTATCTGTTTATCATTATTAATTATTATTAAGTCACCAACTTTCAACGACAACTAGTGTGTGCTCCCAATACGTGTATGCAAGACTTAACGGAACTAACGGAGTTTGGTAATGGAAAATTACCGGATGTCACACTTCAACCCCTTATACCTGAGTTAAACTTCCAAGAACCACAATGAGTTAGTAAAGTTTTCCCTATAAAACCCTAAAAGGTATGTCTATTGTATTGCTTTGAATTTCTGATTTTGAAGCTTTTCTTTAAATCTAGGGCTAAAATTTCTTTATTCCACTTTATTTAGAGGATTTTTTTATAGTTATAGGGCTGAAATATGTTTTTGGCTTTTTCTAGTCGATATTTGATGTTGTTGTTTGTGGATATCAATGTATGCTGGTAGTAATTTTCTTTCAGCAATTAGGACTAGGTTAGGTTTGAACCTTAAAATCATACCATGTTATTAATCAATGAATGTGAGGTGTAGTTGGTTAGGGATTAACATTGTTGACCTGTATGTTTGAAAATTTTCTTGTTTTTGCTATATATGTTGTTTAGTATATACTATTGTGTATCAAGGAAGATAGAGATTTTCACTAATTAGGTTGCATATTCCTTAAAAAATTGAGAATTCAAATTGATCCTTGCATTCGAATCGATTACTGAACATGTTTGTAGTGTATTGGCACACGATGAACTGCAACAGTTGAGTATGCATCGTCACATTAGCATCGGTAGGTGATACAAATGCTTATTGGTTTTTAAGTTATGAATATGGATTATGGGTATATCAGTTATGTAAGGTCAACTTGTTGTAATAAAGTGCGGTTTCATTAAACATGAACTTTTGATTTCCAATGGGATCCATACATTTTACTTATTACATATGTGCATTATTATTTTAGAGTGCATAGATGCACTATGATATTGGAGTGCATACTTCTAATTGTAGAACCAATGGTACAATACTATAAAACTATTAGTGTGTTTCTAGTTGATGTTTATATATATATTTATGAAAGATGTCTGCTATATTATATATTTAGTAGAATATATGTCTCACGAGTTATGAGCAGTTGTTTCATCTTATACTAGTCAAATTAAAAAAATTATTAAGAAGGAATCATTTCAAACTAGAACAACAATTTAAAAGTGGCAAAAAAATCCATTGTTTACATGTCATTTCATTTAAGAGGATGAATACTGCTATAGTTCATTTTTCTTTTATACGTATTGTAACTCTTTCGTAATTTGCATTTGTTATCACAGGGGCCATCGGGTAGTGATGCTGAAGAACCTTGGCATGCAAAGCTTTTAGGATTCATGATGTGATATAGTTTTTGTTTGAAGTATTTTATTGGTTATCTTCCCACATCTCATTATTAATCTATTACATAGAGTTATTGACTAATGAAGCATGTCCTTTTATAGTTGATAAATGAAGACCACCCATAGTAATATATCATTTGATCCTTCAACCATTAGTAGTGGTTACCACTTGTATTGATCCTTCAACCATTATTTTATTTTGTTAAAACGACCTATGTTACTGTTAGGTTAAATTCTTGCATGATTGCCACCTTTATTTTGTTGGATTATACAGACCGGTTATGATACATCCCAAAACTATTCTTGACTCTACATGTTGTTTTAGAATTTCTACTAATCAGATTAGGTTGAACTTCATCTAATCGAATATGATTTGTTAGTTTTGAATGACGGTTGTTATTTATAACTCATGTAATGCAAGTTTTAGCTCTCCGTTCATCAACGTATACAAGTAACAATGCATATATCCGGTGGCTCCATTGCAATTATACATTAATGCACATACTGCAATCTTGCATTAACCCATGTAAAAAATTGTGCATAGATGCATATATACTCATATTTTGCTTCTTACATAATCAATTGATTTAAAATATGTAGTATTATAGGCTTACAATTGTCACTTAATTCCAATTTTACATTAAATTATACGCAATGTTGGTAATGCCTACAAGTATGCATAATATACTATTATATATTATTTCTCTGACTTAGAAGTTAAGAAGGGAGCCGGTGGAAGTGGTTTTAATCATGTGTCTCTATTTTGGGGGTACTGGAATTCGACTCCTCCCCTGCTGCTTTTCACATGCGTGTGGTTTTTTTCAAACCACCAAATCACCAACTTTATAACTTTGTTTCATATTTGCATTTAGTTCGAATAACAATTTTAATAATCCATGTTTTTTATACTTAGACTCAGTTAACAATATTAATGTCCACGCACATGGCATCGACAAGAACACCACTTTTTATATACATTCTATTGAGAACACGATTTTAAACGAACTTAGTTAGTGGCGTGATGGTGTTGGGCTTTTCTAGCATTTCATGCATCTATGCACATTTTCTACGTGTCCTCGTAAAATGCATATATGCAAATCCACTTAAATTAAACACACTTACACACCTTCATGTCGTTCTTATCAATAGGAAGTTCATCTCAACAGCTCTATACACATCCTCTAACAACCAAATCACACATCATCCAACATAACCACAACTAAGTTTAAATTTTTACGATTTTGAATTCAATCATATTGCTTTGAATTAAAATCACCTAGTTTTGAATACAACTAAAAATTCAAATATCAAGAACATGTCTACTGGTTTGTTTACATATAAAAACTACATATCATGAAATAAAAAATATACTTGTGTCATCCTATTTAAATAATGTGTCAAAAGATTAGTCATTCATAAAATTATCAACCTGACCCTCGTGTTCATAATTGCAATCAACTTCTTGAATGGACTCCTTTTATTCTGATTTGGAAATTCAAACATCAACGTTCCTGTATTTGATATATGGCTATTCAATGCGATATCTTTATTACGAGACGCCATATCAAACATCATTAGGTCGTTGGCTTCTATACGATTAACATCCTCAGGAATATCTATTGAGCTTGTTGCACCCTTCTTTTCGTTCAAAACATTTTCATTAGCAACACTAGTGTCAATTTCATGAGCGCCTGCCGAACCCGATCCGAGTCCACCTTCCCCATCTAGAAATAACACCAATAAATCACATGATTAGGATGAAATGAATGATTAGGATTAATTGTCTGGAAAATAAAACACGTAGAAAATCGTTTGATTAGGATGAACAATCTGATTAGTTGAGAAAAAAATTAAGCAGGTTGGTTTTGAAAAACAAGCATTACCCGTTATACATTAGCTAATCTTCGACAAGAATCAAATGCTGGACAGAGGAATGGATTTCGTTTGGTTGTGGATGAATCTCATGATTAATTAGATGGAGTGAACCTTAACCTTTTATTTGCACATAATTGTTCTTGAATCGCAAGTCTTCAGATTCATTAATCGGAGGGTTCATTTGAAGAAGAGAGGAAACAGTTAAAGATTTTGTAGCCCACTAAGTTGTATTTCATTTATTAAATTACCCTTTTGCCCTTTTATGTAATTAATAAAAATTAATATAAGTAATGTAATTAAAAAATTCTCATTGGTGGGTGTTGGTTCTTTTGGTTTTTTACAAAAAAAATAGTTTTCATTTGAATGGATCCATATATATATATATATATATATATATATATATATATATATATATATATATATATATATATATATATATATATATATATTCGTGTATAAACGTTGAAGACTTTTATAAAAATATCTAGGTTAAAGTCTAATCAAAAAATAATTAATTTTAAAATAATAATATATCATATTATTTTGATGGAACTATATATTTAATATTCTTTAAATGTGACTTGTATGCTCATGTATTTACTTGTATTACATCGGGTATTGTATATATCTCACTATGTCATCACTATTGATCATGAAATATAAATATACGCATTAAATTTCAATACCTTGTAGTGCATATTATTGTATTGACCTAGTTTGACTTAAGTAATCCCTAATATCACATATCTGTAAGAATTTAAAATAGATAAGCTTATGATCAAGACCTGATAATTTGAGTTGTCACACAAACTAAGAGAGAAAGAAAAACATGAAAGAGAGAGAGGGAACCATCTAGGGTTTCGGTGGTCGGGATAGCTCCAGCGAGCCTTTATCAGTGAGTGGGGGTGACTAGAGCACACATGAAGGTAGGTTTCCCTACTGGTCACAAGGTGGTGGTGGTTTAGGTGTCTTTGTGGTAGTCGTGAGGTTCTCGAAGTCGATAGTAGTGAAGCCTCTAGTGGCAACAACCACAACAGCCACCCCTTCCTATTCTAGTGGCCCTAGTGGTGGTGTGGTGTTGTTCGACACCTTTAATGACGACAATGAAGGTGCCGGTGTTTTGCGATGGTGGTTGTGGGTTCCGGTGGTGTTGTTTGGTGGTTCTCGTTCTTGATTATGTACGATGGTGGTGATAGTCACTGAAAACAGCAATGGTCCGCAACTATGATAGTGGTTGTTTGTGGCTAATCGAAGCTATTAGGGGAAATCTATGGTTGCCTATCGAAAACCCTTCTTGGGCGACTCCGGTGGCGGCAGCTAGGGTTCCAACCGACTTCCAGTAAACTATAAGCATCAAAATTTGCACCTGCATGGCATCATTATAACCTTAATCTACAAGATGAGAAGTCCATTTCATGGTGCAGGTTTCCGGCGGTGGTGATTGAGGGCGGCTACGGTGGTCTTAGGCGGCGATATGGTGGTTTGTGGGGTTACCATACATGAGCAACACAAGATCCCCTTCTACATGTGTCTTAATCAACTAGATCTATAGAATTCAAGTGAGTTTTTATGTTGTAATTGTCAATATTAGGAGGATACATGTGATAATGGTTGCTATTGTGGTTGCATGTGAAATTATCAATGATATTTGAGGTCTTAAAGAATTCTGGTGAATTTTTCGACCAAAAGGCAGTTGTCGTTGGTGGCAAGTGGGCTGACAATGGCGGTTAAAGGTGGTACACAGTGGTAGCAGTGACGGTTCATGATGGCAAGGTCTTATTTGGTGAGGTATGCTAACAAGTTGATTATTTGGTGAAGTCTGATAACAAGTTTTATAGATTAGTTGTGTTTAGGTAACACTAGAGTGTTTGGATGTGAATATAGTGCATTTGGACACAGGTCACATGTGTAGTCAACCTATGGTCGAAGTTCATCAAACAAGCAATCGAATTAAGAAACGAGTGGGTACAAGTATACAAATCGAAGGGAAAGGTAAATCGCACGCTTACGAGTTCATACATAATATAATCAAACATGTGCGTTAAGCTTGATTTATAAAAGGGTCACAATAAATACGATAGTAAACAGAACAACAAATCAATGTTAGAACTTATAAACAAAAAATCATAACACTTATAATAAGTTAATTATATTTAAAAGTAACACCCTCCATACGCGATCATGACATAATTATGCGAAAATATATATTTACAAACTTAATTGGATATTAATTCTATAGATGAAATAAACATGATTATTGACAAGTAGTAATAATACTATTTTATCAACGTTATTTTTAATTTTAATGTATAGTATTATATTATTGGTATTATTTAATCCTTAACATACATGTACACTAAAACTATCATCAATGATTTTACATCTAACGTTACTATTATACTATTATTATTGATGTTTGTTGGGTTCAACAATTGATAAACTGAAGCTTTCCAAATCACAATCAAAGCCAACTAAAGATCTCGTTGTACAAGTTCAGAGACCAAGTTGATTAACAGAACAAAACAAACACAAGACAAAGTCAACATCAAGACCAGAAGAAAAGTCAAAATTAGGTCATGATGTAATAACATTATAAATAGAACAACTAGTGCCACTTGTAAGGTGTGGTTCTTGCAAAGTGTGTGAGGGCTTGTAGTTCTTAAGTGTGTGTTTTTCATGGTGTAAATCACCACCCAAGGAGAAATTCTCTCCTTTGGGTGGCTTTGATATTCATCCATGTTTGTATATGTTTCTTCATTGTAATTTGTTATTCAACATCAATGAAATCATAACATTATACATTACACACACATCTGTGTTCTTCGATTCACACACTTCCACCCTTCTTTAATTTTGAATTCTTGGATCTGAAACTGATGAATCCTAAGATCCAAGCTTAACGAATCTGAAATATTGATTCAGCAAAGTGGTCAGAGCTGTTGGTTGCTGGGTTCATGTATGTTTCAGATCTGTTTTCATCTTTAAAGGTGTTTACAAAAAGAAGAAAATCAGAAAAATGAAGAACAAAGCATCTGTTCATCAAAAACTCTTCTGTTCATCAACAAAACACAAACAAAATCAGCAAATATGTTCTTGTTTGCTTCGAATTGAAGTTGATAAATCATTCCTCACATTATCACTTCAATTTCGGAGCAATTGTAACAGATCCAAAGCAAAATCAACAAAGAACCTGTATTTGAGCAGAAGAATTCAGAACCGAACATCTCGGGTCGATGATGAACTGTTTCAGACTTCGAACAAGGGGTAATTGATGCCGATTCTAATGTTTATCCAAGATCTCAGGTGTTCAATTACATGATTTCGAGGCTAACTACAAAGATCTCGAACAGATATAATTTGGATTGAACCTGAATTCAATATTCTCAAATGGATGATGAACAGGAAAGACAAATGCGGATGAAACACAAGCCATCCGCATTTCTCTCTTGCATCCGCATTTCCTACTGAAGCCATCAGCATTTGTCACTAAGGCAAGCAAATACGGATGAAGCAACAAACAAATGCGGTTAAGTAATTCTTCATCCTCATTAACTAATGCGAATGTTCATCTGACAAATGCGGATGCATTACCGGTCGATGCTCATGCAGACACAAAAAAAATGCGGATGAACATCACACAAATACGGATGACCATCAAACAAATACGGATGTTGTGCCAACAAATGCGGATGTGCATCATCCAAATGCGGATGTTGTGCCAACAAATGCGGATGATCATCTCACATGCGGATGTTTTGCATAACAAATGCGCATGTGTAATAAAGAAATGCGGATGTGAGCTCAAGAAATGCTGAAGTTACACAACCAATGCGGATGTGTAACTAAACAAATGCGGATGTTGGTTAACAAATGCTGATGTTGAACATACTAATGCGGATGTTTAACATGCCAATGCGGATGAGGAAGCACAAGACCGCGCTGCACGAAAATGGACATAACCTGGGCTACGAGCCTCTGTTTCCGACGTGCTACAAGTCAAAACGACCGTGGAAATGAGAGCTACGTCATGGTAACCTTACATAGGTGGGTTATCCAGTTATTTTTCCAAAATAAGGCCTCTAAATGGGTTTTTGGGCCACTTTTGTGTTTTTGAGCTTTGATTTCATTCCGTGCACAACATCAACAACATCTACAACAACATTAACATCAACATCAACCTCAATAACATCAACATCAACCTCAACAACATCAACATCAAAATCAACATCAACAACATCAACATCAACAACAAAATTATCAACAATAACAATATCAATGAACAGATGATGAACAGTTGACAACAACAAACAAGAAAACAAGAAACATGATGAATACGGATGATTGCAATCAACAGGCACTTCCAATTTCACATTCAACAGAAAAGAAGATATCAACCTTGGTCACATTATCCTGATCCATTCAAGGATTTGTACAACTGTTAGAAACTCTTTCTGAAGTACTTGGAACCATCCATTATCAAGTTCAGAGATTCAAAGAGTTGAAGTGTCTTCAAGACTGACTTATGTTCCTGATGTTGTTTATTGAAGTTCAAAGCCTCATCATATGCCTAATACATTCTAATCCTTTGAGTGTGATATGAACAAACAGTAATCCAAAAGTGATACACCTCATATCCAATACGTTAAGTATTCTCAAAGAGATTCTATCCTTTATCAAAAATATATTAGGAGAAGCTTAATCTGAGGGGGAGAACTACAGTGAACCGTGTTAGAACATCAATTGATCAAGAAGACATGTGACAGAGAAGATCTTCAAGTCAAAGTTTGGCAAGCATCAGTTTAGGGGGAGTATTGTTGGGTTCAACAATTGATAAATTGAAGCTTTCCAAACCACAATCAAAGCCAACTGAAGATCTCATTGTACAAGTTCAGAGACCAAGTTGATTAACAGAACAAAACAAACACAAGACAAAGTCAACAAGACAAAGTCAACATCAAAACCAGAAGAAAAGTCAAAATTAGGTCATGATGTAATAACATTATAAATAGAACAACTAGTGCCACTTGTAAGGTGTGGTTCTTGCAAAGTGTGTGAGGGCTTGTAGTTCTTAAGTGTGTGTTTTTCATGGTGTAAATCACCACCCAAGGAGAAATTCTCTCCTTTGGGTGGCTTTGATATTCATCCATGTTTGTATATGTTTCTTCATTGTAATTTGTTATTCAACATCAATGAAATCATAACATTATACATTACACACACATCCTTTTTCTTCGATTCACACACTTCCACCCATCTTTAATTTTGAATTCACGGATCTGAAACTGATGAATCCTAAGATCCAAGCTCAACAAATCTAAAATATTGATTCAGCAATGTTGTTATTAAAATAATCATTTGTTAACAGGAAGCGAGATCATTGTTATATTATTAAAAGCATATCACTACTTGTCTTTTGATAACACATCAACACTAATATGCCTAATTATTATATTATTATAATATTTATAAAGCAAGTGGGTTTGTTTTTTGGTGTTTGGCTTTTTGCCACAACTTTTCAAGTTTGCTTTTGTGCCCCTGTTGTTGTGCCTGTATATAAATGCCTTATTCCCCTGTTATTGTGTTTTGAGAGGGGCGGTGGAGTGGTAGAGTGAGAAGCATGGTTGTCCCTGCTATCACCACGTACCTCCGGCGCGTTTGCTGGTGCCGTCGTTTCTCCAGCAGTGTATTGTCGCGTGCAAGTGAGGGTTGCAAATTTCCCCCCTTTTATGCTTGACTGCCGCCTCTTTCTTCTACAGAAACCGAATCTGAGGTTATCTCGGTGCGCCGCTTCTCTGGCAGTTTGCAATGGCCTTTGAGGCGGCTGCTTCTTCATATATGGGCAGTGGGCCTGATCGCTGCATGTGGGGTCTTTGATGCCCTATGTTTTTTTCATAGCCTGACGCCTCCGGTTGCTATTCCAGCAACATTTGGTAGCGTGCATGTTGTGGTGGTTTCTTCAGCGATCGAGGTGTGATCTTTTTGGGTAATCTGAGCGGTGTGTTTTCTTGAGTGTTTGTGTCAATGATAGTGGTTGGTTGCTCACCGGAGAGTTCAAAGCCGAATTTGGTCGGTGGATCTGGTTGTTGTTATTATGAGCCCTAACTTTTAATAGGAACTTGCTGGTTGAACCATCATTTTCCTGCTAATATGGTTACACTGTTATAGGTTTTCGTTTCAATGATGCAAACTCTAAACTCAACTTGGGTTTTTGTTTTTAAGTGTTTTATGCTTTTTGCTTTTCGCTTTTATTTGTAGCTTTGATATTAGTGTATTCTTGGCATGTAAAATTGATACACTTGCCTCTTATCGTTGATGATATACATGCTCTCATTTGAGACCGTATTCATGGTATTTTCCATTGTTGCAAATAATCCCTGTTTCTTTTGGGGATTTATGGATAGTGTAGGTTTTCTTTATCGTTTTTGGTAGTTATGCTTAATCGAAAGATTTCGATTCACATCTGTGCAACCTGTCACATCTTTGGAGATAGTTGCGAACCTAAAAATCCTATCTCTGCATGTATATCGAACAGTGTTACCTGTTGTTTGGGATGATGTGCCTGGTCTCATTTGAGACTCGATTGTTGTAGGACATGAATATTTCAGGTGTTGACAATGGGCTGTCTGGATTATTTCTGGTCCACATGGGTGTTGGTTGAATGTTAACTCCCTGACTCGACAACACTTTTTGAAGGTTGATAGGCAATGACGATACCAAAAAGGGCCTATGATTGTTGTGTTGGTATGGCAAACGCAACGTTTGTAGTCGAAACGAACAATTGATCTAGCCTTCTAATTTAACTATCCTATATGCTAATTTGTTAATGAAATGTATAGTGAATTACAAGTGTTTATGCTTACTGTACTGCTGCTTGACGAGCGTACCTACTGCATGATACACGTACATGTTTTGGGATGAAAGGCGATGATGATGAATAAAATTTGGTTGGTGCATTCTTTTGGCGTGGTAAACGTAATGTTTGCAGCCACAATGAACAATCCATTTTTGAGCCTTCCATTTAAATTTTAAAATTTAAAAGAAATGTGTATAGAACGGAATATAATGGGTTGCTATTATCATTAAACGAGTGGCTTTTAGGAACTGTGATATAAAAAATCAGTGGATAGAAAACATGAAAGAACAAATCGCGCAACGCGAGATATAGGAAACACCTAGTATGATTGATATTACCATTAGTATGAGGGGTCTGATGAAGCTAAAGAAAACAAGAATGATCTCATGAAGTAGTAGTTTGAAAACTTCACTTGCAAGTCAGGTGAAACTATGACTTAACAATACTTTAGGTATATTGAGATTGTAGATATTCTTATGGATGTTGGAGTTAAGCTTAAGAACAGGGACATTGTGTGAAAGTTTATGTTCTCTCTTCTCAGACAATGGACTCACTACTATGTGGCCATTAAGAGAACTGATAACCTCTCTACCCTTACTCTCACAGAGTTGTATGGTATCTTTAGTGGCTCCCAGATGGAGATGAACATGAAGAATCCATCAAGCAGCTCTTCCAGCAATCAACAGAGTTCAGCCTTCCATGTGGTTGAAAGAGATATTAGAGAACCATAACATTATCGTATCTGCCACCCTGATAACTCACAAAAAGCCCTTTCATCATCTTCCCTGAGACACCAAGGGAGAGCTACATCCAAGGAAGTCTATTCCAAGAGACAAGCTCATCTCAAGTCTTTGTGTCTGCTGATGAAAGTTGTGACAACTTTCTCTTCACTCTTGAAGACTTGGATTGTATCCATCCTGATGACTTTGAGTATATGGAGATAGTCCAGCAAATGGCTCTTCTCACTCATAGAGCCAAGAAGTTCTACAAAAAGACCGAAAGAAATTTTCCAGCAATGTAACCAGTGGAAAGTTTGGACTGGATAAAAGCAAAGTGAAGTGTTACAACTATAACCAAATATGACACTTTGCTAGGGAGTGCAAGACACCAAGGACTAATGGTAGCTAAGCACAATCTAGGCCCAACTACACTGATGCTGCTCCCAGATCTGAGAAGCCAAGACAACCAAAACAACAAGCTACTATTGCTGTTGATGAAGGAGGCTTTGAATGGAGCTTTCAAGTAGAAGATGTTTCTCCCAACCAAGCATTGATTGCTGACCATGAAGAAGTCAAGGTATTAAAACATCTCTGTACTCCTGAATGCATTGCTAAAGTTAATATGTATAGGTCCTATAACCTGGAAGTGAGATTTGACCTTGAGTCCTTAAATATTTTAAAAGCTAATTTAAAAGAGCTGAAAATGACTATAAACTTAAAATAGAAGATTTAGAGAAAATAATTTCAACTCTTAAGCATAAGCACACAAATTACAGGACTCGAATCAAGATCTTATTATCAAGTTAACTGAATGCCAGGCTGAGCTTGTGATCAGCAAAGTCAGGGCAGAAAAATGTGTTCTTGAAGAGGAGACATTCAAGAACATCATATCTTCATCCATGCATGCAATGATTTTTTTTAGAACAGGCAGGGATTAGGTTCAAGTGAGATAGCTCCTCCATACACATTATTACCTGTAAGATCTCCAAGGTGGAAAACTTGTCAAGACGAGTTGCCCCTTTATAGACCTTATCCAAGAAAAGATGAAGATGAAGAGGAGATAGTGAAGGACGAATCTATAGTGAGTGAGAAGGATCATCCTAAGAAGGGTCACTATGCTTCTGGAGAGAAGAAAGAACCAAGGATGACTAAGTCTGCTAGGAAGAACTTGATCAGGGCAGCTAAAAGAAAATCAAAGAAAGCCCAAGAGATCAAGATCACTTTTAACTCCAAGCAAAAACAAGTCTTATTTTTGCTGGATTTGAAGTGGTAAAGACTAAAGACTCAACTATGGACTCTAGTACCAGGGGTCCTAGTTCATGTCCAAATCATCCTAGTCAAGAGAAGAAGGTTGATCAAATGTGAACCACTGCTGCAAAGTCTGAACCATTCAGTTCCAAAAGTGAGCCTTTCCCTAAGAAGCCAGCTGCATCATCTATGAAGATGAAGATGGAAGTGAAAAGAGATCAGGCTTAGCCTTCTACTCACAAGAAGATTCTCAAAAGTTTGCTAACTGAATGCATCATGTGTGGTGATACCTCTTATTTTGCTAATGATTGCATCTACAATCCCAAGAGTACCATCCATATGATTAAGAAGAAAACTTCTGAGGTGAAAAAGAAGAAGAAGAAGACAGCTTCAGAAGGAAAATCTCTTCCTTTCGAAAGCTCCAAAGTGAAGAAGAAGATAGGTGAAAAATTACATTTGGAAGAAAATTTGGTCACGGAAGAAAGGAATGTTCCGAAGTACTGAAGTTTGCTGCAGTGGATGCAAAAGCTTCCAAAGTTCCAGTCTTGAAAACTTCTGAAGTCATCAAAATTTTCAAAGTATTGAAGGCCAAGTATAATCTTCTAAAGATGATGTGGAAGATGAAGGAAGTCCATGTGACTGAAAATTATTCATCAACAATAGCAAATGATCCTCAGAGTTTGCATATAGGATCAATAACTATTGAACTATCTTCAGTTCACTTTGATAAGCCTAAGACCAACAAGGCTTGGGTTTTCAAATGTAACTAACCATCTTTTTTGTGCAAGAACAGCTTAAGACTAAAGGAAATGTATGGATCATTGATACTGGCTGTTCTAGGCATATTACAGGCAATGGCTCTTTGCTTTAGAACATTAAAAGAATTGATAGAGGGCCAATTGCTTTTGGTGGAGAATCAGGTGGTTATATTACTGGAAGGGGCAGGGTCACAAATGGTAAGCTCGGCATTTAGAAGGTAAACTATGTTAAGGAGCTTGGATACAATCTCTTGAGTGTATCTCAATTTTGTGACCAGAGACATAACATGCTCTTTACTGAGCATGAGTGCAATGTTCTCAAGCCCAAGGTGGTCATTCCTCAAGAGCATATCCTGCTCTCTATCTAAAGTCATTAGGAGAAGTTTCTTGCTCTCTATCTAAAGCCAACAGTGATGAGTCTTTCCTCTGGCATAAAAGAATGTGCCATGTAAACTTTAAGAACATGAATAAATTAATTAAGAATGATTTGGTACCTGGAATGCCAATGAAAGAGTTTACAACAAATGACCACTGTGTTGCATGTCTGGAAGGGAAGCAACACAAAGTGTCTCACAAGCCAAAGAAAAAGAACTCCATCACTACTCCCCTATACTTATTACATATGGATCTTTTTGGCCCCACCAGTGTAATGAGTTTAAGTAGGAGTTCATATTGCTTGGTGATCATAGATGACTTCACAAGATACACTTGGGTCCTCTTTCTTAGAACTAAGGATGAGACCCCTGAGATCTTGAAGAACTTCATTCTAAAAATTAAGAATAAATGTGATCACAAGGTAAAGATCATAAGATGTGATAAAGGAACTGAATTCAAGAACCAAATCCTTGATACATTTTGTGATGTAAAAGGTATTACAAGATAATATAGTGCTCCCAGGACTTCTTAGCAAAATGGTGTTGCTAAGAGGAGAAACATGTCACTTATTGAAACTACAAGGATCATGCTCTCTAACTCTAAATAGCCCATCATCTTCTGAGCAAAGGCAGTCAACACTGCCTGCTATGTGCAAAACAGAGTTTTAGTAGTCAAAACTCATGGTAAGACTCCTTATGAGCTGTGGCACAAAAGGAGACCTTTCATTAGTTTCCTCAGATCATTTGGATGTCCTTGCACCATAATGAATACCAAAGATCAGATAGCCAAATTTGTTGAGAAATCAAATGATGGACATTTTATTGGATACTCTTTCCAAGATAAGGCTTATAAAGTATATAATCTAAGACCTAGAGTAGTTGAGGAGTCAGCCAATATGACCTTCAATTAGCACACACCCATTGTGAGGTTCTGGTCCTCATTGGCTATTTGATCTTGATTTGGTTACCAACAGTTTTAACAAGTCTTCTGAAGATGTTTTAGGATCTACAGTTAGCTTATCAACAGGAGATCCTGACCTAAGATTTGAGCTGAGAAGACCAAGTGGTAAAATTTCTTCGACTTCAGTGGTAACAAACCCTGTAGTTGGAAATCTTGTCACCACAATAATGACAAACTCTTCAGCTGATACATCTAAGGTGCCTACCAATTCTAGCATTGAGGCACAAAACTCAAATGAAGGGATTTCTAATGTAAGAGGAGATGGAGGTGGTGATACTGATTAAGAATTTCAATGATATCATACACTCATTGGATCAAGTTTCTCTTGATAAGTGTAATAATGTAGTGGGTGATACTCAATCACCAGACTTAAATTTCTTGATGCTGATAACCACTCCATAAAGACAACATAAATGATGTCACACATTCATTGAATCAAGTCTTACTTGATAAGTGTGCTGATGTGATGGGTGACACTCCATTGCCAGATCTGAATTTCTCTAATCTATATCTTTCAAATCAACTTGCTATGATCCCTCAACTCAGGATCCACAAGTCACACCCCACCACAAACATCATTGGAAATGTTGATACAGGGTTGAGAACAAGAGGACAAACCCATGACAAAAATGTTTGTTTATATTCTTGCTTCTTGTCCCAAGTAGAGCTAAAGAAAGTTGATGAGGCATGAAAGATGGAAGCTAGGTTGAAGCAATGTAAGAAGAGCTGCTTCAATTCAAAAGACAAAAGTTTTGGAACCTATATCCTCTTTCTCATGGGAAGACTATCATAGGAACCAAGTGGGTTTTTAGAAACAAGAAGGATGATAGAGGACTTGTCAACAAGAACAAGGCAAGACTAGTTGTTTGAGGGTACACACAAGAAGAGGGAATTGATTACACTGATGTTTTTGCTCATGTGGCAAGACTTGAAGCTATAAGAATATTTCTGGCTTTTGCTGCATCCAAGGATTTCAAGGTCTACCAACTTGATGTCAAGTGTGCTTTTCTGTATGGGGTGATTGATTTAGAGGTGTATGTCAAACAACCACCTAGCTTTGTAGACCCAGATCATCCTGATTATATATGCAAGCTTGATAAAGCTCTTTATAGGCTGCACCAAGCTCCAAGGAAGTGGTATGAAACACTATCTCAGTATCTCTGTCAACATGGTTACAAGAGGGGTAATATAGATGGAACTCTCTTTATCAAAGGAACAGGGAATGACTTAATGTTGGTTCAAGTATATATGGATGACATTAAATTTGGGTCAACTAAGCCAAAGCTCTGCAAAGACGTTGAGAGGCTGATGAAGAACAGATTTGAAATGAGTGCCATCGGGGAACTAAATTTCTTTCTGGGAATTCAAGTGAAGCAAGTTGACAATGGCATCTTTATAAGTCAATCAAAGTATGTTCAAGACATACTTACAAGATTCAACATGACTAAATGTAAGGTTGCTAAGACACCCATAGCCAGAAACCACTCCATTGGACCTGATCTTGAGGGGGAGTGTGTGGATAAACATCTTTACAGGGCTATGATTGGGTCTCTTATGTACCTAACAGCCAGCAGGCGTGATATCATGTTTGCCACATGCATCTGTGCAAGATATCAAGCCAACCCCAAGATGTCACACCTGGTTGTTGTCAAGAGGATTCTTATATATCTCAAAGGTGCTCCCAAGCTTGGCCTTTGGTATCCAAAGAGTTCTGACTTCAATCTATATGCTTATACAGATAGTGACTATGGTGGTTGAAACATGACTGCAAAGTCTACATCTAGGGGATGTCAATCCTTGGTGGAAGGATTGTCACATGGCAATGCAAGAAACAATCCTGTGTCTCTGCATCAGCTACTGAGGCTGAATACATTGCTGCTGTTGTGCTCAAGTGCTTTGGATTCAGAATCAGATGCTGGACTATGGATTCAACTTCAAAGAGACTCTCATCCATATAGACAACAACAGTACTATCTTCATTACAGAGAATCTTGTGTAGCACTCAAGGACCAAACACATCAACATCAGTTATCATTTGATTAGAGATAATTTTAAGAAGGGATTAATCAAATTAGTCAAAGTTAACACAAATGAACAATATGTTGATCTGTTCACTAAAGCTTTTGATGAACAGAGATTCAAATATCTTATATCAGCTATTGGGATGATTAACTTTGAGTAGTTTTTCCTAAAACTTAAATCAACATTACTTATAAAACCTGTGTGTACTAAGTTTTCTATTTTATCACCTTCATAAGCCCAGTTTATTTTGGAAGAAAATTTTTCTTGATATTCCTTAGATTTTTGAAATTTTTTTAAACATATTTTCCTTCGGAAGATTTCAAGTTGACTTCGGAAGAAATTTATGTCTTCGAATCAACTAACTACTTATAAGAAATTTCACTTCCGAAGAAATTCTGAGAATATCTTCTGAAGCTTAAATATGCTTCTAAGTACTTAGATGTATTTGAAGGACAAATATCTTCCAAAAGGAATTAAGTCTCGGAAGATTTATTTTCTTTAGAATAAAACTCCCAATTCTTAATATCTTCTGAAACCAAATATGTGTCGGAAGAAAAAAAAAATTTAAGTATTTTTCTTCCGAAGCTAAATTTTCATAACTCTTAAGAATATCTTCTGAAGCCAAATTGTCTTTGGAAGCTTTTTCTTAAAACTTCCAAAGCTAAATTACCTTCAGAAGATTTTCAACTTCCAAAATAACTTTCTTTTTGGGCACTTTTTCAGAGGTGGGACCTACTTTCGAATTTTAAAGTTTATCCATTTGCATTAAGTTTGTTTCAAATCCATTTTATATATATTCTCAAAGGTTCCCCCTCTTCTCACTCTCCTCTTCATCTACATTTTTCTCTAACATAATTTCACCTACAAACCGCCTTCGTTCTTATCTTTCTTGACCAAAAAGCTACTTCAAATGGCCAACCTTGATCGCAGAAATCAACACGATTTTTCCATGCATCTTCACAGGCAATATAATCAAGTTGCTCTGTTAGACTCAGAGAAAGATCCAGGTTTCTCTGAGGTTTGTCGTTACCTTTCTTTGACTAACTACTTCACCTCCCTCACCATTGATCCTCCTCTTTATGAGGATCATTTGTTGGAGTTCTGGCGGACCTAAGAAGAGGTCACCATGGACAGGGAGAAGGCACTGTCTTCCACAGTGCAGGGGAGGACAATCTTCATCACTCCGGCCACCATAAACACACATCTTCAGCTGGATGATGTAGAAGGTGACTTGTCCTTCCCCAAAGCTGCAGTCAACCACTCCTTTGCGCAGATGGGCTATGAGGGTGACTTCTCAGTCAAAACCTTCAGGAATGGGAAGGTCTTATCCTAATGGAAGTACCTCCTCCACGTTGTCATACATAGCTTGTCAAACAAGCATGGAGGATGGGATCAGATTCCAGAAGACCTCTCCTTCATAGTCCATGGAATGGTTCAGGGGGTCAAGTTCAGGCATTAACAATTTGTATATACCAATTTACTTCCTAACTTAGACTCCCTAGAGTATTATATGTTCCCTAGATATGTCCAGCGCATTCTCAACTGTGAACTGGGCTCACAGTTGAGGGGAACAGGTAATATTCTTAAATTAGGACAAATGAAGCCCGGCATCTTCAAAATAATAAGGAAGCCAACTATTGGCTTCTTTGGGGTAGAAACAGTCCTTGCCCCAAAAATGTTTGAGCTTATTGCTCAAGGTGACAACCTAGCAATACCAGCTAGTGTTGAACCCGCACCTTCTATCTCTCAACCACACATACAGCTCACAATAACCATCACCTACCAGAGAAAAATCAAACGAACCCCTGCACATGTTATTCAGCTTGTGCAGGCCCCCATATCACCAACCTTACAGGAGGAAGTGGACACTCGAGCTCCTACTTCCCCTGAGGAGCAAACCACTCCCATCTCTCATATGATCAGTGTTAGGTTTCTCATGCTCAGCCTGATGAGCTCACACCCCAAACAGGCTTAAGCCTTCACTCAGAGTCTTAACACTCTAGTGAACAACCATCCGGGGACAGTTATCATCCCCAACCACTGGATCGAAACCAACCAATTCCCAGGCTTGACTTCTATGATGATCAAGACATGGCATTCAACGAGTACCATGAGTCTCTCTTCTCCACACCTACTCAAGGAGAGATGAGTACTCCTGTCTCACCTACTTCTATCCCACATCATTCACCTATCACTGAGGAGGAACTCCCTAAACCTGTTCAGGAGATCCATATGGAAGAGGCTCTCACTTCAGCAAGTGATTACATGTTTAAGACCTCAACCATGGCAACTCTGCCTTTTGACACTTCTCTTGAAGCTGTCATAAGGTAGGGGGAATCTAGCAGCCAAGAATAATATGCTGGCGATGAGGAGGAGGATCTGGGTCCAATTCTCTCATCCCCTCATGATTCTTCTGATGAAGATAAGGGGATTCTGAAACTAAAGGTGCAAAAACTGACTCAAACATGCACCTATTTAGTCTCAAAGATAAGTAAGGTGGAATCTCAGGTGACTGTCTTAGAAAGAAAGGTCAATGACCAGCAACTTGAGATCACTGATCTCAAGGGCCAGCTAGCTGAGAGACCACCAAGACAAACTCAACCAGGTCCACAAGAACCTGTGAATATGATAGACTCAACCCCCAGCTCACTTATGCAAGAAGATAATGCTACCAAAAAGGGGTAGAAAGTCCAAATAGTCACAGAACCTGGGAGTTCCTCTTAGAGTATGGACATAGAGGATTCACCACCCTCTCTTGCAATAGTCCATACTCAGCAACCTCCTCAAGTCTACATGAATGTAGACTTTCTCATTCAAAGTCTATTTGAGGAGGGTATACCCAGAGCCATGTCTACCCCATCTCCTCACTCTGAGAACCCAATCATAGGATGAGGTATGACACAGAAAGAAGAGCTCTTATTATCTCTAGAACTCAGGGTCAATAAGAAAATTTCAACTTTTGAAACCTGAGTTTCTATGAGTGCATAAATCTGGTTGATCTTCTACTTGTCAACCCAAGCCAAAATAGACAAGCTGGAAGATTAGCAAACTGGATACAAGAAAGGGTGCTAGAAGAGTTCAAGATGAGATCAAGATTATATAGACAGAGGATAGTAGGTGAGATCAAGATGTTGAGCTGGACCCCAAGATTAGCTTCAAAGGGAAAACCTTGACTGAAGGCCCAGAGGTTGAGCTTATGAACCTTGAGACAGGATCTTCTTCTGCACCCAGTACCCTCAGTGAAGCACTAGCTGGTGATGGTGCTCCATAACCTCTCTCTTGCCAGAGTTTGACTGCTAAACCAATCATTGAAGGCCAAAGCTCTCTCTACCCTGAGTCACCAAGGCCTGTGCGTGACAAAAGGAAGAGGAAAATGACCTCTGAAGTGTTAGAGGAGGAGAAGAGAGAGAGGAAGAGGAAGCTAAGGGGAGAGAGTTCAGGAGGGTCCTCAGGCTTCATGCAAGCTGCAATCCGAGCTGCCCCCAGGACAAACACTCAAGATGACGAGTTGAGGGCAGCCAGGCTAAACTATCTGGGGACCAAGAACTATAATGTTGATGAACTCATATCTCTCCCCTTAGAGGAGTTGAATGAGCTGGCTGACACTAAGCTGTCAAAGGAGAGGAGGGAGGCAGAGGATGCAGCATTGCTCCTCAAGATTGAGGAAGAAAGGAGACTGAAAAGGCTCTACAAACATGTTCCTGTCCTCACCCCAGTTCAAGAAAGTCCTAAGACAGAGACTGTGGCTGATGCACAACCTCAGGTAGATAGGGAAGTTGAAAGAATGAATATGATCAACTACCTGAGTGCCACAGGACTCTATCAAGCAGCTGCACTTCTTCCCTTATCCTTTGAGTACATAGAGTTTGAATATCTCAAGCAGCTGGAGGAACAAGCAACAAAAGAAAGAAAAGCTGCTAAGAGAAAGTTAAGGGAAGAAGCTGCAAGGTCAAGGGCCATCATCCATAAAAGCCAAAAGAAGTCTGAAAATAGACAAAGGATGATGAGCTTCTTGAAGCTGTATGAATTCTCCGGAAGGAGACTTGGTCCTATGTCTCTATCCATCATGGATGAGCATATAAGAGTGATCAAGTAAAAGATTAAAAGGGGAGAGCTTGTAGATTTGCATTCTCCACCAAGTCCAGCTCAACCTTAAGTTGAGGTGAAGGTTGAACCCCCTGAGACAACACAACATGATCCTAGAGCTTCATCTCAGCCAACTTCATCTTCGGATCCGCAGCAGGGTTCTCCTCTCTTTTCATCTGAACCTGTGAGAGAAGAGATCCCAACTGAGAGGGACACAACATAACAATTTGGTGCTGAAGACCAGTCATCTCAGTTGAAAACTTCAAAGAGGAGGAAAAGGATGGCTAGGAAAAGTGTTTCAAAGGAGAAGAAAACCAAGGCATCCACCTCCACACCTCAAGATGAGTCAGAACATCCTGAGGAAGTGCATGAAGAGGCTGCTTAACAACTCCTATTCAAGTAGAGCCTCTTGCCATTGGAAGACACATCTTGTCGTGGAGTTTTGCTACCAATCTGGACAGATGGTATGTCATCAGAGATCAAGGAGGTCAAGATGTCTACTTCTGGCAAGACATGCTTGATCTTCCTCTACATGATCTCCATGACATGAGAAGATACTATGAAAGTCTGAAGGAACCTGACCAGATGATAAAGAGAGGCTTGGTCTTGATCCTAATGAGGACTATCAACATCTGAAGTACTTCTTTGTTTTGGTAGCATCAGCCTAGGGGAGTTTGTAAGGTAATATCAGAAGATTATAAGGCTGATGCAACCAAAGAAGCCAAAACAACCAAAGGTCTTCCTACATGCATGCACTGGACGTACAAATGAAGAAGTGCTTCGAAAGTTTTACACACTGCATCAGAAAATACTCTAAGTGTAAAATCTTCCGAAGCCAAAGATGAAGTCTTCCGAAGCTTCAGAGACAAAGTCTTCCGAAGCCTATTTGCTGTGAAGACTGATTTCTTCCGAAGACAGAGAAAGACATGCTTTCTCTGATCTACTTTACATAAAGCAACATACATTTCGTTGCAACTCTGAAGACTCACCAACTTGTATGAGTTGGTGAAAAGTCCATGCTCTTGTAAATTGTAGATTATGGTCTTTGTCTGTAACTTCCTACTTTTATACCTGTAAACCTTTTTGTAATAGAAAAGGATGTGAGCAATGGCATGTCATAGTCACTAGTCAAAAGGCAATCTACCTTATGACTTTAGATTGATCTTGTTGTCTAGATTAGTCAATTCCAACTATCTTTCTAAGTATTGACGGTTGTAGGATGTAGTACAGGTTCTTGTAATTTAGATATGCTTTGTAACAATTGTAATAGAACTTTAGAGCAATATACAACACTCCTTGAAAACCTATTCTGTGTTATTGTTGCTTGTTCTGTCTCATTACTTACTTGTGTTCATAGTATCCTCATAATCAAACCTGTTCCCTATTTAACTGTTAAGTTTTCCAAGTCTCTCCTCATGTAAACCGATTGTGTTAGGCACCCTTACCTGGTCCTGCACTCTCCCTCAATAAAAGCTTTGAAGGGTGAGGAACTTTTATGTATGAGACACCAAGGAGGATTCTTAGTTCTCAGCAACGTAGAAGATTTTTGAAAGAAGCAGGAGTGTTCACTTAACATCTTGAACTGAATGAGAAACTCAGGCATGTGTGCGATTCATCATCTGCAAAAGTCTAATCCACTCGGTAGAGGTATTGCATGGAAGTTCACTCTTAAATCAATAACACATGTAAATCTGCCAAAACTAGAAAAATACTAAAGACAAATCTTTTTGGAATTTTAGATTTTCTAAAATTATATATTTACAAGCATGAATCCTGCAACTGCAATGAGATCATACTAATCAAAAATCTACATCTAAGAATTTAAAGTTGAATAGACATACAAAGAACAAAGTTGTTTATATTTTGTCCACATAAACTCATGCAAGGATCTATTTTCAACATTTTGTGATATTTATCATGTTTAGGTTTGATTAGATATGCTAATTGGTACCCCACACTTAGAAATATGAAAGAATACCCTCCTTATTAAATGCAAGGTGGCACTTTATTACAACTTGAACCAGACTACTTAGAGTAAATCTCATGATATGATCCACTTTGGGATTCTTTTACACTTCACTTAGGAAGTTGATCCTCATTGGGATTCTTTTAGCTTTGATCCATATTGGGATTGTTTTCTTTGCCTTTTGGCAAGCATCAGCACTTTTAGTGCAATGTTAACTAGGTCTGTGCTTAGCACAACATAAATTGTCCTTATGCTTACTCTAGGTTCTTATTTACATATAACAAGGAAAAATGCTTTATCAATAGAAATTTAAAACCATTTTCGTATGGTTGTTTAGGTAACCACATAGCAAACACTTGGAAAAGTCATTGCTTACCAATACCCTAAGATGGTTTGGTCCACAGTATTTGATTTAGTTCATCACAAATATGCTTATCTTGAAACCAAGCTGAGCCTACTAATATATCAAACTGAGTCTTGTCAGTCTTTATTGATCTGAAAAATAGATGGAGAAGATAGTAGATGAGTGTACTATCATTTCATGTATATGCAGGAAGATTCAAAAATATTACGTAATAGTAATATTTTTGGACTTTTCTTAATTTTCTAATTTCTTTTTAGGATTTTAGGTTTTGAGAAAATAAAGAAATGGCATATGTGTTATCAAATCAATAGAGATAATCAATACTTAGTCCATGTAGCAATGTAATCAAACTAAGCAGATGGAATGAAACATTGGTTGTTTCTTGCATTGCCATCATAGTTTCTGTGAATGATTGATGTCCTGCATTGAATCATGGTTATTCTGCTCCATTTGGCTCCGTTACATCATAAACATCATGATCAGATAACGTTCCTATCATGGGAAGGATCAACCACTGCTAACTTTTCTTGGGTTGGTAGGTCTTCATAACTGTCACTATCAAACTAGCAAATCAGTTAGATATTTCAACCCAGGTCATTACTGTCCTAAGCTGTCCATTAGCATTTATATGTGACTTGCTGGTATGTGTATGATTTTGCTTTATCTGATGATGTATCAGATTCACCTCCTGAAATTGTTTTCTTTTTCCAACATTATTTTGATTTTAAACCAACTGACTCAACTTTAGTTTATTTAACAAAAGGAATTTGTTTGGCTTTTGAAAATCTTTTGGTTGGTTTAGAAAATTTATTTTGCTTTTGAAAGTTTTATGGAGGTGTAGCAAAGGATCTGTTAGGTCTAGATTAATTGTATAGGTTTAGAAGATTATTCATCTCTTGTAATGAACTCTTGTAAATCTTTATCTTTTTGTATGCAAGATATATATATGTTAACCCAAATTATTATTTGTGTTAATTATATATGTGTAATTGCAGGAAAACATCATACTTGGTCAGTTTTGAAATTTGACCAAGTACAATAACATCTACGGAAGAACAAGTCAAGGAATATGCATCCGTGGATCTCCTGCGAAAGCATTATAACATCTATGGAAGAACAAGTCTGCTCGTGAGATCAAGTTACTGCTGCTCTTGCGGAAGAAGAAAGCTTGCTCCTGCGGATGAAGTTCAAAATGAAGATCAAAGAACCAACTCCTACGGAAGGCCAACTCCTACAGAAGGCTAACTCCTATGGAAGAACAAAGTACTTGCATACCATATGAAGACAACAAGCCAAACTCTCTGGAGCGATGTCATCAAGTCAACATCTACGAAAGACTGCACGTCTGTCAGAAATGAATATTGCATGTCACGTCAAGAATTTTATTTGTGTAACTTTCTTACCATAATAGGGAAGTTACTTTTACCCATGTAAAAAGTGCATCCCTCTGCCTATAAATAGAAGGCATGGGTGCACTCTTTTAGGGCATCAATCATACAGATTTATGACGAACAATACACAATAATACCACAATAGACTAGCAATTAGAACCCAAGAACACCAAGAACACACCCTGCAATTATCATATCAGCAAAAAATCAAAACCGATTGTAAGCAATTCAGTATTAATGGAAATTGTTTGAAGCAAATTTGTTTATCATATTACTTTAACTTGTTTTCCGTTTCTCTCATTTGTTCTTTGTTGATTTACATTATAATTACAATTTCTTAAACAATTAATTAAACAACGTGTTGTGATAATTCCGCGATCATTATTTGTTCAATCAAACTGATCATTCCTGTTTCGATCCTTAGATTCATAGGATCTTTGTCCTTGATCATGTTTTTTTCTTCTGGGCAAGTGATCATATTCATCATATGCATTATAATCATGATTATAATAATTTAATGGATTCGATCTTCTATGATAGCCATTAAGCCAATCATTATTCCTATATCTGTCATACTTATGTTGTGTGTATGACCTAGGATAATGTCTTGCTACCTAATAATCATGAATATCATAATGTTTAAAATCATACCCATGCCGATATGATTGAGGAGAAGAGTAGCTATGACGTTTGTTGTAGTACCCATGCCTGATCTTGGTGAGTACGACTCTGATGGATGATAAGATCTTTGACCTATTTTGTGTTGTGATATTAGAGAGTTGTTGTATGAAACACTTGAAGTGGTATGATTCTCCATGTCATATTTATGCAGCAAAGAGTATGTTGGATCTTCTTCCCTTAGACTTGGATGATGAAGTTAGATTTGATTGGAACTTCACAACCTTTTGTTTTGGTTGTTTTTGTTGCTTTCTCTTGTGTGGACATATATATGTATCACTCACAGTGTTTTTACACTCAGACGTGTTGTGTGAATCTAAATTACATGTCCCTTAGAGAATTGGTTTTGTTTTGGAGTTTCTAATGTAGCTTTTGAGGTTGATGGTTGGTTTGGATCAGGTGTAGAAGACTTGGTCTGACTTTTCTTCTTTCTTTTAGATCTGGTTTTCTTCCTCTTGACATGATCATTGATTTTGTGTGCCTCATGCTTCTGCTTGTTCTTTAACTCCATCTTAATCTTTGCCTTCAGTTTGGCGTTTGTTATTCTGGTTCAAGAAATCTAGCTGGTTTGAATTTCTCATAACTATAGCCTTTTGTTTGTTGTTAGGCTTTGCTTGCTTTGGATTTTTGTGGCTGTGTTTGTTTTGGATTGATTTCTTCAATGACATGGTTAGTACATGTCAATGTTGCTTTGTTTGTTGGTTGGTTTCTTTATCACTTTCATCACTTGTAGGATCTCCATCTTGACCATCACATTTAAGTTGGCATTTCTATGCAGTTACCATTGTAAGGAGGAGGAACCAACATCGTATGTAATTCCGCCATTCTTCTTTTGATCTCTTTGTGCATTATGTAGTTCTTCCAACTTGCTAGCAGTCAGCTTTACATTCTCAAGTTCAACTTCTGTTGATGCATCATCTGCTTTTGTCTTTGTTAGAGACTCAGTAAGGCTTGTAACTTGAGCTTGAAGACTAAATCTTTCTCCAAGGAGTTTGTCTACATCCTTCAGTATAGAATTGATTTTATCTTCAAAGGCTTTATGTTGTATCTTAAGTTCTGCATTTGTAACCTTTTCTGTATTGATTGCTTGATTTAGACGCTCAATGTGATATCGCAAGTCATTGATTGTTTTGTTTGTACTTGCTTATTATATTTTGTCTTCAACTTCATCCTTTGTGTTTGTTAAATTCATAGAGAGTTCAGTTGCTTGAGCATTCAGCTTGTGATTTTCTTTAAGCAATTTATCAACTTCTTTCTCTAGTGAACTGATTTGATTTGCAGAAGTTTGTAGTTCCTCTGCATGTGAAGCTCTTTCCTCCTTTACCATGTATGCCAGATTGTTGCAATATTTCCGATATGCTTGTACTTCATCTATGCATGCTAATGAGCATAGATTGATCTTTCTGTCTTCAGGAATTTCAAGCAATGGAGGAATGTTTGTGTTGATGTTCTTTGTGGCTTTTGCAAGCTTGGCACTTAACACTTCTAGTTTGATTTGTTATTGAACCACTTTGTCTTGCAACTGGTTCATCTCTTGAGCTAAACTGATGTTTTGTTGATTCAACGTCTTGATTTGTGCTTGATCATTTCTTTGAGATTGTTCCATCTTAGACCTGCATTTGATTAAATCATTAGACAATGTGTTGTTTGAGTTTGCAAGATCACACACTAGTTCTTTCTCTATATGACTGATGTACAATTGAATGTTTGTCTTGTCAAATAATGAATTGTTTCTAATGTTGGATATGCTATTGTAGTTTGGTTGGTTGCAGCTTGGTTTGCTTTGTTTGAATTCTTGAAACCTCTTTCTATCTACAGCAAGAAATATAGCTCGGTTTCTCAAAAAACGAGTGTTAGTGAATGATATTAAATTTTTTATTTTGTTTAAAAACAAAAATGATTTAAAAATTGTTTTTTTATTTGTTTCAATCAGAATCAAATTTTAAACTTTTAATTGAATCCAAAAACGTCCAAACTCAATTTAATTAGATCGGCATAATTAAAGAGTTAACTTGGTTCAATTACAATTTAGTTAAGCTAGACTAAGATTAATCTAGCTTAATTTAAAAAGTAACAATATTTGGATCGCCCCAATTAAAATTAAATGATGTTACAAGTCCGTTGTGTACAGATGCTACCCAAGTTGTATGTTTAATCTTTGTTGTGGACCGATGTGTATGTTTCTTCTAACTCATCCGCTATAAAAAGAATGTAACATCCGCTGTGTGTTTTTGAAGATGTTTATAAGGTCAGTTGTGAACAAAGGTGAAGATGTTAGTTCAATGTCCGTTGTGGACTATGTGATTAATATCCGCTGTGGGTATTGTGAATCAGCTGTGTATCGAGTGTGTGTCCGCTGTGAAGCTAAGAAATACTTTGGGAAGTCTGGCGTGAATTTTGTCCATTGTGGACTTTAAACACATCAGCTTTGGAAATAGTGCATCAGCTGTAGAAATAGTGCATCAGCTGTAGATGACAACACTTGGTCAAAAATTGAATTCCAACTGTACTTTGTGTTTTCTTTGAAAAATACACAAATTGATCTTTGAATGATTGTTGAATGATTCTTGAATGATTGAATGATGAACAAACGAATCAAAATCTGGATTAAATCATACATTTTGCTGAATTTTGAGATTTCAAATAGTTTGACTTTGAAAAAATCAAACTTCATGTTCTTGAATGAACAAACTTTTGATTCTTGGATTTCTTGGATTTGATAAAACCAAAGGTTTAATAGCTATAGATAAGTAACTCTAAGCTAAAACAATAATCAATTTCAAGTAATCATCATCTAAACTGGGATTTTGATGATGAACACATAAAGAACACAAAGAAGAACAAAAAACTCAGATCTGGGAATCAATGTTCAAAAATGTATGTTTTGGTTGTTGTGTATGATAACTGAACCTTAGATTTGATGTTTTTAAACTAAAACCACTATTAATTTCAGCTAAACAACATCAGATTCATGATTTTGATGATTTTTCCTCAAGAACATTGAACTTTCTCAAGAACACAAAATTTTCTAAAATCTTCAAATTCAAGAGTTATGGTTGATCATTGATATGAAACTTTGCAGATGTGTTTGTTATCACAAACTAAAGCTATTAGAAGCTTAAATTTGATCAAACAACAACAAAATCAAAATTTATGTTCATGAGCATTTGAAGACTTAAAGAACAAGTTTGCTTAAATCTTCAAATTAATGGCTCAAATGAACTTCAATTGATGTGAAAACTTGTAGATATTCATGAAATAACAAATCTAAGCTAGTGGTAGCTTGATTTCATCAAAACAACAACAATTTATAGATCAAACTTATGGTTCAAATTTTTTAGAAAAATTTGAAGAACAATGAGCCAAGGCTCTGATACCAACTGTGGAAATTCAATAATCAATGGATCGAATATTGCAATCATATTGTTTTTGTTTATCAGACCTGTGATGCGGAATCTCACAGACTTGTTGATGATTTCAAGTGAAGATCTGCTACAAGATTAATGTATGATGATGAATGAATGATGAACAATCAAGAACACATATTCATAAAAATTTCATTCATTCATATGGATGATCATGGATGCTAGGAGATTACAAAGGGAGTTTGTAAAAAAATTCTCTCTCACACACACTTAACCTAATTATTTCTCTCACTAGACTAATTCTCTCTTGTTTGTTAATGTTAGTGCTTCAAGTATAAATGACTACACTTAGTTTATTTATACTCTTTACATAAATGAAGAAAATTACATTTAAGCCCTAATGATTACACAAATATTCTTCTAAGTCTGATAAATTCTCTATTGCTGATGCGTGACTGCTGGGTGCTGACGTGATTCGGGACAACCGTTGATGTTGATTGTTGACTTTGACCATGGTTGATCAAGTTTGACCAAGTTTGACTTTGGTCAATCTCTTCGTTTTGATCATATTTTCATCATAGATTCACTGTGTCGGTTTTGGTAATCATCATGAGATTCGGCGCTTAGGTTTTGGTAAGTTTCATCTTCAAATAGTCCAACAAGCACTACCTCCATCTCCTCCTACATTGAAATTCTTTCATCGGAACTCTCCTAATTGTTGGAAGAGCTGATTGATGCATTTTTCAAGTTCATCTCCATCTGGTAACCACTAAGGATACCATACAACTCTGTGAGAGTTAGAGTAGAAAGGTTCTCAGTTATCTTGATGGCCATATAGTAGTGAGTCCATTGTCTGGGAAGAGAGAATCGGGACAACCGTTGATGTTGATTGTTGACTTTGACCATGGTTGATCAAGTTTGACCAAGTTTGACTTTGGTCAATCTTCTCGTTTTGATCATATTTCATCATAGATTCACTGTGTCGGTTTTGGTAATCATCATGAGATTCGGCGCTTAGGTTTGTAAGTTTCATCTTCAATAGTCCAACAAGCACTACCTCCATCTCCTCCTACATTGAAAATTCTTTCATCGGAACTCCTAATTGTTGGAAGAGCTGATTGATGCATTTTCAAGTTCATCTCCATCTGGTAACACTAAGGATACCATACAACTCTGTGAGAGTTAGAGTAGAAAGGTTCTCAGTATCTTGATGGCCATATAGTAGTGAGTCATTGTCTGGGAAGAGAGAACATGAACTCCCTTACTATGTTTCTATTCTCAAGTTTTACTACAACATCCATTAGAATATCCATAATCTCAACATACCTAAAGTATTATTGAGTCATGGTTTCACCTGTCTTGTAGGTGAAGTTTTCAAAGTACTGCGTCATTACTTCTTGTTCTCCTTGGCTTCCTCAGACCCCTCATACATGAGCTTCAGTGCATCCCAAAGTTGCTTAGCAGTTTTGCACTTCTTGAAGCCTTTGTGTATGGAGTTAGGAAAAGCAGCTTGAAGAGCAGTTATGGCTTTCTAATTCACACTTATTTTCTTCCAATCTTCTTCAGAGTAGTCAGTCATTTCCTTTGGTATAATCCCACCTCCAATAGTGGTTGAAGAGGTGTTTGGGATGTGAGGTCCTTTAACGATAGATATCCACATCCTGCTGTCTTGAGACTTGATGAACCCTTCCATACATTGGCACCAAGTATCAAAGTCATCAGGAGTGATTAGTGGAGACTTTGTCATAGTACCGGTTTCTATTTCAGCCTTAGAAAGAGCTGCCATTTGAGTTGATAAGCGTTTTGTGAAACTGAAGTGATCTAAGATGGTGAGATCTTACAATGAAGAGCTTGAAATGCTCTGATACCAATTGCAGGACCGGTGTAGGGTGGTCAATGCAACAGTTTCACAAGGTGGAGAGAGTTGAAACACTTAGCAGATCAAATAGGGAAACGGTTAGTGATGAAAAACAATGAACACAAGTAAAAGAACAAGAACAAGAACACTCAAATATGGATTTCAAGAATGATGTATATTGCTCTCAAGTTCTTACAAGTGTTACAAAAGGATACATCGAAAGGCACAAGTAATTGAGATACTTTATACTACATCCTACATCAGGCCAGACTTTGAAGGCCAACTGGAAACACTAATCTAGACAACAAGATCAATGTAGAGTCAATAGACAGATGGCCTTTTGACTAGTGACTGTGACATACCATAGCTCACATCCTAATATAATACAAGAAGGATAAAATGTATATAGTTAGACAGTTACAGACAAAAGCCCTTAATATACTATTGACAAAAGCATGGACTTTTCATCAACACATATAAGTTGGTGAGTCTTCAAAAGTGGTAGCGCAAAGTGGTTCAGCTTTTGTCAAAAGGTGATTAAGAGAAATCATGTCTTGTCTGTCTTCGGAAGGTATCAGTCTTTGGCTTTGGAAGACTTTGTCCTTGAAGCTTCAAAAGACTTCATCTTTGGCTTCGAAAAATACGGTTTTCTGGCTTCGGAAGATTTGAGACTTAGCATAATTCATTGAGTTATATCAAATCTTCTGAAGTAACTTCCTTATACTTCACATGTGCATGCTGAGAGTTCTTTGGTTGCATCAGCCTTTAAGTGTATTCCTTACAATACAAAAAACTTCAAATTAACGATGATTTTGTTGTTTTCATCAAAAACAAAGGAAGAATCTGTTCTTCTTTTGTATTTTTTGAAAAATCACTTTTAATCTAAAAGCGAACTTTTAAAACAAATAAAATAGTTTTTAGAAATTTGACTTTATTGACTGACATCATTAAAGGGTTTTGACAGATTGATATCCTTAAATAGAATATTCCCTTTATTGTACCAAGAATTGATAGTGAGATAATCTAAGACATTAATTAATTAAATTTCAAATTATTTAATTTCCTTTTATTCGGTAAAATTAAAAGTGACAAACATAAGAAACAAATCCTAGTGACTTTAGGATAAATCAAAATATAGCACCAAGCTAAGTAATCAAACAAATTTGACTTAAACCGTTAAGTTCTAAAAATTAACAATCAAGTCAGATGAAATTTCAGGTTCTAATAGTGGTCTCAAACCACCCAGATTGAAGAACAAAGCTGACTTTAAACAATGGAAAATAATGTTCAAGAACTAGATTATTTTTCAAGACCCAGATTTCCGGACTTCCATAACCGATGGACCATACATACCTATGACTTTAGGTCCAGATTACAACATACAAAACCAATTTTAAAGAGTGTAGCTGGTGATGACCTGAAAAAGGTCAAAACAGACATGAAAGCCTATAGCATTCTAGCAATAACTCTCCTATTTAAGATATTAACCAGCGTTGAGATCTTAAAAACAGAACACGAACAATGGAAGTTACTTCACACAATGTGTGAAGGAAGTGAGGAAATCAGGCAAATCAAAAAAGAAAAATTAAGGACCCAATATAAAATTTTCCACCATCTTCAAGGAGAGTTAATACCACAACAACTTCATAGATTCGTACAGCTAGTAAATGAGATAATTGTTTATGGTCTCAAATACGAATCTGTGGAGATCAACAAGTTACTCTTGATAATTGGATCGAGTTACTCTTGATAATTGTGTTGATGTGGTGAATGATTATAAGACTTGTACATGAAGAGCTCAACCGCATCACAACAATACTAATAAAATATTATATTCTCAAATCACAATTGTAAATTAGGTCACCCTAATAATTAAGCACACAATATGACAAGCTTACGGTATTGGTAGACATTTTGCCCGTAAGATAACCAAGATTAGTCTCATGAACTCCTTTTTTACTTAAAAAATGTTAGGGTAAAATACATACTCTTTAAAATCTTTTTATGATGCAGTAGTTCCTACTCATGTCCCCGAACATTAGCACAATCATTAAATCTGTTTTGAGCCACGTAATTTGTGGAATGCACTATTTGGGGAATCCCTTGCACATAATAGCACTTAAGGAAATCCCTTTATTGAGATTAAGAATTCTGTGTGTCATAAATTAGTATAGTTTAATCGTACATAGCACGATACATGTAAGCCCATATTAATTAGGGGTATGATAGATTTACAACTTTGAAAACAAGATTGATTGTCCTTAGAAGACTCACTCTAGAAGAACTGTACAAGAACCTAGACGAGCTATACAAGAAGGCTACTTTGAGGAATAGATGAAATAGCCCCATGGCCCCTTTACCTATAATTTAGTTATAAAAATGGCATGTCGTATTAGAATATACTTATGTTATTATCATTCGTGTAAACCAATGACTCATTTTATTACTTACATGATTTCTACTGTGTTTGTTTGATATTCAATCATCATGACCAACCTTCTTTGTCGGGGTGTAACACAGAGTTAGACCAAAGAGTCTGATCGACTACTGTCTATTGTATAATCTAACTTCTTTCCCTTGTATTAAGATATGTGCTCTAGTTGTATGTGTATAAGTTGTTAAAGCATTAATACTAAATGTGAAATAGGCAAAAAGGTCCATAGTGGTGGTGTATGTGAAGCTCTTAGAATGAACATCTCTTTGTTATATTGATGTAAATCAAAATACTTCTAGTTTTTACACAAGTTTTGTTAGATGGTTGCATTAGAAACCAACTTAAAAGGTCTTGAATCTTAGAAAATGTTAGGTAGGTCGGTTATAACTTAGTGATGACTCCTCCTCTTCCTTCCTTGTTTGGTCGAGAATCAAATGAACAGGGGTTGGTTTTGTGTGGTGTTGAGTGAAGTTAGTATGTCAGGTGGATGAAACAAGGTGGTTTATATAGGTTGATTCCATGGTTATTAACACTTGAGTTAATCTAATGTAAAAGGATGAGGGTGGATTATAATAATAAAATAGAAAAGTGCTTTTGGACAATTATGTTTTTGTTTAGGTGATAGTCAAGGGAGGGGCCGATTAGTTGTCAAAAGGAGAGAGCGCATAATAGTTGTGGGTTTTATTAGTTATACATGGTCCATCTTTAGTTTATTTTCTATATTGTTTAGTTTTCGTGTTAACCAAAACATTCTTATAATTTTCACTATATAGTCCTGATGTATTTCATCATACCGTGTTTAATTAGGTTTACAATTCCAAATTGTGAAAGTCAATCAGTGATGCAAGAATCCAGATATGTTATTCTTTTAACAAGGATCATATCCTAGCTTAGAAGTTTTAACAAGGATCATATCCTAGCTTAGAATTTTAGACTAAGAAGTTAAATGCATCAAATACGTTTACACGTATGATCATAGTTTAGTTAGTACTTTAAATATAAGTGATGTTAGACCCTCAATGATTCAAACTGATCTATATGCATGGTCGTGCTCAAACATAGTTTATTATATAACTTTAAACCAAAATGGAGAAACATATTTGTTGAACACCATCTAAGATTGACCTTGATTCATATCTCATGCTCAATTGAATGTTTATTACATAAAGTAAAATTGATAAATTACCCTACTTTATCAATACTATTATGTATGTTTCTAAAATTCTTGGTTTTAGTTGATAACTTAGGTCATATATCATTAGGGATAATACTGCATTGTTAGACGTATGACATTATTTCTATTATTGCGTGAAACCTTATGTAGTGGGAGATTATCTGACCTTTTTGCCCAGCGAATAACATCTAATTGTATTACAATTAAACTATTCTCGATCTAACTAAACATGAGTATGACACATATCCATTGTTTATTACTACTTAGACCATGCCCCATGTCCTAGGGATATGGCTCTCAATAGGCAAACAAATGAAGGCCATTGACTCTTTTTTACTCTATTCCTTAATAAGAGTAATAAGTATGGTGTTTATGATATTATTCAATATATATTACATACTATGTGCATTATCAAGACATCTTTACACCATATTTTCTACTCTTTATCCTCTCTTATACTCGACAGCTTTAGGCTAAAGTTATCGTCTATATTTTGTTAATATTTTCAATAGTGTAGAAATAGATCTTAAACACGCTACAAACTCTCAAAAAATGTTACTCTAGTTTGTTGGGTGTTTTAGTGGTTCTTGAGTGTCCTTTTTACACACTTAAAAGGTATATCAAGAAGGATTTCTTTGAAGTTTGTAAACTAGATCTTGACAACTGTTACGGGTTTAGTTCGTAGTATCATCCTTAAAGCTTCATCACTTGGTGCGGATCAACTTTAAAGGATTTCTACTTTGGTCAAAGTGTTATACCAACCATTTCTTTTCAAATGTTGTAGTTCTAAAACCCTATATGGTTGTTTTGTTTTTGGTTCCACCTTCATGCATTTTAGTCCTTGGTGTTCAAAATCTTTCCAAATATTATTGGTAGAAAATGCTTTCGTTTCTAAAAATATTTTAAAAAGTAAACATTAATTCTTAACAAAAAATGTATTTACTTTTAGAGAATTAATAAAAGTTAGAAATTTAGACTTTGACATAATATGATATATGTTCTATAAAGTTTCAATCTAGTATGAAAAAACCTTGTAACATGTTGCTGGACCGGTTAAGAGATGGTCAGTACAATCAGTCTCACAATAAGGAGAGTGTTAAAACACTTAACAGATCAAATGAGGAACCGGGTTTATATGAATGATACTAAGAACACAAGTAAACAATGAGATAAAACTAAAAACAAGAACAAGATAAGTATGATTTTCAAGAATGCTGTATATTGCTCTCAAGTTCTTTTACAAGTTTTACAAAGCATAAAAGAAATACAAGAACCTGAGATACTTTATACTACATCCTACAACCGGCCATACTTTGAAGACTAGATGGAAACACTAATCTAGACAACAAGATCAATGTAAAGCCAAAAAACAGATTGACTTTTGACTAGTGACTATGACATGCCATAGCTCACATCCTAATATATTACAAAAAGGATAAAAGATACAAAGTAAAAAGTTACAGACTCTAAGCCATAATCTACAGTTACAAAAAACATGTACCTTTTCACCAACTTATGCAAGTTGGTGAGTCATCAGAGTTGCAGCGGAAAGTTGGTCAGCTTTATGCAAAAGTAGATCAGAGAAAGCATGTCCTCTCTGTCTTCGGAAGAAACCAGTCTTCACTTCATTGGCTTCGGAAGACTTTGTCTTTGAAGCTTCGAAAGACTTCATCTTTGGCTTCGGAAGATTTGGTCTTTGGCTTCGGAAGATTTTACACTTAGAATAATTTGCTGTGAGAAGTGTAAAACTTCATAAGTAACTTCTACTCTGCACAATGTGCATGCAAGCTGGAGGCACTTTGGTTGCTTTGGTTTTTTTGGTTGCATCAGCCTTTCAAGTATAACCTTACACATGTTATAAAGTATGCCACAAATAGCTGTGTCTACTTGCACACACGTGCAAGGGTTTTTCTCAATTGACTTTGATAATTTAGAATCAAATGAAAAAAATCGCAATCATGAGATGAGTTATTTAATCTAGGAGCTACGTATTCACTTACACAACTGACCATAATATTATTGAGCAAATTATATAAGAAAAAAATAAATTTGTTATTCATCTATTGTGTCTTTTCACTTGTTAAAGTATTTTCACTCAACTTGTCATTCTTCTAGCTAATAATAAGTCTAATTTTAGTTTCACATTCAAATATTAATCTACTTCAGCCTATTTTTTAAACCTGTAACTGAAAACGTCTAAGACGTGTATGTGGACGAGGATTAAACTAATTTAAAATTTTCGCGGGTACTAGACGAGTAATATTTCATTTTGATAGCTTTCATTACATGAAAATTTTAATTTTCTTTTGCGTTATGTATATTATGATATTAATTATATTTTGTATGTTATGAAGCATGAACTTATGTCGTTAGAAATGAAGTAATTTTGGAATTCACACTAGTATACATATACATGTTTAGATGTCTCAAATAGTTTACAACTAGTACTAAGCCCCTCGCATTACAACAGGGGGTGTAAACCTTGTCAAGTAACACCAATGTCACACCACAATCATCGACCACCAACGCCGGAAAAACTCGTATTAAAAAAGAAAAAACAAAAAATAAAATAAAATCAAACAAAAAGTAGACGTAAAAATGTTGAACCACACACGTAAAACGTAAAACATTAAAAATAATAACTAAGTCGATTTAGGACCCGCACGTTGCGATAAGGCATTAAACGGTAAAAATAGGCGTAACAACGTTGAACCACACGCCCACGTTGCAGCGTATTAACTTTTAAAGTTTAGACTGAATTATGAAACGAAAAATTACAAAAGATGAAAAGTATAAGGGAGTAAAATTGAAAGTGAAAACTTGCTGGGGGTTAAATTATAAAATATGTAAAGTATTGAGCTTAAAATAAAAAAGAAAAAGATACATGTACAACCATTAATGCTTATGATATAACATTTAATGCAACTTTAGATTGATAATTAGTACTATTTAAATCATAATAATATCTATATAAATAGTCATATTTAAATTTATTTACATTTTATAAACATAAAATTTATATAAAAATTGAAATGATTAGAAAAAAATATGCTTTGAAATCTCAAAGTGTATTTTTGTAACAAACTAATGAATTCATCGGTTTTCGACAAGTAATCACCTTATATATGCTTAACTGGTTTTAGGCAAGAAACGAGACTCGACTTTAAAATAATTTTTAGGATTACCAAACGCGCCTCATTATCATCCTTAGGATGCCAGGTTAATAATGAGATTGCTAATTCACAATTATACCTAAATATTAAAAAATCAACTTGACGACTATAATACAATTTTGTTATTTTGGTTTTCACCACCTAACTTATTTGTATTACATGTAGCCCTTTATCAACCACAATAAAGTTTAGATAACTACAATAAAGTTTTGGTATTTAGGTTTTGACCACCTAAGTTATATCTTTGACATAGTAGCCACTTACCATCTACTATAAAATTTAGATAACAGTAACAAAGTTTTCGTATTTAGGTTTCGACTACCTAATTTATTTATTTGACATAGTAACCTCTTCATAACTACAATAAACGTTTGGTTTTTAGTTTTTAACCACCTAAGTTATTTATTTTACATAGTCTTTTAAAATACCACACTAAAGATTTTTTTTGGCCACTTAACTCTGTGTTTTAAACACCTTAACTACAGTTACTTGTAACGTTTTGAATTTGGCCACATAAGTTTTCAAGTATTTAAAGTTTGTAAAAATTTAATTTTGGCCACATAAGTTTTTAAGTTTGTGTTTTGAATGCGCCTTAGCCACAATAGTTTGTAAGAATTTGATTTTGGCCACTTAATTTTTTAAATTTGTGTTTTGGTTTAAAACGAGATAAACTTTTAAACAATCTCTTTTTTAAATTTAACCACTTAATTAAAATTTAACCATAAACTTTATTTTTTAAACCAAAACACAAATTTAAAACATAGTTTTAAATGAAAGATTAACGAACAAAAGTTATTAACACTTAATCTTTCGTTTAATTATTTATTTGACATATTAACCTCTTCCTAACTACAAAGTTTTGGTTTTAAGTTTGTGTTTTGAATGCGCCTTAGTGCGGGGAAAACGACCAAACTTCCGCGGCTTATTGCGGGTGAATAACTTTTGTTCGTTAATCTTTCATTTAAAACAAAATGTGCATTTGACATGACTTTGTTTTTGTCAACCTTTCGATATAATTATTTTTTAAAGCAGAGTTATACTAAAACACACAAGCATTTTTTAGTATCGTAGACGAACCAAACCGATTATAAGCGAACGTCTCCATTGCTGGTATTAATATTATCGGAATCGGTGTCTGTACTTACTTTTATGTTTTGAGACAAGCTCAACCGATCACGACCAAAATCAAACCGTATGACTTGAGAACCCGATCAAAGTCTTGCCACGAACAGTATAGATCCTAGTGATGGTTTAAAAATTCAAAACCTAACCCCGTTGAAACTAGACCTCAATTGTAAAGCCCGACAAATTCCAGGGGCGTTATCGAAGCACACACTTGAAACTTACGACGCCAACACTTGAATTGCAGCGCCAAATTCTTATTCTCCTCTGCCAAAACCCCTATCACTGATCAGAGCTCTCGCATTATACACGAATCATGAGGTACTGCTTACATCTTCTCTCAATCATATCTAGATGCTCTGTGAATTCCTCTATTTTAGCATCTCTCTTGTTGTTTCAGAAGCTGCAATATCAAGCCCTAGAGCAAGTGCCTGAGTTGGGTGCCTTTTCTATGTGGCTGTAATGGAGCTTGAATCAAACAAGATCAGTGTAAGTATTCAGAACTGACCTCTGTTGATTCGCGAGTTATTTTCCAAATTCAGTGGCTTATATATGAATTTTGGTTTGTAATTAGCTTTTGTTAATTTTGAGAAAACCCGCAAGATGATGCTTGTGTTTATGCTACTCACCACCCTAACATGTGATCTTTCAGACTATTAGAACTAGTATGATTATGTGTTTGCTATCATACAAATCAAGATGTAGCCCTCAAAAATGTTTCTTGCACGTCCTCTTTTAAGGGTAAGAGACGGTTAACTGATGGGCAACATGTGCTTATTACTAAGAGGTTAGAACTAGAACTGGTAGAACTATGCTACAGAACATTCGGACCATTTAACCCTACGCTGTCATGTTTATGTGGACGAACACAAGTTTTCTTACCTGGAGTTTTTTTCCACTTAAAAAACTATTGACTTATTTCTTAATATGGAACATTTTTGTCAATAAAATTCCAAACCACAAGGGAGTTACTTTTGGATATACAAAAAAGTTTGCACCTTTCCAAAAGGCGTCGATGAAATTAGAGGCAAATAAAGAAAATATGACATATATGGTGATGGTTCACAATTATGTTTTGGTTTTTGTTATTGTTATATTCTTTAAGATGTAGCTGAAGGTATGAAGAAGATGAAAGGAATGGAATACATGTTTACCATTTTTGATTTAAAAAAACATTACTCATTTAAATTCATCGAGAGTGGAGAGCAATGGTGCATTTTGCGCTTTCTTTCGAAGAACAAGCAAAGTTAGGGTCTTAGGCCGAAGTGCAATTTATCATGGTGATGATGGGCCATTTTCACAAAAAGATAAAGATTATAGGCCTATTCCTAACTTGGTTCAAAGTTCATAGGCCCAAGTTGTATTATTGTTTATGTTTTATGGGAAACATAAAAAGTAGCTAATTTAAAGCAGAGTAATTGCAAATTTCTCTTTTAAAAGAAAGAGTAGATTGGAATTTCTTGTTGTCATGACTAAAACTGTTTAATAGTTTACAACGAACGACGTAAAACCCTAATTGCCTCTGAGCCATCCATGGTGAAGGGAGGAAAAACTAATAAACAATCCCGAAATTCATGTTTGGGAAAACGAGCATACCACAACCTTGTTCATCATAAAATGGTTTGTTTGCACCAATTCATTATTGTTTTCTACTTCCCATCTCTCACTTGTAGTAGGTTGTCATTTAGATCTATATCTTTGATTTGGATTCAGATCACCCCTGTGCAAATTTTACGTTGACACAAGTATTGGGTGGTCAATTTCATCTTTAATTAGAACATATATATGGTTGATAGCCATTATTATATGGATAGATTGAAATGCTATTAAAGTTTTTATTATCATGTTTACTTAAGTTGTACCTACATTTAACATTCCTTATCACACGTAAGGGATATTTTGTTTTTGATTAGCGGTGATGGATTTTGATCAATAAATGCTGACGATTTATACTAAAAGTGAAGATTTTGGTGCTCTTCTTCGTGCTATGTTTTTTTATTTTATGCTAATGCTGTTATTATATGTAAAAATCAGTAAATGTGATGCACAATTTTGTCCCATTTTGCCAGGATTTTTAGTCAAAAAGTCCTATGAATTCTGTATGAGAACATAACACAACACATGAATGCCTTGCAATTTCTGACTTCTGAACTTAGTGCTGATGTAACTTAATCTAGATTGCACTTGGAATTGCATTTTTACTACTATTGAAATGTGATTACCAGTATTTATGTTATGTTGTGAGGTTTGTAGTAATAGTAAATTGAGTTAACCTCATCTGACCATTTTTCTTAGAGCTTCACATTTAAGACATAGTGCGTTTTTTTCTACAACACATGAATGCCTTGCAATTTCTGACTTCTGAACTTAGTGCTGATGTAACTTAATCTAGATTGCACTTGGAATTGCATTTTTACTACCATTGAAATGTGATTACCAGTATTTATGTTATGTTGTGAGGTTTGTAGTAATAGTAAATTGAGTTAACCCTCTGACCATTTTCTTAGAGCTTCACATTAAGACATATGCAGTGCTTTTTTTTTCTTGATTCTTTGAAGAGCGTTGCATGCATCTCTTAGTGCCTTCCTTAGTATGATTCACATGTACTAGTAATAGAGTTGTGCACAATTTTGTGATAAGTCCACCTCAATCCACTATGAATTTATGATGTTGTTATGTTTTCATGTTCTTTTCAACTAACAAAGTGAACATGATGTTTAATGCTCAGTTACCGGAAGGAGTGGCTCCATTCACACATATCACTCGAAATGAGCGTTCAGGACGGAAGTACGTCATTCCTATAGAATTCTTTATGATAAATTAGTTTGTTCATTGATTCATGAAAATCCTATTTGCATATTGTTCTTATCATTTTCAACATTTATTTTTTTAGATACATACACCTTACGTCCATGGGCTCTAATTTTGTTGTTTCTTTTACTTGTTGTCTACTTGTGCTAGATTTATGTGTCTATGTTTATTTATTTGGTTATGTTTGGTAAGTTAGATGCTTCCATTTGATGAGTATTAGAATATCGACTTACCCATTATTAGAACAAGGGTTTAAACTTTAAATTTATAATTTGTTTTATCAGTTGGGCCATATACCCATCTATTAATTGGATGTTGCGGTTTCCCTTAGTAGTGGGTGTTTTTTACCCTAAGTATCTACAGTCTATAGTTTCCAAAATTTCAAATGGTTTTATCGTTTTAGCACTTTGAGCAAGATGTGAAGAAGGATTGGTGACTGTTAAAGCATTACAAGCCTTATCGCTGTATCATCATTGTTTCGTTGTCGAGTAAATCCACTTAGTGAGATTTGTTATGCATCAGATTTTCCATAAACTTATCTATTTATACATTCAGTTGAAAATACAAAGTAGTTCTTATATTATAATCATAAGCACTACAAAAGTTGGTAGCATACAATGTGATTAAAGACATCTGATATTCTGCTTAATAAGACAATAAATGATGCTACAACTATCCTTAGGCTAAAGTCTAAAGGTTTAGTGATTTAGTCATCATATTAATCCCAAGAAATTAGCCTCTTGGATTTTTATTGGTAATTTTTCTTCATAAGACCCACAGTCTCACCTTTAAATTCTTTTATTAGTTATAACTGAAATTAGGGATTGTTTTCTCTTCCTCTGTGAATAATATCCATACACCTATATACAGCAAGAGACTAACTACCCTAGAGCCTATAGGTATACTATAATAATTTACAGGAATTACAAATAAAAGCATATAAAATACATAAATAATATATTGACTAATACGCCCCCACAGTTTGAGCATGGGGAAGAATGCGCAGACTGGTCTTGAAACGCTGAAATAAAGCTCTAGGAAGTCCCTTCGTGAAGATATCTGCGTATTGGAAGTCAGAGGTATATGTAGAAACTCGGATGTCTCCTATGCGAAACTTGTCCCGCACAAAATGTATGTCAATTCAACGTGTTTGGCGCGCTGAGGTTGGACAGGATTGCCGGAGAGGTACACGGCTGAAACATTGTCACAAAAATGATGCTGGCCTCAGGTAGGAACTAAAAGATCAAGGAGCAGATCCGTAGCCAGGTGACTTCTGCTGTGGCGTTAGCAACACCACGGTATTCGGCTTCGGCACTCGAATGGGATACTGTGTGTTGACGCTTTGAAGACCAACAGAGAAGATTATCCCCATAAAAACACAATAACACGATGTGGATCGTCGAGAATCAGGCACCCCCCCAGTCGGCATCCGAATATGCAGGTAAGCGACGTAGACTTAGAGGGAGTGATAATAAGCCATGAGAGAGCGTGCCTTTTAAATACTCAGAATACGTTTGAGGACTGAAAATGAGGTTCACGCGGAGCATGCTGACTAGGCAGACCTGTGCACGCGTAGGCAATGTCGGGTCTCGTAAATGTCAAGTATTGAAGTGCCCCGCTAGACTTCTATATAAAGAGCCATCTGAAGTGGTGCTCCACCGTGGCACTTAGCTTAGAGTCAGTGTCACAAGGAGTGGAGCGGTTTACAATTTTGCATGTTGCCCGAGTAATGATGTCCGAGGCATACGCTTGTTGCGAAAGGACCAGCCCTCCGATTTCTGTGTAACCTGTATGCCCAAAAAATGATGTACTTTCCCCAAATCTGTCATGGCAAATTCCTTAGAAAGAGATGAAATTATATCACGAAGGAGTTGGTTATCGGAGGGTGGTAAGGATTATGTCATCCCAATAAAGTAATAGATAAGCCATCCGAGTACCCTTTTTATAAATGAAAAGGATGTGTCACAGGAGGAGCTGCGAAAACCGCAAGAGAGCAAGTAATTAGCAAATCGTTGATACCAGGCACGCGGTGCCTGTTTTAAACCGTATAGAGATTGCGAAGCCTGCACATAAGACGGGTTAGACCGGTTAGTAAAACCAGGGGGTTGGTACATGTACTCAGTTTCGTTCAAGTCCCCGTGTAGGAATGCGTTCTTAACGTCTAACTGATTGATGGCCAAGATCGAGACACAGCTAATGCGAACCGTGCGTATAGTAGTAGGTTAACAACGGGGCTAAATGTTCATCACAATCTAAACCAACCAGCTGACATTTCCCATTAAAAATAGCCGAGCCTTATATCGTTCAAGAGACCCATTAGCATGAAATTTATGTTATAGAAGCCACATACATTGAGAAATGTGTGTATCTGCAGGCTTTGGAACAGTTCCCACGTATTATTGTCTATTAAAGCCTAAACTCGTTGGCCATGGCGGCACGCCAATTAGGATCAGAAAGGGCTTGAGTGAGGGATTTGGAATAGGTGAGATGGTGTGGTAGCGTTGTTTATGTAGATTTGCAGATGGGTTAGGCGGCTGGGAATGTGTACGAGATCGGGTTTGCATTGGGTGGAGGGAGGGGTGTGTGGCATGGGCGGACGTGGTGGATGAGGATGGACCAGAGGCTCTCTGAAAGTCTGAAATGCTGGTGTATATGTGGTGGACTACTGGTTGTTTTGGGAAGGCGGGAAAAGGTAATTGACAAGGTAGTGGGTTAGGGGAGTCTGAGTTGTGGGGGAAGAGGAAGTGGCAGGAGTGGAGATTGTTGAAGTGAGCTGCGTGAGCTGGTTGTGAAGGGGAATGGCTGGAATTGGTGGGGCTGACTGGTTGAGCAGGAGTGGGGCTGTGGGGGTGAAGGAAGGATGAGTAAAGGGTGGAAACAAGAGGGGTGAGGGATCTTCTGGTAAGAATGAGTAGTTTGGACCAGAAAATCAGAAGTGGTTGGAATGGAAATGTGTTTACATCAAAGGTGACGTGGCGGGAGAGTATCGTTTTGCCCGTAGAAAGGTCAAGGCAACGGTATCCCGATAATCAGGTGGGTATCCCAAGAAGACACATCGAGTAGAGCGGAGGGAAAGTTTGTGTGGCGGGTAAGCGGATTGATTTGGATAACAAGCACACCAAAAAACTCGCAAATGATCGTATGTTGGGTGTTTGAGATAGAGAGCGGAAAGGGGGTACGATTTTGAAGAACTTTTGTGGGATGATGTTATGCAAGTAGACGGATGCGTGAAGTGCTTCGACCCAATAGGAAGGAGGAATCGAGGCATGAGTTAGAAGACATAACATGATTTCGTCGAGTCGTTTAATCATACGTTCGGCTTTCCCATTTTGTTGGGAGGTTGGGACACGAAAACGAAACTGAAGACCATGAGTGGTGGCAAACGTTTTGAAGGCGGTGTTATCAAACTCGCCACCCATGTCACATTGAAAGACTTATTGAGCAACGAAATGAGTTTAACAAAATTGTGAAACTGGGGTGAATTTTGTAAATGTTTCAGATTGAATTTTAGTGGAAAAACCCAGGTATAGTTTGTGAAATCATCAAGTAACACCATGTAATACTTGTAACCATTATGACTTTGGAGTGGAGAAGTCCACAAATCACAGTGTAATATATCAAATGGCATAAGTGTATTAGACAATGAAGGATGAAAAGGTAACGTTTATTCTTAGCTAACTGACACGAATTGCAAACATCCATAGAATTTGTCTTATACATGAAATAAATTAGAACAACGAAGAAAATCTAAAACATGCAATCCTGTGTGTCCAAGACGAGCATGCCAAGGAAATGGAAGGAGACGTGGTGAGTAATGCAGAACCGGAAGCAGGGAAAGTGTTGGTAACTGGGTATAAGTGACTGGAACTATCATGACGGCTAAGGATCTTCCCAGTCTTGTAGTCCTTCACAGAAAAACCAAAGGATCAAAGTCAATGGAAACCCAATTATCAATAGCAAAACGGCGGACGGAAACGAGATTTTTAATTATATTGGGTGCATAAAGTACATCTTGAGGTTAAGTTGTTTGGGTAGTAGGAAGGGTGGTGTTTCCTGATCCGTGAATTGGAATGGATTGGCCATTACAACAAGAATGGATTTAATAGGCTTAATACGAGGAGAAACGAAAAACCAACCGAATTGAGATGATTTGTGGCCCCGTTGTCCATGTACCACTGATCATCGGGAGGCTGCATTGTCATGGCTTCAAAGGCGTAGCCTAGTTAGATGGTTCCAAAGGATTCATTCAGAGAGGTGGACCTGTGGTTGAGTAGCAGACCGGATGACGGACGAGGAGGCTGTGGCTGCCAAGGTGATGTCGTGGGCTGCCAAGGTGTGGCCCAGCCCTGGTTGGGGGTATGGGCATGGCGGGGGAGGTGCCCAATATGGAGGCCAATAGGCATTGGGTTGGGCTGGCCATGAAGAGTAACCACCGCGATTGGGGCCACTGGTGACTGGGCTGACCGAGAGTATTGTGCAGGTGGCGGGTTGACCAGTTGGGCACGATTTGGCCTACGAGCATTCTGCCAGAGCGTCGTGCTGATTAGCATTGCCACGGGGCTGACTTCGAGACTGATCTCGGCGCTGCTGTTCATGGAACTGGTCACGAGACGGCTGGTCAGAAATAATAGCAGCGGCAATCGGTTGATGAGTGTCATGCGCTTGTCGTCGCTGGAGGTCTGACTGAAGCATGCTACAGGCTTCTTCCCAAGATGTAATTGTGATTAATGACTGTGCCAATGGGATCATATTCCTGAGGCAGTCCCGCACCAGTTTCAGGACAGTCGGGTATCACTGACTGGGCTGTCCCACATCTGAAAGTTTATCAGAGTCTCTTTGAGTTTCTGAAAAATAGCCTCGAGAGAAGAAAAATCTGTTTGCTTCAGGTTGGTAAATTCCTTTTCAAGAGCTGCAGCTCTGGAGCCCTTATGTTCAAGAAATATTCTTGATTCGAGTCCAGGCTTTAAACGCAGTAGACTCGGTTTCCAAACCCGAATCAGTAATTCATCCTACAGTGTCCCGTAGATCCACTGTAGGACGATAGCGTCGATTTGTTCCAGGATTCAAACTTTGGGTTTGTTGGTTCAGGAGGGTTTCGTGCCATCAATATGATGCAAGACATCGTAGCTAGAGCATGAAGAAGAAAAAGTTTGACCCACGATGAATACGACACCTTTGTTCCGTCCAAGACTCGGATTTTGTGCTGTATGTTCGTCACGGTATAGAAGGGTGAAGAGCTGTTGTGCCTTGCTGGACGAGCCATCTTTACGTTTGACATGCTGATCGGAATAGAGAAAAGGAAAAAGAAAAGCAGATGGATCGTAATCCAACTACAGCTAATCCGATGGCGGCGGCTGGGTACAGAGCAGTGGCTCTGATACCATGAATTTAGGATTGTCTTCTCTTCTCTATGAATAATATCCATACAACATATATACAGCAAGAGACTACTAACCCTAGAGCTATTATAGGATACTATCTAATTTACAGGAATTACAATAAAAGCATAATAAAATACATAATAATATATTGACTAATAATAACATGCTTAGAAGTCATGTTCAAAGAGAAAGTAGTAAATATCTTCAATCCATGTCAATTAACTTTTTTATTTCATTTCAAAGCGTGGTAGTAGTATCGTCAAACCGATGCTTTCAAAGAATTTAAACTCAGAGAAAGTATTTTGATAAGAATGAGCCACAAAATTCATTACGTGCTAAACATCCAATTAATTTACCATTTATAAAAAATTACTCCAGGAGAACTTGTTGTAATCTATATAGTCTATTTCAGATCAAAAAGGTCTTTTAACCATATGACAAGGGCCCAAATTGGTGGCTGCAGAAAATTTGGGAACCATTTTTATTCACCCTGATAGCACACAATTTAAATTGTTCAACATATGTTTTGAGAAATATGAAAATCCATGGACCCAATTTGCATTTTTGGAAAATACATTACTGTTGCCAATTGGACTAATTTTTACAATGGCATCCTTTAGTAGGAGCTTGCTATGGAATGGTTCTTTAGTTTTCTTGAAATTTTATGACAATCTTGTCTTAGAAAAATAAGGGTTGTGTGTAGCCATCCAACGTTTCGAATGTTCATGTCTTAGCATAATCTCTCTCTTTGGCAAATTGCATGTGTCAATTTGAGTCATAGTAGTCAAAGGCGCACAAGGCGCTCGCCTAGGGGCTAGTGCCATACTGCCTTGTGTTGTGAAAGGCACTTCGGTCCACTCCCGGCCAGATTTCGGCAACTTTCTCCCAGTAGTCCAAATTTTCTTGTCAATGAAGAAATTAAGATGAAAAATGAAGAGGATGTACCCTTTTTTAGTATTTATTTTTGTTTATTACCAATTTCTGCCTGACAACTCCGTAAAGTTTGTTGGTTTTTCTCTGACTTTTTCACTTTTATGTGAAAATGTGAAAGTTTGCCTTTCCTGTGTTTTGCAGGTCCGTATTTTTATTTATTTTTAATTTTATCACTTTAAATGTATAATTATCTTTTGATTTTTTATTTTATTTGACTTTTTATGCATATATTACTGGCATCGTTATGTTAGATTTTTTTAATCTTATAATTTTAGATTCTTTTATTCTATTTGACCTTTTTATGCATATATTACTGGTCAAGTTATGTTAGATGCTTTTTAATCTTATTATTTTAAAATGTTTTTAATTTCATATTGTATTGGTTAGATGATGTAAATTGCTTACTATATTAGTTTTGATTTAGGGAGTAATATTAGTTTTATATACCTATTATATATATTTATTATACTTTGTTATTGCATCTTGTCTCGGGCGTGTGCTTTTTTGCTCTTGTGCCTGGTGGGTGAAAGGCAAGGCCTTGAGTGCGCCTTGCGCCTTTGACTGCTTGTATTTGAGTTATGCTTTATCTTTACCTGGTAAAATCAAAAGAATAAGCTTGAAAAAACAGGTTATATTGGTTGAACACATCAACAGTTGCTCAATAGTGCATTTTTAGTGCAAGTAACCACTAAATCATTGTGTTTGAAATTATAAATTATTGCTGATATGATAATAACTTTTGTAATCATGTTTGGCAGTAATCATTTATAAAAAAATTATAATATATTTGAACAAAATTGTTTCAGGTCACTCCAACCCATACCAAATGTAACCATTTGATCTGTACTTGGTTTTGACATGTTACCCGACTTGCAGTGTGTCCATTTTTCCGCCTTTAATATTACAATTTTCTTTTCTTGCTATAGTTTATAATTCATACTTTACAGTCAAAAGTTTTGCTGTTCCGAGCTTTAAGTTGTAGATTTAGATGTTGATTTTGCAATAATTCAGCTGCGATTTCGTGAAAATGCATGCATCATTTGTGTTTGGACCAGCAGTGAAGTTCGTTTGTGATCCAAAGATTCTGTATGTGTTTCTAGGCAGATAAAGAAAAAAGAAAAGAGATATTGCCGTCTGTGAATGCAAATTTGATCCTGGAAAAACTGAGCTTGCATGTGGAGATAGGTGTTTGAATGTGTTGACGAACACAGAATGCACGCCTGGATACTGCTCATGTGGTAGCTATTGCAAGAACCAGGTAAATAATTGGTGCACTAGTTTATTGTAATTTGTTTTTTTTTCTTAAGCATTTATGTTTTGATGTTTTAAAGTCTACTTGTGTTTCATTAGTTTCGTTATTCAAGTAGCTCATATCTTGCTGAATGGATCTTCTATTCTCTTACAACGATATTTAGATAATCTTGTCAATGTGTTGTGGTTTGAAGGGTTTCAAACAATTGAAAGATAAGCTATACAATTCATGGCTTTTTTTTTTTTTTTTTTTTGGGGGGGGGGGGGATTGTTCTTTTTTCATGTTGATCTATGTTGTCAATTTACCATTAGAACATAATTTCTCATTTTATATTTTGTTCAATTAGGGTTTTCTTTATGTCTTAACATTGTATCTGCTAGGAAAGTCAAAGTACAAGCACCTGAGTCTATTGGGGAATAGACCTAATGATCTGACTGGTCTGGAGGATGGTCTATGCGGATATCCAGCATATTACCCTCATGTAATATGCATATATTCATGGTTTATTTGTTAACCATAAATACATCATTGCAGCTTTAATTAGGTTAGATATTTATTTGCTCCAACTTGTGGAGCATCAAAGTTGATTTTCAAATAATACTAGCACTAGCATTTAGATTGTTTGTGTTTTTTTTGGCCTATAGAGCATTAGCTATTTGGGTTTCAAGTGACTATATAAGTACTGTACCTGTCTTAGTTTTTCTTATTTTTTTGTAACTGATAAAATTGATCTATATGAATTTTTGGAAGTTTATATCATGTACTTGTGTGCCATAAAGGACTCATTTTGTGATTTAGTTTTAATGTGTAGTTTTTCTCCATTTTCAGAGGTTTCAAAAATGTGAATATGCAAAGACAAAGTTATTCAAGACCGAGGGCCGAGGGTGGGGTCTTTTAGCTGATGAATTTATTAAGGTAAGAGGTTGTGTCTATATAGGTTGTTAACAATATAGGATCCAAGTTATCAAATACTTCACACAATCACTTAATACTCATGGTTAAAGGAGACAAATTTGACTTATATACGTATGAATGGGCTGATTCGGGTATGATTTTTTCTAAGGGCTACACTCGAAACAAACCAACATACCCCGCAAAAGTCCCACCGGATATTAGGGTCGGGGAGGAGGGGGAGGGGGGGTTGTTTGAGATGAGGGCAAACCTTACCTGTATCACACGGTCACACGGATAAAGAGGATGCTCCCTGAGAGACCCCTGGCTCAAGGGGTAAACTCAAAAATTGAACTAAAAAGGAAGCGGGTTCGAAGTTATCCTGAGTGCAATTTTAATGCATGCGACCTTGTAAATCATTTATACAAAATATTAAGTTATCACTGAAATACGAATATTTATAATCATATTTAACACACTAAAAAATAAAAATAAAAAATTGGACAAAAACCCAATCCACTATGGCCTGTTACCCAACCTCCCGCCCCACTCATTTAACCACCTCTATTTAGGATGGCACTTTTCTCTTTAGTTGAGATAACTAGAACTTTTGAATAGGTTTCTGCATATATGCCACATATAAGATGATTTTAGTTTGATAACTTCCACTAGATCATAAATTATATGCACTGCTCCTATATAAATGTTTTACTCGTTGCTGTTTTTCAAACTTTATCTGGTTAGGCTGGACAGTTCATTATTGAATATTGTGGAGAGGTAATTTCTTCAGATGAAGCAAAGCTCAGATCTCAAACTTATGAAGCTCAAGGTACAATGTGTGAATATATTGGCAATTTTAACCTGCCTACTTATGGTTTATGTTTCATCGCTAATACGTCATACATGTACAATAAAAAAAAACTGTATGGGTTGAAATTTCCTGAAAGTGTAAACTTTATTGCATATAACATGTTTAATATTTTATTTAAAAAAGGTAAATAATTATCAAAATAATAACTTAAGCATCATTTTTGAATTGGTGACTTATTTTGTGACAAAAAGTGTCAGATCGACTCAACCAAATTGTACAAAATTTAAGCATTTTGACCCGATACCCACATTGCCCATTTGGCCACCTCTAGTAAGAACCAATCAACATATCAGCTATTACTTACTACCTTTGATTTGGATGCAGGTTTAAGGGATGCATATATTATATCTCTTAATGCCAATTACTATATTGATGCCACTAGGAAAGGAAGTCTTGGTAGATTCATAAATCACTCCTGGTAAGTTAACATTGCTTGAACTTAGTTAGAACATAATATTATGAGAAACTATGGAATAGAGGTGGCAATTTCCACTCATTTACTTTTGAATGAATCAATTTGGGTTATGTTTTTATTAGCGGGACAAAGGTTCAAATTCAACAAATCTTAGCACTATAAAGGAAACAGGTTAAATAAGGCAGAATTAGCCCAAAGCGCATGGATAAAACCTCCTACATTTATCCAAAAAATGAAACTATTAATGAAATATTATATATTCTGTAGTCATATTTGACACACATATATTTATAAAAAGTAATAAATTTTGGAAGGTGGTTTGGCCCAACCTAACCCTCTTTCGATCCATATAAAAATAATCGACTGGCCTGTTACCCAACCCATAAAATGGGTCCAATTCACTGGTGGATTAGGGTTAACTATGTTTCTTGTTGGTTGCAGCCAACCAAATTGCGAGACAAGGAAGTGGACAGTTTTGGGGAAACCAGGGTTGGGATTTTTGCAACCCAAGACATTTCTGTTGGAACTGAACTGGCATATGACTATAACTTTGAATGGTATGGTGGTGTTAACGTGCGTTGTCTTTGTGGTGCCCCTAACTGTTCTATTTTTCTTGGTGCAAAGTCTCAAGGATTTCAGGTAAAATTCTTTACAAAATATTTGTTGTTTCAATGCATGATTGTATATTTACTTTTTGTTATTTCGCTACGGATCTCTTGAACCCCACAAATATTTGGGGGAAGTAGATGACACTAGAGGTGACAACTTCGACACATTTACTTATGAATGAGTCAAAACACTCTCAAACAGGTCAAATATTTTTTAACTAAAAGGGGAACGAGTTAAATGACTTAAAAAGTCATTCACATTCTGTTTTATTTGCATACTTCCTAAATCGTTTCATTAAAAAATATAGATTATATTTTTTGTAATCATAAATTAGCACTTTTATTTTCCTTTTCTACGGAAGGAGAAAAAAAGTGTTTGCCAATCAACCCAACCCAACACAGCCTGTTTTGACCGTAACTAAAAAATCGACACCAGTTTGGACCCCACCCACCTGACCATCTTACAACGATACACTTTTAGGTTTGTAATGAAAGGTGGGTAAGAATTAAGAATTTAAGATACATAATTGTTAACTTGTTTTTATCAGGCTTATCACATGAATTCAGCTTCTCTCATTTGGGTGTTTTCTTGTTTTTCATTTTGTATTCGTTTTCATTTGGTTGATGTCTTTATTTGAATAATTTTTAAATGGCTACCTAGATGGATCTAAAAGTTTCTAGCTATAAGATGCTAATAAAACAACCATCCTTGTTGACCATACTCTAGGGATTTTGATGTTAAAGTTGAATTGCCAGAGAGTGGGCAGGTAACTGAAATATTTCAGTTTTTAAAGTATTCAACCAATCATCTTCTATTTATTTGGTTATTTGTGTCAATTTTTCCCCGAATCCCACCTATATTTCCTCACCAAGTTTGGTCAATCTGTTGAAATTCCGTGGATTTAATCTATTTGAATAATTGAAGTTATAATTGTGTCAGGGCGTTACATGTTCTAACACTTTCCTATATTGCCTCCATTTGTATCTTTGCTTGTTAAACCTTTTCACATTTGTTTTCCTTATATCTATCGTTGTCATGCTTTTCTATGAAATATGCATCATTCCTTGTTTAAGCAGCTAATTTTTTTTGTTAACAGGAGCATAACCATGTGTGGGAAGACGGTGATGACAGGTAGTATTTATATGCACGCATATATATATATATATATATATATATATATATGTGTGTGTGTGTGTGTGTGTGTGTGTGTGTGTGTGTGTGTATACATGTATGCACTATGTGCATATGTTCATATAGGTTTATATATATTTCTATACTTATAGATGTGTATGTTTGTAGCATGGTTATCATGATTTTGCACAATTATATGCCAAACATAAGCATTTTTATTGCACATAGCATGTTGATTCAAAGATATTTTTTTTAATAAACTTTAGATCAAACTGATAAATTTTGGGTTAGCTATCTAGCTAGCATTTACCAGCAGGATCATCTTGTTTTCAATGTAGAAAAATATTAAACACTCTGGTCTATTATATTCAAAAAGATATCCTTTGGAAATCTCTTATCCCTTGATGCTAACAAGAAAGAAATCTATTTACTTAATCTTCTTGCTATTTGTCACAAGTTATGTATTTGTGTAGGGGAGTAGTGGAGTTTTAAATTAAGCATCTACTTGGTTCAGGATACTTACCTGTCATCTTATTATTATAAAAAATTTAAAAATTTTCTTAACATTCTATAATGATTATTTGGTCTGACCAAATATTAGCTAATATGGAAGTAATAAAAAGCCGATGCACCTCAAATAATTAAATAACTTTAACGGTTTATTTACTATGTGGATTTGAACTTGCAGAAAATCTGAAGTTCTATATCTGGGTCGTACAGTACTCTTTATTATCTTTGTTCATGACAAAACAGTTCTTATTGCTTATCTTTAAAGATATTTTACATTGAACAATAGATGAGGAAATGTTAACATATTTATATGAAAACAGGTTATTTGTGTTGTAGATGTTTGATAAGGGGTCATTTTGATGAAATGTTAAAACTAGCCACAAATGAAACAGGTCAAATTGATTAAATGGGTCAAAAGCTGTCTCAAGTGTACCAATATGTTTGTCTTAGATATTAAAAGAAATTACCATTATTATTTTAGTAATATAGTTTTTAGTCGTATTTGATACATCATTCTACAAAATTGAATAAAATGGACAAGAAAGAGTTGGTGGTGTGGCCCACCTGACCTGAGTCATTCCGAACCGTCCATTAATGTTACCCTTTTTTACCTGAACCCATTTAGCCCTTATCAAGTGCGTTTTGCCTCCACTAATGTTGATGTTTTTTCCTTCAGATATACGGTTGATGAATTCCCCCTTTATGATTCTGCTGAGGATGAACCATCAGATAAGGTCAAGGTTACTGACTCTACCATTCAGGAAACCTTGATTACTGTCAAAACCGAGACCTCTGGGTTAAACAATAATTCTTCTGGATTTAAGTACAAAAGTTTTTCAGGGTCAGTTGGTGCTCGAGCAGTTGGTAATGTAAAGAGTGAAGTGAAAGCAAGTGGTCAGAATGCTATAATAGTTTCTGGACCGAGGACTAATGATGATTTTCACAATGGGCTTGGCACGGGTTCTGCAAAACGGGGACCTAAACGTATTTCAAACAGGAAGCAAAAAAGTTCTGGTAGGAAGCAGGTCAATGGAAAACGTGTTGCTCAACTCTTTGCCTCAAAGAAAGTACAAGATGAACTTATAAAATGTGAGGTATGCATGGTGACTTTCTACCTTCTTTTTTCTTTAGTAACTAGTTTCCATGGGTAGAGATGGCAGTTTCAACCCATGTATGTGAATATGGGTCTATTTTTTGGGTTATATTTTGTTAATAGAGCCAAAATTGGTACAACCAATGAAAATCTATAAAAGGAAACAGGCTGACCAGTTCAAAGCATATTCAATATTTTCAATCTCTGAAATTGCTTCATTCGAAAAGTCTGTTAAATTTATAATCCTTCAGGTATATGGATTTAATATTTTGGTTACTTAAGAATTTAGAAGGATGACATTAAAGACGGACCCTGGGCCTCAACTCATGGGCATAACTCTCTTGAAAAGGATAACTTGACATTAACTCATGGGCTGGTTGGGTAAGGGGTAAAATGTGTTCCAGTCAAAACTTGAAATGGGTCATTTTAATTGGGTCAAAACAGGCTGGGTAGACATGCAAACATTTTCTGTGCATTTTTTAAAAACAAAAAAAAGTTACAAAATAGTTAAAATGATAATAAAACAATACTAATCTAAATCTTAAAATATAAAAATTAAGAAGGTCCACATATAAAGTAAACTTCGGGTGACTTTCAACTTGTTTTAACTCCATTTGAGCTGTGTTCCCCTCTTTAAAAAAAAACATATAACCTTTGAAAAAAAATCAGTACCCATTCATAGGTACTGGTCGTAATACCACTTCTGGTTCTAAGCGATTAATTGCACTCGAGATGCTATTAACTTGTTTTGTTAATCCTTTTCCATGACGTAGGAGGAAAGAAACTTAGCAACCACAAAACTTGATTCTGTGTATGATGAGATACGTCCCGCAATTGAACAACGTGAAAGAGACAGCCTTGATTCTCTTCCAACCAGTGTAGCCGAAAAGTGGATAGAGGCTTCATGTTCTAAACTAAAAGCAGATTTTGATCTCTATTTTGCAGTTATAAAAAATGTGGTTTGCCCTCCTCCCATTACAAATGAACCAAATCCTGATCCTTAGAATGCTGTTGACTTCTTGAAAAGTCAAACATCATCCTCACCTTACAGTTTTTGTTCTGGAATTTGACCATGGAGACTGAGATGACAACTATTCAGACCAGCAATCAATTTTATTTTTTCTATTAAAAAGAAAACTCGTGTTTAAATGTCAATATGTTCAATCAGGTCATTTTTTAATGAGTTGTCAAATAAGGTGATGTTGCTCTATGTGTTTTCTTCATATCATTTGGTTTGAGTTCAAACTGGTAGGTAGCAAACATATTTTTATATGCCCAGTTTGCAAAATTTAAATATCTATAGGAACTTTATAATTACTAATCCCAGCAATCTCCCGTGAATTAGTGATACCAAAGAACATTCATTGCCATTGAAATTGTAAGATATCCTTCATCACCCTCCATCGAAATCTCTATGTGAAGGGTTATTTCATCATTCTCGCTTCTATATGTAGTTGGAATGTCCATGTCTTTTTTCCTGTTTCCATATGATGCATTGCTTTACTGTCTTCATAACCATTGGATCCAGAGTGATGCTACATGTTCGTATAATCCAAATAATAAACGTACGGTTTGGAATGTAGATGTAGATAACCATGTCACAAGTTTGTATAACCGAAAGATAAAAGGACACTTTGAAAGGTATATATCAATAAGCATGTTATAGGTTTGTATAACTAAAAGATAAAACAATGGCTTATTAGTTATTAACTTATCATAATGATATAGTTAATATTAAAAAAATTATCATGTTATTGTGTTAGCAAATAAAAAGAAATAAATGTTACACCCGACGCTTTATACCATCAATATTGTTTGTTTTTTTCATAAGGAGCTCATGGATTTGCTTTTGTTTGTTCGGGTGAAAATTTTTCAGGGATGTTATCCAATCTTGTATTGTTGCCACCTGAGAACGCTATTATAGAGTTTTCCTCTCATCCACAACCAATGCGCCCAAAACGTGTTGGTGATTTTAGAGGCGAGCATTCCTTATGAACAAAAAATGTTTCCTGACTACAGCCGATATGAGATTTGCCTAGGGTGTTACCGTTACCCTCCTTTTGGATTCATCGTTCGCAATGATGTTTGCCCCACAATTCCATTCATGAATGTGAAATTTGCCTAAGATGTTCCTTTGAACACCCCTGGGGACTTACCATCCTTGATGATGTTTGCGTCATGAATGTGAAATTTACCTAAGGTGTCCTTTTGAACACCCCGGAGACTCACAATCCTTGATGTGATTTGTCCCATCATCCCAAATGACACAAGAGTGGCTTTTATACCATCGTAACATTCGACCACTCATATCACCAATATTGCTTTCTTTGCACACGAAGAGCTCACGAATTTGCTTTTGATTGCTCAGGTGAAAATGTCTCAGGGAGGTGACCCATCCCTGGATTGTTGCCACCCAAGCACACTTAACTATAAAGTTCTCATCTAATCCACAACCAATGCGCCCAATATATGTTGGTGATATTAGAGGCGAGCATTTCTTATGAACCAAGGATCTCTCCTATTCATGTCCGATGTGGGATTGACCTAGGGTGTTACAATACTTGTAAGGCCTGTTTCCAAGCGACCTCACAATTGAATTTTGGACATCGAAAACATATAATTCTTAAAATTTAAACATTCATTATCAAAACAGCGAAAACAAAAACTGTCAATATATAGGAAATTATCTAAAATCTATTACATTCATTCATAAACAATTCAAACTATTAGAAGGGCAGTCTTGAATGCAGCTAGATAACTTCACATCGGTGCCAAGCTAACATTCTTTATCCCATCTTTCATTTACCTGTCAAGCTAATATGCATACAAAAAAGTTAGTGTTGTTGAATGAGTCTAGTTTTAATGCTTTGAAGAAACTCTTTGCATATTAGTCATCTAAAAACCTTTACCTTTAACTAGAACTAAATCATCAATGCATTATACATACATTTTTATTATCATTATTCATACTTTATGTAAGAGTTATACTTATAGGCTGATGCAATCAAAGTTTTCTAAGCATGCATACTGAAGTATAGATAAGTTACTACTCGGAAGATTTGATACAACTCAATGAAATTCACTAAGTAACAAATCTTCTAAAACCAAAAGACCATTTCTTTCGAAGCCAAATATGAGTCTTCCAGAGCTTAAAGACAAGTCTTCCGAAGCCAAGAGACTGATTCTTCCGAATACAGAGAAGACATGCCTTCTCTGACTTGCTTTTGACAAATCAGAGATACTTTCCGCTGCCATCTCTAAAGAAATATGAAGTCTTCCAGAGCTTAAAGACAAAGTCTTCCGAAGCAAAGAGACTGATTCTTCGAAACAGAGAAGACATGCCGTCTCTGACGTGCTTTTGACAAAAGCAGAGATACTTTCCGCTGCCATCTCTAAACACTCACCAACTTATACAAGTTGGTGATATGTCCCTACTTTTGTCAACTGTAGATTAAGGTCTTAGAGTCTGTAACTTTCTACTTTGTACTTTTATCCTTTTTGTAAAGATCAGTGCAGGACGGGTAAGGGTACTTAACACTTAGTTTCACACTGAGGAGAGATCTTAGATCACTTAACATTTCAAATAGGAAACTGGTAACTAGAGACAGATGATACTAAGAGCACAAGAAAATTAAAGGATAGAACTAAGAACAACACAAGAACATAGATTGGTTTTCAAGGATGTTGTATCTTGATCTCAAGTTCTTTTACAAGTCTTATAAAGCATAAAGAAATTACAAGGACTGAGACACTTTATACTACAACCTACAACCATCACTTACATGTAAAGACAGTTAGGATTGACTAATCTAGACAACAAGATCAATCTAAAGTCAAAAGGCAGATTGCCTTTTGACTAGTGACTATGACATGCCATAGCTCACTGACTTTTCCTAATACAAAAAGTCTACAGGAACAAAAAGGTAAGTTACAGACAAAGACATTCCTACTTTTGATAAAGCATGGAAGTTTCACCAACTTGTGTAAAGTAGGTGAACCACCAGAGCAGGCAGCGGAAAGTGTGTCAGCTTTATCAAAAGTTGATTCAGAGAAAGCATATTTTCTCTGTCCTCTGAAGAAATCAGTCTTCACAGCTTCGGAAGACTTTGTCTCTGAAGCTTCGGAAGATTTCATTTTTGGCTTCGGAAGATGTTGGTCTTTGGTTTCGAAAGATTTCACACTTAGAATATTTTTCTGTTTGAGTGTGAAACTTCGAAGTAACTCCTTCTGAACTGTTAGCTTCGGAAGATCTTACACTTAGACACATTTGAGAGTGTAAGACTTCCAAAGCTAGTTCATCTTTAATCCTTAGTGCATGCATGGAAGACTTGGTTGTTTGGCTTGTTGGCCTTCTGAACTGTTAGCTTCGAAGAGCTTACACTTAGACACTTTGAGAGTGTAAACTTCCCAAGCTAGTTCATCTTTAATCTTAGTGTATGCATGGAGACTTGGTTGTTCTGGCTTGTTGGTTGCATCAGCCTCATAATCTTCAGATGATCTTACAAACTCCCCTAGGCTGATGCTACCAAAACAGAGAAGTTCTTTAGATTTTGATAGTCCACATTAGGATCCTCAGCATACCTTTCTTCATCATTAGGTCTGGATCCTTCAGACTAACATAGAACCTTCTCATGTCAAAGAGATCATGTAGAGGAAGATTGAGCATGTCTTCTTGGAAGTAGACATGCATGCCTTCCTGATCTCTATGACATACCATCTGTCTTGATCTTCATCATAAGACCATGACATAATTTGTCTTCCAATAGCAAGCTCTACTATGATTGGAGTTGTTAAGAGACCTCTTCATGCACTCCCTCAGGATGCTCTGACTCATCCTGAGGTTGGGAGGTGGATGCCTTTCCTCTTTTTCTCTTTGAGGTTGATCTTCTGGCAATCCTTTTTCTTCTCCCTGATGATTTTAACTGAGGGGACTGGTCTTGAGTACCAGGTTGTTCAGTTGAGTCCCCCTCAGTTGGGATCCTCCTCTCTCACAGGTTCAGAAGGAGAGAGAGGAGGACCCTGCTGTGGATCGAGATGAAGTTGGCTGAGATGCAGCTCCAGTTCAGGTTGTGTTGTCTCAGTGGTTCAACCTTCACCTCAACTTCAGGTTGAGCTGGACTTGGTGGAGAATGCAAGTCCACCAGCTCTCCCTTCTTTATCTTCTGCTTGATTACCCTGATATGCTCATCCATTATGGATAGAGACATAGGGCCCAGCCTCCTTCCGGAGAATCCATACAGCTTCAAGAAGCTCATCATCCTTTGTCTGTCAGCAGACTTCTTTTGGCTTTTGGATGATGGCCCTTGACTTTGCAGCTTCTTCCCTTAATCTTTTTCTTTCAGCTTGTTTTTCCTTTTAGCTTTTTCTTCCATCTGCTTATTGTATTCAAACAATATGTATTCAGATGGTAAGGGAAGAAGTGCATCTTGTCAGCCAGTTCATTCGCCTTATTTCTTCCTTGTGCTTAAGGAGCAATACTACATCCTCTGCTTCCTTCCTCTCCTTGACAACTCTGTGTCAGCCAGTTCATTCAATTCATCTAAGGGAAGAGAGATGAGTTCATCAAATTTTAGTTCCTAGTTCCCAGGTAGTTAGCCTGGCTTGCCCTTAACTCATCTTCCTGAGTGTTTAGCCTGGTGGCAGCCCTAATTGTAGTTCCATAAATATTGGGGAAACCACTTGAACTCTCTCCCCTCAGCTTCCTCTTCTCTCTCTCTTCTCCTCCTTAATCTCCTTAGGAGCATTTCTTTTGCCTTTGTAGACCACAGGCTTTGGTGACTTAGGTTGGAGAGAGCTTTGCCTTCATTGCTTGGTTCAGCTGTCAAGCTCTGGCCAGAGAGAGGTTGTGAAACACCATTACCAGCTGGTTTTTCACTGAGGGTAATGGGTGCAGAGGGAGATCCTGTCTCAAGGTTCACAGGTTCAACCTCTGGGCCTTGAGTCAAGGTTTCCCTTCGAAGCTAATCTTCGGGTCTACCTCAACATCCAGTTGACCAAAGATTCACCTGCTAGCCTCTGTATATATTTTGATCTCAATTTAACTCCTCTAGCACCTATCTTGGATCTTTCTGCCAATTTCGCTGCTTGTTGTTATTGCTTGGGTTGACAAGGCGATCTACCAAGTTGATGCTCTCATAGAAACTCAGGTGTGAATGTGAGAACTTCTAGTTGCCCTGAGCTCTAGATATCACAAGAGCTCTCCTATGCTGTCATACCCCCAACCCCGATTGGGTTCTTAGAAGTGCAGACATGCTCTTGGTATTCCCTCCTCAAACAATTATTGAATGAGCAAATGTAGATCACTGTCTAGAGGAGGTTGCTGAGTATGAACATCTGCAAGAGAGGATGGTGATTCCTCTATGTCCATACTCTGGGAAGAACTCCCAGGTTCTGTGATTGTTAGAATTTCCTCCCCCTTCTTGGTAGCATCACCCTCTTGCATATGTGAGCTGGGAGATTGATCCATGACATCCACAGGTTCTTATGGACCTGGATGAGTTGTCCTCATAGGTCTCTCAGCCAAATTTCCCTTGAGATCGGTAATCTCAAGTTGCTGGCCATTGACCCTCTTTTGTAAGATAGTCACCTGAGATTCCAGGTGAGCTATCTTTGAAACAAAATAGGTGCAAAGACGTGACAGTTTGTGCACCTTTTGTTGTAGACTCCCCTCATCTTCAGATGAAGAATAATTGGGGGATGAGAGAATTGGACCTAAGTCTTCTTCCTCACCACCAGCATAGGTTTCTTGACTGCTGGATTTCCCCTGCCTAATGACAACTTCTAGAGAAGTGTCAAGAGGCTGGGTTGCCATGGTAGAGGTCCTAGTAATGTTATCACTTGCAAAGGTGTTAGCCTCTGCCATATGGATTTACTGAATAAGATCAGGACTATCCACCTCAGTAGGGGGTTGCTGATGTGGGATCGAGATGGGGGAAGCAGGAGTACTCATCTCTCCTTGGGTGTGGGAAGAGAGGAGAGACTCATGGTACTCACTGAAGCCCAAATCTTCATCAGAATAGAAGTCAAGGCTGAGAATGGGGCGGTTTAGATCAAGAGGTTGGGGATGATAGCTGTCCCCTAAAGGTTGATCACTTAAGTTTAGAGACTCAGAGTGAAGGCTTAAAGCTGTTTGGGTAATGAGCTCATCAGCCTGAGCATGAGGAACCTTAGAACTGATTATTGGAAAGATGGGAGTGGTCTGCTCCTCAGGGGAAGTGGGAGCTCGAGATTCCACTTCCTCCTGTATGGGTTGTGATATAGGGGCCTACACATGCTCAGTAGCAAGTGCAGGGGTTCGTTGGGATTTTCTTTTATAGGTGATGGTGATGGTAGGCTGTGTTTGAGGTGGTTGGGAGGTGGAGGGTGTTGGTTCAACACTAGCTGGTGCTGCTAGGTTTTCACCCTGAGCAATGAGCTCAAACATTTTTGGGACAAGGGCTGTTTCTACCCCAGAGAAGCCAACAGTTGGTTTCTTCAAGATTTTGAAGATGCCGGGCCTCATTTGTCCTATTTTAAGAATATTACCTGTTCCCCTCAACCGTGGTCCGAACTCATAGTTGAGAATGTGTTGAACATACCTAGGGAACATGTAGTATTCTAAGGAGTCAAAGTTTGCAAGTAAATTAGTATATACAAACTAAGAGTACCTGAACTTGACCCCTTGTACCATCCCATGGACTATAAACGAGAGGTCTTCTGGAACTTAATCCCATCCTCCATGCTTGTTAGAAAGGCTGTGAATGATGACATGGAGGAGGTATTTCCATTGAGATGAGACCTTCCCCTTCCTGAAAGTTTTGACTGAGAAGTCACCTTCATAGCCCATCTGTTAAAAGGAGTGGTTGACAGCAGATTTGGGAAATAACAGCTCACCTGCTTCATCATCCAGCTCCATATGGGTGTTTATGATGGCCGGAGTGATGAAAACTGTCCTCCCCTGCACTGTAGCAGACAGTGCGTTCTCCCCGTCCATGGTGACTTCTTGACAGGTCCTCCAGAACTCAAGCAACTGATCCTCACAGAGAGAAGGATCAATTGTAAGGGAGGTGAAGTAGTGTGACGAAGAAAGGTACCTACACACATCTGAGAAGCTTGGATCCTTCTCAGAGTGTAACAGGGCAACCTAATTGTGTTGCCTGTGTAGGTGCATGGAAAAATCAAGGTCGTTGTGACGATCAATGTTGGCCATTTGAGGAAGCTTTTGCAGTGAAGAAAGGAAGAGAAGATGAAATTTGGGGGTAAATTTTGGGTAAGGATCAGTGAGAGTAGAGAGACGAAATAGAACCGTTTGGAAGATATATGTCGTGGATTTGAGACAAAGTTATGAAAAAAAGATAAACTTTGAAATTCGCAAGTGGGTCCTACGTCTGAAAAAGTGCGCCCAAAAAGTTAGCTTTTTTGGAAGTTGTAAAACTTCCGAAGGCAATTTTGGCTTAGGAAGCTTTGTAGCAAAGCTTTCGAAGGCAAGTTTTTCTTTGGAAGATATTTAAAAGAATTTTGAAAATTTGGTTTCGGAAGAAGTGAACAAGTCTTCCGAGACTTAGTTGCTTTCGAAAGATATTTGTTCTTTGAATACATTTAAGTGCTTATATACAAATTTAAGCTTCGGAAGATACTCCAAGAATTTCTTCCGAAGGTAAATCTTAGATAAGCTGTTAAATGATTTAAAGACATAAATTTCTTTCGAAGGTAAATTTTCACAAATCTAAGGAATATCAGTTAAAAGTTAGTTTTCTTTCAAAGAGAACTGAGCTTATGAGGTGATCTAATAGACAACTTAAGACACACAATTTTTAGGAAATAAAGTTGATTAAGTTATTAAAGAAAATCTATTCAAAGTTAATCATCCCAATAGCTGATACAAGATATTTAAATCTCTGTTCATCAAATGCCTTTGTGAACAGATCAACATATTGTTCATTTGTGTTAACTTTGATTAGTTTGATCAATCCCATTTCAAAATTATCCCTAATCAGATGATACCTGATATTGATGTGTTTGGTCCTTGAGTGCTGCACAGGATTCTCTGTAATAGAGATGGCACTTTTGTTGTCTGTGTGGATGGGAGTCTCCTTGAAGTTGAACCCATAGTCTAGCATCTGATTCTGAATCCAAAGCACTTGAGCACAGCAGCTTGCAGCAGCAATGTATTCAGCTTCAGCAGTTGATGCAGACACACAGGATTGCTTCTTGCATTGCCAAGAGACTATCCTTCCACCAAGGAATTGACATCCCCCAGATGTGGACTTTGCAGTCATGTTACAACCACCATAATCATTATCTGTATAAGCATACAGATTAAAGTCTGAATTCTTTGGATACCAAAGGCCTAGATTTGGAGCACCTTTGAGGTATCTGAGAGTCCTTTTGACAGTGATTAGGTGTGACATCTTGGGGTTGCTTGATATCTTGCACATATACATGTGGCAAACACAATATCAGGCCTGCTAGCAGTAAGGTACATAAGTGACCCAATCATAGCCCTGTAGAGATATTCATCAACACACTCCCCCTCAAGATCAGGACTAGGGAGTGGTTTCTGGCTATGGGTGTCTTTACAACCTTACAGTCAGTCATCTTGAATCTTGTAAGTATGTCCTATATATACTTTGACTGACTAATGAAGATGCCATCTTCTACCTGCTTCACTTGAATTCCTAGAAAGAAACTGAGTTCCCCCATGGCATTCATTTCAAATCTGTTCTTCATCAGCATCTCAAAGTCTTTACAGAGCTTTGGATTAGTTGAACCAAAGATGATGTCATCTACATATATTTGAACTAGCAGTGTGTCATTCCTTGTTTATTTGATGAAGAGAGTCCCATCAATAGTACCTCTTTTGTATCCATGTGACAGAGGTATGTTGATAGTGTCTCATACCACTTTCTTGGAGCTTGATGCAGTCCATATAGAGCTTTATCAAGCTTGTAGACATAATCAGGATGATCTGGGTCTGTAAAGCCAGGTGGTTGTTTGATATAAACTCCTCATCAATCACCCCATAGAGAAAAGCACATTTCACATCAAGCTGGTAGACCTTGAAATCCTTGGATGCAGCATAAGCCAGGAATATTCTTACAGCTTCAAGTCTTGCAACTGGTGCCAAAACATCAGTGTAATCAATCCTTTTTCTTGAGTGTATCCTTGGATAACTAGTCTAGCTTGTTCTTGATGATAATCCCTCTATCATCCTTCTTGTTCCTGAATACCCATTTGGTTCCTATGACACTTTTCCCTTGAGGAAGAGGGCATAAGTTCCATGCCTTCTATCTTTGATTTGAAGCAGCTCATCTTGCATATCTTCAATCCAGCTTCCATCCTTCAAAGCCTCATCAACTTTCTTCGGCTTTATCAGGGATAAGAAACAAGAATGCAGACAAAAATTGCTTTCATGTGTTTGTCTTCTTGTTCTCACCCCTGTGTCAACATTTCCAATGATGTTTGTGGTGGGGTGTGACTTGTGGATCCTAAGTTGAGGGATCACAACAAGTTGATTTGAGAGATCTAAGTTAGAGAAATTTAGATCTGGCAAAGAAGTGCTACCCACCACATCAACACACTTATCAAGAGAAGCTTGATCCAATGAGTGTGTCACATCATTAATGTTGTCTTTTATGGAGTGGTTATCAGCATCAAGAAATTCCTGATCACTATCACCACTTCTATGTCCTTCTGCATTTGAAGTTCCTTCACCTAGATTTGGAACCTCTGACTTGGAATTTGTAGGCATCTCAGATGAATCAGTAGTATTTGTCATGCTTGTGCTGATAGGAGCTTCACTTGCAGGGTTAGTTACCATTGGAGCTGAAGTAGTATTCTTGTTTGGTTTTCTCAGCTCAAATCTTGGGTCAGGATCACCTGTTGATATATTATCTATAGATCCTGAAACATTCTCACAAGATTTGTTAAAATAGTTGGTAACTAAATCAAGATCAAATAGCCAATCCGGACCAGAACCTTTAACACTAGGAGTGTTTTCATTGAAGGTCACATTGGCTGACTCCTCAATTATTCTAGTTCTGAGGTTGTATACTCTAGAAGCCTTAGCTTGAGAGGAGTATCCAACAAAGTTTCCATCATCTGATTTCTCAGCAAACTTGGCTATTTGATCTTTGATATTCAAGATGGTGCAAGGAAATCCAAATGTTCTGAGAAAACCAATGAATGGTCTCCTTTTGTGCCATAGCTCATAAGGAGTCTTACCATTAATCTTAACTACTAAAACTCTCTTCTGCATATAGCAGGCTGTGTTGACAGCCTCTACCCAGAAGGTGACAGGCAGTTTAGATTCAGACAACATGGTTCTAGCAGCCTCAATAAGTGTCCTGTTTCTCCTCTCAGCAACACCATTTTGCTAAGGAGTCATGGGAGCACTATATTGTCTTGAAATACCCTTTTCATCACAAAATGTATCAAGAATTTGGTTTTTGAATTCTGTTCCCTGATCACATCTTATGGTTTTGACCTTGTGATCACATTGATTCTCAATTTTCAGAATGAAGTTCATAAAGATCTCAGGAGTCTCATCCTTAGTTCTAAGGAAGAAGACCCAAGTGAATCTTGTGAAGTCATCTGTGATCACTAAACAGTAAGAGGTGCTTCCTAGACTCATTACACTGGCGGGGCCAAACAGATCCATATGTAACAAGTGTAGGGGAGTAGTGATAGAGCTCATCTCCTTTGGCTTGTGAGACACTTTGTGTTGCTTCCCTTTCAGGCATGCAACATAGTGGTCATCACTTGTAAACTCTTTCTTTGGCATTCCAGCTACCAAATCATTCTTAGTCAATTTATTCATGTTGTTAAAGTTTACATGGCATATTCTTTTATGCCAAAGGAAAGATTCATCACTATTTACTTTAGACAGAAAGCAAGAAACTTCTCCAGAGGGAGATGTTTCCTACAGATCTATCTTGTACATGTTCCTACTCCTAGGGGCTCTGAGCAGAATATACACTTGAGGAATGTCAACCCCAGGCTTGAGAACAATGCACTCATGCTCAGTAAAGAGCATGTGATGTTTTTGGTCACAAAATTAGGACACATTTAAAAGATTGTATCCAAGCTCCTTGACAAAGTTTACCTTCTCAATGCTGAGCTTACCATTTGAGACCTTGCCCCTGCCAGTAATGTAACCTCCTGCATCTCCTCCAAAATCAACTGGTCCTCCATCAAATCTTTCAAAGTTTTAAAGTAAGGACTTATTGCCTGTCATGTACCTGGAGCAGCCACTATCAATGATCCACATATTTCTGTTTGCCTTTGGCTGTCCCTGCACAAAAAGATATGATTTAGTTACATTTGGAAACCCAAGCCTCATTGGTCTTGGGCTTGTTAAAATGAGTTGAAGGCAATGAAACAGTAAGTGATCCTATGTTCAGGTTCTGAGGATCATTTGCTGTTACAGATGAAGAATCTTCAATCACACGGTATTCCTTCATCTTCCACACCACCTTTGGAAAATTTGGCTTGACCTTCAAAGCTTACGAAAGGTTTTGCAGCTTTGAAAGATTTGGAGACTGGACCTTTGGAAGATCTTGCTTTCACTGCAGTAAGCTTCAGTACTTCGGAAGCATTCCTTTCTTTCGAGACCAAATTTTCTTCCGAAGTCAATTTTTCACTTGCCTTCTTATTCATTTTGGAGCTTCCGAAGGAAACAGATTTTCCTTCCGAAGCTTTCTTTCCTTCTTCTTCCCAGAAGCCATCTCTTTGACTATGTGGATAGTACTTTCAGGATTGTAGAAGCAATCCTTAGCCAGATGAGAAGTACTACCACACATGATGCAGTCCATTTGCTTCCTTCTGGGTGTCTTCTTTTGAGAGTAAGACTAAACTTTAATACTTTCTTTCTCCAGCTTCTTCTTCAAAGATGATGCAATAATTTTCTTAGGGAGAGAATTGCTCTTGGAGGAGGATGGTTCAGACTGTGTAGCAGTGGTACACAACAATTCAGCCTTTTCATTGCTGGAATGAGTTGGAACTGTACTAAAACTCCTGGTACTAGAGTTTGTAGTTGATTCCTCAGCCTTTACCACTTCAAACCATGTAGAGATGAACACTTGTTTCTGCTTGGAGTCAAAAGTGGCCTTGATCTCTTGAGCCTTCTTTGATCTTCTCTTTGCTCTTCAGATCAAGTTTTTGTCCTTGTCATACCAGCCTTCTTTCACCTCAGGAGCATGGTGATCCTTTTTGGATTGACTCTCTTCACTCATTTCAGAGTCATTCCTCACCATCTCCTCTGCATCCTCTTCATCACTGGGGTCTATAGAGGGCATCTCATCTTGACCAGTTCCACACCTTGGAGATCTTACTGATAGTAGGGTGTGTGGAGGAGCTATCTCATAAGATCCCAGTCCCTACTTATTCTGATAACAAACTTTTGCATGCAGAGATGAGGATATTATGTTCTTGAAGGTCTCTTCTTCAAGAACACATTTTTCTACCCTGGCTTTGCTGATCATAAGCTCAGCCTGGCATTCTGACAACTTAGTAACAAGATCTTTTATTTGAGTCTTGTAGTTTGTTTGCTCATGTTTAAGAGTTGAAATTGTTTTCTCTAGATCTTCTATTTTAAGCTTATAATCATTTTCAACTCTCTTAAAATCAGCTTTTAAAATGTTTAAAGACTCAATATCAAATCTCATTTCTAAGTTGTAGGACCTGTATCTGTTTACTTTAGCAATACATTCAGGAGAGCAAAGATGTTCTAATACCTTGGCTTCATCATGGTCAGCCATGAGTGCTTGATTTGGAGAAGCATCTTTAGCTTGGAAGCTCCAGTCAAAGCCTCCTTCTTCAACAGCAACTGCAGCTTGCTGTCTTGGCTTCTCATTCTGGTGCCCTCCTTCAGTGTAGTTTGGCCTGGATGATGCTTAGCCACCACTTGACTTAGGTGCCTATCATTTTCTGGCAAAGTGTCCCATCTGGTTATAGTTGTAACACTTTACTTTGCTTTTTTCTAGCCCAAACTTACCACTGGCTGCATTGCTAGGAAACCTTCTCCCAGTCCTCTTGTAAAACTTCTGGGCTCTATGAGTGAGAAGATCCATCTACTGGACTATCTCCATATATTCCAGATCATCTAGATGGATACAGTCTAGGTCTTCAAGAGTGAAGAGAAAGTTGCCTGAACTTTCATCAGTAGAGACAAAGGCTTGAGAGGAACTTGTCTCTTGGAAGGGACTTCCGTGGATGTAGCTCTCTCTGGGTGTCTCTGGGAAGGTGATGAAAGGACCCTTTTGTGAAGTTTCAGGGTAGAAGATAAGATGATTCTGTGGTTCTCTGCTATCCCTTTCACCCACATGAAGAGCTGAACTCTGGTGAGTGTTGGAGTTACCACATGAATTTTGCATGTTCATCTCCATCTAGTATCCACTGAGTATCCCATACAATCAGTGAGAGTAAGGGTCTTGAGGTTTTCAGTCCTCTTAATAACCACACAATAGTGTGTCCATTATCTTGGAAGAGAGGACATGAACTTCCTTACAATATCACTATTCTCAATAGTTACCCCAACATCAGCCAGAGTATCCACAATCTCAACATACCTGAAGTATTGTTGAGTCATGGTTTTACCTGTTTTGAAGGTGAAGTTTTCAAAATGCTGCTTCAGGAGGTCCTTCTTGTTCTCCTTGGCTTCATTGGACCCCTCATACATCAGTTTCAGTGCATCCCATAGCTATTTAGCGGTCTTGCACTTCTTGAAACCTCTGTAGATGGAGTTTGGAAGAGCAGTTTGGAGGGCTGTCATGGCTTTCTGATCAATATCAATCCTTTTCTAGTCTTCATCAGAAAAGTCAGCCCTCTCCTTTGGTATCATGCCACCACCAGCAGCAGCTGAAGAGGTGCATGGTACATGAGGTCCATTGACAACAGACTCCCACATCCTGGAATCTTGAGACTTGATGAAGCCTTCCATTCTTTGGTACCAAGTATCAAAATCCTCAGGAGTGATTAGTGGGGACTTTGTCATAGTTCTAGTTTCCATACCAGCCTTAGAGATAGCTGCCATTTGAAGAGTTAAGTGATGTGTGAAGCTAAGAGGATTAATGATGGTGAGATGTTACAATCAAGAGCCTGGAATGCTTTGATACCAATTGCAGGACCGGGGTAAGGGTACTTAACACTTAGTTTCACACTAAGGAGAGATCTTAGATCACTTAACAATTCAAATAGGGAACTGGTAACTAGAGACAGATGATACTAAGAACACAAGTAAATTAAAGAGACAGAACTAAGAACAACACAAGAACACAAGATTGGTTTTCAAGGATGTTGTAGATTGATCTCAAGTTCTTTTACAAGTGTTACAAAGCATAAAGAAATTACAAGACCTGAGACACTTTTATACTACAACCTACAACCGTCACTTACATGTAAAGACAGTTGGGATTTGACTAATCTAGACAACAAGATCAATCTAAAGTCAAAAGGCAGATTGCCTTTTGACTAGTGACTATGACATGCCATAGCTCACTGATTTTCCTAATACAAAAAGTCTACAGGAACAAGTAAGGTAAGTTACAGACAAAGACCATTCCTACTTTTTGATAAAGCATGGAAGTTTCACCAACTTGTGTAAAGTAGGTGAACCACCAGAGCAGGCAGCGGAAAGTGTGTCAGCTTTATCAAAAGTTGATTCAGAGAAAGCATATTTTCTCTGTCCTCTAAAGAAATCAGTCTTCACAGCTTTAGAAGACTTTGTCTCTGAAGCTTCGGAAGATTTCATTTTTGGCTTCGGAGATGCTGGTCTTTGGCTTTTGAAGATTTCACACTTAGAATATTTTTCTGTTTGAGTGTGAAACTTCCAAAGTAACTCCTGAACTGTTAGCTTCGGAAGATCTTACACTTAGACACATTTGAGAGTGTAAGACTTCCAAAGCTAGTTCATATTTGTTCCTTAGTGCATGCGTGGAAGACTTGGTTGTTCTGGCTTGTTGGTTGCATCAGCCTCATAATCTTCAGATGATCTTACAATAAGGATGTGAGCTATGGCATGTCATAGTAACTAGTCAAAAGACAATCTGTCTTTTACTTTACATTGATCTTGTTGTCTAGATTAGTGTTCCAGCTGGCTTTTAAAGTATGGCCGACTGTAGGATGTAGTATAAAGTATCTCAGGTACCAGTACTTAGGACTAAGCTTTGTAACATTTGTAAAACACTTAAGAGCAATATACATCATTCTTTAAAACCAATGACTTGTGTTTTGCCTATGTTCTTTATATTTGTTCATTGTTTCATTTAGCCGGTTTCATATTTGATCTGTTAAGTGTTCTACTCTCTCCATCCACTATGAAACTGTTGCATTGCTCCCCTGCACCGGTTTGGCAATTGGTATCTGAGCATTTTAGGCTCTTGATTGTAATATCTCACCATCTTAAATCCCTTTAGTTTCACAAAACACTTACCATCTCAAATGGCAGCACTCACTAAGGTTGACATGGAAACCGGTACCATGACAAAATCTCCACCGATCACTCTTGATGACTTTGATACTTGGTGTCTCAAGATAGTAGGATGTGGAGATCTGTCATCTCAGGACCTTATATCCCAAGCACCTCTTCAGCCGTTGCTAGAGGTGGGATGATTTCAAAGGAAGTGGCTAACTATTCTGAGAAAGATTGGAAGAAGATTGACATAGATCAAAAAGCCATGACCACTCTCCAAACAACTCTTCCTAACTCTATATATAGAGGCTTCAAGAAGTGCAAAACTGCTAAGCAGCTCTAGGATGCATTGAAGCTCATGTATGAGGGGTCTGATGAAGCTAAAAAAACAAGAAGGACCTCATGAAGCAGTGGTTTGAGAATTTAACCTGCTAACCAGGTGAAACTATGACTCAACAATACTTTATGTATGTTAAGATTGTAGATACTCTCACGGATGTTGGAGTTAAGCTTGATAATAGGGACATTCTGAGGAAGTTTATGTTCTCTTTTCCCAGACAATAAACTCACTACTCTGTGGCCATTAAAAGAACTGAAAACCTTTCCACCCTTACCCTCACAGAGCTTTATGGTATCCTTAGTGACTACCAGATGGAGATGAATGTGCAAAATCATTCAACAGCTCTTCCAGCAATCAACAGAGTTCATCCCTCCATGTGGTTGAAAATGGATGGTAGAGAACTACAAAATCATCTTATCTGCTATCCTAACAACTCACAAAAGTGCCCTTTCATCAACTTTCCTGAGACATAAAGGGGGAGCTACATCCAAGGAAGCCCATTCCAAGAGACAAGCTCATCTCAAGCCTTTGTGTCTGCTGATGAAAGTTGTGGCAACTATAACCGGAAGAAAGTTTCCCAGCAATGTATCTACTGGAAAGTTTGGACTGGATAAAAGCAAAGTGAAGTGTTACAACTATAACTAGATGGGACCCTTTGCTAGGGAGTGCAAGGCACTAAGGACTAATGGTGGCCAAGCATAATTCAGACCAATCTACACTAATGTAGCTCACAGATGAGAAGCCAAGCCAACCAAAACAATAAGCTGTTGTTGCTGTTGAAGAGGGAGGATTTGACTGGAGCTTTCAGGTAGAGAATGTTTCTCCAAATTAAGCACTGATGGCTAATCATGAAGAAGCCAAGGTATTAGAACATCTCTGTACACCTAAATGCATTGCTATAGTAAATATGTATTGGTCCTATAACCTGGAAGTGAGATCTTACCGTGAGTCTTTGAAGATTTTAAAAGCTGATTTCAAAAGAGCTTAAAATGACTATAAACTTCAAATTGAAGATTTAGAGAAAAAAATTTCAACTCTTAAGCATGAGCATATAAATTACATGACTCAAATCAAAGATCTCATTACCAAGTTAACTGAATGTCACGCTAAGCCAGTGATCAGCAAAGCAAGGGAAAAAAAGTGTGTTCTTGAAGAGAAAACCTTCAAGAACATCATATCCTCATACATGCAAAGATTTTTTTTATTAGAATAGGCAAGGATTAGGTTCAAGTGAGATAGCTCCTCCACACAGATTACTATCTGTAAGATCACCAAGGTGTGGAACTAGTCAAGATAAGCTGCCCCTTATTGACCCTATCCAAGAAGAGGATGAAAATGAAGAGGAGATAGTGAAGGATGAATCTATAGTGAGTGAGGAGGATCATCCTAAGAAGGTTCACTATGATTCTAGAGAGAAGAAAGAACCAAGGATGACCAAGTCAAATAGGAAAAACTTGATCAGGGCAGCCAAGAGAAAATCAAAGAAAGCCCAAGAGATCATTACCACTTTCAATTCCAAGCAAAAACAAATCTTTATTTCTACTGGGTTTGAAGTGGTGAAAACTGAAGACTCAACTATGGACTCTAGTACCAGGAGTCCTAGTTCATGTCCAAACTATCCTGGTCAAGAGAAGTAGTTTGATCAAATATGCACCACTGTTGCACAGCCTGAACCATCTAGTTTCAAGAGCAGGCCTCACCCTCAAAAGCCTGCTGCATCATCTATGAAGATGAAGAAGAAAGTGGAAAAAGATCAAGTTCAGCCTTCTCCTTAGAAGAAGACCCTCAGAAGTATACCAGTTGAGTGCATCATGTGTGGTGGTGCTACTCATTTTGCTAAGGATTGAGTCTACAATCCCAAAAGTACCATCTACATGAGCATGAAGAAGACTTCTGAGAGGAAGAAGAAGAAGACAACTTCGGAAGGAAAATCACTATCCTTCAAAAGCTCCAAGGTGAGCAAGAAGAAGATAGGTGGAAAATTGCATTCAGAAGAAAATTTGGTCTCAGAAGAAAGAAATGCTTCCGAAGCACTGAAGTCTGCTACAGTGGATGCAAAAGCTTCCAAAAGTTTAGTCTCTAAAATTTCCAAAGTTGTCAAAACTTCCGAAGTCTTGAAGGTCAAGTCTAGTATTCCAAAGATGGTTTGGAAGATGAAGGAAGACCATGTGACTGAAGTTTCTTCATCAACAATAGCCTAAAATTCTCAAAGCTTGAATATAGGATCAATAATCGTTGAATTATCTTCAATTCATCTTGATGAGCCCAAGACCAACAAGGCTTGGGTTTTCAAATGTAACTAACCATCTTTTTATTTGTAGAAACAGCTAAAGACCAAGGGAAATGTATGGATCATTGATAGTTGCTGTTCTAGGAACATGACAGGCAATGACTCTCTGCTTTAGAAATTTGAGAAAATTGATGGAGGACCAATTGCTTTTAGAGGAGAATCAGGTGGTTACATCAGAGGAAGGGGCATGCTCACAAATGGTAAGCTTAGCATTGAGAAGGTAAACTATGTTAAGGAGCTTGGGTACAATCTCTTAAGTGTATCCCAATTTTGTGACTAGAGACATAACATGCTCTTCATTGAGCATGAGTGCATTATTCTCAAGCCTGTGGTGGTCATTTTCTTAAGAGCATATCCTGCTCAGAGCCCCCAGGAAAGGGAACATGTACAAGATGGATTTGAAGTAAACCTCCCTATCAGAAGAAGTTTCTTGCTTTCTATCTAAATCTAATAGTGATGAGTCTTTCCTTTGGCATAAAAGAATGTGGCATGTAAACTTTGAGTACATGAATAAATTAATTAAAGATGATTTGGTAACTGGAATGCCAAAGAAAGAGTTTACATGTGATGACCATTGTGTTGCATATCTGAAAAGAAAGCAACACACAGTGTCTCACAAGCCAAAGGAAAAGAACTCCATCACTACTCCCCTACACTTATTACATATGGATCTCTTTGGCACCACCAGTGTAATAAGTTTAGGAAGAACTTCATATTGCCTGGTGATCATGGATGACTTCACAAGATATACTTGGGTTTTCTTTAGTAGAACTAAGGATGAGAGTCCTAAAATCTTGAAGAACTTCATTTTGAAAATTGAGAATCAATGTGATCACAAGGTCAAGATCATAAGATGTGATCAAAGAACTAAATTCAAGAACCAAATACTTGATACATTTTGTGATGAAAAGAGTATTACAAGATAATATAGTGCTCCTAGGAATCCTCAACAAAATGGTGTTACTGAGAGGAGAAACAGGACACTTATTGAGGTTGCAAGAACGATTCTCCCTGACTCTAAACTGCCTATCACCTTATGGGCAGAGGCAGTTAACACTGCCTGCTTTGTACAGAAAAGTGTTTTAGTAGTCAAGACTCATGGTAAGACTCCTTATGAACTATGGCACAAAAGGAGACCTTTCTTTGGTTTCCTCAGGTTATTTGGATATTCATGCATCATCTTAAATACCAAAGATCATATAGCCAAATTTGCTGAGAAATCAGATGATGGACACTTCATTGGATACTCTTCCTAAAATAAGGCTTATAGAGTATACAATCTCTGAACTAGAGTAGTTGAGAAGTCAACCAATGTTACCTTCAATGAGAATACTCCTACTGTGAAAGGTTCTGGTCCTGATTGGCTATTTGATCTTGATTTAGTTACCAACCATTTTAACAAATCTTGTGAAGATGTTTCAGGATCTACATGTAACATATCAGGAGGAGATCCTTACATAAGATTTGAGCTGAGAAGACCAAGTGATAGAATTCCTTTAGCTCTAATGGTAACAAACCCTACAGTTGGAAATCCTGTTAGCACTACAATGACAAACTATTTAGCTGACACATCTGAGGTGCCCATAAATTTAGCATAGAGGGGCAAAACTCAAATAAAGGGGTTTCCAATTTAGGAGGAGATGGAGATGGTAAAAGTGATTAAGAATTTCATGATACTGACAACCTCTCCACTAAAGACAACATTAATAATGTCACACACTCATTTGATCAGCCTCTTTCTTAGGTCCTAGGGAGTGTGTCACCAAAATCTACTGTTAACCACTCATTGGATCAAGAAACCACTCCGTAAAATCAAGGAAGAAAGGAGACAAAAAAGGCTCTACAAGCATGCTCCTATCCTCTCCCCAGTTCAGGAAAGTCCTGAGAAAGAGGCTGTGGCAACTGCATAACCTCAGGTAGACAAGGAAGCTGATAGACTGAACATGATCAACTACCTGAGTGCCACAGGACTCTATCAGGCATCTGCACTTCTTCCCTTATCATATGAGTATGTTGAATTTGAGTATCTCAAGTAGCTGAAGCAACAAGTTACCAAAGAAAGACAGGCTACTAAGAGAAACCTAAAGGAAGAAGCTGCAAAGTCAAGAGCCATCATCCAAAAGAGCCAAAAGAAGTCTAATGACAGACAAAGGATGATGAGCTTCTTGAAGCTGTATTGATTCTCCGGAAGGAGGCTTGGTCCAATGTCTCTATCACTATGGATGAACATATCAGAGTGATCAAGCAGAAGATTAAGAAGGGATAAATTGTTGACTTGCATCCTCCACCAAGTCCAGCTAAACCTGAAGTTGAGGTAAAGGTTGAACCCCTTAAGAAAACACAACTTGGACCTAGAGCTGCATCTTAGCCAACTTCAACTTCTGATCCACAGCAGGGTCCTCTTCACTCTCCTTCTAAACGTGTGAGAGAAGAGAACCCAACTGAGAGAGACATAGTAGAACAACCTAGTATTGAAGACCAATCCTCTCAGTTAAAGACTTCAAAGAGGAGGAAAAGGATGGCCATGAGAAGTGTTACCAAGAAGAAGACCAAGGCATCCACCTCTACACATCAGGATGAGTCATAGCATCCTGAGGTAGTACAAGAAGAGGCTGCTCAACCAACTCCAATTCAAGTAGAGCGTCTTGCAACTGGAAGACCCATTTTGTCCTGGACTTTTGCTACTAATCCAGATAGATGGTATGTCATCAGAGATCAAGGAGGTCAAGATGTCTATTTCTGGAAAGATATGCTTGATCTTCCTCTACATGATCTCCATGACATGAGAAGATATTATGAAAGTCTGAGGGATCTTGACCAAATGATGAAGAAAGGTATGGTCTTTATCCTAATGAGGACTGTCAACATTTGAATAACATCTCTGTTTCGGTAGCATCAGCCTAGGGGGAGTTTGTAAATTTATATTAGAAGATTAGAAGGCTGATGCAACCAAAGAAGCCAAAACAACCAAGGTCCTTCCTGCATGCATGCACTGATGTACAAGGTAGAAGTTGATTCGAAAGTTTTACACTCTCCATAGAAAATATTCCAAGTGTAATATATTCCGAAGCCAAAGTCCAAATCTTCTGAAGCCAAAGATGAAGTCTTTCGAAGCTTCAGAGAGAAAGTCTTCCGAAGCCAAAGGTTGTGAAGACTGATTTCTTCCGAAGACAGAGAAGACATGCTTTCTCTGATCTACTTTTTCATAAAGCTGACACACTTTTCGCTGAAACTCTGAAGACTCACCAACTTATACAAGTTGGTGAAAAGTCCATACTTTGGTAAACTGTAGATTATGATCATTGTTTGTAACTTCCTACTTTGTACCTGTTAATCTTTTTATAATAGAAAAAAATGTGAGCTATGGCATGTCATAGTCACTAGTCAAAAAGGCAATCTGCCTTTTGACTCTACATTGATCTTGTTGTTTAGATTAGTGTTTCCAACTGGCTTTCAAAGTATTGATAGTTATAGGATGTGGTATAAAGTATCTCAAGTCCTTGTATTTCTTTTATGCTTTGTAACACTTGTAATAGAACTTGAGAGCAATATACAACATCCTTGAAAACCATACTTCTCTGTTCTAGTTCTGTCTCATTGTTTACTTGTGTTATTAGTATCATCTCACACAAATCCGGTTCCCCATTTGATCTGTTAAGTGTTCTAAAACTCTCCTTATTATGAAACTGATTGTATTGACTACCCTTTACACGGTCTTGCCCAGGGTGTTGATGAACATCTCTATAGGGGTATGATTGGGTCTCTTATGTACCTCACAGCATTAGGCCTAATATCATGTTTGTCATATGCATATATGCAAGATATCAAGCCAACCCTAAGATGTCATACCTAGTTGCTGACAAGAGGATTCTTAGATAACTCAAAGGAGCTCCCAAGCTGGGATTTTGGTATTCAAAGAATTCTGACTTCAATTTGTATACTTATATAGATAATGACTATGGTGGCTGCAACATGACTGCAAAGTCTACATAGGGGGATGTCAATTCATTGGTGGAAGGATAGTCTCATGGCAATACAAGAAACAATCTTGTGTGTCTGCATCAACTACTGAAGCAGAATACATTGCTGCTGCAAGCTGCTGTGCTCAAGTGCTTTGGATTCAGAATAAGATGCTAGACTATAGATTCAACTTCAAAGAGAATCCCATCCACATAGACAACAATAGTGCTATCTCTATTACAGAGAATCCAGTACAGCACTCTAAGACAAAGCACATCAACATCAGGTATCATATGATAAGAGATAATTTTGAAAAGGGATTGATAAAACTAGTCAAAGTTAAAACAAATGAACAATATGCTAATCTATTCATAAAAGCTTTTGATGAACAAAGATTTAAGTATCTTGTATCAGCTATTGGGATGATTAACCTTGAGTAGATTTTCATAAATTAATTTCAAGAATATTTTTCAAACATGTGTGTCTTAAGTTGTCTAGATCATCACTCATATAAGCCCTGTTTACCTTGGAAGAAAAATTTTCAAACTGATATTCCTTAGAATTTTGAGAATTAAAGATATATTTTCTTTTGGAAGACATTAAGTTGCCTTTGGAAGAAAATTATGTCTTCAAAACTAATAACTACATACTAATAAATTTACATTTGGAAGAGATTCTGATATATCTTCCGAAGCTTAAATATACTTCTAAGTACTTATATGTTTTAAAGGACGATTTTCTTCCAAAAGCAATTAAGTCTCGGAAGATTTATTCATCCTTTTGATAAAACTTTTGATGTTTAATATCTTTCAAAACCAAATATATCTCGAAAGCAAATTACTCTATTTTTCCTCCAAAGCAATTCTTATCAAGCTAAGGAATATCATCGCAGCCAAATTGGCTTTGAATGTTTCCTCAAAACTTCTGAAGACACTTTGGAAGATTTTCTATTTCCAAGATAACTACCTTTTTGAGCACTTTATCAGAGGTGGGACCAAAATTTGGATTTCAAAGTTTATCCTTTTGTATTAACTTTGTCTCAAATCCAACCATATAAATATCCTTACAACGGTTCCCCCTCTTTCTTCTTCCTATACATCTGTAAACTTCAAACCCTAAATTCACCCATAAATCCTCTTTTTTATTAGCTTTTTTCATCCTAAAGCTTTCTTAAATGGCCAACCCTGTACACCGAAACTAGCCAGATTTTTCCATGCACCTCCACAGGCAACATAACCAGTTTGCTTTGTTGACATTTAAGAAAAATCCTGGTTTCTCAAATGTTTGTTGTTTTCTTACTCAATCAACCTACCCCAGCCATTATTAACACTCATATAAGGCTGGATGATGAAGAAGGCAAGTTGTTTTTTCCCAAATCTGCTATGAATCAATCATTCAGGCAGATGGGCTATGAAGGGGATTTCACAGTTAGAACCTTCAAAAAGGGTAAGGTCTCCTACCAATGGTAGTACCTCCTCTATGTTATTATTCACTCTTTATTAAATAAACATAGAGGATGGGACCAGATTCCTGAGGACTTGTCCTACATAGTCCATGGAATGGTTCAAGGGGTCAAGTGTAAGTACTCCCAATTTGTGTACACAAACTTACTTGCCAACTTGGACTCCTTAGAGTACTACAGGTTCCCTAGATATGTCCAGCACATTTTTAACTGTGAATTAGGCTCATAGTTAAGGGGAACAGGTGCTACTCTTAAATTGGGATAGATGAAGCCCGATATCTTTAAAATCATGAGAAAGACCACTGTTGGCTTCTCAGGGGTAGAAACAGCCCTGGTCCTAAAAATGTCAGAGCTCATTGCTTAAGGTGATAATTTGACAGCACCAGTCAATGTTGAACCCACACCTTCTACATCTACACCACCCATATAGCCACAAATAATCCTCACCTACTCAAGAAAATCCAAACGAATCCCTGCTCAGTCTATTCAGATTGAGTAGGCACCCATACAATCACCCATGCAGGAGTAAGTGGAACCAAGAGCTCATACTTTCCCTGAGGAGCAAACCACTGCCATTACTTTATTAATCAGTACTGAGGTTACTCATGCTCAGCCTAATGAGCTCATTGCCTAAACCTTAAGCCTTCACTTTGAGTCTCAAAACTCAGGTGATTAGCCTTTAGGGGACAACTAACATCCCCAGCCATTACACTTAAACCAACCAATCCCTAACCTCCAATTCTATGATAATGAGCATATGGGTTTCAGTGAGTACCATGTGTCTCTCTTCTCCTCCTCTGCTCAAAAAGAGATGAGTGCTACTTAAACACCTATATCTATCCCACATCATCCACCCCTAACTAAGGTGGACTTCCCTTAACATGTTCAGGAAGTCCATATGGAAGAGGCTCTCACTTTTGCAAGTGATTACATCATTAAGACCTCAACCATAGCAACCCAACCCTTTGACACTTCTCTTGAAGCTGTCATGGAGCAGGGGAAATCCAGCAGCCAAGAACCATAAGTTGGTGGTGAGGAAGATGACTTTGGTTATGTCCACTCAACCCCCTATGATTATTTTGATGAAGATGAGGGGAGTCTGCAACTAAAGGTGAAAAAAACTATCCAAAACATAAACTAATTTAGTTTCAAAGGTAAGTCACCTGGAATCTCAAGTGGCTACCTACAAAGGCAGGTCATTGATCAGCAACTTAAGATCACCAATCTCAAGGGCAAGTTAGCTGGAAGACCTACCAGGCGAACTCAACCAAGTCCACAAAAAACTTATGGATTTGGTGGACCTAACCCTTAGCTCCCCTGTGCAAGAGAGTGATGCTACCAAAAAGGGGAGAATGTCATACCTATGATAAAAAAACCTAGGAGTTCTGCCCATAGTATGGACATAGAGGCCTCACCATTCTCACTTGTAGTTGTCCATACTCAACAACCTCTTCAGGCCCATATTGATGTGGATGCCTTGATACAAATTTATTTGAGGAGGGCATACCAAGGGTTATGTCTACCCCATCCTATTCTGCTGACACCTAATAATAAGATGGAGGTATGATTCTAATAGAATAGCACTGGTACTCTTTAGATCTCAAGGGCAACAAGAAGTCTTTGATTTTCAAACCCTAAGATGCTATGAGAGCTTTCCTCTGGTTGACCTGCCACTTGCCAACCCAAGTCATAACATGTAAGCTGATAGGTTAGTTGAGAGAATTTAGCAAAGGATGCTTGAAGAGTTATGAAGAAGGTCCTTATCAGTATCAGCGATCTAAGTTTGATCAATTAGAATTGATTGCAGCGGAATTAGAACAAGAATTAGACAAATATTGCAAGAACACAATAGATATTCAATGGAACAGTACACGGTTATAGAGAAAGAGGGTTTTCTCAAAATGGATAATATCATCATGCACAAATGCTTCGGTGTGGCGGCTGCTAAGCTTTTCTAGTTTGCTATAGCTGCTCGTCACCCTTACAATTAGGTCAACATTCCTTATATAAAGGAATGTGACGTCTGCTGATGTCACTTGATAGTGACATCTAACAGAATTATTACAAACAACTGAAAGTAAGCAAACTACTGAGAATGTTCACAACAACTGAACATCTCAGAGTATGCTAAGTACAAGATGAAACTAAAACTACTGAACTACAAGTACTGATTACAAGAAACATAAAAACTACTGAAAGGAAACCATCACAACTACTAAAGAGGTCTTCTTCAGCTGTTGTGACAACATCTGAAACTTTGTCTTCAGACTGTCTTCAGCTCTTTCACTTCAGACTTTGTCTTCAGCTCTTTCTCTTCAGACTTTGTCTCAGCACTTTCACTTCAGACTTTGTCTTCAGCTCTTTCACTTCAGACTTTGTTCAGCTCTTTCACTTCAGACTTTGTCTTCAGCTCTTTCACTTCAGACTTTGTCTTCAGTTCTTTCACTTCAGACTTTGTCTTCAGACCCTGTTATCAGTTGATGTCTTCAGCTGTTGAAGACTACTTCAGTTGTTGTAATGTCCGTGGGACTTAAAGGTTTTCTGATCAGGCTCATTGGTTCTTTTGGTCCAACAAACTCCCCCTGATATAGACAGAGGCTAGCATGCAAAACTATTAGTCAACTAGATACTGAGGCATACCCTAAGATTAGTTTCAAAGGGGAAACCTCATTTAGGGTCAAGGAACTAGAACATTGATGAAATCATATCTCTTCCCTTGGATGAACAGATGAACTGCCTGACATTAAAGTGTCAAAATAGAGGAAGGAAGCTAAGGCTGTAGAGTTGCTCCTCAAGTTAAGGAAGAAAAAAAAGAAAAAGACATTACAAAGCTCTACCTCTCTCCAGTTTAAGAAAGCCCTGAAGCAGAAGCTATGGCAGTTGAACAAGAAACTCAGGTAGGTAGGGAACAAGATAGAGAAAACATGATAACGTACCTTAGTGCCATAGGCCTTTATCAGGTAGCAGACCTACTCCCTTGTTATATGAATACATAGAGTTTGAGTACCTCAAGTAGCTTGAACAAGAAGGGTTAAAATAACAAAAGCTGCTAAGAGAAGATGAGAGAAGAGGCTGCTAAGTCAAGAGCCACCATCCAATCCAATCAGACAAAGTATGCTAATAGACTAAAAATAGTGAGCTTCTTGAAGTTGTATGGGTTCTTCGGAAGGAGACTGGTCCAATGTCTCTATCCACTATGGATGAGTACATTAGAGTGATCAAGTAGAAGATTAAGAAGGGTAAGTTGGTGACTTGCATTCTCCACCAAGTCAGGCTATACCTGAAGCTGAGGTCAAGGTTGAACCACAAGAGACAACTCAACCTGGACCTAGTGTTGCATCTCAGCAAGCTTCATCTGTTGACCCATAGCAGGGTCCTCATCCTTCTCCTTTTGAACTTGTGAAGAAAAGGGACCTAATTGAGAAGGACAAAAAAGGAACATTTGGTACTCAAGACCAACCTCCTTAGTTAGAATACAGAAAGAAGAAGAGGATGGTCATAAGAAGGGATAAGAAGAAGAAGAAGTCCAAGACATCCACCTCTGCACCTCAGGATGGGTTAGAACATCTTGAGGGTGATCAAGAAGAGGCTGCTCATCCAACTCCAATCAAGTAGAGCCTCTTGCTATTGAGAGACCCATCTTGCCTTGGGCTTTTGATACAACCCAGACAGATGGTATGTCACTAGAGATCAATAGGGTCAAGATTGTCCCTCTTGCAAAACAGGCTTAACCTTCCTCTACATGATCTTTATGAAATGAGAAAGATACTTTGATAGTTTGAGGAATCTTAACCAACTGATAAAAATGGAATGGTCTTGATTCTGATGAGAACTGTCAACAGATGAAGATCAAGGCTCAAATTTATCCTCCAGTTTTGGTAGCATCAACCTAGTGGGAGTTTGTAAGAGTTATACTTACAGGCTAATTCAACCAAAGTTTTCTTAACATGCATACTAAAGTACAAAGAAAGTTAATTTGGAAGATTTGATACAGCTTAATGAAATTCACTAAGTATCAAATCTTCCGAAGCCAAAAGACCATTTCTTTCGAAGCAAAAGATGAAGTCTTTGAAGCTTAAAGACAGTCTTCCGAAGCCAAGACTGATTTCTTCCGAAGACAGAGAAGAAGACATGCCTCTCTGACATGATTTTGACAAAAGCTGAACTACTTTCTGCTGCCATCTCTGAAGACTCACCAACTTATACATGTTGGTGATATGTCCATACTTTTATCAACTGTAGATTAAGGTCTTAGAGTTTGTAACTTTCTATTTTGTACTTTTATCCTTTTATAGTAGATAAGGATGTGAGATATGGAATGTCATAGTTACTAGTCAAAAGACAGTCTACCTTTTGACTTTACGTTGATCTTAATGTCTAAATTAGTGTTCCTGCTGGCCTTCAAAGTATGGCCAGCTGTAGGATGTAGCATAAAGTATCTTAGGTACCAGTCTTAGGACTAAGCTATGTAACAATTGTAAAACACTTGAGAGCAATATACATCATTTTTGTAAATGAATTACTTGTGTTCTACTTGTGTTCTTTATATTTGTTCATTGTTTCATTTAGCTAGTTCCCTATTTGATCTGTTAAGTGTTCTAGTCTCTCCATCCATTGTGAAACTATTGCATTGCTCCCCTGCACCGGTCCTTAGCTTTACATAGGTTTTCATACTCTAGCATTGTACTCTTTCGATACTATATCTTTGACTTTTCACTTTTGCTTTGAGCTAGTACAAGCACTAAGCTCCTTTAATGGTGAGCATACATCAGGTATAACTCCTTTAGCTGGTGACTGCATAAAAAAAATCTCCTTTACCGGGTGAGACTACACAAGTCAAATCTCTTTTAGCGGGTGAGACTACACAAAGCACATCTCCTTTAGCGACGATACTTCACAAAACACACCTCCTTTAGTGGGTGAGATAGCACAAGGCACAACTCCTTTAGCGTGCAGAATGCGACAAATATAGACTCCTATTAGTGCTTGCATGAATTTTTGTATATTGGGCCCATTGCTTTCATTATTTACTATTACCTTCCTTATCTTTTATTATCACTTTATCATGACAGTAACTATCATTCACCTTTCTTTCTTTCTTTACTATACATATTTTATCATACTATCATAGTAGTGAACGTAATTTAACACTTTATCATACTTTAGAACTTTATTGGACTTTGGCTTTTTAACATACTTTAGCACTTCAATATACTTTAACTCTTTAACCTACTTAGATCTTTATCATATTTTTAAATTGTATTTTATCATAGAGTGTTCCGGGAATGGTACATTAACTATGACTCATAACTATCATACTACCATAGACCACATACTATGATTCGCATAGGTAAGTCTCATTAATTCTAAGGCTTAAATTCCATTGGCAACTATCAGCTATATATTCTAGGTATGGGTCAATATGGGTAACTAATATCCATGCGAGTGATAGGACAATATAGATAATAAGTCAATGTGGAGCAAGTCATGGGAATTGACTAAGGGTAGTAATGTTGATGGTCAATGTGGATGGTTGATGCGGATCAATCGATAAATACAAATGCATGATCGATGTGGGTAGTAGTGACGAGCAATGCAGGTAAACTATAACTTAGGAAATGCATGCATACCAATGCGGTAACAGTAGCATGGGTAATGCGGTTGAATGAGATCATTGCGGGTGAAAGAGTCATGTAGATGACTTGCCCCAATGCAAATGAATTATTTCCAATGCAGATGAACCAGTTCCAACATGGAAACATGGAGTGTAGTTTAGGGAAGCTATTATATTATCATACGTGAGATCAACACTTAGAATGAATACAAGTGTGGATCGACCAAATGTACATAACTATCACATACGAACACACTATCACATCATGGAAACTATCACATACAGGCAACTCTCATATAGAATTTATGAGTACTAATGAGTAAACTATTATACAAATAACTATAAGATGTATATACATACTATACCCTGTGTCAAATGCTATACTACAGCCGGGTACTACTCAAAGATCGAGTACTCTTTTATAACCTAGGAGCTGTAACTTACCGAGTAATGTCACACTTAGCCAAAAACTATAGCATCACTTTACATGGGCCTGAGTACTATAGTAAATACTAAGTTCAAGAATTATACTGAGTACTATCATATGTCGAAATACTTTAACTTACATAAATATGGTTCTTTAGCATCAAATGTAGTTTCATTGATCAATAATCATACAATGTAACCCTTAGCATTAAAAATAATTATACTTTCTTAGTTCTTTTAATGTATGAAAACTAGCCCCAAAACAATATAAAACATGTGAATAGGGGATCTAGAACTCACCTTGGTTGCCGGATACCCTAAGCGTATCATCTCCATCATTATGGATTCATTATCTCTTAGCATTAACATAATCATCATAAGCATGAAATCATCAATACCTTCATACCATGAATCCACCATGTTTATTGTCATGAAACCATTCACCATGAGTAACTATACATTATCATCATAAGCTTACCTGAATACCATATCATGGATATCACTTTATCATAAGTCAACACCTACCCATCACCATTACTTTCATAGTACCACCATCATCGTCTTCATACCACAATCATCATCATCATAGAACCATCATCGCATAACCATCATTATCATCATGGCACCATCATTGTCACCATGGAGCCATCGTCATCATCATTGAACCATCATGGAACCATCATCATGAAGTAAAATACCACCATCATGTCATGAGACCATCATCATCATCATCATCATCATGATCATCATCATCATCTTACCTTCCAATTCTATTTTATCTCCATCATGATTCTTCATCATCACCTTGTTTAGACATCATCAACATCCTATTAAGCATCACACTGTGATCAAATATAATTTCTCCTGGAGCACCACCACCGATAGCCAAGGAGAATCATTCATAGCACCACTACACCATCCTCATCGAGTTAGGAGCTACCATTGACCATCATCTAAATAACCATGATTTCTGGCTTCAACTTTTCCTTACTATGGACATCACGACTATCCAATTGTTATCACAACCAACCTTCATCACCACCAGAGCTATTCCAGCTCGTTATCATCACCAATACGAAATTCCACCACTTTGTGAAGCACATCGACATCCAAGCTCAGTACATTAGCTCACCATTCTTGTAGGAAGAATTATGCACCATCACTACCGCTGCACACTGTCGGGAACCACATCGGAAATAGCTAAAACTTGTGATCTCACCACAAGGTTAAATCAAAGAAGAAAGAAAGAAGAGCTAAAGCACCGGTCTTGTGGATGACATTGCCATCGACAGGTCTCGCTGGAGGAATTAAGATCGTCATCGCATGGGTTGTCGGAGGGGGAGGGGGATCCTGGTTATAGTTGTGGCTGATTACAAATATTTGTCTCAGGGTTATTAATTAAGTTCTACCATTTGCCTTATTTGCCCATTTAGGTTCTAATACTTTATTTCTAACCCTTGAAATTAAAACTAAGTCATCTTTCATTCATTATTATGGCACATCATGATGTGTTGGTGTCTATTGTTTCTGATAGAGACATTTTTTTTACATCTAAATTTTGGACAAGATTTCACGAAGTCTGGGTATGAGATTTCATATTAGTACAACTTACCATCCTGAGATAGATAGGAAATCGAAAAGAACCATTCAGATATTAGAAGACATGCGTCGAGTGTGTATTATTAATTTTGGTGGAAGTTGAAATGAGCACCTGCCGTTAGTAGAGTTCTCATACAAAAATAGTTACCATGCTACCATCAACATGCCACCATACGAGATACACTTTTTTTGAAGGTGTCGACCTTAGTGTGAGTTATATACGATAGAAAGTTAGGGAGATAGAATTATAAGGCTACATCAGAGAAATCCGAAAAGATCAAGGCTTTAATGAAGCCAACTGAAGATAGGAAAAAGTCTTATGCTAATAAACGACAAAGAGCAATTAAGATTCAAGTTGGTGATAGAGTGATGTTGAAAGTATATACATGGAAGGGAATTATTTGTTTTCACAAAAGAGGAAAGTTGAGTCTGAGGTACAACGGGCCTTTTAAAATTTCTTTTAGAGTTGGAGAAATGGCTTTTAGATTGGAACTCCCTATGAGCTAAGTGGGATTCATCCTACATTCCATGTATCTTACTTACGCAATTGTTTAGCAGAAGTTGATGTTATTATCAAAGTAGATGAAATGTTGAATTTTGAGGAGAAATTGATGGCTATCCTAGATTAGAAAGAGAAGCAATTATGGAATAAGGCGATTAGCCAAGTTAAAGTATAATGAAATCACCAAAAATGATGAGAAGCAACATGGGAATTGGAAGAGGAAATGAGATCACACTACTTAGACCTCTTCAAGGCATAGTAGGTTTCAAGGGCAAAACCTAAATAAGGGGGCTACCTTGTAACACCTGAAATTTTAGGAAGAAAAAGTTATGATTATATAGAAGATAAGGGACTAAAAGTAGACCTTTTAAAAGATAACCCTATTCTTGGCTATACAAGGAAGGGATTCGCCACTTCCCTAACTTTCATTCACCCAACTTTAAGGAAGGGATCCGCCCTTTCCCTAACTTTCATTCACCCAACTTTCCAAAAGTTAGAGAGAGAGACATTGGTCCTAGAGAGAGAAAGTTAAAGAAATTGCTAAAGTTATGATATTTATCATGCATTTTATAGATCTAAGCTCTAATGGTGCTTGTAATGTGTTTAAAAGATTAAAGTTAACACTTTATGGGTGCATGTGCGTGGATCTAAAGTTTACTCAGTTCTAGGGTTTCGTTCGAAAGCTTTAAGAGGTGAGTTCTAGATCCCCTTTAAATAGTTTTTCTTACTTTTGGGGGCTAGTATGCATATCTACACTATGTATTTCTATCAAAAAGGTTTTTATACATGAAGATGGTATTTTTATGATTAAATATGATGATTGAACATGAATGATGAGGAAATAGGATGCATGAGGAGTTTAGTGGTGAACCTTAGACATATGAGGCCTAGATCCATTATAAAAAATGTTTAGTTGAAAATGGAATGAAAGTTTGAGCATGAAGATTGGACAGTAGATTGAATGCCCATATTGGTCTTCTATTCACCCACATCATATGTTAACCAAATTCTAAGGTTCAGTTCATTCGCCTGAAAAACTACACATCCACGTTGACTAGGGTCTGCATTGGACTTAGTCATGTAAACAAAGTGTTAGCTCAACTGCATCAACCTTTGCCCATATTGGATTCCGCATCAACTGTTGCCTGCATTAACTGCCACCCGCATTGAGCCATTCATCCGAATTCTCGTGTACCCGCACCCCTCATACTTGGTAAATTTATGACATTATTCATCCGCACTAAATGCTATGCATCCACATAAAAAGTGTTCATCCGCATTGAACAATCTACCCGCATTAGTACTATATGAGCTCCTATATGCTTTAGTTCTATGAAAAGATTACTTGTTGCTATATGTTATATGATAAACTTAAATATATCATGAAAGTATTATACTTACTATAGTGGAACATTATTTAGTGAAACTGACAGTGAAACCTAATAAATGTTACACAAGCCTAAATAATGAATGTAAAGACCTACAAGCGTTGGAAATGGACTTCACTTATGTGAGTAAAATGAACGAAATGCACACTTATTCATGATCAGTTGTGTGCCTTGAAGGATGGGTTACTGTTTGGGCTTAGCTACCACGTTAAATTGTACCAGAAGGGGTTGACATATGTTGTTAGCCATATGTTGGATATTGTTTGTGTAACCCTAGTATGGAAGAGGAAAGAACAAAATAAATAAAGATAATAAACAAGATAAAGGATGATATGATAGTCATTAGCTGATAGGAATGATAGTTGGTATTCATTAAAGGCAATGGATGTATATCTTTGGTGGAAATTATACATCCTAGAATTGATGTTTTAATTTGAGACCAATTTAAGTTTTGGTTTAAGATAATGCTTACATGTTTAAGGATAATTGCTTAAAGTTATAAATTTTAATATGACATGATGGTTTTAAGTATCCGCTGCAATGTTTAGTTCCAAGATATCTTTTATAAACGTTTCCTGGCTAATTATAGGACTCTCAGGTTTGGGGCCTACATAATAGAGAATCATTTATATAAACTTCTAATTGGAGCTTAATTAGGTATGTGTAGTTTGTGAACTATGCTGATATTATGAGTATGTTGATAATGTCTACTAAATTGTTTCTAAATGATTGACTGATATGTAAGGCCCCATTCCCGGGACGCTTACAGCTGGACATTCTAGCATAAATATTTAAACATAACTTCACAGCGAAAATATACTTTTCATTATGAGTAAACTTGGTCAAAATATCATGTCATTTCATTTACATCTCAAAAATTGTATTAATACAACAACATTCCCAAAAATAGATGTTAGACTTTAACTATCCCAGTAGCTTCCATGTCCATGCTTGCACCTTCTCAGCATCACCAATTATGTGCCAACTATTATGCATACAAAAGTCAGCAAAGCTAACTGAGTTCTAGTTTTTATAATAAAATACTTTACTTTCGTTTAAACATTTTCTTTACTTTCGTACGTGAGCATACATCATACATACATCTTGATAATAAACATTTATTATCTTTCATCATCGTTCATCCTTTTGTTCATTCATCATTATCTTTCACTACATCTAGATCAATGCCATATGCTAAACCCCCAACATTATGCACGAAGCGGGTACTGCACCAAGACTTATAAATAAGCCCCTATACATTGTGCACAAAGCAGGCAACAATACCAAGGTACATCGACAAGATCCGTATCATCTGGTCAATCTCAAGGATTAGACCCCTGAAGCGCATCCTATGGGCTAGCTAAGCCGCACCTCAGTTGAGCTAATAACAACATGGTTGTGCACCTCCATTCATTTTGCTTGCAAGACTTTCATTCATTCGTTACATTCCACTTTTCATTATCATTATCTTTCACTTTCATTACGTAATACTTTACGTACTATACATAATACCTGTAAGTTACAATAAATATATTGTTTTGAAAACCATTTAAACAGAAAAGATAACATAACACATAAACAGTAGGTCATGCTTTAACTTTGTCTCAAAATTCTCACAAATCTTATGAATATCTTCCGAAGCCAAATTGGCTTCGAAAGCTTTTTCTTAAAACTTTCGAAGCAAAATTACCTTCGGAAGATTTTCAACTTCCAAGAAAACTACCTTTTTGGGCACCTTTTCAGAGGTGGGACCGACATTCAGATTTCAAAGTTTATTCTTTTGCTTTAACTTTGTCTCAAATCCATTTCATATATATTCTTACAATGGTTTCCCCTCTTCTCACTATCTTCTTCATCTACATTTTTCTCTAACCTAATTCACCCACAAACCGCCTTTGTTATCTTTCTTCTCTGTAAAGCTACCTCAAATGGCCAACCCCGATCGCAGAAACCAACCCGATTTCTCCATGCATCTTCACAGGAAACATAATTAAGTTGCTCCGTTAGACTCTGGGAAAGATCCCGGTTTCTCAGAGGTTTGCCATTACCTTTATTTGATAAACTACTTCACTTCCCTCACCATTGATCCTCCTCTCTATGAGGATCAGTTGTTGGAACTCTAGAGGACCTGCCAAGAGGTCACCATGGATGGGAAGAAGGCACTGTCTGCCACAGTGCAGGGGAGGACAATCATCATCACTCTGGCCTCCATAAACACTCATCTTCAGCTGGATGATGTAGAAGGTGATTTGTCCTTTCCAAAATCTACTGTTAACCAATCCTTTAAGCAGATGTGTTATGAAGGTGAATTATCAGTTAAGACCTTTAGAAAGGGGAATGTCTCCTCTCAGTGGAATTACCTCCTCCATGTAGCTATACACAGCTTATCCAACAGGCATGGAGGTTGGGCCAGATTCCAGAAGACCTTTCCTTTATAGTCCATGGGATGGTTCAGGAGGTCAAGTTTAGGTATTCATAATTTGTTTATACCAATTCACTTACAAACTTAGACTCCTTAGAGTATTACATGTTTCCTAGATTTGTCCAGCACATTCTCAACTATGAACTAGGCTCATAACTAAGGGGAACAGGTAATATTCTAAAATTGGGACAGATGAAGCCCGATATCTTCAAGACCATAAGGAAGCCAACTGTTGGCTTCTTAGGGGTAGAAACAACCCTTGTCCCAAAAATGTTAGAGCTCATTGCTCAAGGTGACAACCTAGCAGCACCAGCTAGTGTTGAACCCACACCTTCTACTTCCCAACCACCAATACAACCAAAAATGACCATCACATACCAAAGAAAATTCAAACGAACCCCTGCACATGCTACTCAGTTTGTGCAGGCCCCTATATCATCACCCATATAGGAGGAAGTAGACACTAGAGCTCCCACTTATCATGAGGAGCAAACCACTCCCATCTCATAAATGATCAGTGCTGAGGTTCCTCATGCTCAGCCTGATGAGCTCACAACCCCCATAACCTTAAGCCTTCACTTAGAGTCTCAACACTCTAGTGAACAACCTTCTGGGGACAGTTACCATCCCCAGCCTCTTGATCTAAACCAACCAATCCCAAGCCTTGAATTCTAGGATGATGAAGTCATGGGGGCTTATGAGTATCATGAGTCTCTCTTCTCCACCCCTACTCAAGAAGAGATGAGTACTCCTGTCTCTCCCATGTCAAGCCCATATCATCCACCTACTACTGAGGTGGATCTCCCTAAACTTGTTTAGGAGGTCCATATGGAAGTGGCTCTCACTTCAGCAAGTGATTACATCATTCAGACCTCAACCATGGCAACCCCGCCTCTTGACACTTCTCTTGAAGTTGTCATGATGCAGGGGAAATCCAGCAACCAAGAACAAAGTGCTGGTGATGAGGAAGAAGACCTTGGTCCTATTCTCTCATCCCCTTATGATTCTTCTGATGAAGATGAGGGGAGTCTAGAACTAAAGGTGAAACAACTGACAAAAACATGCACCTATTTAGTCTTAAATATAAGTCACCTGGAATCTCAGGTGACTATCTTACAAAGGAGGTCAATGACCAGCAACTTGAGATCACTGATTTCATGGCAAGTTAGCTGAGAGACCACTCAAGAGAACTCAACCAGGTCCACAAGAACATATGGATGTGACATACCCAACCCCTAGCTACTTATGCAAGAAGGTGATGCTACCAAAAAGGGGAGAAAGTCCGAACAATAACAGAACCTGGGAGTTCTTCACAGAGTATGGACTTTGAGGATTCACCACCCTCACTTGCAATGGTCCATACTCAGCAACCTCCTCAAGTCTACATGAATGTGAACTCACTTTCCCAAGTCTACATTGATGTGGATTCACTCATACAAAGCTTGTTTGAGGAGGGTAACCCCAGAGCTATGCCGACCCCATCTCATCACTCTGATAATCCAATCATGGGATGGAGGTACGACACAAATAGAAGAGCTCTTGTTAACTCTAGATCTCAGGATCAACAGGAAATCTTTAACTTTTTCAACCTGAGTTTCTATGAGTGCATCCATCTGATTGATCTTCCACTTGTCAACCCAAGTCAAAACAGATCAGCTGCAAGATTAGCAGATAGGATTTAAGAAAGGGTGCTAGAAAAGTTCAAGTTGAGATCAATATTATATAGACAGAGACTAGTAGGTGAGATTTTTGATCAACTGGATGTTGAGGTGGACCCTAAGATTAGCTTTGAAGGGGAAGCCTTGACTGAAGGCCCAGAAGTTGAACATATGAACCTTAAGACATGAACTTCTTCAGCACCCATTACCCTTAATGAGGCACCAGCTGGTGAAGAACCTCTCTCTGGCTAGAGCTTGACTGTTGAACTAAGCAATGAAGGCCAAAGCTCTGTCCACCCTGAGTCACCAAGGCCTGTGCGTGACAAAGGGAAGAGGAAGATGACATTTAAGGAGGTCGAGGAGGAGAAGAGAGAGAGGAAGAGGAAGCTAAGGGGAGAGAGTTCAAGAGGGTCTCCAGGCTTCATGGAAGTTGCTATCAGGGTTGCCCCCAAGCTAAACACTCAAGATGATGAGTTGAGGGCAGCCATGCTAAATTACCTAGGGACCAGGAACTACAAAATTGATGAACTCATATGTCTTCCCTTAGATGAATTGAATGAAATGGCTGACAAGGAATTGTCCAAGGAGAGGAAGGAGGCAGAGTATTGTAACACCTGTAAATTTAAAAGAAAAGAAGAATAAAAAGAAGAAAAGGTGATATGTCCTAAGTCAAGGGGATAAAGCTGTGCAAGTGGCAAACTTGCCCATTTATGAGATTTAAAGGAAGTATGGCAGCCCACACTTCTCCCTTCACAGACATTCCTCGGCTGCTAGAGAGAGAGATGAGCTGCAATCGATTTCTAGAGAGGGAAGGAGGAAGATCTGCTTATAGGTGAGGTTTTCGTGTTTTTTCTATTCGGTTTCAGCTGTGTTCGAGCTGCTGGCCTAATTCTTGTGTGTTTCTATATGTTCGGTTGTGTGTTTTTGTGTGTTTAGGAAATGCTTTGGATACTGATTTGGAATGAAGAAGTGTGGTAATTATGGAAGAGACCACGCGGGGGAGTGTAAGTGGGGATCGAACATCTGCTTCAAATGTGGGAAGCCTGGTCATATGGCAAAGGAGTGTGGGGTGATGAGGTGTTATAACTATGGTGAAGAGGGCCATCTGAGCAGGGATTGCAAGAGGCCAAGGGCCGAGAGATCCAGGGTGAAGAAGGGGGTTGAGAAGGAGGGGCCGAAGGAAAAATCTAGAGCATTTACTATGACCCAGGAGGAGGCTAGGGTGGACCCCGATGTTATGTCAGGTACCTTCCTAGTAAACCAAACTTGTGCCTCTATACTATTTGATTTTGGTGCTAGTAAGAGTTTTATTTCTGCTGCCTTCTGTGCTAAGTTGCCTGTTAGGAGTAGAAAGATTGATGAACCCTTCGACGTAGAAACTGCCAATGGAAAGTCTACTAGGATTTCTGATCTGATAGAGAATTGTGACATAGAGGTGGAAGGCCATAGGTTCTCTGCTAAATTATTCGTGATGCTCCTAGGCGGATTCGATGTGGTTCTAGGGATGGATTGGCTAGCAGCCTATGAGGCAAATATTGTGTGTCGCAAGAAGATGATTCAGTTGATTGCATCAGATGGGAGTTCGGTGACAATTTACGGTGATCAAGTTACTACGGTTTCGAAGGTGATTTCGATGGTTGTGGTTGAGAAGTGTATGAGGCGTGGATGTAGTGCCTACCTGGCTTATGTGAATGATGTGGACCCATCAGTACCACAATTGTCTGATGTACCGGTCGTGTGTGACTTCCCAGACGTGTTCTTGGAAGATTTACCAGGTGTGCTACCGGACCACGAGATCGAGTTCAAGATCGATCGGTGCCCAACCTGTTGTTAAGACACCGTATCGACTAGCTCCCTCAGAGATGAAGGAGCTGATGGTCCAGTTACAAGTGTTGCTGGATAAGGGGTTTATTTGACCGAGTATCTCTCCTTGGGGTGCTCCAGTCTTGTTTGTAAAGAAGAAAGACGCTAGCATGAGGATGTACATTTACTACCGTGAGTTGAATAAGTTGACGGTGAAGAACTGGTATCCGCTACCGAGGATTGATGACCTATTTGATCAGCTCCAAGGTGCTAGTGGGTTATCAAGAATATATCTCTGATCTGGTTATGATTAGCTAAAAGTTAAGGAGCAGGATATCCCAAAGACCGTGTTTCGGATGCGATACAGACATTATGAATTCCTTGTCATGTCTTTTGGTTTAACCAACGCGCCAGCTGCTTTCATGGATTTGATGAATTGGGTGTGTCGGCCAATGTTGGATAAATCAGTGATTGTGTTTATCGATGATATCCTGATTTATTTGAAAAGTGAAGAAGAGCATACTGGTCACATCCGCGAGGTGTTGGAGACGCTTAGAAGAGAGAAGGTGTATGCTAAGTTCTCAAAGTGCGCGTTCTAGTTACGCGAGGTTCAGTTTTTGGGTCATGTGGTTAATTCCAAAGGGATCATGGTGGACCCAACAAAGGTGGAGGCGGTGATGCAATGGAAGAGTCCAAAGGCGCCATCCAAGATCCGTAGTTTCTTGGGTTTGGCGGGCTATTACAGAAGATTTGTGCAAGACTTTTCCAAGATAGCTTCACCATTGACCAAGTTGACCCACAAGGAGGTGAAGTTTGTATGGGGTCTGGAACAGGAGAATGCTTTTGAGGAGTAAAGACGAGACTAACTCAAGCTCCTGTGTTGACATTGCCCGAAGGGAGCGATGACTTAGTGGTCTACTCTGATGCTTCTTATTCGGGGTTGGGTTGCATGCTGATGCAGTGGGGGAAGGTAATAGCCTATGCATCCCGACAGTTAAAAATCCCTGAGGCTAATTACCCTACTCATGACCTAGAGCTTGCGGCTATGGTCTTTGCATTGAAGATTTGGAGGCACTACTTGTACGGGACGAAGTGCACTATCTTCACCAACCATAAGAGCTTGAAGTACATCTTTGAGCAAAAGGATCTCAATATGAGGAAATAGATATGGTTAGAGTTGATCAAAAATTATGATTGCGAGATCCACTACCATCCAGGCAAGGCCAACGTGGTGGCGGATGCCCTCAGCCGAAAGGAGAGACCCGAGCCAATCCGGATGAAAGCTTACCAGTTGGTTATGACCTCTGATGTGATGACACAAGTCAAGGAATTTCAAGATGAGGCACTGAAGGAAGATCGAATCAACTCCGAAGGAATGAAAGGTCTAGTCTCGGAGTTGGGTGAGAACACTTTCGGAGTTAGAACCTGCTTTGGGTGGATGTGGATCCCTCATTATGGTCATGAATGAAGCTCATAAGACTCGATACTCCATTCTCCCGGTGCTACGAAGATGTATCATGATATGAAGAAAGATTACTGGTGGCCAGGTATGAAGCGCGATGTAGTGGAGTACATGAGCAAGTGCCTTACTTACTTGCAAGTGAAGGCGGAGCATCAAAAGCCATATGGGAAGATCCAACCTTTGGATATACCCGAGTGGAAATGGGAGCACATCACCATGGACTTCATTACGAAGTTACCACGTACGACAAGGGGGTACGATGTCATATGGGTGATAGTTGACTGTTTGACGAAGAGTGCTTACTTTCTACCGATCCACGAGACGTATTCATCTGAGAGGTTGGTGGACCTGTTCATCAAAGAGATTGTGACTCGTCATGGTGTATTGGTGTCTATAGTGTCTGACTGTGACACTTGGTTTACATCTATGTTTTGGAAGAGATTCCATGATGCGATGGGTACGAGACTACACATCAGTACAACTTATCATCCTCAGACAGATGGTCAGTCAGAGAGAACTATACAGATGATTGAGGATATGCTCCGAGCATGTGTTATTGATTTTGGAGGAAGTTAGGACAAACACTTACCATTAGCTGAATTTTCATTCAACAACAGTTATCATGCCAGCATTGGTATGCCATCATATGAGATGCTATACGGTAGGAAGTGTAGGACGCTTGTATGTTGGGGAGACATCGGGCAGAAGGAGTTGGGGAGCATTAAGGTGATCGAGGCTACGACTGAAAAGTTAGAAAAGATCAAGGCCTTTATGAAGACGGTAAAAGATAGACAGAAGTTGCATGCCGACAAGAGGCATAGACCGATTGAATTCAAGGTGGGTGATAAAGTCATGTTGAAAGTTTCACCTTGGAAGGGGATCATCCAGTTTAGAAAGTGGGGTAAGCTAAACCCGAGGTATATAGGGCCTTTCTGAATCATGGCTCGAGTAGGAGAGGTGGCCTACAGGTTGGAGCTACCCGATGAGTTAAGCGGAATTCATCCGACATTTCATGTATCTCATCTAAGAAAGTGCTTAGACGCTGAAGATATGATTGTGCCAATGTAGGACATTGAGGTGGATGAACAACTTAATTATGTGAAGCAGCCAGTGGCCATCATTGAGAGAAAAGAGAAGAGGCTACGAAATAAAGTGGTTCCACTTGTGCGAGTACAGTGGAGACACAGGAAGGGGTCCGAGTCTACGTGGGAGACAAAGGAGGAAATGAGACAACATTACCCATAGCTGTTCGAGGAATGATAGGCTTCAGGGGCGAAACCTATATAAGGGGGTGGACTTGTAACACCCGAAAATTTAAAAGAAAAGAAGAATAAAAAGAAGAAAGGGTGATATGTCCCAAGTCAAGGGGTTAAAGTTGTTCAAGTGGCAAACTTGCCCCTTTATGAGATTTAAAGGAAGTATGGCAGCCCATACTTCTCCTTTTACAAACATTCGTCGACTGCTAGAGAGAGAGAGGAGCTGCAAATCGATTTCTAGAGAGGGAAGGAGGAAGATCTGCTTGTAGATGAGGTTTTCGTGTGTTTTCTATTCAGTTTCAGCTGTGTTCGAGCTGCTGGACTGATTTTTGTGTGTTTTTGTGTGCTCGATTGTGTGTTTTTGTGTGTTTAGGTGTTTGAAATCTAGGTTGCTCATGAGTTTGAAGAAGTCTTACTCGAAAGCTACTAGAGGTGAGTTCTAGATCCCCGGTTTTGCTTGTTTTAAACTTGTTTAGGGCTGAAATGCATATTACCTACTGTTTTACAACCAAAAATATGAATTGATCTATGTTTCATACCTGTTTTGCGTATAGGTGTGTGTTTTTGAATGCTTGAATGATTTTTGTGGTTGTATGCTTGTTCTAAGTGTTTTGCATGCTAGATCTGGACTAAGAATGTATAAGAATGAGAATTTGGAACTGAATATAGCATAAGTTGCAACTGCAGGTTGGTTTAGTTCATCCGTATTTAGATTTGAATATTTGAAGTGTTTTGTTCAGGCGCATTTACTACAGTGATCGTGCGCATTTCTTTTGTTCATGCGCATTTGCTACAGTGTTCAGGCGCATTTGCTTCAGTCATCCGTATTTGGTTCATGCGCACTTCCTTGAACACTTGGAATATTTTTTGAAAACTTTCATATGCTTTGTGCATGCGTATTTGCTACAGTATGCATGCGCATTTCTTCGGGACACTTAGAATATTTTCTGAGGTGTTCATTCGCATTTGTCTGTTCATCCGCATTTGTTTGCTCATCTGCATTTGTTTAGAATATTTTCTGAGGTGTTCATCCGTATTTGTTTGTTCATCCGCATTTGTTTGCTCTTTGGGACACTTAGAATTTGCTGAGAGTTTGGGAGTAGAAGTTAAGTGCTAAGAAGTGATGTTTTGGTGGCTTGTGCTTGTTTATATGTATGCATTGTATGATCATGTTGTTCCATGTTATGTATGATGTGACTTTACATGGTGTGTTATGCTTATGAATGTAAAGTATTATATAATGAAAGTCAAAGACAACTTTAACAAAGTGGAACGTAATGAATGAATTAATGCAAGCATGTAAAAGGGGTTCATAACTTTTTATGGGTTGCCACCTCGACAGTGTGCCGAGTGTACACCTAACGGTCAGTCTTTGTGACTGATAGAAATGTGCGAAACGGGGTCCTTGCCATTTTCCCCCATGACTTTAGTCGCTTTGTTCACCAAATATGGGGCATGGCAGGATCTGGATAGAAGTGAAAGATAATAAAGTACGAAACGAATGATTATTTACGATGTTAAAGGATAATAACAGATTATTATCAAGATGTACGTATGTTGTGTGATCACGAACGAAAGTAAAGGTAAGGTTTTCATTCAAAGTAAAGTATTTTAATTATAAAAAAAAAACTAGAACTCACTCAGCAATGCTGACTTTTTATATGCATTATCATTTGGCAGGTAATGTTGTTGTTGAAGATGGCACGGGGGTGAAGCTACTTGGCGGGCAAGGACTGGCATCCATCTCATCCAATAATAATGATGTTGATTTGTAATACAACTAATTGATCTTTTGTAATCTTTTAAACAACGATGTATTACTTGGAAAAATGTATTTATTAAAGCATGAAATGGTTTTTAATGAATTATTCCGTTGCAATGTTTTTATTATTTAATAAATCTTAATGTGTTTGATATAAATGATGCTGTGAATGACCAACTGTGGGGTTTCTGGGAACGGGGCCTTACAAGGATGCAGCATTGCTCCTCAAAATCAGGAAGAAAGGAGACAGAAAAAGCTCTACAAGCATGCTCCAATCCTCTCCCCAGTTCAGGAAATTCATGAGAAAGAGGCTATGGCAACTGCACAACCTCAGGTAGACAAGGAAGCTGATAGACTGAACATGATCAACTACCAGAGTGCTACAGGACTCCATCAGGCATCTGCACTTCTTCCCTTATCATTTGAGTATGTTGAATTTGAGTATCTCAAGCAGTTGGAGCAACAAGTTACCAAAGAAAGAAAGGCTGCTAAGAGAAAACTTAAGGAAGAAGCTGCAAAGTCAAGAGCCATCATCCAAAAGAGCCAAAAGAAGTCTGATGACAGACAAAGGATGATGAGCTTCTTAAAGCTGTATCCAGAAGGAGGCTTGGTCCAATGTCTGTATCCACTATGGATAATCATATCAGAGTGATCAAGAAGAAGATTAAGAAGGGAGAGCTTGTTGACTTGCATTCTCCACCAAGTCCAGCTCAACCTGAAGTTAAGGTAAAGGTTGAACCCCCTGAGACAACACATCCTAGACCTAGACCTGCATCTCAGCCAACTTCATCTTTTGATCCACAGGAGGGTCCTCTTCACTCTCCTTCTAAACCTATAAGAGAAGAGAACCCAACTGAGAGAGACATAGTAGAACAACTTGGTGCTAAAGACCAGTCCTTTAAGTTAAAGACTTCAAAGAGGAGGAAAATGATGGCCATGAAGAGTGTTTCCAAGAAGAAGACCAAGGCATCCACCTCTACATCTCTGGATGAGTCAAAGCATCCTGAGGTAGTGAATGAAGAGGCTGCTCTACCAACTCCAATTCAAGTAGAGCCTCTTGCAACTGGAAGACCCATCTTATCCTGGACTTTTGCTGCTAATCCGGACAGATGGTATGTCATCAGAGATCAAGGAGTTCAAGATGTCTATTTCTAGCAAGACATGCTTGATCTTCCTCTACATGATCTCCATGACATGAGAAATTATTATGAGATTCTGAGGGATCCTGACCAGATGATGAAGAAAGGTATGGTCTTGATCCTAATAAGGGTTGTCAATATCTGAATCACTTCTTTGTTTTGGTAGCATCAGCCTAAGGGGTGTTTGTAAGGTTATATTAGAAGATTATAAGGCTAATGCAACCAAAGAAGCCAAAACAACCAAGGATCTTCCTGCATGCATGCACTGATGTACAAGGTAGAAGTTGCTTCGAAAGTTTTACACTCTCCACAGAAAATATTCTAAGTGTAAAATCTTTCAAAGCCAAAGTCCAAATCTTTCGAACCCAAAGATGAAGTGTTTTGAAGCTTTAAAGACAAAGTCTTCTGAAGCCAATTTGCTGTGAAGACTGATTTCTTCTGAAGACAGAGAAGATATGCTTTCTCTTATCTACTTTTTCATGAAGCTGACATACTTTCTGCTGCAACTCTAAAGACTAACCAACTTATACAAGTTGGTGAAAAGTCCTCGCTTTTGTAAACTGTAAATTATGGTCTTTGTCTGTAACTTCCTACTTTTTACCTGTTAACCTTTTTATAATAGAAAATGATGTGAGCTATGACATGTCATAGTCACTAGTCAAAAGGCAATCTGCCTTTTGACTCTACATTGTTCTTGTTATCTAGATTAGTGTTTCCAACTATGTTTCAAAGTATTAATAGTTGTAGGATGCGGTATAAAGTATCTCAAGTCCTTGTATTTCTTTTATGCTTTTTTACACTTGTAATAGAACTTAAGAGCAATATACAACATCCATGAAAATCATACTTCTCTATTCTTGTTCTTAGTTTTGTCTTATTACATATTTGTGTTTTTAGTATCATCTTACACAAACCCGGTTCCTCATTTGATCTGTTAAGTGCTCTAAAACTCTCCACATTGTGAAACTGATTGTACTGACCACCCTTTACACGGTCCTGCAAACTTTTTGGGCTTAGCTACCACGTTAAATGTGTACCAGAAAGGGTTGACATATGTTGTTAGCCATATGTTGGGATCTTGATTTGTGTAACCCTAGATTATGGAAGAGGAAAGAATATAAATGAAATAAAGATAATAAACATGATAAAGGATGATATGATAGTCATTATGATTTATAGGAAGGATAATTGTGTATTCATTGAAGGCAATGGATGTATATTATTGGTGGAAATTATATAATCCTAGACTGATGTTTTAATTTGAGACACAATTTAAGTTTTTGGTTTAAACATAAATGCTTAAAATGTTTAAGGAGAATTGCTTAAAGATAATAAATTTTAATATGACATGATGGTTTTAAGTTATCCACTGCAATGTTTAATTCCAAAGATATCCTTTGTAAACATTTCATGGCTAATTATGAGGACTCTCAGGTTTGGGGCCTTACGTAATAGAGAATCATTTATATAAACTTTTAATTGGAATATAATTAGGTGTTTGTGAACTATGCTGATATTATGAGTGTGTTGATAATTGTCTATTAAACTGTTTGTGAATGATTGACTGATATGTAAGGCCCCATTCCCGGGATGCTTACAGCTGGACATTCATAGCGTAAAATATTTTAAACATAACATTCGCAGTGGAAAAATATAACTTTTCATTAATGAGTAAACTTGTGTCAAAATATCATGTCATTTCATTTACATCTCAAAAATTGTATTAATGCAACAACATTCCCAAAAATATAGATGCTAGACTTGAACTATCCCAGTAGCTTCCATGTCCATGCCTGCACCTCCTCAGCATCACCAATTTTGTGCCAACTAGTATGCATACAAAAGTTAGCGACGCTGAGTGAGTTCTAGTTTTTATAATAAAATACTTTACTTTCGTTTAAACATTTCCTTTACTTCGTACGTGAACATACATCATACATACATCTTGATAATAAACATTTATTATCTTTCATCATCGTTCATCCTTTCGTTCATTCATCATTATCTTTCACTGCATCTAGATCAAGGCCATATGCTAAACCCCCAACATTGTGCATGAAGCGGGGTACTCTGACGAGGCTTATAAATAAGCCCCTATTCATTCGTTACGTTTCAATTTTCATTATCGTTATCTTTCACTTTCAATACATAGTACTTTACGTACATATACATAACATACCATGTAAAGTCATACAGTAAAATATATCGTTTTGAAAACCGTTTAAACGTAAAAAGATAATATAACACTTAAACAGCAGGTCATGCGAAAACTTAATCCATGCGAGTACATAATCTCGTGAGAGAAATATCCTTTCGTGCAAGAACCTTACCACAGTCAAACCCTTCACATCAAGTCCTCATAGTCATGCGAAAACCTACAAGTCGTGCGAAAACATACGTCTCGCACGAGAACATCACCAGATTCAAATTTCGTACCGTACAGTTTAACTACTCGCGCAAAAACTACGGGTTTTCCGCCTAAACATAACTTATCGCCTCTAATGCTGTTCTAACATACTTAACACCATAAACAACATCATCCCAAGCATAAACAAGCATTTTAGTATCCATAATAGCCCCAAATGTAAAAACTGCATAAAAATAGGCTAGAAACTCACCTCTTGTAGATCTACCACCAACACAACTTCCCGAAAGCTCTTGCCGAACAAAAACTACACATTCATGCGTTATCATTTCTTCGCACATAACATGAGTTACTACACGAGTTACATACCTTAAACACTTCGATTATTCACTTTCCCTCTCTATACAGCTGCTTTCTTTCTCTACCAGCAGCACTTTTTGCCGGATAAGGGGTCAAATAGGTCTCAGCTATATATACCCAATTCAACTTTTTTACTTAGAGTTCTCACGCGAGAAGTCCCGTTCGCGTGGGAACTTTTTCCGCCTTTCTTTCTCTTGAATTTTTCGGGGCGTTACAAGTCTACCCCCTTTATTTAGGTTTTGTCATCAAAACCTGTCAGCCCTAGAACAGCTACGGATAATACCACCTCACATCCTCCTTAGTCTTCCATGGAGACTCAGATCCCTTTCTATGTCTCAACTGTACTCGCACAAGTGGAACCACTTTATTCCTTAGACTCTTCTCTTTTCTGTCAATGATGGCCACTGGTTGCTCTGTATAATTAAGCCGTTCATACACCTCGATGTCCTCAAGTGGCACGATAATGTCCTCATCTGCTAAGGACTTTCTCAGATGAGATACGTGAAACGTCGGGTTAATTCCACTTAACTCACTGGGTAGCTCCAATCGATAGGCCACCTCTCCTACTCGAGCAATGATTCAAAAAGGCCTTATATACCTCGGGCTTAACTTCCCTCGCAATCTGAATTGGATGATCCCTTTCCAAGGTGAGACCTTCAACATAACTCTGTCGCCCACCTTGAATTCAATCGGTTGACGTCTCTTTTCGACGTACGACTTCTATCTATCCTTTGTTAACTTCATAAAGGCCTTAATCTTATCCAACTTTTTGGTTGTAGGCTCGATTACCTCAATGCTCCCCAACTCCTTCTGCCTGATATTGCCCAACACACGGGCGTCCTACACCTCTTATCGTATAGCATCTTATAAGGAGGCATACCAATGCTGGCATGGTAACTGTTGTTATATGAGAACTCTGCTAGCGATAAGTGTGCATCCCAACTTCCTCCAAAATCAATGACACACGCCCTGACCATATCCTCCAACGTCTATATCGTTCTCTCTGACTGACCATCCGCCTGTGGATGATAAGCAGTACTGATGTGTAACCTTGTCCCCATCGCATCATGAAATCTATTCCAAAACTTTGATGTAAACCATGTGTCATAGTCAGACACGATCGACACCGACACACCATGACGAGTTACAATCTTCTTGATAAACAGATCCGCCAACCTCTCAGATGAATATGTTTCACGGATCGGAAGAAAATGAGCACTCTTCATTAAACGATCAATTATCACCCATATGACATTTTATCCCCTTTTCGTATGCGACAACTTCGTGATGAAGTCCATGGTGATGTGTTCCCATTTTCACTCGGGTATATCCAAAGGTTGGATCTTCCCATATGGTTTCTAATGCTCCGCCTTCACTTGCAAACAAGTTAGGCACTTACTCACATACTCTGCCACATCAAGCATCATTCCCGGCCACCAATAATACTTTTTCATATCCTAATACATTTTTGTAGCACTGGTATGAATTGAGTTTCGAGTCTTATTAGCGTCATCCATGACCTTTCCTCTTAGATCTCCAAAACGAGAAATCCACATCCGCCCAGATCTGGTCCTGACACCAATAGTGTTCTCCCCTAACTCTGTGACTAGACCCATACAAATAATGTCTCCAAGTCTTCAATGCAAACACTACAATAGCTAACTCCAAGTCATGAGTAGGATATTTAACCTCATGGACTTTCAGCTGCCTGGAAGTATAGGCTATAACCTTCTCTTTTTGCATCAAAACGCAAGCTAAGCGTAAATGTGAAGCATCCAAATATACCACTAGGTCATCAATCCCTTCAGGCAACATCAGGACAGGGGCTTGATTCAATCTCGCCTTTAAGTCTTGAAAGGCACCCTCCTGCTTGGAACCCTATTCGAACCTCATATCCTTATGGGTCAACACAGTCAACGGAGCGACCACTTTAGAGAAGTGTTGGATATATCTCCTGTAATAGCCCACCAAACCCAAGAAACTACGGATCTCGAATGGCATCCTTGGAGATCTCCATTGCATCACCGCATCAACTTTCGCCAGGTCTACCATGATTCCTTCAGGATTAACCACATGACCCAAAAATAGAACCGCGAGTAACCAGAACGCACACTTGGAGAACTTGGCATACAACTTTTCTCTTTTAAGCATCTCCAGCACCTCACGGATGTGAACAGCATGCTCTTCTTCATTCTTTGAATAAATCAAGATGTCATCAATAAATACGATCACTGATTTATCTAGCATAGGCCGACACACCTAATTCATCAAATCCATAAAAGCAGCTGGCACGTTGGATAAACCAAAAGACATTACGTGGAATTCATAGTGTCCATAACGCATACGAAAAGCTATTTTAGGAATATCCTATTCCTTCACCTTTAGTTGGTGGTAACCTAATCGAAGGTCTATCCTTGAAAACCAACAGGTACCCTGGAGCTAATCTAACAAGTCATCAATCCTCAGTAATGGATACCGGTTCTTCACAGTCAACTTGTTTAGCTCACGGTAGTCAATACACATCCTCATACTACCATCCTTCTTCTTCATAAATAAGACCGGAGCACCCCACAGAGAGATACTTGGTCAAATGAACCCCTTATCCAGCAACTCTTGCGACTGAGTCATCAGTTCCTTCATCTCAGAGGGAGCTAGATGATACAACTTCTTAGCAATAGGTTGGGCACCATGATGAAATCAACAGATGAAGAGGTTGAATATAAACTTATTTGAACAATAAAAACTTACACAAGTTGATTTCCCCCAAGGATCTTTTCTAATCTCTCAAACAAGATATAACAACAAATTGTTATATTTTGTATTCAACAAACATCAATCATGGTGCGGAAACCCATGATAGATGCTATGATATCAGTGTGTGTATGTTTGTGTGTGATTGTATGATTGCTAGTGCTTGGATGATAATATCTGCTTAATTGTATTGATTGTTCAAAAGCTTTTAAAGAATTAGGGTAGTATGCTATTTATAGCCCATACAAAGAGCTATATACAATTACTAAACTACCCTTATGTAAACGAAAATTACATAAAATCCTAAGTCTATAAGCTATCCGCTGTGGATGATTTACTATCCGCTGTGGATGTTAAGATGTCTGCTTTGGAAGTCAGATCACTTGTCCACTGTGCGTTAGATGCTATCCGCTATGAAGTGTTTGCATTATTTGTTGGGCGCTGTGGGATGTTCATCCGCTGTGGAGTATTCATCCGTTGTGGATGAACATCTGCTGTGGAGTGTTCATCCGCTGTGGATGAACATACGCTGTGGACAGGCATCCGCTGTATGTTACTCATCCATTGCGAGCACTTGGTCTTGATCTTCATCCGCTGCATCCTCTTGTACATCCGCTGTGGGTAGTTCTTCATCCGCTGCCAACATTTGATCAAAATTTCTTTTATCTACAATCTTGAAAAAGAAACTTAAACACTGATTAGTGAATGTTATGATTATTAATGATGCTAATGTGTTAGTTAATGATTGTTTGAATGTTAGAACACATTATGTTTGTTTATGTTTGATTATGGAAATCATCATCCTTAAAAGCATTAATCATTAATGCACTTGTCGAGTCCAACAATACTCCCTCTAAGGATGATGTTGCCATCCTTTTAATGTTTGCTTGTATTAGTTTTGTTTGTTAGTAAAATGTGTGTCTGAGTTTGATATGAAAGAGTGTACTGATTGTGTGTTATCTCTTAAATAGTTTAATTGCATGATGTATGTTATTGAAATGGTTTGTTTGTTCACATCGGATGAACATTTGTTCATGCGCTGTGGACCCATGAATGATTTTTGATTGTTCAATACGGATGAACATTTGTTCATGCGCTATGGACACTTTTGAAAATTTGTTTAATTGTACACAGCGGATGAACATTTGTTCATGCACTATGGACACTTGGATGTGATGTGATAATGTTTACAGCGTATAAACATTTGTTTATGCGCTGTGGACACTTGGATGTGACGTGTGAATGTTTACAACATATGATTACCTGTGTGCATACGCTGTATACACTTGTACTGTTTCTACAATGTATGCCTTATGTTAGTCATGTGCTGTGGAATGGCACTGTATTCACAGCGGATGCCTTACCAACATCATGCGCTGTGAACACCTGTATGTTCACTAATGCATAGCGGATGTATGTTTGTTTTGTCTGCTATATACACTTAGTGTATTTGGCATGTTATGATGGTACTGTAGCTACAACGGATGTATGCTTGTGTGTCCGCTGTGACAACAGTTGTCAAATTTTCTACAATTTTAAAAAATCTTGATTAATTTTCTTCAGAAGCAAATGTTTGTTTTGATATCATTTCTTCCAAAGAAAATGTCTGTTTTAAAAAGATTTTTTCTGAAGCAAATGTTTGTTTTGACATGATTTATTCTGAAGTAAATTTTGTAGAATTTTCTTCGAAAGCTTATGTTTGATAAAATTTTCAAAGATTTTGTTTGTTTGAAAAATGATTCTGAATTGTTTCAAAAATTGAAAGTTTGTTAAAATGCTAAAATTTTAACATGATCAATCTATGGATGTTAAAATATCACTCATAAGCAATATCGTGCAATATTGTACATATGTATGTGTGTCAACCTGCTGTGTTTGGGTGCTGGCTTGACTTGGCTTTATTTAAAAACTCAAAATATTGAAAATTTCAAATTTTAAAAATGTATGAATATGCATAATTCTACTGCCTTTGATATTTTCAAGTTCAATTTCTCCCCCTAAATTTTTGCATATTTATAAAAACCTTTTATAAAATGACAAAAAATTGTATATGTTAGAATGGAAATTATCAAACTCCAATTGATTGCTTGCTTGATAAAAGTGAGAAAGATAATGCCTTATCTAACTAATAAATGAATGATATTCATGTTTAAACATGAATCATTTTCACATAACATGAGATCATACTAGTCTTAAATTCTCACTGAGTTGTTTGAATGATTTTGAGAATAGACATAGACAAGTACAATATTGAGTGCAGATATTGTGATCCACTTAAACTCATGCATGGTATTTATGATTGATTGAAACAGTGAGTGATTATTATTTTTTTGAGTTGATTGATATGAGTTGTATGTACCCCACATCTGATTGTATGTTTGGTACAACCCTCCTCAAGATATGCTAGAAAGCAATTTCGATACTTAAGACCTAGCTACTTAGGAGTATAAATGCTCAATGTGATCCATGTTGTTTGATCCTCATTGGGATTCTTTTTCACTTCACTTTGGAAGGTGATCCTCTTTGGGATTCATTTGATTCATTCACAAGGAATGTAGTCTAAAAGACTTTATTGATTGTTCATCCACGATGGATGTGTTCCCTATTGGGAATATTTTTGGATCATTATTTAGGTCATTCAGGTCTGTACTCAGCACAACAAAGAATGCTTTGGTGTACTCAGGTCTATGAAAATCATAACAGAGGAGACACTTGTATGATTGAGCAATTTATAAACTATTTCACTTGGTGTATTGTAGTTACTTTATAAGCAACCTATATTGGCTAGATTAATACTCACCATAAACCAAGATGTGTTATTGACCACACATCATGAGAATTTAGTGCTTTACTATTGTATGTGTTGTTAGGTGTCCCATGCTGAGCCTATCCACATATCAAACAAAATACAGTCAGTCTTTATTAGTGGAAAATGACTCAAGTGAAGAACTATACTAGTGTACTATCATTTCTCATGAGTGCTATGTGTGATTCAATATGTTTAAAAAATGAATTGTTTATTTGATATCTTGATTTTAGAAGATACATGTTTGATGTTAAACATGGAATTTGATAAAATCAAGCTTGTTTGATTTTAATGTTTTGAAAACATTACTTGTTTGATTCATAGTTGATCATACCAAGTAACTAAACCACAAATTCAAATCTTGTTGAATCAAATGGTTTTGTAAATAAGTCAGCCAATTGATTGTCTGTATGGACTTTGATCAACTTGATCAGACCCTTTTCTGAGTAGTCTCTCAGAAAATGATATCTGATCTCTATGTGTTTTGTTTTTGAATGTTGAACTGGATTGTCAGTGATAAACATGACAACAGAGTTGTCAATGTGTATGGGTGTTTGAAGAAAATTAAAGCCATAATCAAGGATTTGGTTTTGAATCCAAAGCACTTGAGAACATCATGCAAAAGCAGCTATGTATTCTGCTTCAACTATTGACATAGAGACATTTGTTTGTTTCTTGCACTGCCAGGAGATCAATCTTGTTCCAAGAAACTAACAACCTCTAGTTGTGGATTTTCTATTGTTATTGCATCCACCATAATCACTATTTATGTATGCATATAAAGAAAAATCTCTATCTTTTGGATACCAAGTCCAAGAGCTGATTTGCCTTTTAAATATTTAAAGATTCTCTTTACTGCATTTATGTGTGATTCTTTTGGATCTGCTTGGTATCTGACACACATGCATACTGCATACATGATGTCTGGACGGCTTGCTGTTTGGTACATCAGTGAGCCTATCATTGATCTGTAGAGTTTCTGATCAACTGATGTTCCTTCTTGATCGGGTCCAAACTTCAATCCAGTTGCAAATAGTGTTTTACTGGATGTGCAATTAGACATGTTGTATTTCTTTAATATCTGATGCTAATACTTGCTTTGGTTGATGAAAATTCCTTCAGCAGCTTGTTGAACTTGAAGACCAAGGAAGAATGTAAGTTCTCCCATAGAGCTCATTTGGAATTTCGATTGATTCAAACTCTTTGCAAAGTTATGTGTTTGTGGAGCCAAAAATTATGTCATCCATATAGACTTGAACCACTAACAAGTCTTGTTCTTTTTGTTTTAAGAACAATGTTTGATCTATTTTCCCTCGTATGTACCCATTCTATAGTAGAAACTTAGATAAAGTTTCATACCACTTCCTAGGTGCTTGATGAAGACCATACAGAGCTTTATCTAACTTCTAGACTCTATGAGGGAATTTTAGGTCTTCAAACCCTGGTGGTTGAGCAACATATACCTCTTCATCTATCTTTCCATAGAGGAATGCACATTTGACATCCATTTGGTAGACAATGAAGTTTTTGGATGAGGCATATGCAAGGAATACTCAGATGGCTTCTAGTCTTGCTACTGGAGCAAAGATATCATCATAGTCTATGCCTTCTTCTTGAGTATATGCTAGGCAATTAGCCTTTCTTTATTTTTTATGACAATTCCTCTATCATCTGCTTTGTTTCGAAAGAGCCACCTAGTGCCAATGACGTATTAACCTTCTGGTAGATCAACCAACTTCCATACCTCTTGCTTTCTGAATTGCTGTAATTCCTCTTGCATGGCTTCTATCCAACTATTGTCTTTGAGGGCTTCTGTTATGCTTTTGGGTATAGTTAGAGATAGGAAGCAGGAATACAGGCAAATGTTTGTTGTGTTAGATTGACTTCGTGTCAGTCTGGTATTGAGGTCACCTATGATGTTTTCTAGTGGATGGTCTTTGTGAACTCTGGTTGTTATAATCTGATCAATAGGAAAGGTTGAATCAAGATTAGTGATTGTTTGGTTAGGTGTTGATGGATGGGAAAGGGTATTTATGGTTGTTTGTTTATCTGGTTGTGATAGTTCATTGAATGTTTCTGGTGAATCGTGAAAGAAATCTAAGATTTCATCTTCATGATGTGTATCAGGTAATGAATGATAGTCATCATCTTCTTCAACTGTGGTTGGATGTTGTGGTTGGGTGGTCACAGGTGTTGATGAAGATGGTGTGTCTAGTGATGTTCCTTTTGATGTGTTTGTTGTTTGTTCTGGAGGAGTTGTAACTATTTTACTCGAAGGAGATATGTTTGTTTTCCTTGGAGGATCAGCAGTTAAAGGAACATCTATGGTTGTTGGTGGAACCATGGGATACTCATTGTTATCCTTGGAACTTGTAACATCAAAATAAGATGTGTCAAATGATTTTGTTAATGCATCAATATCAAACAAGCATTCTGATCCAATGACTTTCTTAGTGAAAGAGTGTTCATTAAAAACAACATCTGTTGTTTCTTCCACTATGTTTAGTCTTGGATTGTATACTCGGTAAGCTTTTGAGCTTCTGGAGTATCCAATAAAAAATCCATCATCTGCTCTTGGAGCAAACTTAGATAATTCTTCTCTGGTGTTTAATATTGAAACAAAACATCCAAATGCCTTAAGAAATCCTATGAATTGTTTTCTTTTAAACATTAATTCATAAGGTGTTTTGGAATGTTCTTTGATTATTAGTGTTTTGTTTTGGATGTAGCAAGCTGTATTGATTGCTGAATCCCAAAAGGATATGGGCAATAGAGAGTCAGTTAGCATTGATCTAGCTGCTTCTATCAATGTTCTGTTCCTCCTTTCAGCTACTCTATTTTGCTGAGGAGTTCTTGCTACACTGAATTGATGACTGATTCATTTCTCTGCACAAAAAGAAGAAATGAAGTCATTCTTAAGTTCAGTACCATTATCACTTCTTAAAGACTTAACTTTAAGATCTAGTTGATTCTAATCTTAGTTATAAATGATTTGATGATTTATGTTGTTTCTGACTTGTGTAGTAGAAAGAAAACCCAGGTGAATCTGGTGTAGTCATCTACTATAACAAGATAGTACTGCTTCTTTCCTATAGTTAGGATGTTTGTTGGTCTAATTTGGACTTATGAGGCACTCTATGTTGTTAGAGTTTACCAATTTGGACTTATGAGAGACTCTGTGTTGTTTGCCTTTCAGACATGCAGTGCAGTGGTCTGTACAGAAAAATTCCTTTTGTGGTAAACCTATGACTAGATCACCTTTTACAAGTTGATTCATTCTGTTATAATTTGAGTGTCCCAAACGTCTGTGCCATAATTAGGAAACATCTTCTGATGTTTTTGATAGTAAACATGTTTCAGGTGTTGATGCTGAAACAGTGTTCATATTAACAATGTATGTGTTGTTATGACGAGGTGTTTTCAAAAGGATACAATCTTCTGGAATTTGAAAACCTATCTTAAGTATGTAGCAGTTATTGGAGTTTAGAAGATTAAACTGGAGGTTGGAGCAGTAGTTGACATTTTCAAAGCTGATCAACCCATTTGAAACTGTTCCTTCACCAGTTATCTTTCCACCTATCTTGTCTCCTCCAAAAGCTACATTTCCTCCATGTTTGCTTTTAAAATCATGAAGGAGGGAACAATTGCCAGTCATGTGATGGGAACATCCACTATCAACATACCATATGTTGTCAGGCCTTCTTTGATGTCCCTGTAAATCAAAGAAATTAGTTAGATGGTACAACCCAAGCCAAGATGGTCTTGGGTTTTCCATCTTTTCCCATAACATATATTTCTTCTAAAGTGGCATTGTCTGATGGTTTTGAAAATCTAGGCACACTGGATTTCCTTTGAATGTTTTTAGCTCTGTCAGGAGAAGTACTTTGAACTCTTCTCCTCTGAGGGCTAATGTTTGATGGTTGTCTGTTCTGAGACTTATGTCTCCTATTTGGTTGTTTAAAGTTGTCATAAAAAAGTTTTATAATTATTTAAAACAACCTTTTGATGAGGAGTTTGTCATGGTGCTCCTCCTTTGTTCTTGTTAGGAACAACTGTTGTTTCTCAGTTGATTTCTCAACTTGAGGCTGTTTGTTTTGCTTTTTGTTTTTCTTATTGAAAAAATAGTTTGCAGTGCTATGATTTGAAAAAACAGTTTGCAGTGTTATGATAGTTTCTTCCATAAATTGAACAATAATTATGAAAATGGCATGTTTTAGTACTGTGATTGTTCATGTTACAGTACTTGCAAATTTACCATATTTGCATTTTTCAGTGGTGTGAGTGTATTGATCACACCATTCACAGTATGGTAGATTTGCATTGCCTAGTTTGTTTATAACTTTTGATTTTAAATTTGATTTTAAAGGTAAGTCAAAAGTTACAGTTGCTTGTTTTTGCTGAATGTGAGCTTTGCCTTTCCCTTTGTTTGTTAGAGAGGCGTGGAAGATCTAGCTTTTCTTCCACCAGAGCAGATATCAAACCCTTGAGTCTACTTTGTTTGTTTGGTTGGTGCATCAACCACACTTGAAAAGTTTCAATAATTAGTTGAGTTGACTCATCATCTAATAGATCAACATCATCTTCATCAGTTATCTGTTCATCAAATTCATTATTCTCTCCTTGATAAAAACCTATTGATTTAATTTGTGGTGGTGCTTGACTTTTAACAAATTTTATCAAAGGTGTTTATGATGTTAATGGTGATTTTGATGATGATGATGATGATTGTTTTGAATCATCAGTCCGGTCATGTGGGTTAAGAGACTCACCCTATGTGTTTGTCATTGAGTCAGGTAAAGGAACATAATTGTCATTATAAGGTGGGTTAACCTTATTATATCCTAAACCTGATGGGTCTTTGAATGCCCTTTGTTGTGCAAGAAGTTCTTCAAACTTCTTGTTGCTTACCTGAAACTTCTGAAGTTTCACTTTAGTTTCAACCTGTAATGTTTCTGACTCAATCAATGATACAGAGAGTTGCTTAACTTGAGCTGCTAGTGGTAATTTTTCAGACATTAGTTTGTCTAGATCATTTTGTAATGAAAGGATTTTTGCACTATATTGTTTTTTTTTCTATTTTTAAGCTTTCATTCAAAATGTTTGTTTTAATAACTTTCTTTGAAAGTTTGTCTGCATGCTCTCTATATCTATTGACTTCATCAACGCATGCTTGTGTGCAGAGGTTTTCCCTTACCTCTTTCGGGATTTCTGAAATTTTATCTTCAATGTCTGCCATGAGGGCATGATTCGAAGATTGAATTTCAGCCTCATACATGCTCCAATCACACTCACCATCCTTTTTTATGATCATTGATAATGATATGGAGTGTTGATTTGGGCTGTATTGTGTGATTTATGGTGGAGTTGGTGCCGCAGGGATGCTAATTGGGGGTGGAACATGTCTGTTTGAGTGATAGCTACTGGATGTTTACGATTGATTGGTGTGTCTGTCAACCCTTGGCTGCTGGCATTCTCTTGAGAAATGCCCATAAAGTTTACAATTGTAGCATCTCACCTTGGATTTATCAAAACCAATCTTGGTTTTCTTATCCATGCTCAATCCACGATTTCTTTGCAGAAATCGTTTTGATCTATAGGCAATCATTGCCATAGACCATTGAAGATCCATCTCTTCAACCATGTCTGGTGGGAGCTCATCCAAGTCTTGTTGAATAAGTTGTGATGGTGTTAGACTTGCACCCAAATAAGCTTCAAAGCTTGTTGCAAATGCTGCATATGCTGCCTTTTGCTCTTCATTTTGCAGTATAATTGAGAGAGCATCCATGGTGTTAGGCATGATGTGTTTTAAATGTTTTATGCGATTATTAATCCATGAGAGTACATAATCTAGCGTGAGAACTATCTTTTCGCGCGAGAACCTTAATATAGTCAAACCCTTCATATAAGTCCTCATAGTCGCGTGAAAACCTACAAGTCACACGAAAACATACATCTCGCGCGAGAACTTTACTAGATTCAAATTTTGTGTCGTACAATTTAACTACTCGCTTGAAAACTACGAGTTTCCCACCTAAGCATAACTTATCATGTCTAAGGCTGTTATAACATGCTTAACACCATAAACAATATCATCACAAGCATAAAGAAACATTTTAGTATGCATAATAGCCCCAAAACATAAAAACTTGCATAAAAAGGGCTAGAAATGCACCTCTTGGAGATCTAGCACCAACACAACTTCCCGAAAGCTCTTGCCAAACGAAAACTATACATTCATGCTTTACATCCATCAATAATCGTTTCTTAGCATATAACATGAGTTACTACACGAGTTGCATACCTTAAACAGTTCGATTCTTCACTTTCTCTCTCTACACAGCCGCTTTCTCTCTCTACCAGCAACACTTTTTGCGTGATATGGGGTCAAACCAGTGTTCTCAGCTATATATACCAGTTCAACTTTTCGTTCTGAGTTCTCGCGCGAGAACTCCCCTTCGTGCGAGAACTTTTTCTACCTTTCATTCTCCTGAAATTTTCGGGGCGTTACATGATACGTGCTAGTTGATAAAAGTTATGTGTTTTAATTTATATGAATATTTTTTAGTATGACTAGAAAAACCTAGATAGTTAATATAATTATGAGACCGATCCTTCAAATCACAAGGAAACTTCACTAGAACCTGAGTCACCAAACTTGTACTACATTTAAAATCTACATCACCTAGAAATAAGACTTTCAAGAAGTTAAAGTTTTGTGTTCGCTATTCTCCTAAAATGATAGGTGGGTATACCATCTAGACACCTAGTAAGAAGATACGACATGAGATTAAATTCTCCTCTAGACACACTATAGAAGTATCAACTACCCAAGAAGTTAGAGACATCCACACCCACAATCAATCTAACCATTGTTTAGAATGAACCATCAAAGTTAGCTTAGCAGTCAGATAGGCCAGGAGGGTAAGAGATGAAGCATCAGAGGCTTACTTAACATTTGGTCCAAATCTCTTGTTAGATCCTCTATAGGTTTAAGAAGATTGTTGTGTGAAAATTAATATATATTTATTATGAAAATAATTTCATAGATCAAGTTATAAAATACAATTACTAACTAGACCTCACACAATCAGCAAGTATACTGGTCATGACTTAGTATAGTTTAGTAGGTTTGGATATCGAACCCTAGAGACATGTTTAGCGGCTTTTGATAATGAAACTCTATCGACTTCTAACCGATTAAATCAAGTTGATATTTGATTATAATTAACGCATGAATTTCAAAGCTATTTAAACATGAAATATAAATGCAAGAAATAACGACAATAAAGATACATCAAGGATATGTTGCTAGTGTCTCTAATGCACTCCATTATAGATGAATGATTAGTAATCGAATCAAAATATACATCGACATAACAAATATCAAGATATGCTAGATTTCCTCTCAATCTCACTAACATAATGCAGGACCGTTTAAGGGATGGTCAATACAATCAGTCTCACAATAAGGAAAGTGTTAGAACACTTAATAGATCAAATAGGGAACTGGGTTTATATGAATGATACTAAGAACACAAGTAAATAATGAGACAGAACTAAGAACAAGAACAAGATAAGTATGGTTTTCAATAATGCTATATATTGCTATCATGTTCTTTTACAAGTGTTACAAAGAAATACAAGAACCTGAGATACTTTATACTACATCCTACAGCCGGCCATACTTTGAAGTATAGCTGGAAACACTAATCTAGACAACAAGATCAATGTAAAGTCAAAAGGCAGATTGCCTTTTGACTAGTGACTATTACATGCCATAGCTCATATCCTAATATATTACAAAAAGAATAAAAGATACAAAGTAGAAAGTTACAGACTCTAAACCATAATCTACAGTTATAAAAGCATTGACCTTTTCACCAACTCAGGCAAGTTAGTGAGTCTTCAGAGTTACAGCGGAAAGTTGGTCAGCTTTATACAAAAGTAGATCAGAGAAAGCATGTCCTCTCTGTCTTCGGAAGAAATCAGTCTTCACTTCATTGGCTTCGGAAGACTTTGTCTTTGAAGCTTCGGAAGACTTCATCTTTGGCTTCGGAAGATTTGGTCTTTGGCTTCTGAAGATTTTACACTTAGAATAATTTGCTGTTAAAAGTGTAAAAATTCCAAAGTAACTTCTACTCTGCAATGTACATGCAAGCTGGAAGCTCCTTGGTTGCTTTGGTAGCATCAGCCTTTCAAGTATAACCTTACAAACTCTCCCTAGGCTGATGCTACCAAAACAGAGAAGTATACTTAGATATTGATAGTCCTCATCAGGATCAAGATCATTTCTTTCTTCATCAACTGATCAGGATCCCTCAGACTCTCATAATACCTTATCATGTCATGGAGATCATGTAGAGGAAGATCAAGCATGTCTTCCTAGAAATTGAAATCTTGACCTCCTTGATCTTTGATGACATACCACCTATCTGGATTAGTAGCAAAGGTCCAGGACAGGATGGGTCTTCCAGTTGCAAGAGGCTCTAATAGAGTTAGAGTTGATTAAGCAGCCTCTTCTTGCACTACCTCAGGATGCTCTGACTCATCCTGAGTTGTAGAGGTGGATGCCTTGGACTTCTTCTTATAACCACTCTTCCTGGCCATCATTTTCCTCCTCTTTGAAGTCTTTAACTGAGAAGTCTAGCCTTTAGCACCAGGTTGACTTGTTGTGTCTTTCTCAGTTGGGTCCTCTTCTGTCACAAGGTCAGAAGGAGAGGGATTTGGACCCTACTGTTGATAAGAAGGTGAAGTTGGCTAAGAAGCAGCTCTAGGTTAAGGTTGTGTTGTCTCAGTAGGTTCAACCTTTACCTTAACTTTAGGTTGAGCTTGACTTGGTAGAGAATGCAAGTCAACAAGCTCTCCCTTTTTAATCTTCTGCTTGATCACTATAATGTGCTCATCCATAGTAGATAGAGACATTGGACCAATCCTCCTTCCAGAGAATCCATAGAGCTTCAAGAAGCTCATCATCCTCTACCTATCAGTAGACTTCTTTTGACTCTTTTGGATGATGGCTCTTGACTTTGTAGCTTCTTCCCTCATTTTTCTCTTTGCAGCCTTTCGTTCTTTGATAACTTGTTGCTCTAGCTGCTTAAGATACTCTAATTCAACATACTCATATTATAAGGGAAGAAGTGCAGATGCCTGATAGAGACCTGTGGCACTCAGATTGCTAATTATGTTTTATCCATCAGCTTCCTTGTCTACCTGAGGTTGTTCAGTTGCCACAGCCTCTTTCTCAGGAGTTTCCTGAACTGGGGAGAGGATAGGAGCATGCTTTAGAGCCTTTTTTTCTCCTTTCTTCCTTGATTTTTAGGAGCAATTCTGCATCTTCTGCGTCCTTCCTCTCCTTTAACAGCTCTATGTCTGCTAGTTAATTGAGTTCCTCTAATGGAAGAGAGATGAGTTCATCTATGTCATAGTTCCTGGTCCCTAGGTAGTTTAATATGGCTGCCCTCAACTCATCATCCTGAGTATTCGGCCTCAAGGGAGCCCTGATAGCAGCTTCCATGAACCTTGGAGACCCTCTTGAACTCTCTCCCCTTAGCTTCCTCTTTCTCTCTCTCTCTCCTCCTCCTCAATCTCCTTAGAGGTCATCTTCCTCTTCCCTTTGTCACGCACAGGCCTTGGTGACTCAGGGTGGAGAGAGATTTGGCCTTTATTGCTTGGTTCAGCAGTCAAGCTCTAGCCAGAGAGAGGTTGTGAAGCACCTTCACCAGCTGGTGCCTCACTGAGGGTTGATGATGTTAAAGCAATTCTTGTAACAAGGTTCACAGGGTCTAACACTAGGCCTTCAGTCAAGGTTTCCCCTTCGAAGCTAATCTTAGGTTCACCTCAACATCCTGTTGACCAATGACATTGCCTATTAGCCTTTGTCTTCTTCTTTGTCTGAACTCTTCTATAATCCTGTCTTGAATCTTCTTAGCTAGTCTGCCAGCTTGCCTGTTTCGATTGGGATTGGCAAGTGGCATGTGGACTAGAGGAAGACTATCATAAAACTTCAGGGTCTGAAAATTGAAGACCTTTTACTGCCCCTGAAGTCTATGCAAAATCAGAGCTCTCATGTCAGCATCATACCTCCATACAAGTATTTCTTTCTTAGCATCATGGGGTGGGGTAGACATAGCTCTTAGAATACCCTCCTCAAACAGACTTTGAATAAGTGAGTCCACATCAATATGGACTTGAGGAGGTTTCTGAGTATGGATAATTTCAAGTGAGATTGGTGAATCCTCAATGTCCATACTCTTTGAAGAACTCTTAGGTTCTGCGATTGCTTGGACTTTCTCCCCTTTTTTGGTAGCATCACCCTCTTACATAGGTGAGCTGGGGGTTAGGTGTGTCACATCCATAGTTTCTTGTGTTCCTAGTTGAGTCCTTCTTAAAGGTCTCCTAGCTAGTTTTTCCTTGAGATCAAAAATCTCAAGTTGCTGATCATTGAACCTTTTTAGCAAGGTAGTCACCTGAGATTCCAAGTACTAACCTTGGAGACTAAATAGGTGCATGTTTGAATCAGCTTTTGCACCTTTAGTCTCATATTCCCCTCATCTTCATCAGAAGAATCATGGTGGGATGAGAGAATAGGATCTAAGTCTTCTTCAACATCACCAGCACTTTGTTCTTGCCCGCTGGATTTCCCCTGCACCATGACAGCTTCAAGTGAAGTATCAATGGGCTGGGTTGCCATGGTTGAGGTCTTAATGATGTAATCACTTGTTGTAGTAAGAGCCACTTCCATATGGACCTCCTGAACAAGTTCAGCGAGATCCACCTCAGTAGTAGGTGGATGATGTGGGCTAGACATGGGAGAAACAGGAGTACTCATCTCTCCTTAAGCAGGGGAGAAGAAGAGAGACTCATGATACTCACTGAATCCTATGTCTTCATCATCATAGAATTCTAGGTTTGGAATGGGTTGGTTTAGATCAAGAGGCTGGGGATGGTAACTATCCTTGAAGGTTGTTCACTAGAGTGTTGAGACTCTGAGTGAAGGCTTAAGGCTTGGGGGGTTGTGAGCTCATCAGGCTGAGTATGAGGAACCTGAGCACTGATCATTGGTAAGATAGGAGTGGTTTGCTCTTCAAGAGAAGTAGGAGCTCCAGTGTCTACTTCCTCCTATGTGGATGGTAATATAGGGGCCTGCACAAACTGAGTAGCATGTGCAGGGGTTCGTTTGAATTTTCTTTGGTAGGTGATGGTTATTTGTGGCTGCATAGGGGGTTGAGAAGTAGAAGGTGTGGGTTCAACACTAGCTGGTGCTGCTAGGTTATCACCTTGAGCAATGAGCTCTAATATATTTGGGACAAGGGCTATTTCTACCCCTGAGAAGACAACAGTTGGCTTTCTCATAGTCTTGAAGATGTCGGGCTTCATCTATCCCAATTTTAGAACATTACCTATTCCCCTCAACTGTGAGCCCAGTTCACAGTTGAGAATATGCTGGACATATCTAGGGAACATGTAATATTCTAAGGAGTCCAAGTTTGCAAGTAAATTAATGTACACAAATTATGAATACCTGAACTTGACTCCCTATACCATCTCATGGACTATGTAGGAAATGTCTTCTAGAACTTGGTCCCATCCTCTTTGTTTGTTAGATAGACTGTGAATGATGACATAGAGGAGGTATTTCCATTGAGAGGAAACCTTCCCTCTCCTGAAGGTCTTGACAGAGAAATCCCCTTCATAGCCCATCTGACCAAAGGAATGGTTAACAGCAGACTTGGGGAAGGACAAATCACCTTTGACATCTTCCAGCCTTAGATGTGAGTTTATGGATGCTGGAGTGATGAAGATTGTCCTCCCTTGCACTCTGGCAGACAGTGCCTTCTCCTCATCCATAGTGACCTCTTGTCAGGTCCTCCAGAATTCCAATAGCTGATCCTCATAGAGTGGAGGATCGATGGTGGGGGAGGTGAAGTAGTTCGATAGAGTGAAAAAGCGACAAAGCTCTGAGAAACCAAGAACTTTCTCAGAGTTCAACAGAGCAACTTGATTATGTTTCCTGTGAAGTTGCATGGAGAAATCGGGTTGGTTTCTGCGATGAAGGTTAGCCATTTTAAGGTAGCTTTGTTGTGATGGAAGATGTTAGATCTGAAAAGGATAGTCTATATTATCAACACAGTCAAAGTCAACAAAGGTCAACGTCACTGTCAAAGTCATCGGAAAAGACAAACAGAAGCATTCGAGACGAAGAACCAAGATGAGACGTTGAAGATATAACTGACTAGGAGTTTATTGTTAATAAATATATTTTTTGTCAACAAAATATATTTATTTATGTTTAAGTCATTTTTATGTTTTAATGATAGTCTAGGGGGCTAATTGTCATTAAGTCTAATTGTCATTAGCTTATATATAGCTAGAGTCATTAGTGTGTTTGGGAAGCTTGAATGAGATAGATTTGAGGGTTTTCATGTAAACAATATCTTATGCGAATCAATATAGATCAAACAAGGGTTTTATTGAATGTTCTTGAGGTGTTCATCTTGTTCATCCTTATTTTATAGTGTTTGATATATTTTGTACACAAATATCTTTGATATTTATGTTTTCAGTGGGATTTGTTTGTGTTTGTCAATCAAGTGCACTGTATCAACGATCAAGTGGACCAACAATTTGGTATCAGTGCCATTGTGCTCTTGATTATTTGACTTTTGTTTGGTTTCAAGTTGTAAGTCACTGTTCCATTCATTTTCGATCTGATCTTAGTGTTTTGGATATGGAAATTGATTGAGGATTGCTCGATTTTGGTGTGGGAAGCTATAGGAGTCATCAGATCTCAAATCCATTTAGATTTGGATGAGTTTGAGCTGATTTCGTGCTAAAAAAGGCTGTCCAGATACGTTGGGCGAATTTACAGATCATCCAGCGAAACTACAGCATCATTCAGCGAAACTACACAATTTCATCGGGTGAAACTAGGGATCATTAAATTACACAGTTCTTGGTTCTAGATCTGATTTCTTTGTCCTAGCAAATGTACATGCGTTGAACGAAAGTTCATAGTGTTTGTGTGCCAATCCAAGCGAAATTGCTGCCAATTTTTTCTCTGAACGAAAGTTCAACTAGTTTTCGACGAAACTACCCTGCGAAACTAGCATCAATGTGCCACTGCTGGGCAAAACTGCTGCCGAAATTACTGGCGAAACTACAAGCGAACTTGTCAGCGAAATTAGTGAAAATTCAGTGAATTTGTCAGCGAATTTAGTGAAATTTCAGCGAAATTAGCCTCTGATCATTTCAAAAAAAAAAAAAAAAACAAGCTGACCTGGCAGCTTGACCCCGGTTGCTTAGAAACCATTTAGTTGACATTAAAAGTATTGTTTTTTGGGGGGAGAATATCATTTAACAATTTTTGGAAAAATAATTTTAGTTTTGGGTGTTAAAGTGTAACTGAAAAGTGTAACTGAAAATGTTTTCTGCCAATTTTGAATCAGACAACGCGAAAATGCCACAAAGTCGGTTTAATTCTTTTGCAGCCATGAAAGATGAAAAAATATCTGATTTTGTTGATCGATTTCTGATGGTAGCAAACAACCTTAAGAAGTACGATGATCAGTTGGGGAACCATGAACAAGTCACAAAACTTTTGGACTCTCTTCCTCCATAGTGGAGCCCACAAGTTAGGTTGTTAAAACACGAAAGAAATTTTGCTGACTAAAAACTCATGGAAGTTATCAACAAGTTGAAGTCATTTGATTTGGATTTGAAAAGAAGAGAGTACAACCAATGCATGTGTATCTTCAAGTACTAAGATCAATATAGAGTCTGAAGAAGAAGTGAACCATGCATTGATGGCTGAGGTAATAAACAGTGATAAGGATTCTATTGAAGATTTTGATCCTTTCAAAGAATTCAGCTGTGACACTCAGGGTGAGAGTGTTGGTGATGTTGGTGATTGTGCAAGTCGGTGTAAAGTTCAGGATGAAGGAAAGAAAGAGGAAGTTGAAGCTGTAGAATCTAAGAAGAGAGCTGTTGAGGAGGAAGAATACAAAAAGAACACTCCTGTCTGTCAATGTGAAAAAGCCCTAGCTGCTGAAAAGATAGTTATGGGGCTTCCTTATGAGGTTGTTCAAGACATGTGTTCTCCTCCCTGCAAAATTCGTTTATTTGGGGTTTATAAAGCTAACAGATTATTGTTAGAAAATGAAAAAGAATTAAAACGAATAAACAAAGAACTTAAAATCAATGAGTCCAAATATTTCATTAAACTAAGAGAAGCTTTAAAAGAAAATGATCTTTTAAAAAGAAATCTTTTAGAAAAGAATGTTGAGATTAATGTTTTGAGCGAACGAGTCACATTAGCAGAATTTGAGAATAGCAAGCTAAAAACTAAACTTGATAAATGAACGATATTAGGGATGAAACAGGAAGAACTATTCTCTAAGCAAAGGGGAGCTAGAATCAAAACGGGTGTGGGATGTGGTGAAACTTCATATGTTTATCCTCCTCCTAGCACTTACTGTTACTCTCCTATGCCTCAACCTCAGCCATCTAATGATTTAATTGAAGCTGCAGATACTAATAGTTTACATGCAGGTTTAAGCAGCGTTAATCACAAAGAGGTTCAAGATTAATATGATTTTCCTACAGGTTTGGGGCTCATCAAGCAAGGATCTGATCTGCAAAATGATAATTCCACCTCTGATGCTTCAAAACCAGTATCAGTTGTTTCTAGTAACTTCTTTAACAAATTCAAGACAGGTAACATCCCTTCATTTGTTCCTGTCAAGTTTGTCAAAGAAGGAACAACTTTGGAATCATCAAGCAATCAGAACTCAACAACACAAACCGACACAACAAGAGTCATCAATAAAGATCCATTAGAAGCTGATTTGTGTATACAGGACTGGATAAGTTCTGATGATGAACCAGAGATCATCAAGTCACCTGAAGTTAGCAAGTGTTAAAAGCTTCCAACAGTTGAATCAAGACCTATACGGATCTCATCTCCAACTGCTAAATAAATCAGCAGTTCCTCCAAAACTCAGCAGAAGCACTCACCATCTTCATCTTTTATCCATCATGACCCTCACAAATTTGCTTCTAAGTCTAGCATGTCACCTGTCATACAAAAAGATTCTTAAAAGAATGTTCAGATCTTAGCTTCCAAAACATCACACATCAAACCACAACCTAATTCAAAATCCACATTGACAAAGCCTCAGAAAGTTCAATTTCCTGATATCCAAAAGAAGAAGCTTCAAGGTTGTCAACAAGCTGCAACAACCTCAAAGTAGGCTCCACCCTCTCCAGCATTCCAAGGGACTACAAAGAACCAAAAGCCTTTCAAGGCTTGCTTTAGATGTGGAAAAGAAGGTCATGTGCTAAAGAAGTGCCCTCAGGTTCAAAGGCAAGCTTCGGGAGGTAAAGATAACATAGGTTCCTTCTAAGGTTCAAAAGGTAAAAAACATATATCTTTGAATGGTTGGATAAAGAACAATCTATCCAAACCTTCTCATGTGAAGCTGGTTTCACATGATTCAAAGGTGAAAAAGACCAATGTTTCAAAATTAAAATCTTTTCCTTCGGGTCTTAAACAGAAAATGATTTCCAAATTCAATTCTTTCAAATCAAAAGTAATTGAACAGAAACAAATTTGGAAAGTAAAACAAAAAGAAAAGGATAAAGAAATAAATGTTTTTTCAAAAGAGTGTGTGCTTAAATAGGTTACATACACTGATGAAAAGGGAGCTCTCAGGACCATGATGGCCTGGGTCCCCCTCTCTAATTAATCTGTTTATGAGTGCAGGAACAATTCTGGAGGCATTCAGTAATCCGGTTTACTGACTGAGATTGTTCCTAATTCTAATTTGAGGTGGAACAAACAGGTTATAGTTATGGTATCTCATCCGCATTTTGGATTCTTATCTACCATTCACAATCACTGCATTTTTCTTGGTACTTCATTTCTCATATTTTTGCTAGTATAATTTGGAAGACTTTCTTTTGTAAAATTCTATTTTTCACAGGAACTAAGAACTTGATTTGGGATGACTAAGAAATGATAGTATGTCTTCTTGGTATGCTTATTTTCATGACTTGTACTTTGTGAGAAATTATAGTAACTGATGTAGATGTCTGTATCACTTAAAATTCTAAAATCTGAAAAAGACAGTTTGATTATATGATATGTTTGGTAGGCTCAGCCTGAAAACAAAGTAAACAGTGATTCTGTAGCCTAACTAAAGCTTTAAAACTTGGTGATAAGGATCATTTCCATGACATCTCGGCCTGCATAAAGTTACAAGTCCAGTCAAAAATGGGTTGAGAGTTTAAAACCTCTGCTTTGACATTTTCAAAATCTCCCTTTCCCCAAGTCCTGAATGTAGCTTCTCGTTAGCACTTCAGATGTATATTTTGTGCTTATTTCCTCTGCTATGCAGAAGCATTGACCTGGAGCGATAATCTTCTCTGTTATATGTAAGTATAGACCTAAAGCTTTCATCAGCACGCTTAGATGATCATCTCCTCTGTTATACGTAAGTATAGACCTGGAGCTCTCATCATCTGTTCCTAATAAAGGCACAGTGATTCTTAAATTAAGATTATTGTTGAAAACTAAAAGAAAATCAAGCAGAGTTAATCATATTACTAATAAGCCCTGATGATGGGTCTTTCATTCAAAATCAAGCTTCCTATTGAATTAAACATATAAATCAGTTGAGAACTTGAAAAGATAACATGGGTTTATTGACAAATATACACAAATTTGACTGTTTTGGTTTCAAACTTAAAATATGACCAGACTACTGACCAGAGAACCTGTTCCTCAAGTTTGCAGAAGATACCGAGCTAGGATTCCTCCCCTACATCTTCTGAAGCACTCAAGAATATAGAGTTGGAGATGCTGTTCCTGATCATTCTCATGATGCCCACAAAAGGAGGGAGCATTCAAAAAGGGGGAGCCTATAAGATGAAGATTGTCATTACCAGATAATCAATCGAAGGGGATTGAAGATCATTATATAGTTGACTTATCGTGCTGATCATGATACAAGAAGTTGATAATAATACACTAAGGGGGTATTGTTGGGTCTAAAAAGGATAGTCTATATTATCAACACAGTCAAAGTCAACAAAGGTCAACGTCACTGTCCAAGTCATCGAAAAAGACAAATAGAAGCGTTCGAGATGTTGAAGATATAAATGACTAGAAGTTTATGTTAATAAATATATTTTGTGTCAACAAAATGTATTTATTTATGTTTAAGCAATTTTTATGTTTTAATGATAGTCTAGGGGCTAATTGTCATTAACTTATATTATAGAGTCATTAGTGTGTTTGGGAAGCTTGAATGAGATAGATTTGAGGGTTTTCATGTAAACAATATCTTATGCAAATCATATAGATCAAACAAGGGTTTTATTGAATGTTCATGAGTTGTTCATCTGTTCATCCTTAGTTTATAGTGTTTGATATATTTTTATCCACAAATATCTTGATATTTATTTTTTCAGTGGGATTTGTTTGTGTTGTCAACAAGTGCACTGTATCAACGATTAATGGACCAACAATTAAATTGATGATCTACATAGGTGGACTCAGTATAGTTAATAGGTTTATTTTGATTATGTAATAGGTTAATTTTTAGTTTATCTTGTATTTAGTATTCTTTATAATTGTGTATTCCAGCGAATCTACGGGCGAAACTATAGTTTCACCAGAGTCAGCTGATTTAGTTCACCGCGGCGAATCTATAGTTCGCTGCCGGGTGAAAGTATAGTTAGACAGGTAGTTTCGCTAGTCACGAAACTGCCAGCGAAACTAGGTTTCTTATATATTGTAATCTTTCTATCTTGTAAGCACCTTTGGCAAAACCCTAATACAGAATATTTGTGTTGCAATTGTGTGTGTGTGGCTGGAAGTTCATTATCTATCTCATTGAGCCTTTGTTATTGCAATTTATGGTTTATATTCATTGAATTTCATTATGTTATTGTTTATATAAGTGTTGATTCACTCAAAAATCATTATCAGCATCAGTGCACTGTGAATTGATCATAGGACCAACAATATGGTATCAGAGCCATTGTGCTCTTGATTATTGGTTTTTGGTCATTTTGTTGAAAATAGTACTGTTCCATGATTTTGCATACTGATTCGGGTGTTTCTGTTATGGAATTGATTGAGGATGGTATGTTTTTAGAATTTGTGTTGCAATTGTGTGTGTGTGGCTGGAAGTCATTATCTATATCATTGAGCCTGTTCATTGCAATTTATGGTTATATTCATTGAATTTCATTATGTTATTGTGTTTATAAGTGTTGATTCACTCAAAAATCATTATCAAGCATCAAGTGCACTGTTGAATTGATCATTAGGACCACCAAATGGTATCAGAGCCATTGTGCTCTTGATTAATTGGTTTTTTTCATTTTTTGAAAAATAGTACTGTTCCATTGATTTTGCATACTGATTTGGTGTTTCTTTATGGAAATGATGAGGATGGTAGTTTTTAATAGGCGAAGCTATTTTATCATCAGATTTCTAATTCATTATGTTTTGGATGAGATTGGGTTGATTCTGTTCTGAAAGGAGTTTCAGATTCATCGGGCGAATTTACAGTTCGTCCAGCGAATTTACCAGCGAAACTAAGGATTTGGTGATTTCAAATTCAAGTGTTATTGTCAGCGAAAGTAGCCCACTTTTGAACGAAAGTTCAACCCTCTGCTAGTCACTACAAGCGAAAGTGCTTGAGAACTTATTTTAGAACGAAAGTTTCTACTAGTCTCAGCGAAAATATCGCCGAAACTAGAGTTGTCGATAATTGGTTCGAGCACAACTGCTGCTTGTATTGCAGCGAATCTAGCAGCGAATTTGCCAGCGAAGTTACAGCGAATTTACCTGTTGTCAGCGAAACTATCCTTTTTAGCTAATGATGTCTACCAATATTACCATATATGACTTGGAGAGTGTTGCTCCTAATAGGCCACCGAGGTTTATAAATGGTGATAATTTTGAGGATTGGAAAAGATGTTGAAAGCCTTCTTTTACTACACTGATCATAACCAATGGGAATCAATTGTAAATGGTCCCCACACTCCAACTGTCACTGTTGGTCAAGTTACTTCTCCAACACCGATCATCTACCTTCATGAAAAGACTTGAGGTTAATTAATCATGATCAGAAAGCTTTTGGAGCTTTAACTCTCTGCTATATCAAGACATCTATAACCGATTTGCTAAAACAAGAATGCAAAAATTTGTATGACTCCTTGTGTATTCTATGATGGAAATGAGGATCTGAGGAGAAAGACAAGAAGCAAGCTGAAAAGAAGTTTAATTCATTTGTTGGACGTAACAATGAAAGCCTTACTGACATAACAAATCGATTTCTGTCCATCTCAGCACCTTAAAGAAATATGATGAGCAGTTGGGAAATCATGAGCAAGTCTCTAAACTCTTGGACTCACTTCCACCTCAATGGAGCTGCAAGTTAGGATGTTGAAGCATGAAAAGAAATTTTGCTGATTACAACTTATGGATGTAATCAACAAACTGAAATCTTTTGATTTGGATTTAAAGAGAAGAGAATACGATCAATCCATGATGCCAGCCCTGTATATCCAAAAAATGCTGCATTGATGTCATCTGCTGCAAACTCGTCTAAGTATGGTTTCGCTTATGGTGGTCTACAGGATTTGGTGCTTCAAATATGTCCAGGGAGGGGCTAGGTGTGGTTGTTCAAGTTCAAAAGCTTCTGTCACTACTCAGATTCCATCAAATACTATGGCATTATTTGGGTGTTTGTGCACAGTTATGAAGCTTTAGTTGCGGGTGAGTAAAGGGAAAAGGAATAACTGTTGAAGACATGTATCAAGTTGATCCAGATGACTTAGAAGAAACAGACATCCAATGGCAAATGGCCATGCTCACACTACGTGCAAGAAGATTCATGAAAAGAACTGGTAGAAGGAGCTTTGGAAATCAAAATCAGAATTCTAAGCTGGGTTTTGATAAGTCAAAATTAAGATACTTCAATTGCAAACAGTTGGGGCACTTTAAAAGAGAATGTCCAAATCTTATCATTTCTGGACCAGGAACTTCTTGAACTTCTAAAATTATCCCCATTACTGACAAAGAAGAAGTCAAGTCAAAGAATGAAACGACTCTCATATCAAATTTTGGTTGGAGCGCTGAAAGTAAGGAAACTACGGAGAAAGAAAATCAACATACACAGTGGCTGAGTTAGTGGATAGTGAAATGGAATCTATTGATGACTTTGATCCTTTTAGAGAGCTCAAGTTGAGACTAAGAGGTTATTAGTGAAAGCAGCAAGGAAAGGGTTCAGGATGAAGAGAAAAAGGTTGAGAAAGAAGTTGAAGAGGGTGGTGTGAGAAAGCAGGTATTGAAGATGAAAGAAGATGGGTGGAGTCAAAAGAAAATTTGAAAGAGGATAGTAAAGCTGGGAAGGATAGCAGGAAAGCAGTAGAGGATGAAGAAGACAAGAAGAATACTCCGGTCTGTCAGTGTGAGAAGGCCCTGGCTGCTGAAAAGTAGTTATGGGTCTCCCTATGAGGTAATTCAAGACATGTGCTCTCCTCCTTGCAAAATCCTGTATTTGGGGTTTATAAGGCAAACAGACTGTTTGGATAATGAAAAGGAATTGAAACAAATTAATAAGGAACTTAAAATAATGAGTCTAAATATTTTGTTAAGTTAAATGAAGCATTAAAAGAAAATGAGCATTTAAAAGAAATCTTTGGGAAAGAAACGTTGAATAATTGAAATAAATGCTGTAACTGAACGTGTGGCACTTGCTGAATTGAAAAAACAAATTAAAACCAAACTTGAAAAATGGAAAATTTTTGGGAATAAACTTGAGGAGCTTTGCATGATCAAAGGGGGGCTAGAATTAAGACTGGTTTGGGAAGCAAAGAAACTACTCATGTTTATCCTCCACCTAGCACTTATTGTTATTCTCCTATGCCTACACTCATCCAACTAATGAATTAATTCAAAAAGATACTGATAGTTTGTATGCAGGTTTTGAAGGAGTAAATCATAAGGAGATTTGAGAGGAATATGATTATGGTGCAAGTAGTGGTCTGGGAAGCTCTAGTTTTAATGTTTCAGATTCCAAAAAGTCCTTTATAGACAGTAGCTTAAGTAGATTTGTGTCACAAACGTCTGTCACAGACAGTAGTCATGTAGCCCTAGTTCTAGTTCATCTGGTTATCCTCTGATGTCGATGAATCTAATGATGATGTTTCAAATTCACTTGATTATCTTATGATAATTGTTTACCTAATGCTTCAAATAGACGTTCACACCCAAATATTTTGAAAAGTTTCTTTCTCATCCTATCCAATCTTTCACACCTAGTCGATTTCAATCTTAAAGATATTGAGATACTTCCTCAAACGTTAACAATATTAACGAAAATGAGTCCGGATTGCTAAAATGAAAGTTACAAAGAAATATTAAAATAATCACATGACTCATGTAGCAATTCGAATTCTTACACGTCTGAAGGTGAGGAAGAAATCTTAACTGATCAAGCATCTGTTTTAAGATGTAACAAGAAACGACTGAAGTCCCGATGTTTTAGATGTGGAAAGGATGATCATGTTCATAAAACTTGTCCTGCATTTGTTAATAGAAATATAAATCATAGTTCCTTTGGAAGTAGATTAAATCATTTTGTAAATAATTTCTTTTGTAAAAAGTCTTTTGTTTCAACACCTAAGTCAGTCAAGACTTGGGACCCAATTTCCAAGTCTTAATAAAATTTTTGTTTATGCCAGGAACATTCCAGAAGAGCTATCAATAGTTTTTGGCATGTTGACAGCGGATGTTCAAGGCATATGACCGGGTTTGAAGGACTTACTCACAAATTATCGAATAAGTAATGGAGGATATGTTGCTTTTGCTGGTGATAAGAAGGGTGGAAAAATGATTAATCAGGGTGAAGTCTCTAATGGTTCTTTAACTCTGGAGAAAGTAAATTATGTTCCTGAATTAGAATTCAATCTACTAAGCGTGTCACAAAATTGTGATAAAAATATTCCAGTGCTGTTTATGTCAAATGAATGCTTGTTTCTAAAACCAGAGTTCATTATTTCAGAAGATCTAGTGATCATGCGTGCCCAAGAAAGAATGATACCTATCTTCTTGATATGGGATCACAAGAGTCTACATCCACTGTGGCATGTCTTCTGTCCAAAGCCTCTTCTTCCGATCCTTCTTGTGGCATGTCTAAATTAGTTAAGAACAATCTTGTGAGGGGACTACCACATAAAGATTTTTCAGTGGTAGAAAAATGCATGGCTTGTGCTCAAAGCAAACAGCACAAAAAGCCACACAAGCTTAAGCTTGAAAACTCAATTTCAAAAACCCCTCAAATTGTTACGTATTGATTTGTTTGGTCCTATCAGCGTTAAATCAATTGCTAAGAAATCTCATTGCTTGGTTGTTACAGATGATTATTCCAGATATTCTTGGGTAAGATTTCTAGCAAGCAAGGGAGATACTATCGAAGAGCTTCAAAAGCTTATCCTTTCTATCTAGTCTGTCAACAAGAGGAATGTTATAGCCATCTGAAGCGATAATGGTACTGAATTTAGAGAAATCATATCTTTGACTCATTCTGTGCAAGCAAGGGGATCTTAGACAGTTTAGTGCTGCTAGGACACCTCAGCAAAACGGTGTGTTGCTGAGCGGAAGAATGAATAGGACACTCATCGAAGCAGCAAGAACAATGCTGATTGAGTCAAAGCTTCTAATAATTTTCTGGGCTGAAGCAGTCAACTGTGCTTCTTATGTACTTAACAGGGTCCTTATTGTGAAAGACAAAATGAAGACTCCCTATGAGCTTCTACATAAACGAAAACCCTTGATTAACTTCTTCGTCCATTTGGTTGCTCATGTACCTTGCTGAACACTCAAGCTCAAAAGTCAAAGTTCGGTGCAGTTTCTGATGAAGTTTCTTCATTGGCTATTCCTCCTCTCAAAAAGATATCGGTGTACACAAAAGAATGCGTATTGTGCAGGAATCATTTTATGTTGATTGGCAAGAGTCAAATTCTCCAAACATGGGATCTGATCCTGAATGGTTCTATGACTCAAACACTGTCTTCAAATCCTTCAATCTTCTAGTTTTTGATGATGATGTGGTTCCTCAAACCAATGTAGAAATCATACCTTCAACTGAACCTCTTCCACTTGTACTACAACCATCTGCACCCCATCCACAACCACCAATAGACCATCACCCTCTACCTCCATTTGATGTGCCACATACACCTCCACCACAATCATCTTCTCCAAACCAACCTCCCACTTCCCCATCACAGTCTTCACAACCCACTTCCTCATCACAGCCTTCACAACCATCACAAACCACCTCCTCATCTTCAACAAATCCAATAACCCTTAACACTAATTTTAAAACCTTAAAAAGACCACCCACATGATTACATCATTGGTTCTATTACTGATGGATGGAGTGACATGGAGTCACATCTAGATTGATAAATGAATGCCTCTATGTGTGTTTCTTATCTCAAACTGTTCCCAAAAACGTCTCAGCAGCACATCAAGACCCAAGTTGGGTTGAATCTATGCAAATGGAGCTTAAGCAGTCAGGAAATTGAAAGTTTGGCAATCAGTTGATCTTCCTCCAAACAAGTTTCCTATTGGTAATAAATGGGTATTCTGGAACAAACCAGATGATCAGGGAGGGAGTAATATTGGAAAGAAATCCAGGTTGGTTGTTCAACTTTTTGCTCAGGAAGAAGGAATTGACTATACTGAAGTGTTTGCTCCAGTTGCTCGAATGGAAGCCATCCGAATCTTTCTTGCTCATGCATCTCACAAAAACTTTAAAGTCTTTCAGATGGACGTGAAATGCGCATTTCTCTACGGAATGGTGATGAGGAGATTTATGTTGTCAACCTCTAGGTTTCGAGGGATCCAGATTTTCCAGACAAAGTGTATAAACTTGACAAATCCTTATATGGACTACATCAAGCCCCTCGGATATGGTATGAAACTCTGACTCAGTATCTGCCGAGTAAAGGTTTCTCTCATGGTTTGATAGACATGACTCTGTTGAAGAAAGAAGTTGATGGTGAAATGTTGATTGTTCAAGTGTACGTTGATGACATCATTTTCGGGTCAACAAATGAGAAAGTATGCAGAGAATTTGAAGAGGTCATCAGGATCGTTTTGAAATGAACATGAGGGGGAGTTATGATTTTTCTTGGGATTACAAGTTGAACAAAAGCAGTCTGGTATTGTGATTCATCAGGTAAAGTACGTTCTGGAGATTCTCAAAAAGTTCAACATGGATGATTCTTCTCCAGAACTTACTCCATTCACTGCTCAGACGTGCTTAACTCCAGATGATAATGGGAAATCCATAGATGCTCATCACTATCGTTCTATGATCGAATCCCTCATGTATCTTATAGCCAGTCGTCTTGATATTACATTGTTGTGTGCTGTGCTTGTTTTCAGTCCAACCCAAAAGAATCCCATGAAAAAGATATTAAAAGAATTTTTCATTATTTAAAGGGTTCCTCTTTTTTGGGTCTTGGTACCAAAAAAGGAGGTAACTTTGACTTACATGCATATTCTGACAGTGATCATGAGCATGGTGGTTGCAGAGTCAATCGGAAATCCGTCACTGGTGGATGTCAATATCTAGGAGATTGTCTCGTTTCATGGAGAGTAAGAAGAAACTACAGTATCTCTGTCTATAGGAGAAGCTGAATATGTTACTGCTTCCAGTTGATGTTGCCAGTGCTGTGGATACAACATCAAATGATGGATTATGGGATAAATTTCTTCATACACCACTTTTCTGTGATAATGAAACTGCTATTGGGATTGCCAAAAACCCAATTCATCATACTGTACCAGGCACATTGAAATGAGAATTCATCCATCCGATATCAAAGTAAATAGTGATCGTGTAGCCTAATTAAAGTTTAAGAACTCGATGATAAGGATTATCCTCATGATATCTCAGCCTACACAAAGCTACAAGGCCTTGTCTAATATGGGTTGAGAGTTTCATATCTTTACCTTGATGCTTAAATTTTAAATAGAATGGGTGACATATCTCGTGCTTATCTCCTCTGCTATATGTGAACATTGACCTGGAGTGATGATCTCCTCTATTATACGTGAGTACAGACCTGGAGCTCTCATCAGCACATTCTGATGAACTTCTCTGTTATACGTAAGTATAGACCTAAAGCTCTCATCAGCGAGATAAAATGATTATATCCTCTTTTATACATAAGTATAGACCTGGAGCCCTTATCATCTGTCCCCATATTCAGAATCATCGTTGAAATATATAGGAATTCAAGCAAAGTGAATTATATTGCTCAATAAACCATGAAGAACAGGATTAGTACTTTGTTGAATATATGTAGGATCCAAGTCATCTGAGTTTTCAATGAATCCAAAACATGATAAAACAGTTGCAGATTACTTGTTGAAAAGAGGAAGGCATAAGTTTAAGAGGACAAATATATCAGCAATCCCGCAAATCTTTGACTCTCCGGATCAATTTCTTGAACAAGAAGTCTCTATATCCTTTTATTTTTTCCTAATTTGTTTTAAATTCTTTGTTATGTGTTGATGTTATGGGCGAAGAATTTTTTCATAAAAAGCCATATAAATTTTTTTTAAGTTTGGCTGCAGCGAATCTATAGTTTCTCCCAACACTATCGCTGTTCACCGAGCACTGATTTCTTTTGTCATGCCGAGTGAAACTATAGTTTCACTGGCAGGGTAACTATGTCATATATATGGCACAGTGTATTCATCATTTCATATTATGTTGTGCGAAACTAAACCCTAGTTTCTCTGTGGCCGAAACTAATTGATCCCATTTGCATCATTTTCGTCGAGTTTGTTGGTTTCTAAGTGATCTAGTAGGTATTGCATCTCTGAATTAATGTCTTAATCATGGTTTTATGGCTTAATCGATAGTTTTGGGTTGATTCGCTGGTTCGAAACGTGTAGCGCAAACTGAAACTGAACGAAAGTTCCCTGTTGCGAACGAATCTATCTGGTTATGCTGTCCAAGCATACCTGACAGTTTCGCTCGAACCTTTCCAGCGAAACTATACTTTCGCTCAGCACATAATCTGCTCTGTTGGGGTCAGCGAACTTACAACTTCTCTGTCGTCTGTATCATAAGCTAGTCCCTAGCGAAAGTGTAGAATCGCTCAAACTCATGGTCTAGGGCTGAGTTACAGTGAATGTTCACTTTCGTTTGGTCAAACATTATGTTCAATCAACAGCGAAACTATTAGTTGTGCCTGGCGAAACTACAGTTTCTCCTGTCAGCGAAACTGTTGAACTTAGTTTTAAAAAGAAAAAAAACCTCAGCGAAGCTGTCTTGCTGTGCCTGGAGAAACTACAGTTTCGCCATGACAGCGAATCTATGGTTGTTTTGAATTTTTTTTTGTTTAATTGTCTTTATGTGATATCTAACTTACCTAGGTTTATATTTTGCAGTTCATGGAAAACTTAAAGTTCGATGAAAAGACAAATCTTGTGGCTTTATTAGACGACAGTAATCCGAAGACTGTCGGATTCAGAGATTGTCTTAGATGGTTGAAGCCGTCTCCCATACTTTTTTCCATATCTTATTTACCCACAATCTACAAGGTTCACATAAGAGATTTTTGGGTTAATGCTGAATGTGATCTGGGATCTACTCCACATAGGATTACTTAAGAGTCCTTGGGGAAGACATAGTTGTCACTGCTGAGACGGTAGCAATGGTGTTGAGGTTGGAAGAAGATTGTGGAGATGAGGTTGGTATGACTGATGCTGAACTTCTTAATTTTATCGAAGCATTGGGTATGAGGGACCATCTTTGGGTCAAAGAAGGAAATTAAAAAGTCATTTTTATCCAAGGAATGGAGATACATTGCTCACGTATTCATCATGTGATTGTATCATAGAAAGGGAGGATCAGATGGTTTAAATGCACAGTGGGTAAAGGCCATGATTGTATTCTGTAGAGGACAAAAGGCCAATATTGCAAGACTAATATTTGACTGTATGACTGAAAATGTCATGGCCTTAAAGAAAGACAAATGGCTGTTATATCCAAGGTTTATCCAGATGATCATTAAGGTTGAGAAGCCCAATTTGCCAAGACATGAGGAAGTTAAGAGGCTAATGCAAATGAATACAAGAATATTTGAAGACTGCTTAGCTGTTAGACATGACTTCAGCGGTAAAATAACATATTTACTGGAAAATATGTATCCTGTCGAGAGATGGAACTACATAAGAAGGTTGATTGAAAATGAAAACAAAAATGCTGAAGAAAATCGGGATAAACAAGCTGAAGCCATAAAGAAAAGGAAGAGGTATGCAAAGGAGAAAGAATATGACCTAGATGCTAAGATTGATAAAGTTGAAGAGGAGTTGCAGGCTCAAAGAGAGAGGAGGACCAAAAAGAAGGCTGATCAAGGGGAACCGGCTCACTAAACTGAAAGGAGACCTAAGCATAAGCCGCCGGTGTTCGAAGAAAGTAGGGATCCCCGACCTGAACTGGATCAAGATATGATCAAAATGTAAATACTTCATTGGCTAACGAACTGAGCATGATTAAAACTAAGTTGGTTAATCAGGAGTTGAGAGAGAAGGAGAAAGATGAGTAGATAGAAAGTATGAAGGTTATGATGATGGACCAGCAGGAACTTATCAAAAGGCTATTGAAGGAAGTGAATGAACTCAAAGGCAAAGTTGGTGACATAAACCAACTATCATAAGAGGAGCTGGATAATTGACTGACACATTAAAGTATTCGATCCTGAAAGTGGGGAGGTCATCTGGTATGGGAGGAGAAGCAAGTACGGCTGGTGGTGGTGCAAGTGAAAGTGGTGTAGGATGTGAAAAGGTTATTGAGACAGATTCAGAAAGGAGAGCTGATGAAGGAGGAGATGTAAGAGAGGTGCCTTCGATTGTTGAGGCTGAATTTGTTGATTTGGGTTTGAATATAGAAACAGAGTTGATGGGGGATGAGGTGATTAGAGAAGAAACCACAGAAGGAAATAAGGAAGAAACTGAAAAGAGACTCGTTGATGAAGAGGAAGAATATGAGGAACAACTGGTTGATTATGACTCAGAGTCTGAATACTATGAAGTGGAGGAGCGCCCAATGACTTATGTGGCACAAAGGGGTTCAGAAGAAGGTGACGTATTTGAGCTGAGCAAAGAGGACTGGTTCGTGAAAGAAAAAGAACCAGAAGAGTTAACTCCTCTATTCCAAAACATTAGTGGACCAAGCAAGAAGAAATTTGATAAGAAAATTGTATAATTCTGAATTGAAAATTTTCATGATTAAAAGAAGAGGCGGAGAAATATCTTACATGCATAAAAGGAAGGCGTTCAAGACCTTGCCAAGATGGGACTTGAGGTGATTGGCTGAAATTCCACTTTTGGATGCCCAATTAAGTGAATGGGCTATAATACTAGAGAAGGAAATCAAAGCTAGAATAAATGACAATTTTGAAGCTTTTGGGTTTATGAGGACCGAAAGGAGGAGATCGAAGATAGACTTGGATTGGGCCACCGGAAAAGGAAAGATTGTGCTAAAGCTGAAGCCAGCTAAAACTGTTAACAGAGTAAGGGTGCCCAATCCACTTCCCCCTAGACTGCAAAAGTTAGAAAAATGGTTTTATGATAACAATACTAGGGAAACAGTCATTAGGTCGAAAGGTGGTGGAGAAATTAAATTGTTTGATCCAATGGAAGTATTTTCTTTTTATGATGAAGACCTAGTGACTCTTTGTGAAAATCATATCAAGGCCGAAGCTGGAGATGAAACAAGAAGAGAAGCCAGTTTGTTTATGAACATGGCAAACAAAGCTAGAGGTGTAAGGGCACAGGTTAGGGAGCCAGTTGAGAAAGTATCCAAGGCTGATGAGTTGAAGTTGGACATGCATGATCTTACACAACAGTTTGCAAGGGCAAGTGCAAGGGCTGAAGAGGAGAGTGCAGCAGTAGCAGAACAAGAAACATTTGACAAAGCTGAAGAGGAGTAAGTGAAGACCTAATAGTCCGAGAGTGAGGTCCAACCTAGTGGGAGAATTGATGATCTACATAGGTTGGACTCACTATAGTTAATAGGTTTATTTTGATTATGTAATAGGTTAATTCTTAGTTTTATCTTGTATTTAGTATTTCTTTGTAATTTTGTATTCCAGCGAATCTACGGGTGAAACTACAGTTTCGCCCGGAGTCAGCTGATTCAGTTCACCTGGCGAATCTATAGTTCACTGCCGGGTGAAACTAGTTGTTAGACAGGCAGTTTCGCTAGTCAGCGAAACTGCCAGGGAAACTAGGTTTCTTATATATTGTAATCTTTCTATCTTGTATGCAACCTTTGGCAAAACCCTAATACAGAATATTTGTGTTGCAAGTGTGTGTGTGTGGCTGGAAGTTCATTATCTATATCATTGAGCCTTTGTTATTGCAATTTATGGTTTATATTCATTGAATTTCATTATGCTATTGTGTTTATAAGTGTTGATTCACTTGAAAATCATTGACTGTTGAATCGATCATTAGGACCAATAGAAGATAAGAACAAGGGTGGTTTGTTGGTGAATTTAGGTTAGAGAGTTTTCGGATGAAGAAGATAGTGAAAGAGGGAAACCATTGAGAGAATATATATTAAATGGATTTGAGACGAAGTTAATGCAAAAGCATAAACTTTGAAATCTGAATGTCGGTCCCACCTTTAAAAAGTGCCCAAAAGGTAGTTTTCTTGGAAGTCAAAAATCTTCCGAAGGTATTTTTGTCTTTGAAAGATATTCGTAAGGTTTATGAAAATTTTGCTTCTGAAGGGAAATACTTAGAGAATTTTACTTTTGAGGCATGTTTGGTTTCGGAAGAGATCAGGACTTGGAAGTTTTATTCTAAAAAATAATAAATCTTGCGAGACTTAATTATTTTCGGAAGAAAATTGTCCTTCAAATACATGTAAGTAGTTAGAAGCATATTTAGGCTTTGAAAGATATATCAGGATTTCTTTCAAAGGTAAATGTCTTATAAGTAGTTATTTGATTTGAAGACATAATGTTCTTCCGAAGACAACTTGATGTCTTCCAAAAGAAAATATGTTTAAAATTTTCAAAAATCTAAGAAATATCTTTAAAAAAATTTCTTCCAAAGAAACTGGGCTTATGAAGATAATAAAATAGACAACTTCGGACACATAGGTTTAAGAAATAGAATTGATTTAAGTTTAACAAAAAAACTACTGGAAGTTAATCATCCCAATAGCTGATACAAGGTATTTGAATCTTTGTTCATCTAAAGCTTTAGTGTACAGATCAACATATTGTTCATTTGTGTTAACTTTGACTAGTTTGATTAATCCTTTTTCAAAACTATCTCTAATCAAATGATACCTGATGTTGATGTGTTTTGTCCTTGAGTACTGCACAAGATTTTCTGTAATAGAGATAGCACTGTTATTGTCTATGTGGATGGGAGTCTCTTTGAAGTTAAATCCATAGTTCAGCATCTAATTCTAAATCCAAAGCACTTGAGCATAGCTTGCAGCAGCAATGTGTTTAGCTTTAGCAGTTGATGCAGACACAGTGGATTGTTTCTTGCATTTCCATGAGACAATCCTTCTACCAAGGAATTGATAGTCCCCAGATGTAGACTTTGTAGTCATGTTGTAGCCACCATAGTCACTGTCTGTATAGGCATACAAATTGAAGTCAGAATTCTTTGGATACCAAAGGCCAAGCTTAGGAGCACCTTTGACATATCTAAGAATTCTCTTGACAACAACCAGGTGTGACATCTTGGGTTGGCTTGATATCTTTCACAGATGCATGTGGCAAACATGATAGCAGGCCTATTGGCTGTGAGGTACATAAGTGAGCCAATCATAGCCCTATAGGGATGTTTATCCTCATAATCCCCCTCAAGATCAGGTCCAAGGGAGTGGTTTCTGGCTATGGGAGTCTTTGCAACCTTGCAATCAGTGATGTTGAATCTTGTAAGGATGTCTTGTACATACTTTGACTAACTTTTGAAGATGTCATTTTCAACTTGCTTCACTTGAATTCCTAGAAAGAAATTGAGTTCCCCCATGGCACTCATTTCAAATCTTGTAAGATCCTTGTTCCCGGAGAACTCACAGTTGGATAGTCACAGCATTTTTCATATAAAGTAAATACATTTCATAAAAACATCACAGCGGATTAAGTTATCAAAAACCATTCATGCATTGATATTTGATGTTGCTAAATAATACAACATTGCATTTTAAAAGTTACAAAAAGAATCATTCAGTTGTATTACAAAACAATAATATCATTAAGCACGAATGGATGCCAGTCTTTGCCCACCAAGTAGCCTCACCCGCTTGCCATCCCTAGCAACAAGTTACCTGCCAACTAAAAATGCATAAAAGTCAGTGTTGCTGAGTGAGTTCTAGTTTTAAAATTTAAGTCCCTTGTGTGTGTGTGTGTGTGTGTGTGTGTGTATATATATATATCATTTTTCTTAAAATACTTCCTTTTCATAAAATCCATTACTTCCGTACGTGTTCACGCATCATACATACAACAAGATAATAGTTCTTTATTATCTTTCATTATCGTTTGTTTTCGCACTTTCTTTCGTCATTATCTTTCACTTTATCTGGAAGTGTCATATGCTATGCCCTATCATTGTGCACGAAGAAACTACCTCTTGGGGTCAAGTGACAAGGATCTCGTTTTTGCACGTCTCAATGAGTCACAAAGACTGACCCTCCTGTGTGTGAACCCTCATGGGTTTGCCAAAACACATGTTATATAACACACAGTTGAGCTAACAACTCTCAATGAGTTGTAAACCTCCTTAAACATTTTGCATGCAAGACTTTCATTCATTCGTTATGTTCCACTTTTCATTATCATTAATCTTTCGCTTCTTTTATGATAATACTTTACATACGAGCATAAACACACCACGTAAAGTCACGTAATAATACGTAATATGGAACATAAAAATAGACCACAATCATGCAAAACACCAACAAACATAACCATCAAAACATCCGAGGTTGTAATCATAAATTTCCATTTTTCCAAAATTTTAGAAAATTTTCTAAGGCATTTAGGCGCATGTGCACTTTGCAGGCCCACGAGTAATATGTAGGCGCATGGGCACTTAGGCGCATGGGAACACTTAGGCGCATGAGGAAATTCTAGGCGCATGAATACTGCTTGGGCGCATGAACTATACTTAGGCATTTGGGCAGTAGGCGCATGGGATACTGTTTGGGTGCATGAACCTCACTTAAGCGCATGGACACTTAGGCGTATGAGCAGTGGGCGCATGAGGTACTGTTTGGGCGCATGATAAACACTTAAGTTCTATAGGCAAAATTTTAGGCGCGTGGACACTATGTTAGGCGCATGGGTAGTTGATAATTCGAACTTGCACTATTTTTCAGACCTAATAATCGTTTTAACATGTTCCTAACCCAAATCTAACATACCAAGCATCAAAAACAAGCATATAAACACGAACAAAACAAAACATACACAAACATACATTCACCCCGTATAAACAGGATATAAACATACGGTTAAACATGTTGAAATAAATAAAAGTTAGTTACATGCATTTTTAGCCCCACAACAAGTATAAACATAAAAACCGAGGATCTAGAACTAACCTGCAGTAGCTTTCGAGCAAAACTCCTCCAAACTCGAAAGCACTAGGAGTTCAAACACCTAAACACACCAAAAACGTAGAACCGAACACAAAGAACACATAAGAATCGGTCCTGAAATTGAAAACTCAACTGAAACCGAACAAAAACTAAAGAAAACACTTAGCTTTCGAAGCTTTCTCTCACTAGAAACCGATGAAGCTCTGAGTGTCTTCTTCTTTTCGCAGCCGAGCAGTAGGTGAACCAAGTAGTGGGCGGCCATGCTCTTTTAAGCATAAAATAATAAAGTTTTGTCCTTTACACAACTTTAGCCCCTCCACTTTGATAATTCACCTTTCTTTCTTTACACTTTCTTTCCTTTTTTTCTTTAATAAATTTTCGGGTGTAGCAAATCTATTCTTCATCAGCCTCTTAAAGTCTTTGTAGAGCTTTGAAATAGTTGATCCGAAGATGATGTCATCTACATATACTTAAAACAGCATTAAGTCATTCCCTGTTACTTTGATGAAGAGAGTTCCATCTATAGTACCCCTCTTGTAGCCATGTTGATAGAGATACTAAGATAGTGTCTCATACCACTTTCTTGGAGCTTGGTGTAGCCCATAAAGAGCTTTATCAAGCTTGCAGACATAATCAAGATGATCTGGGTCTGCAAAGCCAGGTAGTTGTTTGACATACACCTCTTCATCAATCACCTCATATAGAAAAGCACATTGACATCAAGTTGGTAGACCTTGAAATCCTTGGATGCAGCAAAATCCAGGAATATTCTAACAACTTCAAGTCTTGCTACAGGAGCAAAAACATCTATGTAGTCAATTCCATCTTCTTATATGTATCCTTGAACAACTAGTCTGGCCTTGTTCTTGATGACACGTCCTCTATCATCCTTCTTGTTTCTAAAAACCCACTTGGTTTCTATGGTAGTCTTCCCTTGAGGAAGAGGACATAAGTTCCAAATCTTTTGTCTTTTGAATGGAAGCAGCTCCTCTTGCATTGCTTCAACTCAACTTCCATCTTTTAAAGCCTCTTCAATTTTTTTTGGCTCTATCTGGGACAAGAAACAAGAGTAAAGAAAAACATTTTTGTCATAGGTTTATCCTTTTATTCTCACCCCTGTATCAACATTTCTAATGATATTTGTGGTGGAGTGTGACTTGTGGATCCTAAGTTGTTGGATCATAGCAAGTTGATTGGAAATATCTAAATTTGAGAAATTTAGATTTGGCAATGGAGTATCACCCAACACATCAGCACACTTATCAAGAGAGGCTTGATCCAATAAGTGTGTGACATCATTTATATTGTCTTCTATGGAGTGGTTATCAGCATCAACAATTTCTCGATAACTGTCACCACCTCTATTTCCTCCTACATTTGAAGTTTCTTCATTTGAGTTTTGAGCCTGAGTTGGAATTTGTAGGCACCTCAGATGTATCAGCTGAATTTATCATGTTTGTGCTAATAGGATCTTCATTTGCAGGGTTAGTTGCTACTGGAGCTGAAGTAGTATACTTGTTTGGTCTTCTCAGCTCAAATCTTGGGTCAGGATCTCCTGTTGATAAGTTACCTATAGATCCTAAAACATTCTCACAAGATTTGTTAAAACAGTTTGTAACTAAATCATGATCAAACAACCAATCAGGACTAAAACCTTTCACACTAGGATTGTGCTCATTGAAGGTCACATTGGCTAACTCCTCAACTACTCTAGTTCTGAGATTGTATACTCTATAAGAATTAGCTTGGGAATAGTATCCAATAAAGTGTGTATCATCTGATTATTCAAAAATTTGACTATTTCATCTTTGGTATTCAAGATGGTGCAAGGACATCCAAATGACCCGAAGAAACCAACAAATGGTCTCCTTTTATGCCACAGCTTATAAGAAGTTTGACTATGAGTCTTAGCCACTAAAACTATGTTCTGCACATAGTAGGCTATGTTGACTGCCTCTGCCCAGAAGGTGATGGGTAGTTTAGAGTCGAACAACATGGTTCTTGCAGCCTTAATAGGTGTCTTGTTTCTCCACTTAGCAATACCATTTTGCTGAGGAGTCCTGGGAGCACTATATTGTCTTGTAATACCTTTTTCATCACAAAATATGTCAAGGATTTGATTCTTAAATTCTATTGATTGATCATATCTTATGGTTTTGACCTTGTGATCATATTGATTCTCAATTTTCAGAATTAAGTTCTTCAAGATCTCAGGAGTCTCATCCTTAGTACTAAGAAAAAAGACCCAAGTGAATCTTGTGAAGTCATCTGTGATCACAAACAATATGAGGTCCTTCCTAGACTCATTATACTAGTGGGGCCAAAGAGATCCATATGTAATAAGTGTAGGGGAGTAGTGATATAGTTTCTTTCCTTTGGCTTATGAGACACTTTGTGTTGCTTCCCTTTCAGGCATTCTACATAGTGGTCATAACTTGTAAACTCTTTCTTTGGTATTCCAGTTACCAAATCATTCTTAATTAATTTATTCATATTTATATGGCACATTCTTTTATGCCAGAGGAAAGACTTATCACTATTTGCTTTTGATAGAAAGCAAGAAACTTCTTCTAAGGGAGATGTTTCCTGCAAGTCCATCTTATACATGTTCCCTTTCTTGGGGGCTCTGAGCAGGATATGCTCTTGAGGAATGACCACCCTAGGCTTGAGAACAATGCACTCATGCTCAGTGAAGAGCAGGTTAGGCCCAAGCTCTTTGACAAAGGTACCTTTTCAATGTTGAGCTTACCATTTGTGACTGTTCCCCTTCCAGTAATGTAACATCCAGCATCTCCTCCAAAAGCAACTGGGCCTTTATCAATTTTCTCAAAATTTTAAAGTAGAGAACCATTGCATGTCTTGTGCTTGGAACGGCCACTATCAATGATCCATACATTCCTCTTGGTCTTTAGCAGTTCCTGCACAAAAAATAAGTATTTAGTTACATTTAGAAACCCAAGCCTCATTGGTCTTGGGCTTATCAAAGTGATTTGAAGATAATGTAATAGTAATTGATCCTATGTCAAGTTTTGAGGATCATCAGCTGTTATTGATGAAGAACTTTTAGTGACTTGGTCTTCCTTCATCTTCCATAACATCTTTGGAAGATTAGACTTGACCTTCAATACTTCGGAAGTTTTGACAACTTCGGAAGTTTTGGAGACTGGACCTTCGGAAGATCTTGCTTTCACTTCAGCAGGCTTCAGTACTTTGGAAGCATTCCATTCTTCCGAGGCCAATTTTTCTTCCGAAGGCAAGTTTTCACTTGTCTTCTTCTTCACCTTGGAGCTTCCAAAAGAAAAAGATTTTCCTTCTGAAGCTTGCTTTTCTTTCTTCTTCTCAAAAGTTTTCTTTTTGATCATGTGGACAGTACTTTTAGGATTCTAGATGCAATCCTTAGCAAGATGGGAAGCACTACCACACATGATGCAATTCATTTGCTTCCTTTTGAGAGCCTTCTTCTAAGAGAAAGACTAAACTTGATCACTTTCCACCTCTATCTTCGTCTTCACAGATGATGCAACAAGCTTCTTAGGGTGAGGCTTGCTATTGGAACTGGATGGTTCAGGCTGTGTAGTAGTGGTACATAGCTGATCAGCCTTCTTTTCTTTTCTAGAATGAGTTGGACATGAACTAGAACTTCTAGTACTAAAGTTCATAGTTGAGTCTTCAGCCTTTACGACTTCAAATCCTGCAGAGATAAACACTTGTTTCTGCTTAGAGTTGAAAGTGGCCTTGATCTCTTGAGCCTTCTTTGTTTTCCTCTTGGCTTTTCTGATCAAGTTCTTCCTCTTAGACTTGGTCATCCCAGATTCTTTTCTCTCCACAGGAGAATAGTGTCCCTTCATAGGATGATCTTCTCCACTCTTCTTAGAATCATCATTCACTATCTCCTCTTTATCCTCTTCATCAATGGGGTCTATGAGGGGAATCTCATCTTCATGTTGGACTCAACAAGAGCATTAAAAGGATAATGCTTGCCATAATCAAACATAATGTGTTCTAACATCCAAACAATCAATAACTAACACATTAGTATCATTAACATTTATAACATAAACTAATGTAGCTTAAATTTCTTTTTCAGGATTGTAGATAAAAAGGAATTTTTGCTAAGTGTCTGTAGCGGATGAAGACCTTCCACAGCCGGTGAACAAGAGTCTGCAGCGGATGAAGAAAAGATTCTAACTATCTACAGCGGATGTCCAAAGCATACACAACAGATGACTAGTCCACAGCTGATGAATTGTCGACAGTGGATGTTCATCTACAGCTGATGAACACTCCATAGCGGACAACATACAAAGCAATCACACAACAAGTGTTCACAGTGGACAACATCCAAGACACAACGGACAGTTTATTGACCATTCACAGCGAACGACTGATCGTGCACAGTAGATAGTCTATCATCCACAGTGGACAACTTATAGACGTAGGATTATTTATGTAATGTCATTCCACATAAGGGTATTTTTGTAATTGTTGATAGCTATCTGTATAGGCTATAAATAGCATAATACCTTAATCCTTTGTATGCCTTTGAACATTCAGTACAAACAAGCAATTTATTATTATCATTCAAGCATTCAATCACTAACAATAACACAATCATACACACAACACACACTGATATCATATCTCTGATCATGGGTTTCCGTACAATGATTATTGATTGTTGAATAGAATATAACAATCTATTGTTATATGTGTTTTGAGAGATTTGGAAAGATCCTTTGGGGAATCCATCTTTTGATTTGAATTTCATCAGGTGGTTTCAGAGCTTTAGCTCAAATCCTACACTGGTTTTTGATCCTCTCATTCAACAACATGATATCTATGGTTCATTAGCTTCATAACATATATTTCGAGCTGAAAATCATCACAACAACCTTCTTCTATTTCAAACATTCAACAAATGTTCAAAACATGATTGAATAATCTGTTTTCATACATTTTGAAGAAGATTTTGTGTGTTTAAAGCTCTAAACATCATTCCTTCACTGTTTTCAAACAGAAACATCATAAAAACTCACTAAAACCTCATCGGTTTCTAAGAGATTTCGATAAAACAGTTTATGAATACTATTCTATCAAGTTTTCATCAAACAAACACTCATTTGAATACTTTGAGTCCATTCATTGTATTTAAACATCATATTTGAGTTGTTCTACACTCTAAACAGGTGATTTATCATCTTCAAACAACAAGCCGATTGTTGTTTCGTTGAAATTGTTACAGCCGCCAACAAACCCTAGGATAAACCCTAGTTTTTGTTCATTCAAACCTTCATAATCTCCAGTGATTGTGTTGGTTCATCTTACAAAATCAAAGAAGAATCACATTCTTCTTTTGAATTTTTTTGAAAAAGTCACTTTTTGATTCGAAAAAGTTAACTTTTTAAACAAAATATTTGTTTTTAGGGTTATGACATTTTGACCGAATTCATTAAAAGGGTTTTAAATATCTTGACTGAGTGTGACATCCTTAAAATAATATTCCTTATTTCATCAAGACTTGACAGTGATTTAACCTAGGACATTAATTAATTAATTATAAATTAATTAATTTCCTTTATCCGGTATTTAATTAAAAGTGGTAAAAACATCAAACAAATCCTAGTGACTTTAGAATAAAAACAAATTTAGCACTGAGCTAAATAATCAAAACAAATTTCACTTAAACTGTTAAGTTAAAATTTAACAAAAATCTCTGATGACATTTCAGGATCTAAGAGTGGTCTCAAACCACCAAGACTCAAGAACAAAGCATATTTCAAACAATGGAAAATTATGTTCAGAAATTGGATTATTTTCCAAGACTCGAACCTATGGACATCCATAACCGAGGGACCATTCATACCATTAACTTTTGGGCCTGACTATAACATACAAATCCTAGTAAGCTTAAAAAGTGCAGCTGGTGATGACCTCAAGAAGGTTAAAACAGACATGAAAGCATATAACATATTGGCAATGACCCTGCCATTTGAAATTTTGACAAGAGTTGAAAATTTCAAAATAGCTCAAGAACTCTGGAAGGTACTTCACACCATGTGTGAAGGAAGTGAGGAGATACGGGAAATCAAAAAGGAAAAATTAAGGACCCAATATGAAACTTTTCACCATGTTCAAGGACAATCCATACCACAACAACTCCATAGATTTGTTCAACTGGTCAATGAGATGATAGTCTATGTTCTCAAATATGATTCAGTGGAGATCAACAAAAAGATGTTGCATACACTGCCTGAGAGCCGGACTTAGTTAGTCTCATTAATGAAAGCAACATTAGATCTTGAAGCATTTACTCTAGATGCTCTAGTGGCGTTGAGGCACTAGAACTAGAAGAAGGATCCAGGAATAACAGTACAATCAAACACATAGAATCCTACAAGTTCATGGAACTTCAACAAACAGACAGTGAATTTTTGACATGCACTGGAGAAGATGAAGATAAAGAATTTCTAGATTCATGTGAAATCTCCTTCTTCTCTGCTCATGAATCATCTAATAACAAACCAAAGTCTAAAAAGACTGGTGTTCATGCTTCCCATGAAGCTACAACCCAAAGCAAACAAAATCCTCACACTTCCAGCTCCAGCAAACAACAACCAAAGACTCACAACATACATAACTTTTAGAAACCCATGGATGCTCTCACTAGCATTCTACAAAGTGAAAAGCAGAAGGCAGCCTATGCAGCCTTCTCAACTAGCTTTAAAGCATACTTGGGTGCAAATCGCACACCATCTCAAATCATCCAATAAGAGCTGGATGAATTGCCACCAGACATGGTTGAAGAAATGGATCTTCAGTGGTCTATGGCAATGATTGTCTATAGATAAAAAGGTTTCTCCAAAGAAACAGTGAGTTGAGCATGGACAAGAACACCAAAATTGGTTTTGACAAAACAAAGGTGAGATGCTACAATTGTCAACTGTATGGACATTTCTCCAGAGAATGCTAACAAGCAAGAGTTGATAGAAACAACAATCAAACACAAGCATCAAGCAACTATCACTCCAACAGGCAAAACCCACCTTCTATCAGTATTCCTGTTGCACCAACCCCACCTCAAAATCACACAGTATAGTCCAAATAACCACTCAAAATCATCTACAATGATTATCAAACAAGATAGTGAGTGTGATTAGAGTATGTACGAGGCTGAGATCCAATCTCTAGATCATGCCTTCATGGCAAACATGGAAGATAAGATTTCAGAAATTTCGAAAGAGGTAAGGGAAAACCTCTGTACACAAGCATGCATTGACGAAGTCAATAGATACAGAGAACATGCAAACAAACTTTCAAAGAAAGTAATCGAAACAAAAATTTTAAATGAAAGTCTAAAATCAGAACGAAAACAATATGGGGCTAAAATTCTTTCTTTACAAAATGATTTTGACAAATTAATGTCTGAAAATTAACTCTTGCAGCTCAAGTAGAGCAACTCTCAGAATCATTGACTCAGTCAAAAACACTACAGGCTGAAACTAAAGTGAAACTTTAGAAATTTCCGGTAAGCAACAAGAAGTTTGAAGAACTTCTTGCTCAGCAAAGGGCATTTAAAGACCCTTTAGGTTTGGGATATAATTCGGTCAATCCAACTTATAATGACAATTACATTCCACTTCCTGATTCAATGACAAACAAATAGGATGAGTCGCTTGACCCACATGACAGGACTGATGATTCAAAATAATAATAATCATCATCATCATCATCAAAATCATCATTAATATCCAAAACACCTTTGATAAAATTTATTAAGAGACAAACACCTCCACAAATAAAATCAATAGATTTTCATCAAGCAGAAAATAATGAGTTTGATGAACAAACAAATGATGAAGATGATGTTGATCTTTTGAATAATGAGTCAGATCAACCAATTACTGGAACTACAAAAGTTTCAAGTGTGGTTGATGCATCAACCAAACAAACAAAACAGATACAAGGTTTTGATATCTGCTCTGGTGGAAAAAAAACTAGATCTTCCACTGCCTCTCCTATACAAACAAACAAAGGAAATGGCAATGCTCCTCTTTAGCCAAAACAAATAACAGTAACTTTTGATGTACCTTTAAAATCAAATTTAAAATAAAAAATTATTAACAAACAAAGCAATGCAAATTTACCATAATGTGAGTGGTGTGATCAATATACTCACACCACAGAAAAATGCAAATTGGTAAATATTGCAAGTACTATAACATGAACAATCACAGTACTGAATCTTGCCATTTTCACGACTATTGTTCCATTTGTGAAAGAAATAATCATAGCACTGCTAATTGTTTTTCGATAAGAAAAACAAGAAGCAAAACAAACAACCTACTGAATCTTGCCATTTTCACGACTATTGTTCCATTTGTGAAAGAAATAATCATAGCACTGCTAATTGTTTTTTCGATAAGAAAAACAAGAAGCAAAACAAACAACCTCAAGTTGAAAAATAACTGAGAAACAAATAGTTGTTCCTAACAAGAAAAAAGGAGGAGTACCACGAGAAACTCCTCATCAAAAGGTTGTTTTAAATAATGATAACACCTTTTATGACAACTTTAAACAATCAAACATGAGACATAAGTCTCAGAATAGACAACAATCAAACATTAGCAGTCAAAGGAGAAGAGCTCAAAGCACTTCACCTGGCAGAGCTAAATCCATTCAAGGGAAATCTAGTGTGACTAGAATTCCTAAACCATCAAACAATTCCACATTAGAAGAAATATGCGTTATGGGAAAAGACGGAAAACTCAAGACCATCTTGGCTTGGGTTGCTCAATCTAACTGATTTCTTTGCTTTACCAGGGACATCAAAGAAGGCCTGACAACATCTGGTATGTTGAGAGTGGATGTTCCCGACACATGACTGGCAATTGTTCCCTCCTTCAGGATTTTAAAAGCAAACATGGATGAAATGTAGCCTTTGGAGGAGATAAGACAGGTGGAAAGATAACTGGTGAAGGAACAATATTGTAAGACCCATAATTTTAGTCAAAATAAAAGAGAAAAAAAAACAATAAGAAGAGAAAATAAAAGTATCTTGAAAGAAAAGAAAATGTGCCAAAGTGGAGGGGGCCAAAGTGTAAAAGCTACAAACTCAAATATTTTAATATATTTTGAGTATGGTTGCCCCTATAACACCTTTTTGCATCTGCTTTTCGACTGGAACAAGAAAGAAGAAAGAGAGCAGATTTTTCTCTCGGTTTTTCAAGGAAGAAGAGGTTGATTTTCGCAAATTGGTGAGTGTTCTTTGTGTTTTTGGTTTGGTTTTGTTGGGCTTCGACCTTAGAACTGATTTTTATGTGATCTTTGTGTTTGGTTGTTTGTTTTTGTGGTGTTTTTAGGTGTTTGAACTCTTGTGCGTGCAAGTTTGGAGGAGTTTTACTTGTTGGCTGCATAGGTGAGTTCTAGACCCCGGTTTTTATGTGTTTTAAACTCTTGGGGCTGAAAAATGTATGTTTAAAAGGTTTTATAACTGTTTTATGTTTACCCGTATGTATATGTGTGTTTATGTTGTGTTTATGGTTGATTATGTGTTGTTGATGCTTAGAATGATAGGAATAGGCTTCGAACAGGTTAGAATGCAGATTGGGTTTGAAAATATTTCTAAAATATGCATAACTGTTGGTCATGCGCCCAAATAGGGCTCATGTGCCTGAAATTTTGACTTAGAAAACTTAAGTGAAGCTCATGCACCCCAATAGTTCCCATGCGCCTGGAATTTTTGCCAAATTAGCCTAAGTACCAGCCCATGCGCCTAAATAGTACCTCATGCGCCTGAAAATTTGCCTAGAACACCTAAATGTTTAGTCATGCGCCTACTGACCAAATGACTAAGTGTATTTCATGCGCCCAAATAGTATTCATGTGGCTAAGTTTCTCATGCGCCTAAGTGTTGGTGCGCCCGCATAGTGCTCATGCGCCTATATAGTGCTCATGCGCCTAGAACACTTAGAAAATATTCTGAAATTTTTGGAATTAGAAAGTTTTAAGACTTAACCCTAGGATTTTTGGTGGGTATGTTTATTGATATTATGTATCTGTTTTTATGTTCCTTAATACGTATTATTACGTGGCTTTACGTGGTGTGTTTATGCTCGTAAACGTAAAGTATTATCATAATGAAAGTGAAAGATTAATGATAATGAAAAGTGAAACATAAAGAACGAATGAAAAGACTTGCAAGCAAAATGAAAGGAGGTTCACAGCCACGGGTTGTCAGCTCAACTGTGTGCGGGTTAGCTACCCCATGAGGATGCACGCAGGGTCAATCTTTGAGATTGATGGGGACCTTTGTTGCTTACCTCAGGTGACTGGGTCAGCTTCGTGCACAATGTTCGGGGTCTATTTAGAGACCTCAGGCCCAGCACCAGCTTCGTGCATAATGTCGGGGTATTGCACATTGGTCCGGTAGAAAGTGAAAGATAATCATGAAAGTATGGAATGAATGAGAAGAATGATGAATGATAATAATGAATATTATCTTGTTGTACGTATGACGTGTGAACACGTACAAAAGTAATGACTTTTATGAAAAGGATGTAATTCAAAGAAAAGATATGTTCATATATATACACAAGGTATTTTAATGTTTTAAAACTAGAACTCACTCAGCAACGCTAACTTTTATGTATTTTCAGTTGGCAGGTAATTATTGCTGAGGGTGGCACGCGGGGAAGCTACTCGTTGGGGCAAGACTGGCATCCATTCATTCTTAATGATATTGTTATTTTGTAATGCAATTAAAAGGTCTTTTGTAACTTAAGAAACAATGATGTATTGCTTGGCAACAATAATTATTAATGAAATGAATGGTTTTTGGTATAAATTCCGCTATGTTATTTGATGAAATGTAAGTTGTATTATATATATTATGCTATGATTGACCAACTGTGAGGTCTCCGAGAATGGGGCCTTACAAGTTGGTATCAGAGCCAAAGTTTAAGAGAAATGGGTAAATATTTTCAAAAACCTAAACTTAAACTGAGAATGGGACCGAATGGAGAGATGCCAGCCCAAGAAGCTACGTGCCATCAGGTATATCTTTTCTTAAATGTTAACCGGTATTATGTATGTGTGCTATCTGATTTATGTGCTTTTAGTAGATTTGAATACAATCTGACACAACAAACATTTTCTTGTATTCCTGCTTCCTATCTCTAACTATACCCAAAAACATCACAGAAGCACTCAAAGACAATAGTTGGATAGAAGCAATGCAAGAGGAATTATAGCAATTCAGAAAGCAGGAGGTATGGAAGTTGGTTGACCTACCTGAAGGTCAATATGCCATTGGCATAAGATGGCTATTCAGAAACAAAGCTGATGACAGAGGGATTGTCATCAGAAACAAAGCAAGGCTAATAGCCCAAGGATATACGCAAGAGGAAGGCATTGATTATGATGATGTCTTTTCTCCTGTAGCTAGACTCGAAGCCATCCGAGTTTTCCTTGCATATGCCTTATCCAAAAACATCACTGTCTTCCAAATGGATGTCAAGTGTGCATTCCTCTATGGAAAGATAGATGAAGAGGTATATGTTGCTCGACCACCAGGGTTTGAAGACCCAGAATTCCCTCAAAGAGTCTACAAGTTAGATAAAGCTCTGTACGGTCTTCATCAAGCAACTAGGAAGTGGTATGAATCATTATCTAAGTTTTTACTATAGAATGGGTATACCCGAGGGAAAATAGATCAGACATTGTTCTTAAAGATAAAAGAACAAGACTTGTTAGTGGTTCAAGTCTATGTGGATGACATAATTTTTGGCTCCACTAACATCCAACTTTGCAAAGTGTTTGAAACTCTTATGCAGTCAAAATTCCAAATAAGCTTAATGGAAAAACTTACCTTCTTCCTTGGTCTTCAAGTTCAACAATCTATTGAAGGAATTTTTATCAATCAAAGCAAGTATGTGAATCAGATATTAAAGAAATACAACATGTCTGATTGCACGTCCAGCAAAACACCATTTGCAACTGGATTGAAATTTGGACCTAATCTAGAAGGAACATCAGTTGATCAGAACCTCTACAGATCAATGATAGGCTCTCTGATGTATCTAACCGCAAGTAGACCAGACATCATGTATGCAGTTTGCAAGTGTTCCAGATACCAAGCGAATCCAAAAGAATCATACATAAATGCTGTAAATAGAATCTTCAAATACTAAAAAGGAAAGCTAGCACTTGGCCTATGGTATCCAAATGATGGAGATTTCTCTTTATATGCAAACAAAGAAAGTGATTATGGAGGCTGCAATAGCAATAGAAAATCAACTACTGGAGGTTGTTAGTTTCTTGGATCAAGATTGATCTCCTAGCAGTGTAGGAAACAAACAAATGTCTCTGTGTCAACAGCTAAAGTAGAATACATAGCTGCTTCTGCATGCTTGTTTCATGTGCTTTGGATTCAAAACCAAATGCTTGATTATGGCTTTAATTTTCTTAAAACATCCATACACATTGACAATTCTGCTGCCATGTTTATCACTGACAATCTAGTTCAACATTCAAAAAAAAAAACACATAGATATCAGATATCACTTTCTGAGAGATTGCTCACAAAAGATCTGATAAAGTTGATCAAAGTCCATACATACAATCAATTGGCTGACCTGTTTACCAAACCATTTGATTCAACAAGATTTGAATTTCTGGTTCAGTCACTTGGTGTGATAACTATGAACCAAAGAAGTAATGTTTTCAAAACATTAGTTTCAAACAAGCTTGATTTTGTCAAAGTCCAAGTTTAACATCATACAAGCATCTTTCAAAATCAAGATATCAAACAAACATTCATGATTTCAATTAACAAACAATTTGAATCACACATGATCACTCATGAGAAATGATAATACACTATATTATTCCTTCACTTGAGTCATTTCCACTAATAAAGACTAACAATACTTTGCTTGATATGCGGATAGGCTCAGCATGGGACACCTAACATCACATATAACAGTGAAGAACTAAATTCTCATGATTATGTGATTGCAACACATATCTTGGTTTATGGTGAGTATTGGTCTATCCAATATAGGTTGGTTGTAAAGTAACTATAATACACCAAGTGAAACAGTTTATAAACTGCTCAATCATACAAGTATCTCCTTTGTTATGATTATCATAGACCTGGAGTACACTAAGGAATTCTTTGTTGTGTTGAGCACAGACCTGAATGACCTACATCATGATCAAAAAAGATTCCCAATAAGGAACACATCTATTAAGGATGAACAATCAAAAGAATCCCAAAGAGGATCACCTCCAAAGTGAAGTGAAAACGAATCCCAATGTGGAGCTACATTATGGATCAAATTAAGCATTTATACTCCTAAGTAACTAGGTCATAAGTATTGAAAGTACTTTCTAGTATACCTTGAGGAGGACTGATCTTAACATACAATCAGATGTGGGGTACATACAAATCATCTTAATACACCTAAAACATGATAATCACTTACTGTTTCAATCAATCATTAATACCATGTATGAGTTTAAGTGGATCACAACATCTGCAATCAATATTGTATTAGTCTATGTTTATTCTCAAAATCATCCAAACAACTCAGTGAGAATGTAAGACTATTATGATCTCATGTTATGTGCAAATGATTCATGTCCAAACATGAAAATCATTCATTTATTAGTTACCTAAAGTGTTATCTTTCTAAATGTTTATCAAGCAAGCTATCAAATTGGACTTTGATAATTTCCATTCAAACACATTCAAATTTTTGTCATTCTATAAAAGGTTTGTATAAATATGTAAAAATTTAGGGGGAGAAAATGAACATGGAAATATCAAAGGCAGTAGAATATGTGCATAATCATACAAACTTTTAAATTTGAAATTTTTTAAAATTTTATGTTTTAAATAAAGCCAAGTCAAGCAAGCACCCAAACACAACAGTTTGACACATATGTATATATACAATATTGCACAATATTGCTTGTGAGTGATTCCTTAACATCCATAGATTGATCCTGTTAAAATTCTAAAATTTTAACAAACATTCAAATTTTGAAACATTTTAGATGATTTTATCAAACATACTTCGGAAGAAAATTTTATCAAACATGCTTCGGAAGAAAATTTTTCAAAATTAGCTTCGGAAGAAATCATTTCAAAACAAACAAAATTTTAAGATTTTGACAACTATTGTCACAGCGGACATACAAACATACATCCGCTGTAGCTACAGTAACCATCAAAACATGCAAAATACACAAAGTATATATAGCGAACAAAACAAACATACATCCGCTATGCACTAGTGATCATACAAGTGTTCATAGCGCATGATGTTGGTAAGGCATCCACTATGAATTTAGTTATCACAAAGCACATGACTAACAATTGTCATCCGTTGTAGAAACAGTACAAAGTGTACACAGCATATATACACAGGTAACATACGGTGTACATCATCAAGTACTCACAGCGCATGACAATAAGTCATCCGGTGTGAATATCTCTTGAACAAACAAAGTCTACACAGCGCATGAACAAATGTTCATCCGCTGTGAACATAATTCATCATTTAAAGATTCCACAGCACAGGACCAAGTAGTCATCCGCTGTGAACACAGTCAAACATTCAGATTTCATAGCGTATGACCATGCAGTCATCCGCTATATACTCAGTCAACCAGTTAAAGGGGTCCATAGTGTACAAGTTTAAAATTGTACAGCGAACGCACTGGTCACACAACGCATGTGTATTTCACAGCGCATGACTTAAAATTAAAATTTTACGTTAAACTATTCACACAGCGTACAGATACACTGTATACACAGTGAACAGTCATTTTGTCTGTTGTATATATACATCAACACTTGTCAATTTTTCATTCATCACGAGTGTGAGAGCGAAAATTAAATTTTTAAATCTTTCCAATAGTGTGATAAACCCTTAAACCCCTGATCATCCAAAACCTAAATTTTATTTGATTTCTCTTCTGATTCACGATCAAATAGGTATAACAACACTATTCTAATCATCAACCAATTATTAAAACATCTTGTTCATTGATTCTGATTCGAATATTGCTAGACCTAAGTTGAACAGTGAACCGAAATCAAAACATGAATCTTTTGTTGTTTTAAACCAAATCAACACTGAATATGTGTTAGATGACCTTAGTCGAATGTATTAGGACTGTTGTTTTGATGTAATTTGATTAAGTGTTCATCGGGTTCATGAACAGTCATGATGTTCTAGCCAAAATCATACAAAACTGAGGTTTGATCTTTGAAAATGTTTAAACTAACTTGAAATATGTTATAACTTGGTAAACATGTTCAAAAGATTGTAACAAACATGTAAAATCAGTTAATTTGGCATGACATTAGACACACCAACATTAAATGCATATTCATTCAATGTGCATTCAATGAATGTTTTGACTTCAACAGTCAAATTGAAATGTTCAAGTTGAGTTGTTATGAAATGAAATCAGTGTATAATATGACACAAACAAATCTTTGTGATAAAACAAACACAATGCAAAACAATTTGGATCAAAACAAATTGAATCAAACAAGATTTTCGTGACCAAAATTAACCAAGCAGTTGACTTTGATTAAGTCAAACTGACTTAGTGGTTAATACCAATCAAACATACACTTTAAACAAGTCACAAGTGTTAAGCATACATAATTCATCTTTTCATAACAATCACAACAGTCCAGTGAACACTTGATCAATATTTCATCATCACACATCATTAACATACAAGATACCAATATTAATCTTTTTCATTATAGATATGACAAATCTAGTATTTGTCAGAGATCATAATCTTTATGCTTTCCTCAACCCTGATTCATCCAAGGCTGAGAACTATAGAGATATTATTCATGCTCTTAGACAAACAAGGCTGGTTCATGCTATGACAGCAAGACCAGAGATTTATAAGGATCGCAGAGTCCAATTATGGACTCATGCTTATCTAGAACAGATGAATGATGAGCAAGTAGTAGTCTCCAAAGTTCATGATCATCAGATTACTATCTTTGAAGAAGTAATCAGGAGAGTATTACAGCCTGGCAATGAAGATGCTGAAGGACCAGTAGAATTCGATGAAAACTATGTGTTACATGTTTTCAGGCAAATAGGCTACACTGGTGCCATAGACAGGAAATAGACCAAGAAGTCATACATGTGTGCCTAATTTACCTACCTCATTCACACATACCAAAAGACTATGACAAATAGAAAGACTGGCCGAGATGCCACTTCTCTGAGGAGCTCATCAGCCAATGCAAGCATCATAGCAAGGAGACCATTCAAGTTTGCTGCACAAGTGTTAATTGTGATGGTGTACAACTTAACTGAGATAAGGAACAAGTTCTAGATGTTTCTAAGATTCCTTCAGATGATTATTGATGGTCTCCTACCAGAGATCCCAAGAGAAGGTGCCACTTTTTAGCCTGTTCACTTTAATGAACATGTTTTCACAAGGATCAAGTCAAGCTTGTATCATGGAACTGAAGTGTCTGTTCCTGCTCACATGATTGATCATAACCTCCCTGTCCAGAAATTTTCATGAGGATTCCAGGACAAGGTGAACCTTATATGATGTTCTAAAATGTTATTCATTAACAACTAATCATCCAACCAGCCCTAGTCATACAAGAAGAGCAAGCTACTCCTGAGCCTGAACCAATCATACATCATCCTATTGCACTAGAAACATAACCATTCATTCAACAAGAACAACAAGATGTTCAAGAACAAGAGCATATTCTCTTTGAACATCATTTTCCTTCTCCACCTCAAAGCCCAAACTATCTGATTAGCAAACTTTGTCTTCTCTTTTGAGAGACATTGATGCATCTTTGGAAGAACACACAAGTCAACAAGAAGAAGTTGGCACCTTATCAGCTCAAGAACATGATCTAGAACAGTAAAACACTGCTGAACCTATTGAAGGTGAAGAACAGGGCAGTGAGATACCTACAAAAGAAGAGATTGAATACTCTAAAGTATTTTTATACACTGAGTATAACAAGCTAATTGAGAAGTCAAACAATAGAGCTAAGAAGTTGAAGGAAAAGCTCAAAAAAAGATGATGAGATAGAGATGTTCTCTACAGTTCTAAAGGCACAAAAGTTTATTGTTCAATTCCTGGAACAACAACTAAAACAATCAAAGGAAGAAATCAAGGCAAAAGATCAAGATTTAAACAACATCAGATTAGATGTTGCCTATCTGACTGAGAAGATAAATGCCAAAGATTTTGAAATAGATGAACTAAAGAAGAAGATCTATGCTCAAGAAGAAGAGATAAGAAGGCTGAATAGAGAGCTAGAACATACAAACACTCAACATTCAGAAGGTCAAGAACATGATCTGAGTGATGATTTTGAAGAATAGATTATAACTCAAGCAAAAGAAACAAGCTCTCAGGAACAACATACAAAATTAGCACTCATTATTCCTGAAGAGTCATACTCTATGGACCAACTGTTTGGAGAAATGAATCCTTTTGAAAACATACACTATTCACCCATCCTCAAATAGCATTTCCACACCACAAAAACTCAAACCACTGAATCAAGCATTATGCCAGTTAATCCACTTTCTGAAAAACAATAGGAGCTAATCAAGCAATTTGCAGAATCCTGAAAGCACAATCTACATCATCCAAAATCAAACTTCATCATCATCACAGCCTTCTCTAAAAACATATGAATGAAAAAGAAAGAGCTGTACCTAGCTTCTTTAAAGAAGGAAAACAACAGGTTCAAGAATAAAAAGAACCTGAATCACCATCACTAAAGCTGTTGAAAGTCAAAGCTGAACCAGTGGATGATGAACTCAAACAGATAACATCTAAGGCTGGAACTCTAGAAGAAGGTGAAATTGATCAAACTCATGATCAATAGCCTATAATCATCTAGAGTGATTCTGATGATGAAAATGAAGATACAGATGAAGATGTTATGCAAAACATACATGAACTCTTCACAGATGATCCAGAAACTTTAATGGGAATTAAATTAAGAGCTAGAGGATTTCCTTTTGAATCATTCATACATCTTAACCTCTTAGAGGTTCAAGACTTGCTCAAAGACGTTTCAAGAAGTCATGAAAGTTGAACAAGAGCAAACATACAAAAGATATAAGGAAATTAAAGATCAACAAGAATTTCAGAAGAATCTGCCAAAGGATCCTCAAATAGACAAAGTGACCTACTTCCAGGTGAAAAGCTGGTTGATTCACACAAGAATACCATACAGGTCATATGCTAGCAGATCTTTATTTCAGATGAAAGACATGGAAAGATAGATCTACAAGAACATGTTGGCCAATGCTCTAAAGCCACATATCTCTAGACCACATCCAGCCTCATCTTTATAAACCTACCATCAAGCTCCACCTAAGCTTCATCCTATAGAAGAGCATAGGAAATTCATGCCTCACAGGCTATGGCCAGAAAGAAATGAGGTGAGAGGGATGATCAATGCAAACACCAACTTTGTAAATTTGTATGACAAAATCACTCTAACAGCATCTGCTAATGAGAGAAAGATTATAGCATGGAAATATGATGAAATCTTGGATGCTTTGCTTATAAAGAGAGTATCTGGACTCGTCCAATACTTATCATACATATCCCAACTGGGATCATTAAGCTATGAATACAGATTGGACCAGATGTAATTAAGGATGGTCAATCACACAAACAATCCAAAGGGAGCAGATTTCTATCATATCTTGAGATCTTATATAAATACACATCATCATGAGATGAAGCAAAAGAAGACAGAGAAGATAAGCTTCATTTGGTCAAGTTGAGAAGAGAGCAACAGTTAGCAAGCAAGCAAAAGAATCAAATTGAAGAACAATCATCATCTCATATTGATAGTGAATTGTTGGAAAAAGTTGGATATCAATTAAGACCATCAGATTTAAAGTTAATCATGAAGAAGATTGATGGTCACCAGTACAACCATCCAATTACCAAGTGGTACTATGATAAAACACATTTTGAATTGGTATTGGAGAGAAAGCTAGAAGGGAAAGAAATATAAGACATAAGGCTATTTGATCCTATAGAAATCAACCTCCTTCATCCTTCTTATGTATTATTTTTGAAAACCAAGACATTCCTAGCAATAGAAGATGTACTATGCAAGGGAGATTACTGTTATTTCATACACATGCTAAGAATTTTGGGGATTATGTATGTGAATGTTGCACTAAAACAAAGACTGGAAACAAATCAGCAACCCCTAACACACGTTGAAGGCATAATTAGCATGAGGATATCAGACAACAACAACCTAGAAGTTCTGAAGGGAATACATGTTCTAACCACACTGGTTAGCAACATAGATGTACAAAGCTTAGACCAATCTACCCTTGAACAAATGGTTCATTTATCGATCCAGAGTAAATATGAGAATCAAAAGAGTGTTGTGCAATACTTTGTTGAGCACATAGTGAACTGCAAAAATGCTCTGAGGATCACTCCTTTGTCTGATCAAGTGAAAGAAGCTGAAAAGGATCAAGCAATTGAAATAGAGCAAACATATAGACAGTATAAGGAAATTAAGGATCGAGAAGAGTTGCAAAAGAATCTACTTAAGGATCCTCAAATAGAGAAGATGAACTACTCCCAGGTTAAAAGCTGGTTTAGTCATACAAGAGTACCATACAGGTCATATGCAGGAAGATCTCCATCTCAAATGAAAGAAATGGCTAGAGAGATATACAAGAACATGCTTGCCAATACATTAAAACCACAAGCCTTTAGGCCTCATCCGGCATCTTCTCTATCAACTTATCATCAAGCTCCATCTGAGCTTCACCCAATCGAGGAACCTAGACAATTCATGCCTCACAGGCTATGGCCAGAAGGCAATGAGGTCAGACAAATGATATATGTGAAAACAAACTTTGTCAAGCTATATGACAGAATTACTCTCACTGCTGATGCCAATGAGAGTAAAATTGTGGCATGGAAGTATGATGAAACTTGGGATGCAGTTCTTGTCAAAAAAGTATCTGGACTTGTCCAATACTTAACATACATATCCCAGCTTGGATCATTAACATATGAAGACCGTCTTGACCTGTTGCAGTTAAGAATGGTCAATCACACAAATAATCCCAGGGGAGCAGATTTCTTTCATATATTAAGATCATACATGAAAAACATCATCATGAAATGAAACAAAAGGAACACAAAGAAGATAAGCTTCATATTGCTAAGCTAAGAAAAGAACAACAAGAAGCTAGCAAGAGGAAACAGACAAGTGAAGAACCACCCTCTGAAATTGATATAGAATTGTTAGAAAGGATTGGTTACCCTATGAGGCCATCTGATTTAAAGATGATTATGAAGAAGATTGATGGTAACCAGTACAATCACCTAATTACAAAATGGTATTATGATGAAACCCATTTTGAGGTTGTACTTAAAAGAAATATAGAGGGAAAACAAGCACAAGACATAAGGTTGTTTGATCCTATGGAAATCAAACTCCTTCATCCATCATATGTTTCATTTTTGAAAACAAAAACATTCCCAACAATAGAAGATGTGCTATGTAAGGGAGGTTGTTGCTACTTCATACACAAGTTAAGAATTTTTGGGACTGTGTACGTGAATGTTGAACTCAAACAGAGGTTAGAAACCAAAAAACAACCTCTAACACATATTAAAGGCATAACAGGCATGAGAATATCAGAAAACAACAATCTTGAGATCCTGAAGGGTAATCATGTTGTGACTACACTGGTCAGCAACATTGATGTGTAGAGCCTAGATCAATCCATGCTGGAACAGCCGGTTCATCTCACTATTGAAAGCAAAAATGATGATCAGAAAAGTGTAGTGAACTATTTTGTTAAGCATATTGTGAATTGCAGAAATGCATTGAGGATTACACCCTTATCAGATCAATTTAAAGATGCTGAATAAGATCAAGCAACTGAAAAGGATGTAGAAGAATCCTTAAAGGCAACTGCAGAGGTGTAGAAGAGTGTAGAAGAAGTTGGCCCTTCTTATTCTTAGAGGTTCCTAACATACAAATAGACAAAACAAACAAACAAACATGTCTAACATTTCAAGCAAACATAACATTCAAACATCAATAACAGACAACAAACACATCAAAACATCAATCATACATTTAAATCATATATATAATAATCACACATAACAAACAATCAGACAAATAACAAATCACACCAGCAAACATACAAATCAAACATTCAAATCAATCCGATTACATAAGTGTAATCAATGAATCATACAAGCAAACATTCATTTAATCAATCAAATAAGTAACCATTCAATCAGACATGAAATCAATCTATCATACAATTATACATGAGTGATCAGTAAAACATACATGTAAACATACAATCAATCATATAATAATTCAAGTAAAACAGACAAACAGACAATCATGCAACCAAACAAACAATCAATCATGTATAACATTCAAAAATGCAATCATCAATAGAAGAGATGGCTACATTATTAACAAACACCAACACACACACATTGTTTCTAACAATAAGACATTAAGAAGCAAACATTATAAAAAGATGGCAACAACATCCTTAGGGGGAGTATTGTTGGACTCAACAAGTGCTTTTATGGAATAATGCTTAAAAGGATAATGCTTTCCATAAACAAACATAATGTGTTCTAACATTCAAAAAATCATTAACTAACACATTAGCATCATTAAAAATCATAACATTCAGTAATCAGCGTTTAAATTTCTTTTTCAGGATTATTGTTGGACTCAACAAGTGCTTTTATAGAATAATGCTTAAAAGGATAATGCTTGCCATAAACAACCATAATGTGTTTTAACATTCAAACAAGCATTAACTAACACATTAGCATCATTAACAATCATAACATTCACTAATCAGTGTTTAAATTTCTTTTTTAGGATTGTAAATAAAAGAAATTTTGACCACGTGTTGGCAGCGAATGAAGAACTGGCCACAGTGGATGTACAAAAGGATGCAGCGGATGAAGATCAAGTCCAAGTGCTCCTAGCGGATGAAGACATCCCACAGAGGATAAAGACATCCCACAATGGATTAGTAACATACAGTGGATGCCTGTCCACAGTGGATGAACACTCCACAGCGGATGTTCATCCACAACGGATGAACATCCCACAGCGCACAACAAACAATGCAAACACTTCACAGCGGACAACATCCAATGCATAGCGGACAAGTGATCTGACTTCCACAGCGGACATCTTAACATCCACAGCAGACAACTAATCATCCACAGCGGACAGCTTATAGACTTAGGTTTTTTATGTAATTTTTGTTTACATAAGGGTAGTTTAGTAATTGTATATAGCTCTATGTTTAGGCTATAAATAGCATACTACTATCCTTTGTAATCTTTTGAACATTCAATACAATCAAGCAGTTATTATCATCCAAGCACTAGCAATCATACAAGCACACACAAACATACACACACTGATATCATAACATCTATCATGGGTTTCCGTACCATGATTGATTTTTGTTGAATACAAAATATAACAATTTGTTGTTATATCTTGTTTGAGAGATTAGAAAAGATCATTGGGGAAATCAACCTGTGTATGTTCTTATTGTTCAAATAAGTAGCCTTCATCTGTTGATTTCATCATACCTTTTTGGCCCACCAAACATCCGAAGCATAGGAACGAAGCAATACTGTCTTGTGATAGTAATTATCAATTTGGGTTTTCTTTCTACTAGTATCTTGTTTGAGAGATTAGAAAAGATCATTGGGGAAATCAACCTGTGAATGTTCTTATTGTTCAAATAAGTTCATATTTAGCCTTCATCTGTTGATTTCATCATACCTTTTTGGCCCACCAAACATCCGAAGCATAGGAACGAAGCAATACTGTCTTGTGATAGTAGATGATTACTCAAGATTCACATGGGTTTTCTTTCTACTACAAAAGTCCGAAACATCAGAAATCATCAAATCCTTCATCACCAAAATTGAGAATCAATTAGATCTTAAAGTTAAAGCTTTAAGAAGTGATAATGGTACTGAATTTAAAAATGACTTTATTTCTTCTTTTTATCCAGAAAAAGGAATCAGTCATCAATTCAGTGCAGCTGTTAGATATATGCTAGCTGAAAGGAGAAACATAACATTGATAAAAGCTGCTAGATCTGTGATAGCTGACTCTCTATTACACATATTCTTTTAGGCTGAAGCAATCAATATAACTTGCTACATACAAAACAGAACATTAATAATCAAAGAATATTCCAAAACACCAATGATATAATGTTTAAAAGAAAACCTTTTATTGGCTTTCTTAAAGCTTTTGGATGTCTGTCTTAATATTAATCACCAAAGAACAATTATTCAAGTTTGTTCCAAAAGCAGTTGACGGATTTTTTGTTGGATACTCCGGAAGCTCAAAAGCTTACCGAGTATACAATCCAAGATTGAAGTGGAAGAAACAACAGATTTTTTTTAATGGACATTCGTTCACTAAGAAAGTCATTGGATCAGACTGGTTGTTTGATATTGACTCATTAACAAAATCATTTTATACATCTTACTTTGATGTTTCAAGTACCAAGGATAACACTGAGTATCCAATGGTTCAACCAACAACAATTGATGTTCCTTTAACTGCGGATCCTCAAAGGAGAACAAGCATCACTCCTTCCAGTACCATAGTTTCAACTCCTACAGAACAAAGAAACACATCAAAAGGAGCATCATCAGACACACCATCTTCATCAACACCTGTGACCACCCAACCACAACCTAATAACCAAACAAAGTCACATCAACCAACCATAGTTAAAGAAGATGACGATTATCATTCATTACCTGATACACATCATGATGATGAAATCTTAGATTTCTTTCATGATTCACCACAAACATTCAATGAACCCTCACAACCAGATAATCAAACAATAACAAATACCATTGCTCATCCATCAACACCCAACCAAACAATCACCAATCTTGATCTAACCATCCCTGTTGATCAGATTGCAACAACTAGAGTTCACAAATATCATCCTTTAGATTACATCATAGGTGACCTCAATACTAGATTGACACGAAGTCAATCAGACACAACAAACATTTGCTTGTATTCCTGCTTCATATCTCTAACTGTAACAAAAAACATCACAAAATCATTCAAACATAACAGTTAGATAGAAGCAATGCAAGAGGAATTACAACAATTCAGAAAGCTAGAGGTATGGAATTTGGTTGACCTACCTGAAGGTCAATATGCCATTAGCACATGATAGCTATTCAGAAACAAAGCAGATGACAGAGGGATTGTCATCAGCCACAAAGCAAGGCTAATTGCCCAAGGCTATACTCAAGAGGAAGGCATTGGTTATGATGATGTCTTTGCTCCAGTAGCTAGACTAGAAGCCATTCAAGTGTTCCTTTCATATGCCTCATCCAAAAACTTCATTGTCTTTCAAATGGATGTCAAGTGTGCATTCCTTTATGAAAAGATAGATGAAGGGGTATATGTTGCTCAACTACCAGGGTTTGAAGACCTAGAATTCCCTCACAGAGTCTACAAGTTAGATAAAGCTCTATACGGTCTTCATCAAGTTCCTAGGAAGCGGTATGAAACTTTATCTAAGTTTCTACTATAGAATGGGTATACCCGAGGGAAATAGATCAGACATTGTTCTTAAAGAGAAAAGAACAAGACTTATTAGTGGTTCAAATCTATGTGGATGACATAATTTTTGGCTCCACTAACATCCAACTTTGCAAAGAGTTTGAAACTCTTATGCAATCAAAATTCCAAATGAGCTCAATGGGAGAACTTACCTTCTTCCTTGGTCTTCAAGTTTAACAATCTATTAAAGGAACTTTTATCAATCAAAGAAAGTATGTGAATCAAATATTAAAGAAATACAAAATGTCTGATTGCACATCTAGCAAAACACCATTTCCAACTAGATTGAAATTTGGACCCAATCCAGAAGGAACATTAGTTGATCAGAAGCTCTACAGATCAATGATAGGCTCTCTTATGTATCTAACAGCAAGCAGACCAGATATCATGTGTGTGGTTTGCATGTGTGCCAAATACCAAGCAGATCCAAAAGAATCACACATAAATGCTATAAAGAGAATCTTTAGATACTTAAAAGGCACCAACACTTGGCCTATGGTATCCACAAGATAGAGATTTCTCTTTATATGCATACATAGACAGTGATTATGGTGGATGCAACCGCAACAGAAAATCCACTACTAGAGGTTGTCAGTTTCTTGGATCAAGATTGATCTCATGGCTGTGCAAGAAACAAACAAATGTATCTGTGTCAACAGCTGAAGCAGAATACATAGCTGCTTCTGTATACTGTTCTCAAGTGCTTTGGATTGAAAACCAAATGCTTGATTATGGCTTTAATTTTCTTAAAACACCCATACTCATTGAGAATTCCGCTGCCATGTTTATCACTAACCATCCAGTTCAACATTCAAAAACAAAACACATAGACATCAGACAATCAATTGGCTGACTTGTTTACCAAACCATTTGATTTAACAAAATTTGAATTTTAGGTTCAGTCACTTGGTCAGATTTGAATTTCTGGTTCAGTCACTTGGTATGATCAACTATGAACCAAACAAGTAATGTTTTCAAAACATTAGTTTCAAACAAGCTTGATTTTGTCAAAGTCCAAGTTTAACATTAAACAAGCATCTTTCAAAATCAAGATATCAAATAAACATTCATGTTTCAATTAACAAACAATTCGAATCACACATGACCACTCATGAGAAATGATAGTACACTAGATTATTTCTTTACTTGAGTCATATTCCACTAATAAAGACTGACAATACTTTATTTGATATGTGGATAGGGTCAGCATGGGACACCTAACATCACAATACAACAGTGAAGAACTAAATTCTCATGATTGTGTGGTAACAAAACACATCTTGGTTTATGGTGAGTATTGGTCTAACTAATATAGGTTGCTTGTAAAGTAACTACAATACACCAAGTGAAACAATTTATAAATTACTCAATCATACAAGTGTCTCCACTGTTATGATTATCATAGACCTGGAATACACTAAGGCGTTCTTTGTTGTGCTGAGCACAGACCTAAATGACCTACATCATGATCCAAAAAGATTCCTAATAAGGAACACATCCATTAAGGATGAATATTGAAAATAATCCAAAAGGATCACCTTCCAATGTGAAGTGAAAAAGAATCCCAATATGGATCAAACAACATGGATCAAATTGAGCATTTATACTCCTCAGTAGCTATGTCGTAAGTATTGAAAGTGCTTTCTAGCATATCTTGAGGAGGATTGATCTTAACATACAATCACATGTGGGGTACATACAATTCATGTTACTACACTCAAAACATGATAATCACTCATTAGCTAAATCAATCATTAATACCATGCATGAGTTTAAGTGGATCACAATATCACCAATCAACATTGTATTAGTCTATGTCCATTCTCAAAATCATCCAAACAACTCAGTTAGAATTTAAGACAAGTATGATCTCATGTTATGTGCAATTGCGACATGTCCAAACATGAAAATCATTAATTTATTAGTTACATAAAATGATATCTTTCTAAAGTTTTATCATGCAAACAATCAGATTGAACTTTGATAATTTCCATTACAACAAATTCAAATTTTTGTCATTTTATAAAATGTTATAAACATGCAAAAATTTGGGGGGATTAATGAATATGAAAATATCAAAGGCAACAAAACATGTAAATAATCATACAATTTTAAATTTTGAAATATTAAATTTTGAGTTTTCAATAAAGCCATGTGAAGCCAGCACTCAAACACAGTAGTTTGACACATATACATATGCATAATATTGCTTGTGAGTGATATTTTAATATCCATATATTGATCATGTTAAAATTTCAAAATTTTAACAAACATAACATTCAAAATTTTTCAAACATGCTTCGGAAGAAAATTTATCAAACATGTTTCAGAAGAAAACTTATCAAAATTTGCTTCGGAAGAAAATTAAGCAAATTTTCTAAATACAATTTTTTTTTTGAAAATTTGACAACTGTGGACACAACGGACACAAAAATTCATCCGCTGTAGCTACAGTAAACCATTAACATGCAAAACACACCAAGTGTATATAGCTGACAAACAAACATACATCCGCTATGCACTAATAAACATATATGTGTTCACAACGCATGATGTTGGTAAGGCATCCATTGTGAATACAGTGTTAGTTTACACAACGCATGACTAATTTTAATCATACGTTGTTGAATTAGTACAAGTGTACACAACATATGTACTCAGGTAAACATACCGTGTACATCATCATCAAGTGTTCACAGCACATGACTATAAGTCATCCGGTGTGAATATCTCTTGAACAAACAAAAGTAAACACAGCGCCTGAACAAAGACTCATTCGCTGTGTATAACCAAACAAACAAACAAAGTTTATATGGTGCATGAACAAATGTTCATCCGCTTTATGAACAATGGACAACACACAGCGTATGACTTTTTATTCATTCGTTGTAAATTTTTTAATCATTCAAAGTGTCCACTGCGCATGAGAAATGTTCATTAGCTGTGAACAACCAAACAATTTTTCAAAGGGTCCATAGCGTATGAACAAATGCTCATCCACTATGTATAAACAAACAAACAAACAAGGTTCCATAGCTCATGAATCATTGTTCATCCTCTATGAAAACAGTGGTCAACCATAGCGTATGACTGTTTAGTCATCAGTTGTAAATCTCAAATTTCATCAAGTGTGCACAGCGCATGACCAAATAACCATCCGCTGTGAACACAGTACAACATCTAAGGGGTCCACAGCGTACAAGTTTTAAATTGTACAGCGGATGCACTGTTCACACAGCGCATGTGTATTTCACAGCACATGACTTAAAAATTAAATTTTAAGTTAAACTGTTCACATAACATACAGATACACTATACACATTACGGACAGTCATTTTGTCCATTGTATATATATATTCCAACACTTGTGATTTTTCATTCATCACGAGTGAGAGAGCAAAAATTAAATTTCTGAAATGTTACAAACAATGCATTAAACCCTTTAAACCCTTGATCATCCAAAACCTAAATTCTATTTGATTTCTCTACTTATTCACCATAAAATAGGTATAACAACATTATTCTAATCATCAAACACTCATTAAAACATCTTGTTTAATGATTTTGATTCGAACATTGCTAGACCTAAGTCGAACATTGAACCAAAATCAAAACATGAATCTTTTGATGTTTTAAACCAAATCAAACACTGAATATGTGTTAGATGACCTTATTTGAATGTGTAATGATTGTTGTTATGATGCAATTTGATTAAGTGTTCATCGGGTTCATGAACAGTCATAAGAAAACTGAAATTTGATCTTTTAAAATGTTTAAAATGACTTGAAATATGTTATAACTCGGTAAACATGTTTAAAAGTTAGTAACAATCATGTAAATTCAGTTAATTTAGTATGACATTGAACACACCAACATTAAATGCATATTCATTCAATGTGCATTAAATGGTCCCTTTTGACTTTAAAAGTCAAACTGAACTTTATAAACAAGTTGTTATGTGATATAATGATTGTATGATTTAAGTAAAACAACTCACTGTTGTAAGTCAAACATAATCCAAACAAATTTGGATCAAGACAAATTGAATCAAAACAAATTTTCATGACAGAAATCAACCAAGCTTTGACATTCAATAAGTCAAACTGACTCTTTGTTAATGTCTTTCAAACATACACTTAAAACTATCACAACAGTCCATTGAACACTTGATCAATATGTCATCATTACATATTATTAACATACATGATACTAACATTAATCTTTCTCATTGCAGATATGGCAAACCTAGTGTTTGTCAGAGATCATAGCATTGTGCTTTTCTCAATGCTGATTCACCCAAAGCTGAGAACTATAGAGACATCATTCATGCTATTAGCCAAACAAGGCTGGTTCATGCTATGACAGCAAGACCAGAGATTTATGAGGACCACATAGTCCAATTTTGGACTCATGCTCATCTAGAGAAAATGAATGATGAGCAAGTAGTAGTGTCTACAGTCAATGATCATCAGATTACTATTACTGAAGAAGTAATCAGGAGAGTATTATAGCTAGGAAATGAAGATGTTGATGGTCTAGTGGAATTGGTTGAAAACTTTGTTTTTCAGGTTTTCAGGAAAATAGGCTACACTGGTACCATAGACAGGAAACAGATCATGAAGTAATACATGTGTGCCCAATTTAGATTCCTTAAGCACACATATCAAAAGACTATGACAAACAGAAAGACCGGTTAGGATGCCACTTCTCTGAGGAGCTCATCAGCCATAGCAAGCAGCATAGCTAGACGACCCTTTAACTTTGCTGCACAAGTGTTAAATGGGATGATCTACAACTTAACTGAGGTGAGGAACAAGTTCCAGATGTTTCCAAGATTCCTTCAGATGATTATTGATGATCTCCTACCAGACATCCCAGGAGAAGGTGTCATTTTTTAGGCTGTTCATTTTAATGAACATGTATTCACAAGAATAAAGTCAAGTCTATATCATGGAGCTGAAGTGCCTGTTCCTACTCACATGATTGATCATAACATCCTAGTACCAGACATTTTCATGAGGATTCCAGGACAAGGAGAACCTTATTTGATATTCCAAAATGTCATTCACCAACAACCTGTCATCTAACCAGCCCCAATCATACAAGCAGAGCAATCTACTCCTAAGCTTGAACCAATCATATATCATCTAGATCCAACTACTCTTGAATCAGAAACACTTATTCAAAAAGAACAAGAGCATATTCAAGAAGAAGCACAAGAACAAGAACAATCTTAGTTTGAGCATTACATCTGATAAGCAAACATTGTCTTCTCATTGGAGAGACATTGATGCATCTTTAGAAGAACATACAAGTCAACAAGAAGAAGTTGGTACTTCATCAGCTCAAGTACATGATCAAGAAAGAACAAGCACTGTTGAACCTGTTGAAGGTGAAGAACAGGGCAACGAGATAGCCACAGAAGAAGAGATTGAATTCTCGAAAGTGTTTTTATTCACTAAGTATAATATGCTGATTGAGAAGTTAAACAAAAGAGCAAGAAAGCTGAAAGATAAACTCAAAGAAATGGATGAAGAGCTTAAGAAATTATCATTGATCAAACTGCTCAAAGGTTGATTGTTTAATTTTTGGAACAACAACTTTAAAAATCAAAGGAAGAGGTCAAGATGAAAGAACATGACCTCAGTAGTGCAAGACTAGAAATTACCTACTTGATTGAGCAAACAGACTCAAAAGATGTTGAGATTAATGAACTGAAAAGAATAATCTCTACTCAATCTGAAGTGATAAACAGACTAAACAGAGAGTTGGAAGTTAAAGACACTCAACTGAATAAGGAAGAACTTTTAGAAGGTCAAGAAGATGACCTGAGTGATGACTTTGAAGAACAGATTATGACTCAAGAAAAAGAAACAAGCACTCAGGAACAACATACAAAATTAGCACTCATTATTCCTGAAGATTCATACTCTATAGATCAACTTTTTGGTGAGGAAAACCCACTTGAAAACATGCACTATTCACCAATCCTCCGACAACATTTCTATACTCCAGAAATTCAAACTACTGAAACAAGCACTATGCCTGTAGTTCCGCTATCTGAAAAATAAAAGGAGCTAATCAAGTAATTTGCTGAATCTCTAAAAGCACAACCCATATCATCCAAAGATCAAACCTCATCATCATCACAACCTTCCCCGAAAACATATGAAAGAAAGAGAAAGAGGCTGTACCTAGCTTCTTTGAAGAAGGGAAAGCAGCAGGTTCAAGAATAAGAAGAACCTGAATCACCTCCACTAAAGCTGTTGAAAGTCAAAGTTGAACCGGTGGATGATGAACAAAAACAGATAACATCTAAGGCTACAACTCTAGAAGAAGGAGAAATTGATCAAACTCATGGTCAACAGCCAAGTATCATATTAAGTGACTTAGATGATCAAGATGTTATGTATAACATACAAGAACACTTCCCAGATGATCCAAAAACTTTAATGGGAATTGAGTTAACAGCTAGAGGATTTCCTTATGAATCATTCATACGTCTTAATCTCTCTGAGGTTAAAGACTTGCTCAAAGACTTTCAAAAAGGCATGAAAGATGAACAAGAGCAAACATACAAAAGATACTAGGAAATCAAGAATCAACATGTAACACCTATAAATTTAAAAAAAAGAGAGAAAAAGAAAAGGAAAGAAAAGTAAGGGAGCAAAAAGGGGGTCTTATTTCATAAAGCAAGGGTAAAAAGTGTACAAGGGCCAAACCTGCCCATAATAGGGTTTAAAAAGGAGGTAAGGCCACCCATACTCTCCCCATGCACTCAAATCGTACAACAGGAGTGAGATAAAGAACTCCCAGTGGTTGTAGAGTGTGAAAGAAGAAGAAATCTTCAAAAAGGTAAGACTTAATCGTGTTTCTTCTCGGTTTCAGCTAGGTTTAAGCTTCTGGACCGAGCTTCATGTGTTTCTGTGTGTTTGGTTGCCTGTTTTCACGTGTTTAGGTGCTAGAACTGCAGGTTGCTCTCGGGTTGGTGGTGTTTTACTTAAAAGCTGTTAGAGGTGAGTTCTAGATCCCCTCTTTTAAATGTTTTCTACTTGTTTGGGGCTGATATGTATATTAAACTATTGTTTTATAAAACATACTATGGTTTTCCATGAAAGTACAAGTGCTTATGAAATATGTATGTTATAAATGATTTTTGTGATGTTGTGTGTGGTTGTTTATGATGTTAAGGATGTGACTGGTAGATCCATGCTAAGTATATGTTTAGAATCGAGGTTTGGGACTAGGAACTGCATAAGTTGAATCGCATGGGTTGGAATTGGTGTCCGCTATGGACACTAGGTGTCTGCTGTGGACACTAGCTATCTGCTGTGGACACTGAAGCATGGATAAGGTGTTCGCTGTAGACACTTAGGCAGTTGGACTGTCCGCTATAGAATTTGCATGTTCACTGTGGACTTTGCATGTCTGATGTGGACACTTAGAGGTTATATGTTGTCCGCTGTGGACTTGGCTGTCCGCTGTGGACACTTAAGAATGTTTTAGTCATCCGCTATGGGCACAATTAGTGTTTCATTCATGCGCTATGGACTTTGGCCAAGTGTGGGAATTCTTCTGAAGCCAAGGGGAATTCTTTCGAAGCCAAGGGGAATTCTTCCAAGCCAAGGAAGAAACCTTCCGAAGCTTGGGAAGAAATCTTCCGAAGCTTGGGAAGAAATCTTCCGATGCATAGGAAGAAATCTTTCGAAGCCAGGAAGAATTCTTCCGAAGCCAAGATGAAATCTTCCAATGAATAATGAAGTCTTCCGAAACTCAATGGTTGTATCTAGTGATGTGTTTAGGCATTATGAACACTTAGGTTATTCTAAAATATTGGGGATAGAAATTAAGTGATTGTAACTTATGTTTTAATGGAAGTTAGCTTATGTTTTCAATCTTCCGAAGCTTACATTTCTTCCAAAGGTTGTTTCTTCCAAAGGTTGTTTCTTCTAAAGCTTAGATTTCTTCCGAAGGTTGTTTCTTCTAAAGCTTAGATTTCTTCTGAAGGCTGATTCTTCCAAAGCTTATGTTCGCCTTTGAAAGTACTAGTATTAGTGATATGATTGCTAATTGATAGTTAGCATAAGTTTAGAGGACTTAAATTCATGTTTGATTCTTTTCTTATGTGTTGCTGTTATGAGTACCTAATATTTCATGATATGTGATTATAAGACAATGGATAACTTAAAAGTATTATGCATAATCAAGTGGTCACAAAGGAATAAAAGATAGACAGTGTAACCTAATGAATGATACCTCGGGCCCTTATGATGAATGAAAAGCCTTGCAAGCAAAACAAATGGAGGTGCACGACCATGTTGTCATTAGCTCAACTGATGTACGGTTGTTTCAGCCCATGAGGATGCACATCTGGGGTCTAATCCTTGTGATTGACCAATGTATGATGAATGGGACCCGTATTCTTGAGCAAGCTTCGTGTCTAGCAGTGTGGGTCAACTGTCGAAGGGTTAGCTACCATGATAAGCGTTTGCCGATAGGGGTTGGCATCTATTGCCAACCAAATGTAGGCTCTTGCTTTGTGCAATCCAATTTTATGAAAAAGAAAGATAAGAAAGAAAGATAGATAAAGAATCTCTTAACGAATGAATATGTTAATGATGGATGACCACCCAGTGAGGTTTACAAAATGCATATTTTCTATATTATCAAACTAGAACTCACTCAACAACACTGATTGCTAATTGATAGTTAGCATAAGTTTAGAGGACTTAATTCATGTTTGATTCTTTTTCTTATGTGTTGCTTTTATAGTACCTAATATTTCATGATATGTGATTATAAGACAATGGATAACTTAAAAGTATTATGCATAATCAAGTGGTCACAAGGAAAAGATAGACAGTGTAACCTAATGAATGATACCTCGGGCCCTTATGATGAATGAAAAGCCTTGCAAGCAAACAAATGGAGGTGCACGACCATGTTGTCATTAGCTCAACTGATGTACGGTTGTTTTAGCCCATGAGATGCACATCTGGGGTCTAATCCTTGTGATTGACCAATGTATTAATGGGACCCGTATTCTTGAGCAAGCTTCGTGTCTAGCAGTGTGGGTCAACTGTCGAAGGTTTAGCTACCATGATAAGCGTTTGCCGATAGGTGTTTGGCATCTATTGCCAACCAACAATGTAGGCTCTTGCTTTGTGCAATCCAATTTTAAAAAAGAAAAAAGATAATGAAAGAATGATAGATAAAGAATCTCTTAACGAATGAATATGTATAATGATGATGACCACCCAGTGAGGTTTACAAAATGCATATTTTCTATATTATCAAAACTAGAACTCACTCAACAACACTGACTTTTTACATGCATATCAGTTGGCAGGTAATGATGCTGCTAGGGATGGCATGAGGTTGAAGCTACTTGGCAAATAAAACTGGCATCCATGTTAAGCAAAGATGATATTTTTGTCTTGTAATACAACTAAATGTTCTTTTGAAACTTGTAACAATGATGTATTTCTTGGCAAAAGTTATTATAAATGCATGAAATGGTTTTTGTGTAACTATTCCACTGCCATTTTTTCTTACTCAATATATTTTAATGTGTAATGTGCTATGAATAACCAACTGTGGGGTTTCCTGGGAAGGGGGCCTTACAAGTTGGTATCAGAGCCAAAGTTTAAGAGAATTAGGTAAATTATTTTTAAAACCTAAACTTAAATTGAAAATGGGACCAAATGGAGGGTGCCAACACTGTAGCTACGTGCCATCAGGTAATTTTCATAAAGTTAACTGGTATTATGTGTGTGTGCAATTTGATTTATATGCTTGTAGATTTGGATGCTGATATGTGTGCTATTTGATTTATGTGCTTAGTAGATTGGATCCTAATGTTAGTCAGGATAGAAATTCTTTGAATAAAGAGTAAGTAAGTGCTAATCACAACTGGCCACTGTAATTAGGGACTTACTATACTTGACAGAATTTGAGCTATTACCTTGAATGCCTTGTTGGTGTTTGAATGTTATAGGAAGTAGATGGTTATGGCAGGTAGAAATCTGGGAAGGCAACCTGAGGTGGTGCTCATGGTGGGCGTACTACTGGACCACATGTCACCAGAGCAAAGCTAAGGCTCTTGAGACGGTTCATGAGGACACAGATCTCCATAGCCACCAAGAGGGTGAAGGATCAGGTACCCTCAAATCCATAATGAAGGAAGCTATTGCTGATGAGGTCTACAACGTCATGCAGAATGTGTTGCCTTCGATGGTGACTGAAGTGTTGAAGCCTGTAAAGGATGGGGAAAAGCTGAGGATATAAGGAAGAAGGAGGATAGGAAATCAAGAAAGTCCACTGAAAGGACTGAGGAAGCTAAAGAAGAGCCACCTAGACCAAAGGTGGTAATCCATATAGATGATAGTAAGGAGGAGAAGGAGACTGCTAAGGGGTGTAGCTATGGGGCGTTTTAGAGATGCAAAACCCCGACCTTCGACGATATTGGCAATGCTACTGCTGCTCACCGTTGCGTTCGAGAGATGGAAGCAGTCCTTGACATCAGTGAATGCCGGGAGGATCAGAAGGTGAAGTTTTCCACCTATTCTTTTATTGACTGGGCACTATGTTGGTAGGACAACATTGTACGAGCCGAGGGAAAATGATCTATAGTGAAGATGAGGTGGTCGGATTTGAAGGAGCTGGTACGGGAGGAATATTGTTTGTGAACATTCGATAATGATGGATCTAATATTGCAATTGTATTATTGTCGTTTATCAGATCTGTGATGCAGAATCTCACAGACCCATTGATGATTTCAAGTGAAGATCTATACAAGATTTAGTGTATGATGATGAATGAATGATGAACAATCAAGAAGACATATTCATAAATATTTCATTCATTCATATCTATGTTGATGCTAGAAGATAACCAAGGGAGTTTGTAAGAAAATTCTCTCTCATACACACTCAACCTAATTGTTTCTCTCTCTAGACTAATTCTCAGCAATGCTTAGGAATACTTGCTTACATAGAGTATAAATGACTACACTTGGTATATTTATACTCTTTATATAAATAAACAAAATTACATTTAAGCCCTAATGATTACACAAAAATTGTTCTAAGACTGATAAATTCTCTGTTGCTGATGCGTAACTGCTGGGTGCTGACGTCATTCGGGACGACCGCTGATGTTGACTGTTGACTTTGATCATGATTGACCAAGTTTGACTTTGGTCAATTTTTATCGATTTGATCATATTTTCAGCGTAGCTTCACCATGTCAGTTTTGGTAATCATCATGAGATTCGACACTTAGGTTTTGGTAAGTATCATCTTCAAATAGTCCAACATTTTACACATTGAGATCTGGAGGCACTACTTGTATGGGACAAAGTTCAACATCTACACTAATCACAAAGCTTGAAGTACTTCTTCGAGCAAAAGGATTTGAACATGAGGCCGAGGAGATAGTTGGAGTTTATCAAGGATTATGATTGTGAGATCCATTACCACCGAGCAAGGCCAACGTGGTGGCGGATGCCCTTAGCCGAAAGGAGATACCCAAGCCGATTCGGATGAAGGCATGTCAGTTGGTTATGACCTCCGATGTGATGAAGCAAATCAAAGAATTTAAGGATGAAGCGCTAAAAGAAGATCAGATTAACTTCGAAAGGATAAATGGTCTAATCGCCGATTTAGGGAGAACACCCTTGGTGTTAGAACCCGATCAGGGTGAATATGGATTCCTCGTTATGGGGATCTGAGGGGAAGAATTATCGATGAAGCTCATAAAACATGATATTCCATCCATCCTGGTGCTACAAAGATGTATCATTACCTGAAGAAGGATTATTAGTGGCCAGGGATGAAGCGTGATGTGGTGGAGTATTCGAGTAAGTGCCTGACCTAATTACAAGTGAAGGCAGAGCATCAAAAACTATACAGGAAAATCCAACCCTTGGATATACCCGAATGGATATGGGAACACATCACCATGGACTTCATCACGAAATTGTCTCGCACGACAAGAGGATGTGATACCATTTGGGTGATTGTAGACCGCTTAACGAAGAGTTCTCAATTCTTGCCAATTCAAGAGACCTACTCGTCAGAAAGGTTAGCGGAGCTGTTCATCAAGGAGATTGTAACTCGTCTTGGCGTGCCGATGTCTATTGTTTCTGTTAGGGACACTCGGTACATGTCCAAGTTCGGAAGAAGTTTCATGATGCTATGGGAACTAGGTTACACATTAGTATAGCTTACCACCCTCAGACAGACGGTTAGTCAGAATGGACCGTTTAGACCTTCGAGGACATGCTCCGGGCATCCATTATTGATTTTGGTGGAAGCTGGGATGAACACCTACCATTGGCAGAGTTCTCTTATAACAATAGTTATCATGCAAGTATAGGCATGCCACCATTCGAAATGTTGTACGGGAGACGATGTAGAACCCTGGTGTGTTGGGGTAATATCGGACAGAAGGAGTTGGGAAGTATCGAGATCATTGAGGCCATGTCGGAGAAGTGGAAAAGATCAAGACTTTTATAAAGGAAGCAAAGGACCCGCCGACGTCCTATGCTGATAAGAAAAGGAGGCCAATTGAGTTCCAAGTGGGAGATAAGGTGATGTTGAAAGTTTCTCCTTGGAAAGGGATTATCAGGTTCAAAAGCTAGGGAAGTTGAGCCCAAGGTATATCGGGCCATTCAAAATCTTTGCCAGAGTTGGTGAAGTGGCATATAGGCTAGAACTTCACGATGAGCTACATGGGATTCATCCTACATTCCATGTATCTCACTTAGGAGAGTGCTTGGCGGAAGGTGACATTGTTATCCTCTCACGGACATTGAGGTTGATGAAAGTTGAATTACGTGGAGCAACAAGTGGCTATTTTGGATCAAAAGGAGAAACGGTTAATGAATAAAGTGATTAGTCTAGTGAAGGTGCAATGGAAGCATCGCAAGGGATCAGAGGCCACTTAGGAGTCAGAGGAAGAAATTATACGGAACTATCTAGATCTCTTAAAGGAGTGACAGGTTTCAGGAATAAACCTATATAAGGGGGTGGACATGTAACACCTAGAAATTAAAAAAAAAGAAAAAAGACAGAGATAAACTAGTCCCACCGTTCTAGAGTGAGAAAGAAGAGGGGGTCTTATTTCAAAAAGCAAGGTAAAAAGTGCACAAGGGCCAAACTTGCCATTAATGGGGTTTAAAAAGGAGGTAACGCCCATACTCTCCTCATGCACTCAAATCATACTACAAGAGTGAGATAAAGTAGTCCCACTAGTTCTAGAGTGAGAAAGAAGAAGAAATCTTCAAAAAGGAAAGATTTAATCATGTTTTGTTTTGGTTTTAGTTGGGTTTAAGCTTCTGGACCAATCTTTATGTGTTTCTGTGTGTTTGGTTGCCTGTTTTCATGTGTTTAGGTGCTAGAACTGCAGGTTGCTCTCAGGTTGGTGTTGTTTTACTCGAAAGATGTTAGAGGTGAGTTCTAGATCCCCTCTTTTACATGTTTTCTACTTGTTTAGGGCTGATATGTATATCAAGCTGTTGTTTTATAAAACATACTATGGTTTTCCATGAAGGTACAATTGCTTATGAAAGATGTATGTTTTAAATGATTTCTATGATGTTGTGTGTGGTTGTTTGTGATGTTAAGCGTGTGACTAGTAGATCTATGCTAAGTATATGTTTAGAAGTGAGGTTTAGGACTAGAAACTACATAAGTTGAATCACAGGTGTTGGACTTGGTGTCCGCTGTGGACACTAGCTGTCCGTTGTTGACACTTGAGCATGGATAAGGTGTCCGGAGTAGACACTTAGGTAGTTGGAATTCTGCTATGGATTTTGCATGTCCCCTATGGACTTTACATGTCCGTAGTGGACACTTAGAGGTTATATGTTGTCAGTTGTGGACTTGGCTGTCCGTTGTGGACTTAGCTGTCCGCTGTGGACACTTAAGAATGTTTTAGTCATCCACTGTGGGAACACTTAGTGTTTCATTCAGGCACTGTGGACTTTGGCCAAGTGTGGGAATTCTTCCGAAGCCAAGGGGAATTCTTACAAAGCCAAGGAAGAAATCTTTCGAAGCGTAGGAAGAAATCTTCCGAAGCTTGGGAAATCTTTCGACGCTTAGGAAGAAATCTTCTGAAGCCAAGAAGAATTCTTCCGAAGCCAAGATGAAATCTTTCAAATGTATAATGAAGTCTTTTGGAGCTTCATGGTTGTATCTAGTGATGTGTTTAGGCACTGTGAACACTTAGGTTATTCTGAAATATTGGGAATAGAAATTAAGTGACTGGTACTTATGTTTTAATAGAAGTTAGCTTATGTTTGCAAACTTTCGAAGCTTAGATTTCTTCCAAAGGCTATTTCTTCCAAAGTTTGTTTCTTGAGAAGCTTAGATTTCTTCCAAAAGTTGTTTCTTCGAAAGCTTGGATTTCTTTTAAAGGCTAATTCTTTCGAAGCTTATGTTTACCTTTGGAAGTATTAGTATTAGTGATGTGATTGCTAATTGATAGTTAGCATAAGTTCAGAGGACATAAATTGCATGTTTGATTCTTTTCTCATGTGTTGCTATTATGAGTACCTAATATTTCACGTATGTGATTATAAGACAATGGATAACTTAAAAGTATTATGCATAATCAGTGGTCCTAAGGAATAAAAGATAGACAGTGTAACCTAATGAATGCTACCCCCGGGCCCTTATGATGAATAAAAATCCTTGCAAGCATAATAATGGAGGTGCACGACCATGTTGTCTTTAGCTCAATTGATGTGCGGCTGTTTCAGCCCATGAGGATGCACATCTGGGGTCTAATCCTTGTGATTGACCAATGTATGATGATTTGACCATATTCATGAGCAGGCTTCGTGCCTAGCAGTGTGGGTCAACAGTCAAAGGGTTAGCTACAATGATAAATATTTACCGATAGGAGTTTGGCATCTGTTGCCAACCAACAATGTAGGCTCTTGCTTCGTGCAATCCTAGTTAATGAAAGAGAAAGATTATGAAAGAAAGAAAGATAAAGAATCTCTTAACGAATGAATATGCGTAATGATGGATGACCACCCAGTGAGGCTTACAAAATGTATATTTTCTATATTATCAAAACTAGAACTCACTCCACAGCGCTAAGTTTTTATATGCATATCAGTTGGCAAGTAATGATGTTGCTGGGGATGACACGAGATTGAAGCTACTCGGCCAATAAAGACTAGCCTCTATGTTAAGCAGAGATGATATTTTTGTCTTGTAATACAACTAATTGTTCTTTTAAACTTGTAACAATGATGTATTTCTTGGCAAAAGTTATTATCAATGCATGAAATGTTTTTGTGTAACTATTTCGCTACCATGTTTTCTTACTTAATATATTTTATTGTGCAATGTGCTATGAATAACCAACTGTGGGGTTTCCCGGGAAGGGGGCCTTACACAACAAGATTTTCAGAAGAATATGCCCGAAGATCCTCAAATAGACAAAATGACTTACTCCCAGGGAAAAGATGTTAGTCACAAAAGAATACCATATAGGTCATATGTTGGAGATCTTTATCTCAAATGAAAGATATGGCAGAGATATATACAAGATGTGTTGGCTAATGCCTTAAAGCCACAAATCATCAACCTCATTGTGACATCCAGTAATTTTCAGTTACCAAACTCCGTTAGTTCCGTTAAGTCTTGCATACACGGTCGGGAGCACACACTAGTTGTTGTTGACGTTGGTTACTTATAATATTAACATGTGAAACAATAATTACTCTGTTGATTATTAGTTGTGATTATGTGATTGAAATGTTTATTGTAAATTTTATCGCATAACGTGGAAAACGTGTGTGTTTATTCGTATGTTTTTGTATTTAGTGAAGATAAAACATAAATTGTTATCATCAATTTATATGTTTATTATTGTGGTTAAAAACATTTAAGAGAGTGTTTAAAAGTATAAATTTTATAAAATACAAAGTGCAAGTTTAAATGGTAAATATGCTATATTAAGGTATTACAATAAAAATCCTAACCCTAAAAGCAACCATCGGCCGCGACACCTTCTCACACACGCACACAAATTCGAATTCGTTCAAGAACCCCACAAAGCTACGGATTTGATCGAGTTCCAAGCAATTCAACAAGCTAACAACATCAACCTTGTTCCTTTTGCGATTTAAAGGTTAAATTCGAGTTCTTTGATGGGTTTGGTGTATAGCCGAAAGTTTTTAGTCGATTTTGATGATTTGTGGCCGATTGATGCTTGTTTTGTTGTTGTTAACATGTTGTTATGTAGATTACATGTTAATTAATGTCAAGTATGCAATAAGGTTGGATTTTTACAAGTTCTGATGGATCTATGTTAGGGCCGAAACCTAATCGAAAATCTGAAATTCGATGTTTGTTGATGTTAATTTGTGTTATAGATGTTATGAGCATGATAATAGTTTGAGATTCGCATGACTTGTATGATATCTTGCTGTATGGATGATCTAATGAGTACATGTGTTTAATGAAGTGTTATATGTAATCATTGTTGTTAATCATGTGTGATAGCTGTTATGTTTTGATTGATGGAATTTCACCTATAATGTCACCCAACGGGTTCAAACAGGTCAACTGGTTAAATGTGTCTTGTCTTCTAAACTTTGAGTTCTTTGGTTTGTAAAGCACTTTAGGGTTCATTATGATTCTGTGTACACGTATTATGTACTCTTATGTTCTAGGTAACCTTTGAAGGGTTGTCTTTGCACTTTACCTACACCAGTTCTCTTAAGTCATTACGTTACAACACCAGGTGAGTCATGCCCCCTCCATTTTTATAAACCTTCTTCTTGGGGGAGGTAGCATACTTGTACTCAACACTATATTATTAGTATAATTGTGTATGTTTTAACATAGTGCTTAATACCTTGAAAGTCCTCACACTTTCGGATCGTTAATATGGTAACTAGCGGAAATCTTGGTAGTACTACTGGTCTCGAGCCCCACCTGTGCGACTCGAGGTCAAACGAGTGCAATATGTCCTAGACACAAATATCGTCACAACCTGGTAAGTCGTGATGGAGGCAACAAACGCAACACAGTCAGGTTCGATCGCGAAATCACTATGGTTATCACTTGTGAATATAGACTAGCTATCTATTTCAATGCACTTCTTATGTTATGCAAATGTTATTGTTTATGATAACGCAACTCTTGAACTCACCAACCATTGTGTTAACATTTTAGTATGCTATTCTTAGTCGTTAACTCTGCTTGCCATTAGGAGCACCACACGGGTCCGCATGCATTCTAAGACTCTATTATTAAAGACATATTTGTTGGTTTTTATTTATGAGTGTTTAAATATTTGGGTTGGCGCATGTTTTGCCAAATGTGCATTTTTATATTTTGGGCTTGTCTTATTTACAAAACACTTACGCATTGTTTTAAAAGTTTGAACTTGGTTGGTTTTATTCTAATGTGGCATATAGTGTCATTCTGAGTACTATTGACTGTGATCCTGGTTTGTTCTATCCTTGTGGTAAAACTCCGCACGTGGATTTAGAGGGTGTGACAGATTGGTATCAGAGCCAGGGCCGGGCCAGTGTGCCAGCGAGGACGCTGGGCTCCCTAAGGGGGGTGGATTGTAATATCCCACATCGTTGGGAAGGGGAAAGAAGGCTTCCTTATAAGGGGCTTGATACCTTTCCCATTGTGACGCGTTTTACCTGGGCGATGTGGTACGTCCCGGTCCAGTTGGAAACAAAACCGTGAGGCGATGGTGGTTCTTCCCGGCCAAAGCGACAATATCATGGTGCGGTTACGCTGGGCTGTTACGATGGTATCAGAGCCATTGGTTATAGGGAACTAGGTGCATACATACACTAGACTATAGCCGCACAGTTGTTAGTTACTTATCGCTTACTCTCCTTACTGTATACTCATTGGCATACGCACACATACTTCGCACATCGTCGTCCAGAATTTAGGCAAGAGACCTGCACGATCTGAGTCACCTCCTACGTCTCCCGTACCTGATAGAGATTTAACTGGCCCCGACATCCTTATCCTCCTAGCGAGATAGACTGGATCAGCCTTTCATACCTCCTGAGCTCGATCCTCGCGGAACTGGGATTTCTAACCCACCTACATAACCGTATGGCTTATAGAGTGTGTACCACCAGTAGCTCCGACACGACCTAGGATGGTCATCGACCGCCTCTGCATGCCTACCTTCCTACCTGAGCATCTTCTCGGCAGGCGTTTGCAGCTTTGGTAGCCACTCTAGACATGGAGCGACAGCGGATTAAAGGACTCACTGATGAACTTTGCCTTACGATCTGAGATGCGTCAGTTGCGTTTCCAGGTAGAGACGCTTCAGGAGCGACTCTTAATGCCATTGGTGGACATCATACCCTGGCAGGCAACGTTGTAGCACTTAGTGGGTGCATGGACGCACAGGATCACCATAACATAGTGATCAATGATAGGTTTGCTGATCTAGAGGCATAGCTAGCAGCACTTCAGGTTGTTGAAGCCCCTACACCTTTGGTGGACCCTGATGAGGAAGACCCGGAAGAGGAACCCGAGGAAGCCTCTGAAGAAGAACCAGCAGAGATGGATGAGGATAGTGACGGATCTGACGTACTGGACTGATTCTACTTTTAAATGACTTAGACTATGTAGTGTTTCTTTTCTTTGAAACCTATGTGGGAAGGGTTGTTTTCCACCCAGCTGACAAACTTAAATTTTGACATTGATGGAATATTTTGTGACTCAATTGCAATTTATTTATCTTTGGTTATTATTTCTGTTATAAATGTTGTGGTTGTGGTGAAGCATTATTTCTTATTGTTTACTGTACCTGAGAGATTAATGTGTTGGATGTTACTCATTACTGTAATTGTGAATTGTAAAGTGAAATATGGACGCACGTGGAAGAGGACGTGGGCGTGGTCGTGGACGTGGCGCCGGAGCCGTGGTGCCGGAGCCATAAACATGATGCCTGTGAATTGGCAGCATTAATTAACGAACATGTTCAGGCGGCAGTGGCTGCTGCCCAGCCGGGACAACGTAGGTAAATGATAACAAGAGGTTAAACTAATTATCCTAGTTAATTGTCTAGGATATCTGACTAATGTTTGGGTTGTCAAAACAAGACCACCACCATGTACCTACAAGTCCTTCATGGACTGTAAACCCCATACCTACAGCAAGACGGAAGGGGTTGTAGGGCTTGTAAGGTGGTTGAGAAGACAGAGTCTGTCTTCGCAAAATGCAACTGCCCGCTGCTGATCAGGTGAAGTATGCCACCGGGACATTGGAAGGCGCAGTACTTTCCTGGTGGAATGCCCAGGTGCAAATGCTGGGTCAAGCCATGGCCAATGAACTACCTTGGGATGAGTTTAAGGGGATTATGACCGAAGAATATTGTCCCCGAAATAAGTGCAGAAACTGGAGATTGAGTTCTGGCAACTCAAAATGCAAGGCTCGGAAGTTGAAGCCTACACGCCCGTACTCATGAGTTGGCCACACTATGCCCTGGAATGGTCAATGAAATGCACAAGAGAGTCGAGCACTACATACGTGGACTGGTGCCCGAAATTCAGAGTATGGTAACTGCTTCAATCCCACTACCATACAGCAGGCTATCCGGACAGCCCACAGGCTGACTGACCAGGCATTTGAGCAAGGACGGTTACCCAAACGGGGTGCGGTGTGCTAGTGTGTCCGACAACAAAGAAAATAGGAGAACATTAGTAACAAAGGTTCATCCTCCAGCACCAGCCACAACAACAGCAGCAACAGGTACAGCAGCGCAGCAACCTCCCCAACAACAAAGGTGGTTTGATAACAACCAAAATTTCAATCAGTCATCCTCGATAACAACCAAAATTTCAATCAGTCATCCGGCATCGTAGGGACAAGGAGGCTATGTAGGGAAAAGTCCTAAGTGCAATCGATGCAACTACCATCACACCGGCAGGTGTGACAACTTCCGATGCCAACGCTGTGGTAAAGTTGGGCATGCGGCCAAAGACTGCTGGGGTGAACTAATGAGGAAGCCTCAACAATCACAAGAAACTCAGAAAGGTTGTTTTGAGTGTGAAAAAGAAGGCCATTACAAACGCAACTATCCCCAGCTTAAGAGGAATGGAAATGGCAACAACAACAATGGAAACAATAGCAACAACAACAATGGCAACAACAATAACAACAACAATGGTAATGGCAACAAAAATGGTGGAAACAACAATGGAGCCAAAGGAAGAGCCTTAGTCATTGGCTCAGGTGAGGCTTAAACGACCCTATAACTGTAACTGGTAAATTTTCGGTTAATGGTCGTTTTGCAACCGTATTATTCGATACCGGAGCCGATAGAAGTTTCATGTCCACTAAGTTTTGTAGTTTTAAGTGATATGCCCTCAGCTTAGAATCTAAATACACCATAGAGTTAGCTGACGGTACACAGATTCACGTAACGCATATTCTTAGAGACTGCAAGATAGAGCTTGCTGGTCATACATTCACCATAGATCTTAAGTCTGTTACGTTTGGAAGCTTTGATGTGGTGGTAGGCATGGATCGGCTTTCCGATAAACAAGCGGAAGTCATATGCCACGAGAAGATCATACGGATTCCATTGGTGAAGAAGTCCTTACGGTCAGAGGTGATAGGAGTGATGCGGTGGTAGGCATCATCTCATTTATGAAGGCACAAAAGTTGTTACGAAAGGGTCGACTGGCCATATTGGCACTCGTCACAGATAAACAGAACGAGGAAAAGAAGATAGAGGATATTCCCGTAGTTCGCGAGTTTCCCGAGGTGTTTCCGAAAGACCTGCCTGGATTACCGCCTCATTGTCAAGTTGAATTCCAAATTGAGTTGACTACAAGAGCCGCTCCAATTGCGAGAGCACCATACTGGTTAGCTCCGAACGAACTGCAGGAATTATCCGCCCAACTACGAGAGTTGTTGGATAAAGGGTTTATCCGACCGAGTTCGTCGCCCTGGGGAGCGCCAGTTCTATTTGTGAAGAAGAAGGATGGTACATTTCCAATGTGCATTGACTATAGGGAACTGAACAAGGTTACTGTCAAGAATAGATATCCCTTACCTTGTATCGATGGCTTGTTTGATCAACTGCAAGGATCAAGCTATTACTTAAGATTGATCTGAGGTCTGGGTGTCATTAGCTGAGAGCTCGAGAAGAGGACATCTCGAAGACTGCTTTCCGTACACGATATGGTCACTACAAATTTTGGTCATGCTGTTTGGGTTGACGAATGCGCCAGCAGTATTCATGGATCTTATGAACCGTGTGTGCAAACCCTATCTTGATCAGTTTGTTATCGTCTTTATTGATGACACACTGATATACTCAAGGACTGAGGAAGAAATTGAGAAGCACTTACGTTTAATCTTGGAATTACTTAGAAAGGAACAACTGTATGCAAAGTTTTCTAAGTGTGATTTCTGGATACGTGAGGTACAATTCTTAGGTCATATTGTCAACGAGAAGGGAATACATGTTGATCCTGCTAAGATTGAAGCGATAAAGAATTGGTCTGTTCCTAAGACACCAAGTGAGATACGACAATTCCTTGGATTAGCGGGATTTATTGACGGTTCATCGAAGGATTCTCCAAGATTTCACAACCTCTCACAGCCTTGACTCATAAGGGAACAACATACAAATGGGGTGAGAGTCAGGAATCTGCTTTCCAGTTGCTGAAACAGAAACTATGTCGCGCACCAATATTAGCGTTACCAGATGGTAGTGATGACTTCATAGTCTACTACGATGCGTCTATTCAAGGACTTGGATGCGTCTTGATGCAGCGGGATAAGGTGATAGCTTACGCCTCTAGACAGTTGAAGATTCATGAGAAGAACTATACCACCCATGACTTGGAATTGGGTGCGGTAGTTTTTGCCTTAAAGATCTGGAGACATTACTTGTACGGTACCAAATGCACTATTTACACTGATCATAAGAGTCTACAGCACATCTTTGAGCAAAAGAAATTGAACATGAGGCAAAGGCGCTGGGTAGAACTACTTAATGACTATGATTGTGCTATTAAGTACCACCCGGGGAAAGCAAATGTAGTTGCTGACGCACTGAGTACGAATGAAACTGCTAAGCCTCGATGTGTGCGAGCTTTGCAGCTTACCATTAGCACACAGTTACCGGAACAAATCCGAGAGGCTCAAACAGAAGCTTTGAAAACAGAAAACATTGGGTCTGAATCGTTAAAGGGAATGGAAAAACAATTGGAAGTAAAAGCGGATGGAATTCGTTACTTCATAGATAGACTTTGGGTACCTCTACACGAAAATCTGAGAGACTTGGTCATGAGTGAGGCACACAAGTCTAAGTACTCTATACATCCTGGATCTGACAAGATGTATCATGATCTGAAGGCGCACTATTGGTGGCCTAATATGAAAGCGGATGTAGCTACATATGTGAGCAAGTGTCTGACCTGCTCAAAGGTAAAAGTGGAGTAACAAAAACCTTCTGGACTATTACAACAACCCGAGATCCCTACATGGAAGTGGGATCAGATATCAATGGATTTTATTACTAAGTTACCTCGTACTTCTACAGGTTGTGATACAATATGGGTTATCGTGGATAGATTAACAAAGTCTGCTCATTTCCTAGCGATAAAGGAAACAGATAAGATGGAGAAATTAACCCGACTCTATTTGAAGGAGATCGTTTCGAGGCATGGAGTATCGATCTCAATTATTTCTGACCATGATTCTCGTTTCACATCACACTTCTGGCAGTCGTTGCAGAAAGCTATAGGTACGCGATTGGATATGAGTACTGCTTATCATCCACAGACTGATGGTCAAAGCGAGCGTACTATACAGACTTTGGAGGACATGCTACGGGCTTGTGTGATTGACTTCGGGAATAACTGGGAAGTTCACCTACCATTGGTGGAATTTTCTTACAACAACAATTATCACACTAGCAAAAAGCGGCACCTTTCGAAGCATTGTATGGGAGAAAATGTAGATCACCAGTTTGTTGGGCTGAAATTGGTGACAGTCAGCTAACGGGTCATGAGTTAGTACACAAGACCACTGAAAAGATTATGCAAATAAGGAATCATATGGCTGCAGCGTGCGACAGACAGAAAAGTTATGCTGACAAGCGACGAAAACCTCTAGAATTTCAAGTTGGTGACAAAGTCTTATTGAAAGTCTCACCATGGAAAGGCGTGATTCGGTTTGGTAAGCGAGGAAAGCTAAATCCGAGATACGTTGGACCATTTGAGATCTTGGAAAGAATAGGTCCAGTGGCTTATCGATTAGCCTTACCTGATTCGCTAAGTGGAATCCATGATGTATTCCATGTTTCAAATCTGAAGAAGTGCCTAATGGATGAAACTATGGTCGTACCGCTGGAAGAAGTTCAAGTAGACGAACAGTTACGCTTCATTGAGGAACCGATCGAGGTGATGGATCGAGAGGTAAAGACACTTAAGCAAAGCAAGATACCTATTGTCAAAGTTCGTTGGAACTCGAGACGTGGACCAGAATTCATGTGGGAACGTGAGGACCAAATGAAGCTTAAGTATCCTTAGCTGTTTGAAAAGACAATGCCAGCCGGCGAAGGTACTGATTAAATTTGGGACGAAATTTCTTTCAACATGGGGATGATGTGACAACTCACCCAAAACTCACTCGATTTTGATTATGTTAAGCTAATGCAGTAGACCAGTGATGGAACACTCACCATGTAACACAATTTCGGGACGAAAATTCTTTCAACATGGGGATAATGTGACATCCGGTAATTTTCCGTTACCAAACTCCGTTAGTTCCGTTAAGTCTTGCATACACGTGTCGGGAGCACACACTAGTTGTCGTTAAACGTTGGTGACTTAATAATAATTAATAATGTGAAACAAATAATTACTCTGTTGATTATTAGTTGTGATTATGTGATTTAAATGTTTATTGTAAATTTTATCGCATAACGTGGAAACGTGTGTGTTTAATTCGTATGTTTTGTATTTAGTGAAGATAAAACATATAATTGTTATCATCAATTTATATGTTTATTATTGTGGTTAAAAACATTTAAAAGAGTGTTTAAAAGTCTAATTTTATAAAATACAAAGTGCAAGGTTTAAATGGTAAATATGCTATATTAAGGTAATTAAAATAAAAATCCTAACCCTAAAAGCAACCATCGGCCGCGACACCTTCTTCACACGCACACACAATTCGAATTCGGTCAGAACACCCACAAAGCTATGGATTTGATCGAGTTCCAAGCAATTCAACAAGCTAACAACATCAAACCTTGTTCCTTTTGCGATTTAAAGGTTAGAATTCGAGTTCTTTGATGGGTTTGGTGTATAGCCGAAAGTTTAGCCGATTTTGATGATTTGGTGGCCGATTGATGCTTGTTTTGTTGTTAATGTGTTTGTTAGGTAGATTACATGTTAATTAACGTCAAGTATGCAATAAAGGTTGGATTTTTACAAGTTCTTATGGGATCTATGTTAGGGCCGAAACCCTAATTCGAAAATCTGAAATGGATGTTAGTTGTTGGTGTTTGTTGATGTTAATATGTTAGTTGGATTGTATATATTCTAGTTAACGTCGATTGTGCAAGAAAGTTAGGATTTTGATGGATTGTTCATTGGTTACTAAGAATAGTAACTTTATTTTGCATGAATTGATGATGGGATGATGAATTGGTGTTATGGGTATGCTTACGATGATGACTAGATGCTAGATGGTTGATATGAATGTTAGAAACCTTGGATTGAATGTTGTAGTTCATACCTTGCCAAAAGTGGAAACTTTTGGGTATGAAAGTTGATCTAACATGATGGTTAGATGCTGTTGATCATGTTTAGTTATTGTCATGAGCTTGAATTGGTATGCAAATGGTAAATTCATGAATGTAGTGTGAGTTTGATGAATTTGGGATGTACTTTCCAAAAAGGGAACTTTATTTGTGCAAATCCTTGAATTGGATGATTTGAGCATGTTTGGGACATTAGGACCATGCTAGTGTGTTCATGGATGGTTTCTAAGGTGATTAAATGTGTTGTTTAGGTTGTATGAATGTTGATTTGGTTTGTTACCGGTTTGGCCTGTTTGTGGAAAAATCATGGTATGAGTCATATAGGTAAGCTAGGACTTTTGTTGATTGATGGTTGATTAAGAATGAACATTTTGGATGATATGAGCTATGGAAACTGGTATGTTAATGATCATCATACACACGTACGAATCTAAAGCCTCTACTTAGTAGGATTGGCAGGGTTTAGGGTGTGAAGTCGTGAGTGGCTTCACATGGCATGTGATGCGTGATTTGATCTTTGTATGGTGTATTATTTGTGTTATAGATGTTATGAGCATGATAATAGTTTGAGATTCGCATGACTTGTATGATATCTTGCTGTATGATGATCTAATTAGTACATGTGGTTAATGAAGTGTTATATGTAATCAGTTTGTATGTTAATCATGTGTGATAGATTGTTATGTTTTTTGAATGGAATTTCACCTATAATGTCACCAACGGGCAAACAGGTCAACTGGGTCAAATGTGTCTTGTCTTCTAAAACTTTGAGTTCTTTGGTTTGTAAAGCACTTAGGGTTTCATTATGATTCTGTGTACACGTACTTATGTACTCTTATGTTCTAGGTAACATTTGATGGGTTGTCTTTGCACCTATCACCAGTTCTCTTTAGTCATTATCTTTACACACCAGGTGAGTTCATGCCCCTCTATTTTTATAAACCTTCTTCTTGGGGGAGGTAGCATACTTGTACTCAGCACTATTTTATTAGTATAAGTTGTGTATGTTTTAACATAGTGATTAATACCTTGAAAGTCCTCACACTTTCGGATCGTTAATAATGGTAACTAGCGGGAAATCTTGGGTAGTACTACTGGGTCTGACGAGCCCCACCTGTGCGACTCGAGGTCAAACGGGTGCAATATTGTCCTAGACACAAATATCGTCACGACCTGGTAAGTCGTGACGGGAGGCAACAAACGCAACACAGTCAGCTTCGATCGCGAAATCACTATGGTTATTACTTGTGAATATAGACTAGCTATCTATTTCAATGCACTTCTTATGTTATGCAAATGTTATTGTTTATGATAAACGCAAACTCTTGAACTCACCAACCATTGTGTTGACATTTTAGTATGCTATTCTCAGGTCGTTAACTCTGCTTGCCATTAGGAACACCACACGGGCCAGCATGCATTCTAAGACTCTATTTTAAAGACATATTTGTTGGTTTTTATTTATGAGTGTTTAAATATTTGGGTTGGCGCATGTTTTGCCAAATGTGCATTTTTATATTTTGGGCTTGTCTTATTTACAGAACGCTTTCGCATGGTTTTAAAGTTTGAACTTTGGTTGGTTTTATTCTAAATGTGGCATATAGTGTCGTTCTGAGTAACTATTGACTGTGATCCTGGTTTGTTCATACGCCTTATGGTAAAACTCCGCACGTGGATTTTAAGGGTGTGACACTCATCCAGCATCATCTTTATCAACTTACCATCAAGTTCCACCTGAGCTTCATCCAGTTGAGGAACCAAAGTAGTTTATGCTCACAGGCTATGGCCTGAAGGAAATGAGGTTAGAGAAATGATTAATGAGAAAACAAATTTTGCCAAGCTTTATGACAGATTAACTCTTACTTGTGATGTAAATGAAAGAAAAATTGTAGCTTGGAAGTATGATGAAACTTGGGATGTTGTTCTAATCAAAAGAGTATCTGGACTTGTCCAATACTTAGCTTACATATCCCAACTTCTATCACTCTCATATAAAGACAGACTTGATCTGATGTAGTTAAGAATGGTCAATCATACAAACAATCCAAGAGGAGCTAATTTCTTTCACATACTAAGATTATACATGAACAAGCGGCATCATCTAATGAAACAAAAAGCTGACAAAGAAGATAAACTTCATATTGCTAAGCTAAGAAAAGAAATATAAGAAGAAGCTAGCAAGAAGAAGCATACAAGTAAAGAATCACCCTCTGAAATTGACACAAAATTATTGGTAAGGGTTGGTTACCAAATGAGGTCTTCTGATTTGAAGCTTATCATGAAGAATATAGATGATAATCAGTACAACCATCCTATCACAAGATGAGAATCACTTTGAGGTTGTGCTGGAAAGAAAACTTGAAGGGAAGGAAGACTCACATTAGACTTTTTGATCCAGTAGAGAACAAGCTCCTTCATCCCTCGTATGTTTCATTTTTGAAGACCAAAACATTCCCTGCAATAGAGGATGTTCTATGCAGGGAGATTGTTGTTACTTCATACACATGTTGAGAATCTTAGGGACAATATATGTGAATGCTACACTTAAACAGCGACTTGAAACCAATCAACAACCCTTAACACATATTAAAGGAATAACAGGCATGAGGATATCTGACAACAACAATCTAGAAGTTCTAAAGGGTAATCATGTTGTAACCACACTGGTTAGCAACATTGATGTGCAAAGCCTTGATTTATCCACCCTTGAAAAAATGGTTAATTTGTCGATCCAGTGCAAATATGATGATCAAAAGAGTGTTGTGAAATACTTTGTTGAGCATATAGTCAATTGTAGAAATGCCCTGAGGATCACACCACTATCAGGTTAGTTAAAAGAAGCAGAAAAGGATCAAACAATTGAAAAGGATGTTGAATACTCTTTAAAAGCCACATCAGAAGTGCAGAAGAGTGTAGAAGAAGCTGTCAATCACATACATAAAGGTTTCTAACAAGCAAACAAACAAAAACAAACATACATATCTAAGCTTAAAAACAAATCAAAAATCCAACCATGCATAACCGACAATAAACACAACAGAACATCAATCATACATTAATATCATGCATATAAACATACATATAACCATCATGCAAGTAGTTCATCATACAAGTAAACATATACAAATCAGCACATACGCTACAATCTGATTACACATGTGTAATCAAAATAACACACAATCATGCAAACATGCATAACACTAAATCATTTAATCAAACATACAAGTACCATTCAATCAGATATGAAATCAATCAAACATACATGTAATCATACAATCATACATGTAACCAAGCAATCAAACATGTAATCAGAACAAACAATCAAACATTCAATCATGCATAAGCATACAAACATGCAATCAAACTGCATAAGTCAAACACACAATCATTACAATTAGTCATAACAAACACGAACACAAACACAAACACATATTAGTATTAACAAATAAAACATTAACAAGCAAACATTAAGATATGGTAACATCATCCTTAGGGGGATTATTGTTGGACTCAACAAGTGCATTAAAGGATAATGCTTACCATAAACAAACATAATGTGTTCTATCATCAAAACAATCACTAACTAACATATAAGTATCATTAACATTCAGAGCATACACTAATATGGCTTAAATTTCTTTTTTAGGATTATAGATAAGTGTCTGCAGTGGATGAAGATCTTCCACAAAAGATAAACAAGAAGGCACAGCGGATGAAGAATAAAGTCCAAGTGTAGACAGCGGATGAACAAGCATACACAACAAATGACCAATGTCCATAGCTGATGAACAGTCCTCAGCGGATGTTCTTCCACAACAAATGAACACTCCACAGCGGACAACTTACAAGACAAACATATAACAAGTGTTCATAGCAGACAACATCCAAGGCATAGCTGACAGCTTATTCAACATCCACAGCGCACAACATATAGACTTAGGATTATTTATGTAATTTTCATTTACATAAGGGTATTTTAGTAATTATTGATAGCTTTACCCTAATCCTTTGTAAGCTTTTGAATATTCAATAAAAAACAAGCAGATTATTATTATCATTCAAGCATTCAATCACTAATAATCACACAATCATACACACACACTGATATCATATCTCTGATCATGGGTTTCTGCACCATGATTATTGATTGTTGAATTGAATATAACTATCTGTTGTTATATATGTTTTGAGAGATTTCAAAAGATCCTTGGGGGAATCCATCTTTTGATTTGGATTTCATCAAATTCACTTTAATAGAGATAGCACTATACTTGTCAATATGGATAGGAGTATTCTTGATGTTGAATCTATAATGTAGCATCTGATTTGAATTTAAAGCACTTGAGCACAGCAGCTTGCAACAATAATCTATTCAGCTTCAGCAGTAGATGCAGATACACAAGATTGCTTCTTGAATTGCCATGAGGCTATCCTTCCACCAAGGAACTGACATCGCCCAGATGTATACTTGTCAGTCATATTGCAGCCACCATAGTCACTATTTTTGTATGCATATAGATTGAAGTAAGAATTCTTTGGATACTAAAGTCCTAGTTTGGGAGCTCCTTTGAGGTATCTGAGAATCCACTTGACAGCGACTAGGTGTGACATCTTAGGGTTGGCTTGATGTCTTGCATAGATGCATGTGGCAAACATAATATTAGGCCTGCTGGCAGTTAGGTACATAAAAGACCCAATCTGTATTGATGTTCATCAACATACTCCCCCTCAAGATCAGGTCCTAAGGAGTGGTTTCTAGCTATAGGAGTCTTAGCAACCTTACAATCAGTCAGATGAAATCTGGTTAGTATGTCCTATTCATACTTTGACTGATATATGAAGATGCCACTATGAACTTACTTCATTTGAATTCCTAGAAAGAAGTTGAGTTCCCCCGTCGCACTCATTTCAAATCTATTATTCATCAGCTTCTCAAACTCCTTGCATAGCTTTTCATTGGTTGACCCGAAGATAATGTCATCAATATAAATTTGAACTAGCATCATGTCATTCTCAAATCTGTTGAAAACAAGTGTGTTGTCAATAGTACCTCTTTTGTAACTATGTTGAACTAGGTACTGTGATAGTGTCTCATACCACTTCCTTGGTGCTTGATACAGCCCATAGAGAGCTTTGTCAAGCTTGCAAAGCCAGGTGGTTGACAGATGTACACTTCTTCGTCTATTACCCTATATAGAAAAGCACACTTGACATGAAGGTGGTTGACCTTGAAATCCTTTGATACAGCAAAAGCAAGGAATATTCTGACAGCTTCAAGTCTTGCTACAAGAGCAAAGACATCTGTGTAGTTAATCCCTTCTTTTTGACTATACCCTTGGACTACTAGTCTTGCCTTGTTCTTAATGACAAGTCCTTTATCATCTTTCATGTTCTCGAATACCCATTTGGTTCCTATCGAAATCTTCCCAGGTGGAAGAGGTCATAGGTTCGAAACAACTTATCTTTTAAATTGAAGCAGCTCATCCAACATTGCTTCAATCCAGCTTTTATCTCTTAAAGCTTCATCAACTTTCCTTGGCTCAATCTAGGATAAGAAGAAAGAGTGTAGAAAAACATTTTGATCATGGGTTTGTCCTCTTGTTCTCACCCCAGTCCCAACATCACCAATGATGTTTATGGTAGGATGTGACTTATGGGTTCTTAGCTGAGGAAGCACATCAAGTTGATTTGATAGAGCTAAATATGAGAAATTTATATCTAGTGATTGAGTATCACCTACCACATCAGTGCACCCATCAAGTGTGACTTGATCTGAAAAGTGTGTAACATCATCAATGCTGTCTTCAATGGAGTAGTTTTCTGCATAAAGAAATTCTTGATCACTTTCACTATTTCCATCTCCTCCTGCATTGGAAATTCCTTTATTTGGGTTTTTGCCTCATTGTTGTAGTTGGTTATCACCTTAGATTTATCAGCTGAAGAATTTGTCATGGTTGTACTAACAGGATTTCCACTTGTAGGGTTTGTTACAACAGGTGCTAAAGATATTTGAACATTTGGTATTTTTAGTTCAAATCTTGGATCAAGATCTTCTGTAGTCATATTGCCTGTTGTTCCTGAAACATCTTCACAAGATTTGTTAAAATAGTTGGTAACTAAATCAAGATCAAATAGCCAACCAGGACCAGAACCTTTCATACTTGGAGTGTGGTCATTGAAGGTCACATTGGCTGACTCTTCAACTATTCAAGTTCTGAGATTGTATACCCTATAAGCCTTAGCTTAGGAAGTGTATCCAATGAAGTGTCTATCATCTGCTTTCTCAAAAAATTTGGCTATATGATATTTTGTATTTAAGATAGTGCATGGGCATCAAAATGACCTGAGGAAATCAATGTAAGGTCTCCTTTTGTGCCATAGTTCATAAGGAGTCTTACCATGAGTCTTGACTACTAAAATTCTGTTCTGCCTTTGGAGTTAGATGGTTTAGGATGTGCAGAAGTGATGCAAACTTGTTCAACCTTCCTCTCTTGACAAGGATGGCTTAACCTTGAACTAGGACTCTTGGTACTAGAGTCCTTAGTTAAGTTTTCAATCTTCCTCACCTCAAACCCACTAGACATGAAGACTTGTTTTTTGCATGGGGTTGAAGGTGGGCTTGATCTCCTACACTTTCTTTGATTTTCTCCTCAGAGCCCTTATCAAATTCTTTCTCGCAGACTTAGCCATCCCTAGTCTCTTCTTTTCTCCAGGAATATAGTGACCCTTCTTAGAATGAACCTTTTCACTCACTTCTAGTTCATCCTTCACTATATTCTCTTCATCTTTATCTTCCTCTTGGACATGATCAATATGAGGTAGCTAATCTTCACAAGATCCACACCTTGGTTCTCTTACAGATAGTAATGTGTGTGAGGAGCTATTTCACTTGATCCAAGTCCCTGTCTGTTCTTATAACAAACTTTTGCATGTAAGAATGAAGATATGATGTTCTTGATGTTTTCTTTTCAATAACACATTTTTCTATCTTAGCTTTGTTGATCATAAGCTCAGCCTTGCATTCAGTTAACTAGTAACAAGATCTTTGATTTGAGTCCTGTAGTTTGTGTGCTCATGTTTTAGAGTATAAATGGTTTTCTCTAAGTCTTCTATTTTAAGCTTATAAACATTTTTTACTCTTCTAAAATTAGCTTTTAAGATGTTCAAGTACTGAAGATCAGATCTTACTTTCATATTATAGGTCCTGTACGTGCTTACTTTAGAAATTCATTCAAGGGTACAAAGATGTTTCAATACCTTAGCTTTATCATGATATGTCATTAGGGCTTGGTTTGGAGAGACATCTTCCACCTGAAAGCTACAGTCAAAGCCTACTTCTTCACCAACCATTACAGCTTGCTACTTTGGTTGGCTGGGCTTCTCAGTTCTTAGAGCTGCCTTAGTGTAGTTTGGCCTGGACTGTGTTTGGCCACCATTTGTCTTTGGTGCCTTACACTCCTTAGCAAAGTGGCCCATTTGGTTATAGTTGTAAAACTTTACTTTGCTTTTATCTAGCCCAAACTTTCCACTGGTTACATTGCTTGGAAACTTCCTCCTTTTCCCTTTGTAGAACCTCTTGGCTCTATGAGTGAGAAGAGCCATCTGCTAGACTATCTTCATTTACTCCAGATCATCTGGATGTATATAGTCCAAGTCTTCAAGGTTGAAGACAAAGTTTCCACTACTTTCATCTAAATACACAAAGGCTTAAGAAGAGCTGTGATCTTGGAATGGGCTTTCCTTGAAAGGACCCTTTTGTGAGTTTTCAGAGTAGCAGATAAGATGATGTTATGGTTCTTTGCTATCCCTATCAACCATATGAAGGGCTAAACTCTGTTGATTGTTGGATGAGTTGGTAGATGGATTTTGCATGTTCATCTCCATTTGGTAACCACTCTGGATACCATATAGCTCAGTGAGAATGAGGGTAGAGAGGTTTTATTTTCTCTTAATAGCTCATAATAGTGTGTCTATTGTCTAGGAAGAGGGAACATGAACTTCCTCACAATGTCTCTATTCTCAATTTTAACTGTTGGACCATTTGAAGATGATACTTAACAAAACCAAAGTGCTAAATCTCATGATGATCACCAAAACTGACACGGTGAAGCTACGCTAAAGATATGATCAAAGCGAAGAAAATTGACCAAAGTCAAACTTGGTCAAACATGGTCAACCATGGTCAAAGCAACAGTCAACGCAGCGGTCGTCCCGAATGACGTCAGCACCCGGTAGTCACGCATCAGCAATAAAGAATTTATCAGTCTTAGAACAATATTTGTGTAATCATTAGGGCTTCAATTTAATTTTGTTTATTTATGTAAAAAGTATAAATAGACCAAGTGTTTCATTTATACTCTAAGTAAGCAAGCATTCCTAAGCATTGCTGAGAATTAGACTAGTGAGAGAAACAATTATGTTAAGTGTGTGTGAGAGAGAATTTTCTTACAAACTCCCTTTGTAATCTCCTAGCATCAAACATACATATGAATGAATGAAATATTTATGAATATGTGTTCTTGATTGTTCATCATTCATTCATCATCATACATTCAATCTTGCAACAGATCTTCACTTGAAATCATCAACAGGTCTGTGAGATTCCACATCACAGATCTGATAAATGACAACAATACGATTGCAATATTCAATCCATCATAATCGAATTTCCATAGTTGGTATCAGAGCCTTGGCTCCTTGTTCTTCAAATTTTTCTCAAAAAGTTTGAACCACAAATATGATCTGCAAATTGTTGTTGTTTTTGATGAAATCAAGCTACCATTAGCTTAGATTTGTTATTTCGTGAAGATCTGAAAATTCTCACATCAATTGAAGTTCATTTGAGCCATTAATTTGAAGATTTAAGCAAACTTGTTCTTCAAGTCTTCAAATACTCATAAACATGAAATTTTGATTTTGTTGTTGTTTGATCGAATTTAAGCTTCAGATAGCTTTAGTTTGTGATAACTAACACATCTGCAAAGTTTCATATTAATTGAACATCCACAACTCTTGAATTTGATGTTTTTGAAAATTTCGTGTTCTTGAGAAAAGTTCACTGTTTTTGAGGAAAATGCTCAAAAATCACGAATCTGATGTTGTTTAGCTGAAATTGATAGTGGTTTTAGCTTAGAAACATCAAATCTAAGGTTTTGTTTATCATTTTCAACAACCAAAACATACATTTTGGAACATTGATTCTTATATCAGGGTTTTTGTTCTTCATTGTGTTCTTCATGTGTTCATCATCTAAATCTGAGTTTAGATGATGATTATATGAAATTGATTCTTATTTTAGCTTAGAATCACTTATCTACAGCTATATAACCTTTGATTTTATAAAATTCCATTAGAAACCCAAGAATCAAATGTTTGTTCATTCAAGAACATGAAGTTTGAGTTTTTCAAAGTCAAGCTGCTTTGAAATCTCAAAATCTGCCAAATTTGTGATTTAAGTCAGATTTTGATTCGTTTCTTCGTCATACAGTCATTCAGAATCATTTTACAATCATACAAACAAGTTGTGTATTTAAATTGAAATTTCATTCATAATCAAAGTTTACAAAGATCACACAAATTACACTTGAATCTGATGATGTGTTACATCAACAGCTGATACTCTCAATCTACAACTAACAAACATCCATTTTGCCCAACTATTCATAGCTGATGAACAAACATATCCACAGCTAATGTGTTAACACCCACAACGGACGTGCAAGTAACACACAGCGAACATACACAACAGTCCGCAATATCCATAGCAGAAGTTCAACTTCACAGCGAACAAGTTGAATCTGTTGTAAACAAAACAGGTCCAGGGCGGACACACTAAGCTACATTATTCCATGGCGGACTTGAATCAAAGGTCCACAGCGGATGTTTAACAAACAAAAGTTCCACAGCGGACGTTGAACAAAAAGTTCCACAGCGGATGTCGAAACGAACATACATCTCGGTCTGCAGCAGACGAGTAGACCCTACATCAACACCATCATCACCGATCTTCCAATCTGGTTCAATACGTCCACAGCGGACATTCACCCACATCCACAGCGGATGTACAACTTGGGTAACATACATCTCACAGCGGACACCAATTGACCACAACCACACCATCAACAATCTGAAATCAACTCTGAAATCGATCCCCAAGCACAGTCGCCGCACACCCCCCACACCATCGGTTTCTCAGCCACACGACAAATCCACCGTTGGTATCTTGATACAACTCACACCCATTACCGAGACCAATCATCACAAGTATCACCGAACTCTAACTTGCAACCATCCGCTGCAATCTCCGGACCACAACACCATCCCTGACCATCATATCGAAACCGGTCTTCAAATTGAGTTTGATTCCGACTGATCACAACCAACTACCGAGAAACCTCCGCTCTCGACCGTCACCACACCAAACCTTGCCGGCGACTCTTGCTGGAAACTTCAATTGAGTTAGGGAGTACGAGAGAGACAGAGAGTAGGACAGAAGGTAGGACAGAAGGTAGTCGGTAGAGATTGAGAGATATCGGAGTTCAATTTTGACTCCATGTGATTTCTCTTGACCGACTTTCACAACATATATAAATTGGGATTTAAAAAAAATTGACACCTCTTTTGCTTTGGCCCGTTTATGACTTTAGTTAGAAACAGTTGTTCTCGGGAGAATTTTGTAATACTCGAAAGATTTTATATTGACAGATATTCATATACTTCAAACAAACAAATTAACAATAATTTTAATCGTGTCACAAAATCATTTAATCTTAATTGAGGTTGATCTAATTAAATTGAGTTTCGACGTTCTTTGGATTCAATTAAAGTTTAAATTTGATTGTGATTTAAACACAAAAACAATTTTCAAATCATTTTTGTTTTTAAACAAAATAGAAAATTTAACATCATTCACTAACACTCGTGTTTCAAGAAACCGAGCTATCTTTCTTGCTACAGGTAGAAAGAGGTTCCAGGAATTCAAACAGTGCAAACCAAGCTGCAACCAACCAAACAATAGCAGCAAATCAAACAAAAGCTGCAACCACTCAAACAACAGCAACAAATCAAACAAAAGCTGCAACCAACCAAACAACAACAACATATCAAACAATAATAACAATTCATTGTTTGACAAGACAAACATTCAGTTGTACATCAGTCACATTGAGAAAGAACTTATGCACGTACATTTTTGTGATCTTGCAAACTCAAACAACACATTGTCTAATGATTTGATAAAATGCAAGTCAGAGATGGAACAATCTCAAAGAAATGATCAAGCACAAATCAACACATTGAATCAACAAAACATCAATTTAGCTCAAGAGATAAACCAGTTGCAAGACAAAATGGTTCAACAACAAATCAAACTTGAAGAGTTAATTGCTCAGCTTGCAAAAGCCACAAACATCAACAACACAAACATTCCTCCATTGCTTGAAATTCCTAAAGACAGAAAGATCAGTCTATGCTCATCAGCATGCATAGATGAAGTACAAGCATATCGGAAATATTGCAACAATATATCATACATGATAAAGGAGGAAAGAGCTTCACATGCAAAGGAACTACAAACTTCTGTAAATCAAATCAGTTCACTAGAGAAAGAAGTTGATAAATTGCTTAAAGAAAATCCCTAGCTGAATGCTCAAGCAACTGAACTCTATGTGAAATTAACAAACACAAAGGCTGAAGTTAAAGCCAAAATATCAGAAGCAAGTGCAACCAAAACAATCAATGACTTGCAACATTACATTGAGCGTCTAAATCAAGCAATCAATACAGAAAAGGCTACAAATGCAGAATTGAAGATACAACATAAAGCCTTTGAAGATAAAATCAATTCTCTGCTGAAGGATGTAGACAAACTCCTTGGAGAAAGTTTTAGTCTTCAAGCTCAAGTTACAAGACTCACTGAGTGTCTAACAAAGACAAAAGCAAATCATGCATCAACACAAGTTGAACTTGAGAATTTAAAGCTGACTGCTAGCAAGTTGGAAGAACTACTTGATGCACAAAGAGATCAGAAGAAGAGTGTTAGAACTACATACCATGTTGTTCCTCCTCCTTACAATGATAACTACACAGAAATGCCAACTTTAATGAAAAGTCCAGTCAAAGAAGATTCAAATATGCATGATCATCATACAATAGACAAACCATCCACTATCACTCAAATCACTTCTCCTGAAATAGCATCAAAGTAGTACTTAAAACCTGAATCACCAAAGAATGAAACCTTTCATTCCTATGATGGTCAAGATGGAGATCCTGCAAGTGATGACACTGATGAAGAAACCAACCAACCAAATAAAGCAACATTGATATGTATTAATCATGTCATTAAAGAAATCAATCCAAAACAAACACAACCACAGAAATCTAAAGCAACAAAGCCTGACAGTAAACAAAAGGCTATGGTTCTCTATGAGAAATTCAAACCAGCAGTATTTCTTGAAACAGAATTGCCTAAAGCTGAACTAAAGGCAAAGATTAAGATGAAGTTAAAGAACAAACAGAAGCCTGAGGTACAAGAAATCAAAGAACAGGTCTAAAGGAAGAAGACCAGATCTAAAAGAAAGAAGAAAACTCAGATCAAGTCTTCTACACCTAATCCAACCATCAACCTCAAAGGCTACATTAAAAACTCCAGAACAACAACCAATTCTCTACAAGACATGCAACTCAAATTCACACAACACGTCTGAGTGTAAAAACACTTAAAGTGATACATATATATGTCCTGACAAGAGAAAGCAACAACAACAACCAAGACAAAAGGCTGTGATGTTCCAAGCAAATCCAACTTCATCATTCAAGCCTAAGGGAAGAAGATCCAGACCTTCTCTTTACTGCTTAAAGTGTGACATGGAGAATCATACCAATTAAGAGTGTTCATACAACAACTCTCCAATATCACAACATAGAAGAGGTCAAAGATCTTATCATCCATCAGAGTTGTACTCATCGAGATTGGAGCATGAGTACTACAACAGACGTCATTGCTACTCTTCTCCTCGATCACATCGGCATGGGTATGATTTTAAACATTATGATATTCATGATTATTGGGCACCTAGACATTATCCTATGACATACACACAACATAAGTATGACATATATAGGAATAATGCTTGGCATAATGGCTATCATAGAAGATCACATCCATCAAATTATTACAATCATGATTAATATGATCACATGCCCAGAAGAAACAAACATGATCAAGGACAAAGTTCCTTTGCTACACCTCCACAAAACATTCAAAAGAAAAATAGATTTTCTAAGCCAACCAAAAGATTTTAAAAAGCCAAACAAACTCCTTTTGTTAAACAAGCTAAAGTTGAGTAGTTGGTTTAAAATCAAAACAATGTTAGAGAAAGAAAACAATTTCAGGAGGTGACTCTGATACATCATCAGATAAAGCAAAATCATAAACATACGAGCAAGTAACATATAAAGATACTAATGGATAGCTCAGGATAGTAATGGCCTGGGTTGAAATATCTAACTAATTTGCTAGTGTGTTAGGGATAGTTATGGTGGCCTGCTAACCCAAAAAAGTTAGCAGTGGTTGATCCCTTCCCATGACAGGAACGTTCTTCCTGCTCATGATGTTTATGATGCAACTGAGCCAAATGGAGTAGAAATTAACCATGATTCAATGCAGGACATCAATCATTGATAGAAACTATGATGGCAATGCAAGAAACAACCAATGTTTCATTCCATCTGCTTAGTCTGATTACATGGCTACATGGACTAATAGTTGATAATCTCTATTGATTTGATAACACATATGCCATTTCTTTCTTTTCTCAGAACCAAAAATCCTAAAAATTAGAAAATCAAGATAAGTCCAAAATATTACTATTATGTAATTATTTTTGAATCTTATTGCATTTACATGAGACTGACAATAAAGACTGACAAGGCTTTGTTTGATATGTCAGTAAGCTCAGCTTGGATTCAAGATAAGCATATTTGAAATGAACTAAATCAATATGCATTGTGGACCAAAACCATCTTAGGGTATTGGTAAGCAATGACTTTTCCAAACGTTTGCATGTGTGGTTACCTAAACACACCATGCGAAAATGGTTTATAAATTTCTCATTGATAAAGGCATCTATTTCTCCTTTGTTGTATGTAAATCCAGACCTGGAGTAAACATAAGAACAACTTCTGTTATGCTGAGCACACACCTAGTTGACCTTGCATTAAAACTGCTGATGCATGCCAAAAAGGCAAAGAAAAGAATCCCAATGCGGATTAAAGCTCAAAGAATCCAATGAGGATCAACTTCCAAAGTAAAGTGTAAGAGAATCTTAAAGTGGATCATATCATGAGAATTTATACTCTAAGTAGCCTGGGTCAAGTTTTGATAAAGTGCCACCTTGCATTTCATGAGGAGGGTAATTCTTCCATAGTTCTAAGTGTGGGGTACTCAATTAGCATATCTAATCAAACCTAAACATGATATATATCACAAAGTGTTGAAAATAGATCCTTGCATGAGTTTAAGTGGACAAACATACTTACAATCAACTTTGTTCTTTGTTTATGTCTATTCAAACTTTAAACTTTTTTAGATGTAGAAGATTTTGGATTAGTATGATCTCATTGCAGTTGAAAGATTCATGCTTGTAAATATCATAATTTTTGAAAAAAATTTAAAATTCCAAAAGATTTGTCATTTTTAGTATTTTTTTTCTTAGTTTTGACAGATTTACATGTGTTATTGATTTAGGAGTGAAACTTTCATGCAATACCTCTACCGAGAGGATTTAGACTTTTGCAAGTGATGAATTGCACAACATGCCTGAGTTTCTCATTCAGTTCAAGATGTCAAGTGAACACTCCTGCTTCCTTAAAAGATCTCCTGCTAGTTGCTGAGAACTAAGAATCCTCCTCTTGGTGTCTCATACACAAAAGTTCCTCACCCTCCAAAGCTTTTGTTAAGGGAAAGTATATGTCAAGTCTGAAGATTATCTGATGCTTCTCCTTCACTTTTGAAGTTGAGATAAAGCTGCTGATATTGCTACCTGTGCAATCCACAGTGTATGCAAATAGGTGCATTTTCGAGTCTTCAAAATAAGACTAGATGATCAAGCTGATGAAACATCCATCACGTGCCGAAACAAAGTCTGTATGTTCCAACCAAAGTCTATTTCTCAATACCTTTTTTTAAAAGGGGGAGAAGACTGCACTTCAAGACTGCACACCAATCAACATCCAAGGTTTTGATAATCATGAGGTTTTGGCAGCATCATCTTATTGGGAGTATTGTTGGACTATTTGAATATGATAGTTACCAAAACCAAAGTTCCGAATCTCATGATGATTACCAAAACTAACACGATGAAGCTACGCTGAAAATATGATCAAAACAAAGAAAATTGACCAAAGTCAAACTTGGTCAAAGTTGGTCAACCGTGGTCAAAGTCAACAGTCAACAGTCAACGCAGCGGTCATCCTGAATGACATCAACACCCGGTAGTCACGCATCAGCAACAGAGAATTTATCAGTCTTAGAACTATATTTGTGTAATCATTAGGGCTTAAATCTAATTTCGTTTATTTATGTAAAGAGTATAAATAGACCAAGTGTAGTCATTTATAGTCTAAGTAAGCAAGCATTCTCTAACCAAACATTACTGAGAATTAGGCTAGTGAGAGAAATAATTAGGTTGAGTGTGTGTGAGAGAGATTTTTCTTCAAACTCCCTTTGTAATATCCTAGCATCATCATACATATGAATGAATGAAATATTCATAAATATGTTTTTGATTGTTCATCATTCATTCATCATCATACATTAAATCTTGTAACAGATCTTCGCTTGAAATTGTCACCCCCTCAAATTCCACATGCGGGGTTTTACCGTGAGGCGTGTGAACAAACTAGGATCTCAGTCATTAGTTACTCATAACGACTCTATATGCAGCATTTAAACAAATCAAAGTTTAAAACTTTAAAATATTTGCGGAAGCGTTTTGTAAATGACCCAAACACAAGGTACTAAAAGTAAACTGCGCAAAACACGCGCCCAAACCAAAATACATAAGTAAATGTTAAATTAAAAGTAAACAATGTTTGAACAAAGCATGTTTGACACGTGCGTGCTCCTATGGGCAGCTGCTAGAAACGACCTGAGAAAAGCATACTAAAAGTGTCAACACGACGGTTGGTGAGTTCAAGAGTTTATATAAACCATAAGTAATTGCGTTAGTAAAAATATATAAACAAGTGTATTGAAATAGATAGCTAGTCTAATTTTATTAGTAAAGGACAATAGTGATTTCACGATCGAAGCTGACAATGTTTGTCTGTTTACCACCCGCCACGACATACCAGGTCATGACGCTGTTAGTCGTTTAGGACAATATTGCACCCGTTGACTTTCGGTCACACGGATGGGGCTTGTCAGACCCAGTAGTACTACCCAAAATTTCCTGCTAGATTCCTTAATTAAGGTTCGAAAGTATGAGGGTTTTCTATGGTATAACCCACTATGTCTTACCAAACACATGTTATAATAGTAAAGCGTTCTAAAACCAAGTATGCTTTCTCCCCCAAAAAGAGAAATAAGTAAAATGGGGCATTGAACTCACCTAGTGCACAAATGAATGATTGTAAAAGCTAATGATGATTGGAAAGACAACCCTTCAAAGATTTACCTAGAACACACAAGTACATAAGTGCATGTACACAGAAAACTTACAACCCTAAGTGCTCAACAAACATATTGACCCAAAGTTTTGGAAAACAAGACACATTAGACCCAGTTGACCCGTTTGACCCGTTGGTGACATGTCAAGTTAAATTCTTGTTTAATCAAGTATAGCAATCCATGATACACGGTTATCACAAAAGTTATTCACGTATGCCACATTACAAACCCTTAAGTGCTATAAAGCTCATCATACACCATGGTTTATCAAACAACACATGTAAACCCCCAAGAAGTCCACAATTACAATTTTAACTAACACGTCATGCATCATCATGATTCTATCATAATCCAACATAATTCCATAATCACTTAACACCATCCATTATCATGTACATTCCATACAAGCCTAAATTTTCCAAAGTCATGCATCAAGCATTCATAAAACCCACACAACACAATCTATCACCTTAGACATCATCAACAAACATTCTAACATGATCCTAACATCATAAACATGCTCAATTAACAATATCCAATGATCTACATAAATAAAGTTTCCCATTCGGGAAAGTAACACCCAAAATCAATCTAACACCCAAATTATTCCTGAATTCATCAACAACATGCCTAATCAAGTCCATAACTATCATCTAGACATGACCAATATCATCAAATCATCATAATTCACAATTCCATGCAAAAAAGTTACTATTATTAGTAAGGCATGAACAACGCATCAAAACCATGAATTTCTTGTATAACCCACGTAAACTAACATCAATACAATCTAAATAACATCATACAATCATCAAACAACACAAAATTCGACATTCAACACCATTTTTGAATTAGGGTTTGGCCAAACTCAAGAACACATGAAAAACCAATAAAAATCTAACCCTTAAGTGTGCAAAGATGATGATTAACACTTGTAAACACTTGTAACACTTGAATCCCAATCAAAATCGACTTGTTTGTGCTTGTTCTTGATCAAAATCGCAAAGGGGAGGGAAGAGGGGGTGTTCTGCCGAATGGCGGGGGGGGGGGGGGGTTTGGGGGCTAGGGTTTGGCTTAATTTTGTTATGTTTTAGTTTTATGGTAATTACAACTTAACCCCCATTGTTGATATTTTATAAAAACTAATCTTTTTAACATTTTTTAAAAGGTTTTAACTACTAAACACAAATATTATTAATCATCAATAATAATTATATATTTCAACTAATAACAAAACACATGAACAATATTTACACGTAATCACATTATCAAGTAAAATTCACAAATCATATTTAAAATTCATAAATCGCATAACCACAAACTAATAATTTACATTAAATTATTATCTGTTCATCGTAGATAACTGTTATTAAGTCACCAACGTTCAATGACAACTAGTGTGTGCTCACGACACGTGTATGCAAGACCTAACAGAACTAACGGAGTTTGGTAACAGAAATTACCGAATGTCACAGAAATCATCAACAGGTCCGTGAGATTTCGTATCACAGATCTAATTAATGGAAACAATACGATTGCAATATTCGATCCCATCATAATCGAATTTCCATATTAACTCCAACCTCTATCAGAGTATCTACAATTTCAACATACCTGAAGTATTATTGAGTCATAGTTTCACCTGTTTTAAAGGTGAAGTTTTCAAACTGCTGCTTTATGATGTCCTTCTTGTTTTTCTTGGCTTAATTAGATCCTTCATACATCAGCTTCAATTCCTCATAGAGTTCTTTTACAGTCTTTCACTTCTTGAAGCCTCTATAGATAGAGTTTGGAATAGCATTTTGATGAGCGGTCATGGCTTTCTAATCTATATCAATCTTCTTCTAATCTTCCTCGGAATAGTCAGCTATTGCCTTTGGTATCATCCTACCTCTTGCAGTTGCTAAATTAGTGCTTGGGATGTGATGTCCTGAGACTACAGATCTCCACATCCTGCTATCTTGAGACTTGATGAAGCCTTCAATCCTCTTACACCAAGTATCAAAGAAATAAGGAGTGATCAGTAGAGATTTAGTCATGGTGTCAGTTTCCATATCATCTTTAGTGAGAGCTGCCATTTGAGCAATTAAGTGTTTGTGAAACTAAAGAGATTTAAGATGGTGAGATCTTAAAATCAAGAGCCTAAAAAGCTCTGATACCAATTTAAGGACTGATTATGATTATGCAACAGTTTCATAATTATAGAATGGCACACTTACTAGATCAAATAGGGAACCAGGCAAAGAAACAAAGAACTAACAAGTAAAGAACTCAAGAACACAAGTATTAGTTTTCAAGGATGATGTATATTGCTCTAAAGTACTTTTTATAAGTGTTACAATGCTTATTCCTAAGAGTGATTACATGAGTTACTATATACTACAACATACAATTGGCCATACTTTGAAGGCCATCTGGACATTAATCTAGACAACAAGATCAATATAGAGTCAAAAGGCAGATTGCCTTTTGATATACAACTATGACATGCCATAGGTCACATCCTATCTTATTACAAAAAGGATAAAAATACAAGAATGGAACACAGACACCTTAATTTATAGTTGACAAAAGTATGGAGATAATCACCAACTTGTATAAGTTGGTTAGTATTTAGAGCTGGCGGCGGAAAGTTGTTCAGCTTTTGTCAAAAGTGTGTCAGGGATACATGTCTTCAAAGTCTTCAGAAGAAATCAGTCTTCAAGCTTTGGAAGGCTTTGTCTTCAAGCTTTGAAAGACTTCATCTTTGGCTTCAGAAGATTTCTGTCTTTGCTTTGGAAGATTTGATACTTTGTGAATTTTCTTTGTGTATGATCAAATCTTTTGAAGTAACTTTCTTGTAATTTAGATGCATGCTGAGAGATCATTGGTTAGTATCAGCCTTTAAGATAACTCTTAAAGCACCAATACCAGTATATATGGAGGGGGACTTCCAGTTGAAATAGACTGCTAAATGTGTGGTTTACCTATAATTTATGATTAACTATTATCTTTATTCATGCCGAAATATTTTTCCCATCAAATTAAATGTATTAACCAGCTTTTCGCTCGCTGATGTATTATTTTCAAATATTTTTAGGTAAACATGATTAAATATTTTAGTCAGGTGTAGTGCTAGATGGACTATGAATCCTAGGCATGGAAACCCTATGATAAACATATTAGCAAGAATAGTGCTGGAAGGACTAAGTTTCATAAGCATAGACGTTGTGGCAAGTTTTGAATATCTGTTGGTAGACAGAAGGTTTTCTAAACATTGCTTTGAATAATGTTATGTAAAATTATGGGTATTTAATACTAATGAATTTGTTTTCTTATAAATCATTAGAGTTATTTTATTTTATGAAATGAATTGTGAATGTTTTTCCATTGTGTAAACATCTTTCAAGACGAACAAATAGAAAGTGAACAATGACCCACATCAATCGGTCGCACTCCTGGGGTGCCCTGAGACTGGGATATGACAGGTTGGTATTAGAGCCACAGGTCTTAACGAATTAGATACTTGCCTCAGTATCTAGGCTTTAACAAATATTAGAAATATTGCCTACTAAGAAAAAGTAGGTAGCTGCCTTGTTATATTGATATGCAGGATATCAGAAAGGTATCATTATTACACTGACATTGTTAGTCATGAAATAAGTACTCACATAATAAACCAACCTTATTTCTTGTTGACAATGGAGATACCTATTGTAAGAATTACGCTTACTGGCTGATGCAACTAAAGAGCTCTCAGCATGCACATGTGAAGTACAAGAAAGTTACTTTGAAATTTTTTATATAACTCAGTTAATTAAGCTAAATATCAAATCTTCCGAATACAAAAAACCAAATCTACCAAAGGCAAAGATGAAGTCTTCCGAAGTTTCAAAGATAGTCTTCCAAAGCCAAAGACTGATTTCTTTCAAAGACCAAGAGGACATGCTTTTTCTGAATCATCTTTTGATAAAAACTAAACTACATTCCGCTGCCACCTCTGAAGACTCACCAACTTATATGAGTTGGTGAAAAGGTCATACTTTTGTCAAATTATAGATTAAGGTCTTGAATCTGTAACTTTCTACTCTTGTATTTTTATCCTTTCTTATTTGATAAGGATGTGAGCTATGGCATGTCATAGTCACTAGTCAAAAGGCAATATGCCCTTTGACTTTGCATTGATCTTATTGTCTAGATTAGTGTTTCCAGCTTGTCTTTAAAGTATGGCCGGTTGTAGGATGTAGTATAAAGTGTCTTAAGTTCTTGTCATTTCATGTAATCTTTGTAACACTTTGTAAGAACTTGAGAGCAATATAAATCATTCTTGAAAACTATATTATCTTATTGTTCTGTTCTTTACTTATGTTCCTTGTTTCATCTTAAGCCGGTTTCCTATTTGTTTTGCTAAGTGGTCTAACTCTCCTAACAACTGTTAAACTGTTGCATTGACCCCTATCACCGGTCCTACAATTGGTATCAGTGCTTTTCAGACTCTTTATTTTAAGATCTCGCCATCTTAAATCTCTTCAATTTCACAAAAAACTTACCAGCTTAAATGGTAGCTCTCACAAAAGCTGATATGGAAACCGGTACCATGACAAAGTCTCCACTGATCACTCCTGATGACTTTGATACCTGGTGCCAACATATGGTAGGGTTCATCAAGACTCAAAACAGAAGGATGTGGAGATTTGTTATTGAAGGACCTCATATCCCAAGCACCTCTTCAGTCACTGCTAGAGGTGGGATGATTCCAAAGGAAATTACTGACTATTCTATGGAAGATTGGGAGAGAATTGATGTTGATTAGAAAGCCATGACCATTCTCCAAACTTCTCTTCCAAACTCTATATACAAATGCTTTAATAAGTGCAAAACTGCTAAGCAGCTCTAGGATGCACTGAAGCTTATGTATGAAGGTTTTGAGGAAACCAAAGAAAACAAGACATACCTCATAAAGCAGCAGTTTGAGAACTTTGCCTGCAAGTCAGGTGAAACTATGACTCAATAATACTTTAGATATGTTAAGATTATGGATATTCTGATGGATGTTAGAGTAATGCTTGAGAATAGGATCATTGTAAGGAAGTTCATGTTCTCTCTTCCCATATAATGGACACACTACTGTGTGGTCTTTAAGAGAATAGAAAACCTCTCTACCCTTACTCTCACAGAATTGTATGGTATCCTTAGTGGTTACCAGATGGAGATGAACATGCAAAATCCATCAAGCCGCACTTCCAGCAATCATCAGAGTTAAGCCCTCCATGTGGTTGAAAGGGATAGTAGTGAATCACAACATCATCTTATCTGCTACCCTAACAACTCACAAAAGGATCCTTTCATCACCTTCCATGAGACATCAAGGAAGAGCTACATCCAAGGAAGCCTATTCCAAGAGACACGCTCTCCTTTTGTGTCTGCTGATGAAAGTTGTGGCAACTTTATTTTGACTCTTGATGACTTGGATTGTATCCATCCAGATGACCTAGAGTATATGGAGATAGTTCAGCAAATGGCTATTCTCACTCATAAAGCCAAGAAGTTCTACAAGAGAACCAGAAGAATATTTTCCAGCAATGTATCCAGTGGAAAGTTTAGACTAGATAAAAGCAAAGTGAAGTGTTACAAATATAACTAGTTAGGACATTTTGCTAGGGAGTGCAAGGCATCAAGAACTAATGATTGCCAAGCACAATCCAGGCCTAAGTACACTCATGCTGCTCCCAGACCTGATAAGCCAAGCCAACCAAAACAACAAGTTGTTCTTGCTATTGAAGAAGGAGGATTTGAGTGGAACTCTCAAGTTGAAGATGTTTCTCCCAACCAAGCACTGATGGCTGGACATGAATAAGCCAAGGTATTAGAACATCATTGTACACCTGAATGCATAGCTAAAGTTAACATGTATAGGTCCTACAACTTTGAAGTGAGATCTAACCTTGAGTCCTTGAATATTTTAAAAGCTGATCTCAAAAGAGCTGAAAATGACTATAAACTTAGAATAGAAGATTTAGAGAAAACAATTTCAACTCATAAGCATGAGCACACAAATTATAGGACTTAAATCAAAGATCTCCTTACCAAGTTAACTGCATGCAAGGCTAAGCTTGTGATCAGCAAAGCCAAGGAAGAAAAGTGTGTTCTAGAAGAGGAAATCATCAATAACATCATATCTTCATCCATGTATGCAAAGATTGTTTTATCAAAACAGGCAAGGATTGGGTTCAAGTGATATAGCTCCTCCACACACATTACTATCTGTAAGACCTCCAAGGTATGGAACTTGTCAAGATAAGCTGCCCCTCATAGACCCCATCAAAGAAGAGGATGAAGATGAAGAGTAGATAGTGAAGGATGGATCTGAAGAGAGTGAAGAAGATCATCCTAAAAAGGGTCACTATTCTCTTAGAGAGAAGAAAGTACCAAGGATGACCAAGTCTGCTAGGAAGAACTTGATCAGGGCAGCCTAAAGAAAATCAAAGAAAGCCCAGGAGATCAAGACCACCTTCAACTCCAAGCAAAAGCAAGTCTTTATCTCTGCTAGATTTGAAGTTGTGATGACTGAAGACTTAACCAAGGACTCTAGTACCAGGATTCCTAGTTTATGTCCAAATCATCCTGGTCAAGAGAAGAAGGCTGATCAAATGTGTACGAGTACTGCACATCCTGAACCATCTATTTCCAAAAGCAAGCCTCACCCTAAGAAGCCTGCTGCATAATCTGTGAAGATAAAGAAAGAAGTGGAAAGGATCAAGCTGAGCCTCCTACTCAGAAGAAGACTCTCAGAAGTATGCCAACTGAATGTATAATGTGTTGTAGTACTTCTCACTTTGCTAAGGATTGTATCTACAATCCCAAAAGTACTATCCACATGACCAAGAAAAAAACTTCTAAGAAGAAGAAGAAGAAGAAGAAGATAGCTTCAGAAGGAAAATCTCTTCCTTTCGGAAGCTCCAAAGTGTAAAGAAGATAAGTGAAAACTTACCTTTAGAAGAAAATTTTGTCTCAGAAGAAAGGAATGCTTCCAAAGTACTAAAGTCTACTATAGTGAATACAAAAGCTTCTAAAGGTCTAGTCTCCAAAACTTTCGAAGTTATCAAAACTTCTAAAGTATTGATGGCCAAGTCTAGTCTTCCAAAGATGTTGTGGATGATGAATGAAGCCCATGTGATTGAAAGTTCTTCATCAACAATAGCAAATGATCCTTAGAGCCTACATATAGGATCAATAGTTGTTGAATTATCTTCATTTCACTTTGACAAGCCCAGGACCAACAAGGCTTGGATATCCAAATGTAACTAACCATCTTTTTCTATGCAGGAATAGCTGAAGACCAAAGAAAATGTATGGATCATGGATAGTGGTTGTTCCATGCACATGATAGGCAATCTCTTTGCTTTAGAACTTTGAAAGAATTGATGGAGGGTAAGTTGCTTTTGGAGTAGAATCAGGTGGTTACATCACTGGAAGGGGCAGGGTCATAAATGGTAAGCTCATCATTGAGAAGGTAAACTATGTTAAGGAGCTTGGGTAAAATCTCTTGAGTGTATCCTAATTTTGTGACTAGAGACATAACATGCTCTTTACTGAGCATGAGTGTATTTTTCTCAATCCCGGGGTGTTCATTCCTCAAGAGCATATCTTACTCAGTGCCCCCAGGAAAGGGTACATGTACAAGATGGATTTGCAAGAAACATCCCTGTCAGGAGAAGTTTCTTGCTTTCTATCTAAATCCAATGGTGATGAGTCTTTCCTCTTGTAAAAATGAATATGCCATGTAAACTTTAAGAACATGAATAAATTAATTAAGAATGATTTGGTAACTGGAATGCCAAATAAAGAGTTTACACTTGATGACCATTGTGTTGCGTGTCAGAAATGGAAGCAACACAAAGTGTCTTACAAGCCAAAGGAAAGGAACTCTATCACTACTCCCCTACACTTATTACATACGGACCTCTTTGGCTCCACTAGTGTAACAAGTTTAGGAAGGACCTCATATTGTTTGGTGATCATAGATGATTTCACAAGATACACTTGGGTCTTCTTCCTTAGAACTAAGGATAAGAACCCTGAGATCTTGAAGAACTTCTATCTGAAAATTATGAATCAACATGATTAGAAGGTCAAAATCATAAGATGTGATTAAGGAACTGAATTCAAGAACCAAATCCTTGATTCATTTTGTGATGAGAAAGGTATTACAAGATAATATAGTGCTTCCAGGACTCCTCAGAAAAATTTGTTGTTGAGAGAAGAAATGTGACAACCGACCTATAGGTCATAATTCTAACCTTTAACCTCCTGCATCATTATCCACGCTATTAATATTAATGTTAATATCATTATTATTATTAGTAGTAGTGTTATTTTGTTACTACTACTACGATCATTCTTATTATTTTATGTCCCATTTGAAATAATTTAGCTAAGTCTAGCCTTAGCATAGAGTAACTTCGTGTTTTGGGAAAGTCAATTAGTCACCCTCGCAAAAATTAAATCTTAGTTGAAACAATTAAAATGTGTATATATACACATAATTCACGGTTGAAACACACATATGCATGCTTAATGCTTAACAACTAACTAGCGTTTACCATCAAAAATACTATACTACACTACAAATAATACTACATAATTACATTTTTACAAATTAAAATTTAAATCGAATATCCCATAAAAAGCCAAGGACCAGCCACCCCCTTGACCACCAATCCCCTCCCATTTCCTCCACTAGACACCACCACCCTCTCCTCCACTCCCATTTCATGCAAGGAACCCACACACCTCTCATTCTCACACCCTCATTCTCGCCCTCCTCTCTCTTGGTTTCTTTCAGCAGAAAACACACACACTCCACAATTTCCAGCACCATTTCAGCCAAGTTTCGAAGAACAACAACAATCTAGCATCATCCAAGCTTCAAACAAGCAAGAAGGTGCTATCTTGTGGATGTTGGTGCATGGTTCTTGCAACTTCAACCTTCTCCAGCCTTTGTTCGAGATTCTCCAGGTCATCTTGTCCCTCTAACCTCTCAAAATCATGAACCACATAAAGTGTAAGCATCAACACACCCGAACTAAGCTATGTCTTGTGTTATTCCTTCATGTATCTACCAAAGCCTTATTTTTTTTGTTATAGCAGAATATTGTTGCCATCATCTTGTTCTTGAGGATCTTTTAACTTCACTAGAGGTACCTCACACGTTATATTGGTCATTCTAAGGGTGGAACCCGAATTTCATCATGAAAACCCTCTTTTTGGGTGACTTTTGCACCATCTAACCTTTGTGCCTTGTAACCTCCGAACCAAAGCTTGTAACATGCTTATAAATGTTTTATAAAACTATTAATAACCTTTTTGGAAGTGTCTAAATGATTTAGTAATGAATAGATACAAACTATGATGTTTTACACATGTGTAAATGGCTAAAATGATGAAATTTCTTAACTACAAGCTTATTTCATGGTTGTATGTTAAATCTGTATGTTAGAGCTATATTTCAGTAATTATTGAGTTATAAGGTGTGTATAAGATGATGTTAATGGCTGAAAATAATAAAAGTATGGACTTGTAGGCATTTTGAGCTTATTTTGGGACCCGAAAGGTGGTAAAATGACCTAAAAATAAGAAAACTTAGAGTTTAACCATATTAAAAAGTATTCCAGGCTCTGAAAGAGTTAATAAAGTGATTTAAATTGGATTTGTTGAATAAATGGTCAAAAATGCTTTAAATAGAATTTTTAGTTAAAAACGGGTATTAACCGGGTAACGTTTGGAGGAAAGTCTTGGAAATAATGGTATAAAACCAAAAACAATGGAAAATATATTATTTCAGTAATTTAGGAACTATAAGACTTAATGATGGTGAAATATTGGTCAAACAAGTTTTTAAACGGTCAATTTCGGGTAAAAACGCGTTTTAACGGGTTAAACTTAAAAATGAGACTTTCAACATAAAGGGCTTGAAAATACATTTTAGTCAGATTATAAATCTTTTTAAAATTCCTTAAAATAATGTTTAATGTCTTAAGACTTAAAACTATAAGATTTAATACTTAACCGTTAAAAACCTTCGGTTTTACCGTAACCGGTAACTTAAAACATATGTTCACCAACTCAAATTTAAAATCTGGAAAAATTTGGGAGTTTAACTTATTAATAATGTAATATTTAACTCCCAAGGTCTGTTAGTGGGTCATAAAGGTCATTAAATGTAAAGAAACAAACTTTAGGGTAGAAATTGTAAATTCTGAAACTTGAAGGGCTAAACTGTAAATTCTGCCAAAACTCTATAAATCGACCCTATGGACTATTAATCACTTGATAAACTTAATCTAACTTGTTTCAGTGACCTAATAGTGTAAAAACATGAATTCCCCTTAAGAAACCCTAGCTTTCTATAAAAGGAAACTTTTAAATGCAAGCCTTAGCATATATAAGCTAGTTGAACATTTAACTTCTTAACACACTTTTTCCACCTCGTGTGACCTTAGAATTAGTGTCTTATCACTTAATCTTGATGGTAGGGTGCTAGACTTGAAACTTTCCTCGTACTCGAAGAACCCGTTGCTTGAAACTTAAGGTGAGTTCTAGTGTTCCCTTTTTACTACTGTTTTTGGGATGAAGCATGCTCTGTTTAATGTTGATATATATTGTGATAATGTTGATACCTGCTGATACTTGTATCACGATCATTAATTCTTATGTGAACCGCTTGTTTTATCTGGGTAGATCTACTTGGGGAATCCCCCACACATAGTGCCTTCCGTGATGAACGGGAAGGGAACCACACTGAGATCCTCGGGGTCGTTTGTGTCATGTGATAGGTTTTTATAACTACTAGGGTGAACCATCTGGCAGGTATGGTCCACTGTTTGAGGCTCAGTTCTTCCTTCGGGATTAACCGGTACAACATAACTTTTGAAAAGGCTAGCCGGGACTGAGTGCAGGGTTGATTGTGATCCCCCAACAACAATTAAACTATGATTCTTTTAAATCAAATGTGGATTCTATTGAATCCTTTTGTTTTTAAACTTTAAGCACTTGAATTCACCAACTTTTTAGTTGACACAATTTTCTTTTGAGCATGTTTCAGGTAATCCGTGATAGGAGTCTAGCTGTTGTAGAAGACCTTGACCTAGCACCGTGACCCATGGCATTGGCTTGTTTTGTTTTTAAAACAATTTGAACAATTTACATTTGTTATTGTTGGAAACAATTTGCACTGATGAATTTTGTACTTGTATTGGTGGCTAGACATACTTTTAGCCCGGTTTTTCTTTATACATTAATGCCATGTGATGTTCTCTCTTTTTGTGCCTTACGATGGTTTGTTTCTGCTGCCATATATTGTTGCTAGTCTATGACGTCCCACCCTACCTGGGCACGGGGTGTGATAAGAAAGAGGACACTTATTGAATCTGCAAGAACCATGTTATCTGACTCTAAATGTAATGCCCTGTTCCCGGGACGCTTACAGCTGGACAATCATCGCATAAAATATTTAAAACATACATTACTTTTGCATCGGAATTTAAAACTTTTGATTTATAAGTTAAAACATATCATTTCATTACATCAATCATGTAAATTTCAAAATACAACATCATAACAAAAACGTGGATGCCAGCCTCAAAACGCTCCGAGTAGCTTATGCATCCATGCCCGCAACTCCTCAGCATCATCAAAATACCTGCCAACTATTGTGCATACAAAAAAGTCAGCGACGCTGAGTAAGTTCTAGTTTTATATATAAAATACTTTACTTTCATTAAAACTTAACCTTTACATTCATTTGTGATCAAACATCATATGTACACATTGATGATAATTATTATTATCTTCATCATCGTTCATCATTATCATACATTACGTCTCGTACCATCATCCAGATCCTGTCTCATGCAATACCCCCGAATCGTGCTCGAAAGCTGATACTGTGCCGGGGCCTGTAAACAAACCCCCGACTCGTGTCTGAAGACTGACACAGTACCGGGGTACGCGACAAGGATCCCATCTCATATGCAACACCCCCACTCGTGCTCGAAAGTTGATACTGTGTTGGGGCTTGTGAACAAACCCCCGACTCGTGCCCCAAGGCTGACACAGTACCGGGGCGAGCAACAAGACCTCATCTCATGCCATCCTGTCTCATGCAATACCCCCAACTCATGCTCGAAAGCTGATACTATGCCGTGGCATGTAAACAAACCCCCGACTCGTGTTCGAAGACTGACACAGTACTGGGGTACGCGACAAGGATCTCATCGTCCGTTACTTCCATTCTCATCATTCGTTATCTTCCACTTTCCTTACATAATACTTTATGTAAATTCATACATCATACCACGTAAATTCATAACATAAAACATAACGTATTACATAACATAAAACATACATTTTGAATACCATTAAACAAGGAAAGATAGCCCATCACACACCTCATAATCATCACATCATCATGCATAGCACATCAAGCACAAGCCATCACAACACAACAGAACCTCCTAAGTCCAAAATGGAGAAAAGTTGGACATCTCAGGCGCATGAGCATAAAAATTATAAGGAAAACAGCATAGGCGCATTACCACTATGCAGGCGCATGAGCCCTGCTTAGGCACATGGGCACTGCTGGGGCGTATGGCAAACACTTAGGCGCATGGGCAACTCTAGGCGCATGGGAACTGCTGGGGCGCATGGCCAACACTTAGGTGCATGGGCATTCTTTCAGGGTGCATGGACAACTCTTTGGGCGCATGACTACTATCTGGGTGCATGGCCAACAAATCTAGGCTCATGGGGACAAATCTAGGTGTATGACCTCTATCTGGGCGCATGAACACGTAGGCGCATGAGGTCACTTGGGCGCATGGGGACAGTTAGGCAAATGGAAATAATCTGGGCGGATGGGTCATCCTAAAAATGCAGACTACACCATAACCAGCTCTTAAACAACATCCTAATATAGATCTAACACACCACAAGCACTTAAACATTCCTAACCTTAAATCTAACCCAAAACAACCTCTAAACATACGACCACAGAACAACAGTCGAACATCAAAGCTGAAAACCCATGGGTACTTTAAAAATATTTTGCTTGATATGCATAATAGCCCCAACACTTAGAAAACCAGTAAAAAGTGGGGCTCAAGAACTCACCTGAAGCAACCTTCGAGCAACACACCTCCACCTGCAAATTCAGCTCCTAAAACCCATGAAATCAAGTACTTAGCACCACAAATCTCAGCCTAGAAGCTGAAAATTCGGTTGAAACCTAACATTAACCCAAGAAAACTCACCTTCAAGAAGATTTCAGCTTCTTCTCTCTCTAAAACTGTGAACTTTTCTTCCATCTTCCTTTTTCATCCGAGAAGATGGGTATGGCAAGGTAGTGGGCGGCCATACCCACTCTTTTAAACACTATTATTTTAAAGTTTGCATCTTGCATAACTTTAGTCCTTCAACTTGTGTTATTTATCTTTTATTTCTTTATACTTTTCCTTTCTCTTCTTTTTAATAGAATTCGGGCCGTTACACTAAACTTCCTATCACCTTCTGGGCAGTGGCAGTCACACTGCCTGCTATGTGTATAATAGAGTTTTGGTAGTCAAGACTCATGGTAAGACTCCTTATGAGCTGTAACATAAAAGGAGACCTTTCATTGGTTTCCTCCGATCATTTGGTGTCCTTACGCCATTTTAAATGCCAAAGATCAAATAGCCAAATTTACTGAGAAATCAGATGATGGACATTTTATTGGATACTCTTCCCAAGCTAAGGCTTATAGAGTGTACAATCTCAGAACTAGAGTAGTTGAGAAACCCGCCAATGTGACTTTCAATGTGCACACTCTAAGTGTGAAAGGTTTTGGTCCTGATTGGCTGTTTGATCTTGATTTACTTACTAATTGTTTTAACAAATCTTATGAAGATGTTTTAGGATCTACAAGTAGCTTATCAATAGGAGATTCTGATCCAAGATTTTAGCTGAAAAGACCAAGTGAGAAAACTATTTTAGCTCCAGTGGTAACAAACCCTACGGTTGGAAATCTTGTTAGCATAACAATGACAAACTCCTTAGCTGATACATCTGAGGTGCCTACAAATTCCAGCACAGAGGTACAAAACTCAAAGGAAGAAGTTTCCAATGTAGGAAGAGATGAAGGTGGTGATAGTGATCAAGAATTTCTTGATGCTGATAACCACTCCATAGAAGACAACATCAATGATGTCACACACTCATTGGATCAAGTTTCTCTCGATAAGTGTGTTGATGTGATAGGAGATACTCAATTACCAGATCTAAATTTCACAAATTTAGATATCTCCAACCAACTTGCTATGATGTTCAGACAGGGGTGAGAACGAAAGGACAAACCCATGATAAAAATGTTTGTCTTCACTCTTATTTCTTGGTCCCAGATTTAGCCTAAGAAGATTGATGAGGCTCTGAAGTATGGAAGTTGGGTTGAAGCAATGTAGTTGGAGTTGCTTCAATTCAAAAGGAAAAAGGTATAGAACTAATTTCCTCTTCCTCAAGGGAAGACCACTATAGGTACCAAGTGGGTTTTTAGGAATAAGAAAGATGATAGAGGACTTGTTATCAAGAATAAGACAAGACTAGTTGTTCTAGGGTACAATCAAGAAGAAGGAATTGACTACACAGATGTTTTTGCTCCTGTAGTAAGACTTGAATCTGTTAGGATATTCATTGCTTTTGCTGCATCTAAGGATTTCAAGGTCTACCAACTTGATTTCAAGTGTGCCTTCTTAAATGGAGTGATTGATGAGGAAGTGTATATAAAACAACCACCTAGATTTGTAGATCTAGATCATCCTAATTATGTCTGCTAGCTTGACAAAGCTCTTTATGGGCTACATCAAGCTCCAAGGAAGTGGTATGAGACACTATCACAGTACCTTTGTCAATTGTCAGCATGGTTACAAAAGGGGTACTATTGATGGAACATTCTTCAATAAAGGAACAGGAGATAACTTGATGCTTGTTCAAGTTTATATAGATGACATCATCTTTGGGTCAACGAATCCAAAGCTCTACAAAGACTTTGAAAAGCTGATGAAGAATAGATTTGAAATGAGTGCAATGGGGGAACTCAAATTCTTTATGGGAATTCAAGTGAAACAGGTTGACAATGGCATCTTTATAAACCAGTCAAAGTATGTGCAAGACATACTTACAAGATTTCATCTGACTGAGTGCAAGGTTACTAAGACTCCCATAGCTAAAAACTACTCCCTAGGACTAGATCTTTAGGGGGAGTGTGTTGATGAATATCTTTACTAGGCTATGAGTGGGTCTCTTATGTACCTCACAACCATAAGGCCTGATATCACGTTTGCTACAAGTATTTATGCAAGATATCAAGCCAACCCTAAGATATCACACTTGTTTGTTGTTAAAAGGATTCTTAGATATCTCAAAGGTACTCCTAAACTGGGCCTTTCGTATCCAAAGATTTCTAACTTCAATCTGTATGCTTATACAGATAGTGACTATAGTGCCTGCAACATGACTGCAAAGTCTACATTAGGGGGATGTCAATTTCTTAGTGGAAGGATAGTCTCATGGCAATGCAAGAAACAATCCTGTGTGTCTACATCAACTGTTGAAGCTAAATACATTAATACTGCAAATTGTTGTGCTCAAGTGCTATGGATTCAGAATCAGATGCTAGATTATGGATTCAAATTCAAAGAGACTCCCATCCACATAGACAACAATAGTGCTATCTTTATTATAGAGAATATTATGCAGCACTCAAAGACAAAGTACATCAACATCAGGTATCATTTGATTAGAGATAATTTTGAAAAAAGATTGATAAAACTAGTCAAAATTAACACAAATGAATAATATGCTGATCTGTTCACAAAAGCTTTTGACGAACAGAGATTTAAGTATCTTGTATTAGCTATTGGGATGAATAACTTTGAGTAGATTTTCTTAAATTAAATTTCAAGATTATTTTTTTCAAACATGTGTGTCTTAAGTTGTCAATATCATCACCTATATAAGACTAGTTTACTATGGAAGAAATTTTTCAAAATGATATTCCTTAGAATTTTGAATATTTAAGATATAATTTCTTTCGGAAGACATTAGGTTGACTTCAGAAGAAAGTTATGTGCTCAAAACTAATAACTACGTACTAAGAAATTTACCTTCAGAAGAAATTCTGATATATCTTCTGAAGCTTAAATATGCTTCTATGTACTTATTTGTTTTGAAGGACAATTTTCTTCCGAAATCAATTAAGTCTCAAAAGCTTTAATCATCTTTTGAATAAAACTTCTAAAGTTTAATATCTTCTGAAACCAAATATACCTCGAAAGCAAAAATACCCTAAGTATTTTTCTTCTGAAGCAAATTTTTATCAAGCTAAGGAATATCTTCTGAAGTCAAATTGGCTTCGGAAGTTTTGACAAAAACTTCTGAAGACAAATTACTTCGGAGGATTTTAGACTTCCAAGAAAAATACCTTTTTGGGCACTTTTTTAGAGGTGGGACCAACATCCGGATTTCAAAGTTTATCCTTTTGCATTAACTTTGTCTCAAATCCAACCATATGAATATACCTTCAATGGTTCCCCCTCTTTCTCCTTTATCTTCATCTACAAAAGTTTAAACAAAAAATTCACCCACAAACCGAATTTGTTCTTAGGTTTCTTCACTTCTAAGCTACTAAAAATGGCCACTCCTGATCCCCAAAACCATCCAGATATTTTCATGCATCTACACGGGCAACATAATCAAGTTGCTTTGTTATCATCTGAGAAAGATCCAGGTTTCTCAAATGTTTACCACTTCTTAACTCACTCAAACTACTTGTCAAGAGGTCATCTTGGATGGTGAGAAGGCACTGTCTACCATAGAGCAGGGGAAGACAATTGTCATCACTCCAGCCACCATAGACTCTCATCTAAGGCTAGATGATGAAGAAGGCGAGTTGTCCTTCCAAAAATTAGTTGTTAACAACTCATTCTAGTAGATGGGCTATGAAGGGGACTACTCAGTTAGAACCTTCAAGAAAAGGTTTCCTCTCAATGGAAGTACCTCCTCCATGTGGTAACCCACTATCAATCCAATAAGCACGGAGGTTGGGACTAGATTCTTGAGGACTTATCCTACATAGTCCATTGGATGGTTCAAGGGGTAAAGTTCAAGTACTCCCAGTTTGTCTATACAAACCTGCTTGCTAACTTGGACTCCTTAGAGTACTATATGTTCCTTAAATATGTTTAATACATTCTTAACTGTGAACTTGGCTCACAGTTAAGGGGAACATGTAATACTCTTAAATTGGGACAGATAAAGCCCTGCATCTTCAAAACAATAAGAAAGTACACTGTTGGCTTCTCAGGGGTAGAAACAGCCCTGGTCCCAAAAATGTTAGAGTTCATTGCTCAAGGTGATAACTTGGTAGCACCACCCAATGTTGAACCCACACCTTATACATCTGCACCACCCACAAAGCCACAAATAACCATCACCTACACCTAAAAATCCAAATGACCCCCTATGCTTAGTCTATTCAGGTTGAGTAGGCCCCCATGCAACTACCCATGCAGGAGGAACTAGAATCAAGAGCTTCCACTTATCCTGAGGAGCAGACCATTCCCATTTACTTATTTGATCAGTGCTGAGTTCCTCATGCTTAGCCTAATGAGCTCATTGTCCCAGCCTTAAGCCATCACTCTGAGTCTCAAAAGTCAAGTGATCAACCTTTAGGGGGAAGCTACAATCCCTAACCATTAAACTTAAACCAACCCATCCCTGACCTTCAATTCTATGATGATGAGGATATGGGATTTAAAGAGTACCATGAGTCTCATTTCTCCACCCTTACTCAAGGAGAGATGAGTGCTCCTGAATCACCCATATCTAGCCCATATCATCCAATCCTAACTAAGGTGGACCTCCCTAAACATGTTCAAGAAGTCCATATGGAAGAGGCTCTGACTTTCTCAAGTGATTACATCATTACGACCTCAACCATGACAACCCAGCCCATTAAAAATTCTCTTGAAGTTGTCATGGTGCAGGGGAAATTGTTAGACTCTAGAAGATTAGCATTTTGTCTTTGTATGTTTTTTTGTCATAGTATAGGGACTTATTTGTTAATATATGTTCCTTTGCTTCTTGATAGTATAAATAGGATATTTTATCTATGTTCAGGAAAGGATAGAGAATCTAGACATCTAGATAAGAGAGATCTAAGAAATAGTTAGAGTTAGTTGAACGAACTGTAACCCTTACATATTGTATCCTGCGCATTTTCTATCAATGAAATCTATGAATTTTTGATGTAATTGAATGTGTTTGATTACTTTGTGTTTGAATTGATCATTGCATTACAATATCATTAGAGATTCGATCCTTTTGAACCAATCAATTGGTATCAGAGCCTTCGGTTCAGTGATTAGAGCTTATCGACATTTTGAGCTCTTTGAATCACTTGAAATCTGTGATTGATTGCAATTTGATCAATTAATTGTTGTTTTCATTTGTGTTTCACCCATAGAAACATGATTTGAATCACAATTTTGTGTTCAATTCGTTCAAATCTGAGAAATTGATCGAATTAGTGTTTGAACTTTGTTCTTCATATTCGGACTAAAATTCAATCAGAATAGTGATTTGTTGGTGTTGTTTGATCAAATTGAGGATTAAAGATTGTTAATCGACCTAATTACTACCTAATTGGATGTTTTTAGATCAATTAATCAAGTTTTGAAGATTTTCATAAGATCTGAGTTTGTTGAAGCTGATGAATTAGGCGCATTATGGTTGAAAACTACTGAAAATTGTCCAAGTATCTTGGCACATCACCATTATTTGGGCATTTTAGTACTATTCAGACGTTTTCAGTTCAGGCGTTTGATCACTGTTGAAACGTTTTGAGACTGTTTGGACACTTGGTGACTTTGTAGCAACAAAGTAATTCTAGGCGCATTTAAACTGTTTAGGCGCATTTGAACTGTTTGGACCCCAAGCGTTTAAAAACTGTTTGGGAGCATTTCAACTGTTCAGGCGCATTTCAGTTGGGCGTTTCTCAGAATTCTACCAAGGCATTCCCTTGGGCGTTTCTACTTCAAAGTCAGGTGTTTGAGAACTGTGTGGGCGTTTCACTACTGTGTAGGCGCTTGTGAACTATTCAGGCGCATCAGCTTTCAGACTTCAGTTTACATTTAGAAATTTTTTCAGAAACTAAAATCCAAAAATATTTCATTTCATAGTTTTTAATTCAAAACTTAAAAACAACAAAAACAATTTTTTTTTAAATTCAAAAATACAAAATGTTGAGCCCACACCTTCTACATCTACACCACCCACAAAGCCACAAATAACCATCACCTACACCTAAAATTCCAAACAACCCCCTATGCTCAGTCTATTCAGGTTGAGTAGGCCCCCATACAACTACCCAGTCAGGCATTTGAGAATTGTGTGGACGTTTCACTACTGTGTAGGCGCTTGTCAACTATTCAGGCGCATCAGCTTTCAGACTTCAGTTTACACTTAGAAATTTTTTTAGAAACTAAAATCCAAAAATATTTTCATTTCATAGTTTTTAATTCAAAACTTAAAAACAACGAAAACAATTTTTTTTAAATTCAAAAATACAAAATGGTTAAGTCTAAAGATTCTGAGAACAGGTTCTAAAGCAAAAGAACATAGCTGATTTCAAGAACTGGTCTTTAAAACTGAAGCATGATCTAAATTCTACTGACACTGACTTCTGGAAGTCAATAGAGAAAGGACATCATATCCCAATTACATCGGACGGTCCTGATAGAGGATTTGGGTAACAGTCCAGCGTAACCGCACCATGATATTGTTTGCTTTGGGCTGGACGAACCACCATCGCCTCACGATTTTGTCTTCACCTGGACCGGGACGTAGCAAAACGCGTCATAGTGGGGAAGGTCTCAAGCCCCTTATAAAGAAGCCTTCGTTCACCTTCCCAACCTATGTGGGATGTTACAATCCACCCCCCTTAGGGAGCCTATCATCGTTGCTGGCACACCGGCCCGGCCCTGGCTCTGATACCATCTGTAACAGCCCAGCGTAACCGTACCATGATATTATCCGCTTTGGCCGGGACGAACCACCATCGCCTCATGGTTTTGTCTTCACCTGGACCGGGACGTACCACCATCGCCCAGGCAAAACGCGTCACAGTGGGGAAGGTCTCAAGCCCCTTATAAAGAAGCCTTCGTTCACCGTCCCAACCAAGGGGTGGATTGTAACATCCCACATTACCAGAAAACTTCAACACGCATGATCACTAACCTAAAAACAAAGCTAAGCTAAGAGCATTCCAAAATAAGAAAATGAATTCTGAGTGTGATAAAGAGAAAACAAGTGTTGAGATATTTGAGGAACATGATTATGAAAAGATAAAAAATAGTCACACAGTGAAAATTAAATCTTATGAACCACGACAAAAGACTAAGAAAATTTTTATTCCAAAAGAGTCTATTGTCAAAGAAATAAGTGAAAGGAATGATAATCAAAACTCTAAAAATAAAGAGAAAGCAAAGCTAGATGAAAAACATCTAAAGATTCATTTTCTTATGGATTAAATAATCCAAAATTTATAAAATGGCAAAAAGAACAAAAGAATAAGAAAATGAAAAAGAATCTTCACCTGAAGATGTTCAATCTGAAAGTAAACAAAGATCATCAGGATCTAGAAACCAAAGACGAAGAAAGAAAAATACTAAAGCTAAATCAACACAGAATGCAATTCAAAAAAGTCAAATCAAAAGAACAAATCAATCAAATCAGCATAAACCTGTGAAATTTATATCTACAGGTATTGTTGACATGAACAAAATTCCAGAAATCTAATCTAATCCAAAGAACAAATCCAACTCTAATTTGAAAAGCGGTTCAGATTCTAAGTCTTCCACTGTCAATAAACGATTTGTATCTAAGGAGTCGAGGAATGATGTTAATGTTAAAAAATCTAAACTCAATTTTCAAAAAAAAACAAAAAAAAAAAAAACAGATTAACTTTTCAACTCCTAAATACAAATAAGGATCAAATATGGCATCCACATCTAAAGTTAATCAAAAATTGTTTAAACTTCAAAGGAACTATGCAATCTGTGATATGTACAATCATAAGACTAAAGAATGTTTCTGTAGGAACCTCTGAGGTTATGAGGCTGATGCAACCAAAAGATACCAAAATAACCATGTCTTCCAACATGCACTAAGGAACAAAGAAGAACCAGCTTCGTAAGTTTTACACACTCAAGTAAAATGCTATGTGTAAAATCTTCCGAAGCCAAAGTTCAGAAGAAACTACTGAGGAAGCTTTACACCAAGTGTCAAGTCTTTCGAAGCCAAAGACTCAACTCTTCCAAAGGTTAAAGATGAAGTCTTCAGAAGCTCTCAAGACAAAGTCTTCCAAAGCTAAAGACAAGACTGATTACTTCTGAAGAGAGAGAAAAGATACCTTTTCTATCAACTTTATCATAAAGTAACTGTCTGTCCGCTGCATGCTCTGGTGGTTCACCAACTATCATCAGTTGGTGAAAGTTCCATGCTTTATGATAATGTAGATAAGGTCTTTGTCTGCAAGTTTCTATTTTTGTTTCTTTTTTGGCATTTTTTTGTAATAGGAAAGTCAGTGAGCTATGGCATGTCATAGTCACTAGTCAAAAGGCAATATGCCTTTTGACTTTAGGCTGATCTTGTTGTCTGGATGAGTCACTTCCAACTGTCTTTTTGTATATTAATGGTTGTAGGATTAGTATAAAGAGTCTGACGTTCTTGTATTCAAAATATACTTGTACAACACTTGTAATAGAACTTAAGAAGCAATATACTACTTCCTTGAAAACTTTATTTTGTGTTATTGTTCTTGCTTGTGTTTTGCATTGTATCTTCAGTTCCTTATTTGAATTGTTAAGTGTTATCAAAGATCCTCCTAAGTGTGTGAACTAAGTGCATAATACCCTTTAACAGTCCTGCAATTGGTATCAGAGCATTCCAGGCTCTTGTTTGTAAGATCTCACCATCTTCAAATGCTCTTAGTTACACACATCACTTAACTCTTCAAATTACAGCTATCTCTGAAGCTGATATGGAAACTGGAACTATGACAAAGTCCCCACTGATCACTCCTGAGGATTTTGACACTTGGTGTCAAAGAATGGAAGGCTTTATCAAGTCTCAAGATTCCATGATATGGGAGTCTGTTGTCAATGGACCTCATATGCAATGCACCACTTCAGCTGCTACTGGTGGTGGCATGATACCAAAGGAGAAGGCTGACTTTTCTGATGAAGACTGGAAAAGAATTGATATTGATCAGAAAACCATGATAGCCCTCCAAACTGCTCTTCCAAACTCCATCTATAAAGGTTTCAAGAAGTGCAAGACCGCTAAACAGCTATGGGAAGCACTGAAACTGATGTATGAGGGTTCAAATAAAGCCAAGGAGAACAAGAAGGATCTCCTAAAGCAGCAGTTTGAAAATTTCACCTTCAAAACAGGTGAAACCATGACTCAACAACACTTCAGGTATGTTGAGATTGTAGATACTCTGGCTGATGTTGGGGTAACCATTGAGAACAGGGATATTGTAAGGAAGTTCATGTCCTCTCTTCCAAGACAATGGACACACTATTGTGTGGTCATTAAGAGGACTGAAAACCTCAAGACCCTTACTCTCACTGAGTTGTATGGGATACTCAGTGGATACCAGATGGAGATGAACATGCAAAATCCATCTGGTAACTCCAACACTCACCAGAGTTCAGCCCTTCATGTGGTTGAAAAGGATAGCAGAGAACCATAACATCATCTCATCTGCTACCCTGATAACTCATAAAAGGGTCCTTTCATCACCTTCCCTGAGACACCTAAAGAGAGCTACATCCAAGGAAGTCCCTTCCAAGAGATAAGCTCTTCTCAAGCCTTTGTGTCCACTGATGCAAGTTCAGGCAACTTTCTTTTCACTCTTGAAGACCTGGACTACATCCATCCAGATGATCTGGAGTACATGGAGATAGTCCAGCAAATGGCTCTACTCACTCATAGAGCCCAGAAGTTATACAAGAGGACTGGAAGAAGGTTTCCTAGCAATGCTACCAGTGGAAAGTTTGGGCTGGATAAAAGCAAAGTCAAGTGTTATAACTGTAACCAGATGGGACACTTTGCTAGAGAATGCAAGGCACCTAAGTCCAATGGTGGCCAAGCTTCATCCAGGCCAAACTACACTAAAGGAGAGAACTAGAATAAGAAGCCAGATAGCAAGCTGCAGTTGCTGTTGAAGAGGGAGGCTTTGACTGGAGCTTTCAAGCTGAAGATGCATCTCCAAACCAAGCACTCATGGCTGACCATAATGAAGCTAAGGTACTTGAGCATCTTTGCTCTCCTAAATGTATTGCAAAAGTAAATAGATACAGGTCCTACAACTTGGAAATGAGATCTAACATTGAGTCTTTGAATATTTTAAAAGCTGATTTTAAAAGAGCTAAAAATGATTATAAACTTAAGATAGAAGATCTAGAGAAAATAGTTTCAACTCTTAAACATGAGCAAACAAACTACAGGACTCAAATTAAGGATCTCATTACCAAGTTAACTAAATACCAGGCTGAGCTTGTGATCAGCAAAGCCCGGGCAGAAAAATGTTATCTTGAAGAGGAAACCTTCAAGAACATGATATCCTCATCTCTGTATGTTATCAGAATAAGCAGAGACTGGGATCTAGTGAGATAGCTCCTCCACACACTCTACTATCAGTTAGATCTCCAAGGTGTGGAACTGGTCATGATGAGCTGCCATCCATAGACCCTAATGATGAAGAGGATGAAAAGGAGAAGGTGAGGGATGACTCTGAGGTGAGTGAAGAGACTCAATCCAAAAAGGATCACCATGCTACTAAGGAGGAAAAAGATGCTGGTTTGAGCAAAACCAAGAGAAAGAACTTAATCAAAAAAGCAAAGAGAAGATCTAGAAAAGCTCAAGAGATCAAGACCACCTTTAACCCCAAACAGAAACAAGTATTTGTATCTACAGGGTTCAAGGTGATGAAAGCTGAAGACATTGTCAAGAACTCTAGTACCAAGGGTTCTACTTCAGCTTCAACTCACTCTAGCAATAACAAGAAGACCGATCAGCTATGTGTCACTGCTGCACAACCTGAACCATCCATTTCAAAGAGCAAGCTGCACCCTAAGAAGCCTGCTGAATCATCTGAAAGGATGAAGAAAGAAAAGGAAAGTGTTCAAGCTGAGTCTTCTTTGGGAAAGAAGACTCTCAGAAGGAAAGATTTGGATTGTGTTATGTGTGGTAGTACTTCACATCTGGCTAATGATTATCAATACAATCCCAAAAGTACTATACACATGATTAAGAAGAAAACTTCTGATAGTAAGAAGAAACAGATTGCTTCAGAAGGAAAATCTGTTTCCTTTGGAAGCTCCAAAATGAAGAAAAAGGCAAATGAAGAATTGCCTTCGGAAGGAAAATTGGTCTCGGAAGAAAGGAATGCTTCCGAAGCACTGAAGCTTGCTACAGTGAAAGCAAGATCTTCCAAAGGTTCAGTAATAAAATCTTCTGAAGTTACCAAAACTTCTGAAGCTTTAAAGGTCAAGCCCAATCTTCCAAAGGTGGTGTGGAAGATGAAGGAAGACTGTGTGGCTGAAAGTTCATCATCAGAAACAGCAAATGATCCCCAAAGCCTAAGCATAGGATCTATTACTGTTTCATTACCTTCCACTCATTCTAACAAGCCCAAGACCAATGAGGCTTGGGTTTCCAAATGTAACTAAATCTCTTTTTATGCAGGGACAGCTAAAGACCAACATAAATGTCTGGATTATTGATAGTAGCTGCTCCAGGCACATGACTGGCAATGAGTCATTACTTCAAAACTTTGAAAGAATTGATAGAGGACCAGTTTCTTTTGGAGGAGATGCAGGTGGTTACATTACTAGAAGGGGCAAGGTTACAAATGGTAAGCTCAGCATTGAGAAGGTAAACTTTGTCAAGGAGCTTGGATACAATCTTCTGAGTGTGTCCCAATTTTGTGACCAAAAACATCACATGCTCTTTACTGAGCATGAGTGCGTTGTTCTCAAGCCCAGGGTTGACATTCCTCAAGAGCATATTTTGCTCAGAGCCCCCAGGAGAGGGAACATTTACAAGATGGACTTGCAGGAAAGATCTCCCTCAGGAGAAGTTTCTTACTTTCTATCTAAAGCAAATAATGATGAGTCTTTCCTTTAGCATAAAAGAATGTGCCATGTAAACTTTAAGAACATGAACAAATTGATTAAGAATGATTTGGTAACTGGAATGCCAAAGAAAGGTTTATAAGTGATGACCATTGTGTTGCATGCCTGAAAGGGAAGCAACACAAGGTGTCTCACAAGCTAAAGGAAATGAACTCTATCACTACTCCCCTACACTTGTTACATATGGATCTATTTGGCTCACCAGTGTAATGAGTCTAGGAAGGACCTCATACTGTTTGGTGGTCACAGATGATTTCACAAGATTCACTTGGGTGTTTTTCCTTATAACTAAGGATGAAACTCATGAAATCTTAAAGAACTTCGTTCTGAGAATTGAAAATCAATCTGATCACAAGGTCAAAATCATAAGATGTGATCAAGGAACAGAATTCAAAAACCAAATCCTTGATGCACTTTGTGAAGAAAAGGGTATTTCAAGATAATATAGTGCTCCCAAGACTCCACAGCAAAATGGTGTTGTTGAGAGAAGAAACAGGACACTTATTGAAGCTGCAAGAACTATGTTGTCCGACTCTAAACTGCCCATCACCTTCTGGGCAGAGGCTGTCAACACAACCTGCTATGTGCAAAATAGAGTTTTAGTGGTTAAGACATATGGTAAGACTCCTTATGAGCTGTTGTACAAAAGGAGACCATTCATTGGTTTTTTTCAGAACATTTGGATGTCCTTGCACCATCTTGAATACCAAAGATCAAATAGCTAAGTTTGCTGAGAAATCAGATGATGGACACTTTGTTGGATACTCTTCTCAAGCTAAGGCTTATAGAGTATACAACCTCAAAACTAGAATCATTGAGGAGTCAGCCAATGTGACTTTTAATGAACACACACCCTGTGTAAAAGGTTCTGGTCCGGATTGGCTATTTGATCTTGATTTAGTTACCAACTGTTTTAACAAATCTTGTGAGAATGTTTCAGGATCTATGGATAACAGGTCAACAGAAGATCCTGACCCAAGATTTGAGCTGAGAAGACCAAACAAGAAGACTACTTCAGCTTTAGTGGTGACTAACCCTGTCATTGAGGCTCCTATCAGCACTAGCATGACAAATAATGTTGATTCAATTGAATTACCTTCAAATTCTAGCTCAGAGGTTCAAAATTCAGGAGAAGGAACCTCTAATATAGAAGGAACTGGAGGTGGTGACAGTGATCAAGAATTTCTTGATGCTGATAACCACTCCATTGAAGACAACATGAATGATGTCACACACTCATTGGATAAGTTTCTCTTGATAAGTGTGTTGATGAGGTGGGGGACTCTTCTTTGCCAGATCAAAAATTCCCTAATTTAGATCTGTCCAATCAACTTGCTGTCATCCCTCAACTCAGGATCCACAAGTCACATCCCACCATAAACATCATTGGAAATGTTGACTCAGGGGTGAGCACAAGAGGACAAACTCATGACAGCCATGTTTGTCTGCATTCTTGTTTCTTATCCCAAATTGAGCCTAAGAAAGTTGATGAGGCTTTAAAGGATGGAAGATAGATTCAAGCAATGCAACAAGAGTTGCTTTAAATCAAAAGACAGAAGGTGTGGAACTTATGCCCTCTTCCTCAAAGGAAGACTGTCATAGGTACCAAGTGGGTATTCAGGAACAAAAAAGATGATAGAGGGATCATCATCAAGAACAAGGCTAGACTGGTTGTCCAAGGATACACACAAGAAGAAGGAATTGATTATACTGATGTATTTGCTCCTGTAGCAAGACTTGAAGCTATAAGGATATTCCTGGCTTATGCTGCATCCAAGGATTTCAAGGTCTACCAGCTTGATGTGAAGTGTGCCTTTCTTTATGTGGTGATTGATGAAGAAGTTTATATTAAATAAACACCTGGCTTTGCAGACCCAGATCATCCTGATTATGTCTGCAAGCTTGATAAAGCCCTTTATGGACTACATCAAGCTCCAAGAAAGAGGTATGAGACACTATCAACATACCTCTATAAACATGGATACAAAAGAGGTACTTTTGATGGGACTCTCTTCATCAAAGATACAGGGAATGACACTTTGCTAGTACAGATATATGTAGATGACATCATCTTTGGTTCAACTAATCCAAAGCTCTACAAAGACTTTGAGATTCTGATGAAGAATAGATTTGAAATGAGTGCCATGGGGGAACTCAATTTCTTTCTAGGAATTCAAGTGAAGCAGGTTGAAGATAGCATCTTCATTAGTCAGTCAAAGTATGTGCAGGACATACTTACAAGATTCAAGATGACTGACTGTAAGGTTGCAAAGACACCCATAGCTAGAAACCATTCCCTTGGTCCAGATCTTGAGGGGAGTGTGTTGATGAACATCTTTACAGGGCTATGATTGGGTCACTTATGTATCTTACAGCTAGCAGGCCTGATATCATGTTTGCCATATGCATATGTGCAAGATATCAAGCCAACCCCAAGATGTCACACCTAATCACTATCAAAAGGATTCTTTGATATCTCAAAGGTGCTCCAAATCTAGGCCATTGGTATCCAAAGAATTCAGACATTAATCTGTATGCTTATACAGATAGTGACTATGGTGGCTGTAACATGACTGCAAAGTCCACATCTGGGGGGTGTTAGTTCCATGGTGGAAGGATAGTCTCTTGGCAATGCAAGAAGTAATCCTGTATGTCTACATCAACTGCTGAAGCTGAATACATTGCTGCTGCCAGCTGCTATGCTCAAGTGCTTTGGATTCAGAATCAGATGTTAAACTATGGGTTCAATTTCAAAGAGACTCCCATCTACATAGATAACAACAGTGCCATCTCTATTATAGAGAATCCTATGCAGTACTCAAGGACCAAACACATCAACATCAGGTATCATCTGATTAGGGATAATTTTGAAAAGGGTCTGATAAAACTAATCAAAGTTAACACAAATGAACAATATGCTGATTTGTTCACAAAAGCCTTTGATGAGCAGAGATTTAAGTATATTGTATCAGCTATTGGGATGATTAATTTTGAATAGTTTTTTTCTTAATAACTTAATCAATTTTACTTCCTAAAACTATGTGTCCTAGGTTGTCTATTAGATCACTTCATAAGCCCAGTTCTCTTTGAAAAAAAACAAACTTTAAAATGATATCTCTTAGAGTGATGAAAATTTACCTTCGGAAGACGAAATATTACCTTCAGAAGAAATTTATGTCTTCAAATCATCCAACAGCTCATCTAAAATTTACCTTCGGAAGAAATTCATAAAGTATCTTCTGAAGCTTAAGTTAAGTATAAGCTCTTAAATGTATTTTAAGAACAAATTCCTTCCAAAAACAATTAAGTCTCGGAAGACTTATTCATGTCTTCCAAAGCCAAAATTTTCAAAACTCTTTGAAATATCTTTCGAAGCAAAATTACCTTCGAAAGCTCTGCTTGCACAGCTTCCGAAACTAAAATTCCCTTCAAAAGCTTTACAACTTCCGAGAAAACTACCTTTTTGGGCTCTTTTTCAGAAGTAGGACCCATTTGCGGATTTCAAAGTTTATCTTTTGCTTTAACTTTGTCTCAAATCCAGAGTATATCTTTCAAAACGGTTTATTTCATCTCTCTACTCTCATTGTTCCTACCCTAGAATTAGCCCCAAATTCATCTTCTTCTTCCTTTCTTCACTGCAAAGCTTCAGCTAAATGGCTAATCTTGATTGCCAAAACGACCCAGATTTCACCATGCACCTACACAGGCAACACAACCAAGTTGCTCTGTTAAACTCTGAGAAGGATCCAAGCTTCTCAGACGTTTGTATGTATCTTTATTTGTCTCATTACTTCACCTCCCTTACAATCGATCCTCCTTTCTATGAGGATCAGTTGCTTGAGTTCTGGCGGACCTGTCAAGAGGTTACCATGGACGAGGAGAAGGCACTGTCTGCCACAGTGCAGGGGAGGACACTGTTCATCACTCCAGCCATCATTAACACCCACCTACAGCTGGATGATGAAGAAGGTGAATTATCTTTCCCCAAAGCTATTGTCAACCAATCCTTTGAGCAGATGGGCTATGAAGGTGACTTCTCAGTCAAGACCTTCAGGAAGGGGAAGGTCTCTTTCCAATGGAAGTACCTCCTTCATGTTGTCATCCACAACCTATCCAACAAACATGGAGGATGGGACAAGATTCCAGAAGACCTCTACTTCATTGTCCATGGGATGGTTCAAGGGGTTAAATTCAGGTACTCTTAGTTTGTTTTTACATATTTACTTGCGAATTTGGACTCCTTAGAATATTACATGTTCCCCTGGTATGTTCAACATATTCTAAAATGTGAATTGGGACCACAGTTGAGGGGAACAGGTAATGTTCTTTAACTTGCACATATAAGGCGTGAAATTTTCAAGATATTGAAAAAGCCAACTGTTGGGTTCTCAGGGGTAGAAACAGCCCTTGTCCCGAAAATGTTCGAGCTCATTGCTTGGGTAGACATCCTAGCAGCACCAGCTAGTGATGAACTAAAACCCTCCACTTCTCAACCACCATCAAGGCCAACCATTACCCTTACCTACCAAAGAAATCCAAATGAACCCCTACACCTGCTATTGAGCATGTGCAGGCCCCCATATCATAACCCACATAGGAGGAAGTGGACTTTCAAGCTCCCACTTCCCCTGAGGAGCAAACCACTCCCATCCTTGCCATAATCAGTGCTGAGGTTCCTCATGCTCAGCGTGATGAGCTCACACCACCACAAACAGCCTTAAGCCATCACTCTGAGTCTCAACACTCTTGTGATCAACCTTCAGGGGAAAGCTACCATCCCCAGCCTCTTGATCTTAATCAACCTTTTCCCTGCCTTGACTTCTACTCTGATAAAGAATTGGGTTTCAATAAGTACCATGAATCTCTTCTCTCTACCCATACTCAAGGAGAGATGAGTACTCCTGCTTCATCCACTTCTAGCCCACATCAGATACCCCAAACTGAGGTGGATTCTCCTCCGATTTTCCAGGAGTCCATGTGGCAGGGGCTCTCAATGTTGCCAGTGATTACATCTTTAAGACCTCAACCACGGCAACCCAGCCTCTTGACATTGTATGGAGCAGGGGAAATCCAGCAGCCAAGAAACCCATGCTGGTGATGAGGGAGAGGATTCAGGTCCAATCCTCTCATCCCCTTATGATTCTTCATCTAAAGATGTAGGGAGTCTGCAAAAAAAGGAGCACAAACTCTCAAATCTGTGCACCTACTTTGTATCAAAGACAGCTCACCTGGAGTCTCAGGTGACTATCTTGCAGAAAAGGGTCAATGACCAGCAACTTGAGATCACCGATCTCAAGGGCAAGTTAGCTGAGAGACCAATAGGACAAAATCATCCAGGTCCACAATAACCTATGGATGTTATGGACCACTTCCCTAGCTCACCTATGCTTGAGGGTGATGCTACCAAAAAGGGGGAGGAAGTTCTGACAGCCACAGAACCTGGGAGTTCTTCCTTAAGCATGGACATACAAGACTCACCATCCTATCTTGCAGTTGTCCATGCTCAGCAACCTCCTCAAGTCAGAGATTTGACTTGCAAATTCAACATCTAATTGAGGAAGGGATACCAAGAGCAATGTCTGCCCCTTCTGAGAACCTAATCATGGGTTGGGGGTATGATAGTGATAGGAAAGCTCTTGTATTCTCTAGAACTCAGGGTCAACTAGATATTTTGAACATCTCAAACATGAGTTTCTATAAGGGTATAAATCTGGTAGATCTGGCACTTGTCAACCCAAGCAATAACAGACAAGCTGCCAGACTAGCTAGTCAAATTCAAGACTGGGTGCTGGTAGAATTCAAAAGGAGAACTGCATTATATAGGCAGAGGCTAGCAGTTGAAGCCTTTGGTGAACTGGATGTTGAGGTAGACCCCAAGATTAGCTTCGAAGAGAAAGCCTTGACTGAAGGCCTAGAGGCTGAGACTGTGAACCTTGAGACAACATCTCCTCCAGCACCCCATACCCTCAGTGAGGCACCAGCCGGTGATGGTGCTTCACAACCTCTCTCTGGCCAGAGCTTGACTGATGAATCTAGCAATGAAGGCCAAAGCTCTCCTCAGGCTGAGTTATCAAGATCAGCGATTGACAAAGGCAAAAGAAAGTTAACTGCTGAGGAGATTGAAGAAGAGAAAAGAGAGAGGAAGAGGAAGCTGAGGGGAGAGAGTTCAAGTGGTTCCCCAGGATTCATGCAAGCTGCAATTCTGACTGCCCATGTACCAAACACTCAAGAAGATGAATTAAGGGCAGCCAGACTTAACTATCTGGGGACCAGGAACTACAACATAGATGAACTCATCTCTCTCCCCTTAGAGGAACTAAATGAACTGGCTGACACAGAGCTGTCAAAGGAGAGGAAGGAAGCTGAGGATGCAGCCTTGACCCTCAAGCATAAGGAAGAGATGAGAAGAAAAAGAATCTACAAGAACATTCCTATCCTCTCCCCAGTTCAAGAAAATCCTGAGGAAGAGACTGTGGCTGCTGAACAACCTCAGGTACTTGATGAAGAAGAGAGATTAAAGATGATCAACTACCTTAGTGCCACAGGTCTTTATCAGGCACCTGCACTTCTTCCCTTGCCCTATGATTACATATTGTTTGAATATAACAAGCAGCTGGAAGAGAAAGCCAAAAGAGAAAGGCAAGCTGCTAAGAAGAGGCAAAGGGAAGAGGCTGCAAAATCAAGAGCCATCATCCAGAAAAGTCAGAAAAAATCTGCAGATAGGTAGAGGATGATGAGCTTCTTGAAGCTATATGGGTTCTCCGGAAGGAGGCTTGGTCCCATGTCTCCATCCACAATGGATGAGCACATAAGGGTGATCAAGCAGAAGATTAAAAGGGGAGAGCTTGTAGATCTTCATTCACCATCAAGCCAAGCTCAACCTAAAGTTGAGGTAAAGGTTGAACCTACAGAGACAACACAACCTGCACCTGAAGCTACACAACAGCCAACTTCATCTTCTAACCCATAACAGGGTTCTCCTCTCTCTCCTTCTGAACCTGGAAGAGAGGAGATCCCAACTGAGAGGGAATCCACTGAAGAACCTGGTATTGAAGACCAACCCTCTCAGTCAAAATCATCAGGGAGGAGAAAGAGGATTGCCAGAAAAAGATCTTAAAGAAGAAAAGAAGAAAGGCATCCTCCTCCCAACCTCAGGATAAGTCAGAACATCCTGAGGAAATGCATGAAGAGGACTCTCAACCAACTCCTATCATAGTAGAGCCTCTCTCTATTGGAAGACAAATTCTACCCTGGACATTTGCTGAAGATCCAGATAGATGGTATGTCACTAGAGATAAGGGAGAACAAGATGTCTACTTCACAAATGACATGCTTGGACTCCCTCTGCATGATCTCTATGACATGAGAAGGTACTTCATGAGCCTGAAGAACCCAGACCTGCTGATGAAGAGAGGAGTTCTAAAGATTCTCATATGGACTATCCCAGTTTGAAGACCTCTCTGTTTTGGTAGCATCAGCCTAGGGGGAGTTTGTAGGAACCTCTAAGGTTATGAGGCTGATGCAACCAAAAGATACCAAAACAACCATGTCTTCCAACATGCACTAAGGAACAAGGAAGAACCAGCTTTGGAAGTTTTACACACTCAAGTAAAATGCTAAGTGTAAAATCTTCCGAAGCCAAAGTTCAGAAGAAACTACTAAGGAAGCTTTACACTAAGTGTCAAGTCTTTAGAAGCCAAAGACTCAACTCTTCCCAAGGTTAAAGATGAAGTCTTCCAAAGCTCTCAAGACAAAGTCTTCGAAGCTAAAGACAAGACTGATTACTTCTGAAGAGAGAGAAAAGATATCTTTTCTATCAACTTTATCATAAAGCGACTGTCTGTCTGCTGCATGCTCTGGTGGTTCACCAACTATAATCAGTTGGTGAAACTTCCATGCTTTATGAAAAAGTAGATAAGGTCTTTGTCTGCAAGTTTCTGTTTTTTTTTCTTTTTTGGCTTTTTTTGTAATAGGAAAGTCAGTGAGCTATGACATGTCATAGTCACTAGTCAAAAGACAATCTGCCTTTTGACTTTAGGCTGATCTTGTTGTCTAGATGAGTCACTTCCAACTGTCTTTTTGTATATTGACAGTTGTAGGATTAGTATAAAGAGTCTAAGGTTCTTGTATTCAAAATATACTGGTACAACACTTGTAATAGAACTTAAGAAGCAATACACTACTTCCTTGAAAACTTTATTTTGTGTTCTTGTTCTTGCTTGTGATTTGCATTGTATCTTTAGTTCCCTATTTGAATTGTTAAGTGTTCTCAAAGATCCTCCTAAGTGTGTGAACTAAGTGGATAGTACCCTTTAACGGTCCTGCAGTTTCTTTAATAGGTACTGTCATATATGTGATATGAAAAACCAGTCAACAGCTGATTGTTATTTTAACAAAAATTGTACCTATTGTGATAAAAGAACTCACAAAACTAAGAATTGCTACTTCAGAATGAACTCGCCTTGGAATGGATATATTAATCCACAATTAAGAAATGGATATGTCAATCAATAATTTAAAAGAAATCAAAGTGTTGGTTTTCAAAGATTGACAAAACAACCTTCCTTAAGCTTGAGATCTTTTCGAAGAAATGATTCTGTTTATGGTAATCTTATGCTGAAAAACAAAGACAGTACAATCAAGGAAAATTCATTCAACAATCTATTAGAATGAATGGTGGGAAGCTTGGTAAACAAAATTTTTTGTCTGATTGTCTGAAATATCTTAATGATGATCTTGAAAAATGTTACAATGCTTTAAGGACAAAACAAATCAAAGATAATCAAAAATTTGCAAGAAACGAAATTGATAAATTTATCAATAATAAGCTTGTTTTTAAAAAGATTCACTTTAAACAGTTTACCATTGTTGATAAATTTGGCAAGCCCAAGACCATCTCGGCTTGGGTTGATAACTCAATTTCATTCCATCTGAAATGCAGGTGCACCCAAGAAGACCTATTAACACGTGGTATGTGGATAGTGAGTGTAGCCGGCATATGACAGGCAACTATGCCTTGCTTCAAGAATTTAAGTTAAAGGATGGTACACATGTTGCTTTTGGAGGTGATGTAGAGGAAAAATAACAGGCGAAGGAATTGTATCCAATGGGATTATCAGCTTTGATAAAGTCAACTATTGCTCATAGTTGAACTATAATATTTTAAGTGTTTCCCAAATTTGTGACAAATCTTACTCAGTTCTTTTTGATGATTCGTTTTGTTATATTTTGAAGCCAGGTTTTCAGATTAGCAAAGAATGGGTAGTTGTTAAAGCATTTCAAGGTCAAGATGTATACAAGTTAGATATGTCCCATGTCGATCCATCTACAGAAACAACATGCCTAATTGCTCAAGCCTCAAATGACGAAAGTCAGCTTTGGCATAAACGTCTCGGGCATTCCAATTTCAAGAACATGAACAAGCTTGTATCAGGAAATCATGTTATAGGTCTTCCAACAAAGAAGTTTGCCACAACTGATATCTGCTCAACATGTTTAAAAGGAAAGCAACACAGAGCGTCTTATAAGCCCAAGAAGATAAACTCAAATTCCAAACCTCTCCACCTATTCGGACCAACAAATGTTCGGAGTATTGGAAAGAAATCTTATTGTTTAGTTATCATTGACGACTTTACAAGATTTTCTTGGGTTTTTTTTTTGCATGCTAAATCTGAAATGGCTGAATTATTAAAAGAATTCATCATTAAAGTAGAAAATCAGTTAGAACAAAAGGTCAAAATAATTAGAAGCGATAAGGGAACGGAATTAAAAATACTAATATTGACATGTTTTGTGCAGAAAAAGGTATTGCTCGTCAGTTCACTGCTCCTAGAACTCCACAACAAAATGGAGTTGCTGAAAGAAAAAATAGAACCTTGTTTGAAGCAGCACGGTCTATGTTAGCAGATGCCAAAATTCCAATCACTTTTTGGGATGAAGCCATATCCACTCCTTGTTTCGTGCAAAATCATACATTGCTCGTGAAAGATAAACAGAAAACTCCTTAAGAGTTGATGTTTGGTAGGAAACCTAATATAGATTTTCTTAAATCTTTTGGTTGTCTAGTTTTGATTTTAAATTCAAGTGATCAACTAGGAAAATTTGATTCAAAATCTGATGAAGGATTTTTCGTTGGATATTCGTCGGTTTCAAAAGCCTATAGAGTTTATAACTCTAGGACAAATGTTATCCTTGAAACATATAACGTTAAATTTCTTGAAAATTCTTTTCCATCAGTTGCAAATGGTCCAGCTTGGCTATTTGATTTAGATTCATTGTCAAACTCTTTCATTCTAACTTGTTTGAATTTAAGGTAAGAAGAAAAATCAAGTAGGAGATCTCGGTTCTTTCAGCGATGATTATGATTCTAAAGATATGGATGACTCAAGCCCAGATTATCCATTTTTCCCATTTGTTAGAGATCTTATATTTTGTCCTCAACAAGCTCAAGATCATCCCGTTTCAGAAAATTCAAATGTTTCACAACCTTTTCCTAATGATGGTCCTGAAATTATACAACCTGAGTCTGGAACGTCATCAATTTCTGGTGATGTAGTTAGTACTAATAATCTTGATTATTTTATCAACTCACCGACTCAAGTTCCAAATTTCAATCCATATTCTTCGAAATTATTGCATCAGCTTTCTGACTTGAACCAATCTAATCTAGATGTTCATGTTCAAGTGAATGAGATTCCAACATCTCGTGTTCATAAGAACCATCCAACATCTCATATTATAGGTCCATTGAATAAGAGAACAGCGAATAAGTCATTCAGAACAAGCAAATCTCTGCTTATACTCGTGTTTTCTATCTCAATTTGTTCCTAAAAACGTCACTGAAGTGTTAAAGGACAATAGTTGGATTGAAGCAATGCAAGAAGAATTATTGCAATTTCGTAAACAAGAAGTGTGGAAGCTTGTGGATTTACCTGAAGGAGAAAATGCCATAGGCACAAAATGGTTGTTTAGAAACAAAACAGACGTTGGGGAATTGTTGTTCGTAACAAAGCGAGACTCGTTGCACAAGGCTATACCCAAGAAGAAGGAATAGATTATAATGAAGTATTTGCTCCAGTTGTGTCACACCCTCAAAATCCGCGTGCGGGGTTTTACTGCGAGGCGCGTGACATACCAGGATCTCAGTCATTAGTTACTCAGAACGACTCTATATGTACAAACATTCAAAATCAAAGTTTAACTTTAAATACTGCGAAAGCGTTAAATAAACCAGAAAACCCAAAAATATAACATGATTTAAAATGCGCAAACAAACGCGCCCAAGTATTATGCAAAACCAAAGCATAATGTTTGAGCAAACATAATCCCAAAAAAAACATTGTTTCATAACATGCTGACCACACCATGATGCTGACCCGTGTAATGTGCTCCTAGGCAATAGCAACCTTAACCTGAGAATAGCATACTAAAAGAGTCAACACAATGGTTGGTGAGTTCAAGAGTTTGCGTTAAACATAAATCAATAACAATTGCACAATATAAGAAGTGTATTGTAATAGATAGCTAGTCTATAAACAAATAGTAAAAATCATAGCGATTTCGCGATTGAAGCTGACTGTGTTACGTTGTTGCCTCTGCCATGACATACCAGGTCGTGACAATGTTCGTTAGGAAAAAATTGTACCCGTTTGACCTCGAGTCGCACAGGTGGGGCTCGTCAGACCCAGTAGTACTACCCAAAATTTCCCGCTAATATCATTATTAACAATCCGAAAGTGTGAGGACTTTCCATGGTAATCATACTATATTATACTATACATAACTCATATAAATAAAGCGTTTGTAAAAATAGTATGCTATCTCCCCCAAAAGAGAGTATGTAAAAAGTGTGGGGCATGAACTCACCTGATGCGTGTAAGAAATTACTTATGGCTTAACTTGACAAGAAAGAGTGGATAGACAACCCTCAGAGGTCACCTAGAACACATGAGTACATAAGTACGTGTACACAGAATCATAACGAAACCTTAAGTGCTTTACAAACCAAGGAACTCAAGGTTTTAGAAGACAAGACACATTTGACCCAGTTGACCCGTTTGACCCGTTGGTGACATCATAGGTGAAATTCCATTCAAACAAGCATAACAGTACATCACACATGCTTAACATACAAACTGATTACGTATGACACTTCATTAATCACATGTACTAACTAGATCATCATACAGCCAGATATCATATAAGTCATGCGAATCTGAAACAATTATCATGTTCAACATAGTTATAACACAACCAATGCGTCATACATAGAATCAATCATGTACAGCATGCCATGTGAAGCCACTCACGACTTCACACCCTAAACCCTGCCAATCCTACTAAATAGGGGCCTTAGATTCGCACGCGTGTATGATGACCATCAACATACTATTCAACAGAATTCATATCAACCAAGATATTCAACCATGATCAACTACAAACCAAACAATAGTTTTATCATAACCCATATGACCCATATCCATGTAATCCCACGAATAGGCCAAATCTATCAATTAACCCAATAAACATTCATACAACCCAAACGATACATTCTACAACCTTAGAAACCATCCATGAACATACTAGTATGATCCTAATGTCCCAAACATACTCAAACCATCATATTAAAGAATTTATGCAAATAAAGTTTCCCTTTTAGGAAAGCACATCCCAAAATCCATCAAACACCCAATACATTCATGAATTCATTAACAATATACCAATTCAAGCTCATGTTAACATCTAGACATGATCAACAACATCCAATCATCATAATTTATCAATCCTCATGAACAAAAGTTTCTACTTTTGGTAACCTATGAACTACAACATTCATTCTTAGGTTTCTAGCATCAATATCATCAATGTAACACCCAATTATCATCATAAACACATTAACAACATCAATTCATCATCAAATCATAGCATTCATGCAAATAAAGTTCCTATTATTAGTAACCTATGAACAACGCATCAAAAACATAACTTTCTTACATAATCATATCATCTAGTTAAAATAGTATCAGTTTGACATTATTAATTATTATTAAGTCACCAACGTTCAACAACAACTAGTGTGTGCTCACGACACGTGCATGCAAGACTTAACGGAACTAACGGAGTTTGGTACCCGGATGTCACATTATCCCCATGTTGAAAGAATTTTCGTCCCGAAAATTGCGTTACATGGTGAAGTGTTCCATCACTGGTCTACTGCATTGGCACAAAGTAATCGAGTGAGTTTCGGGTGAGTTGTCACATCATCCCCATGTTGAAAGAAATTTCGTCCTGAAATTTAATCAGTACCTTCGCCGGCTGGCATCGTCTTTTCGAATAGCTGATGATACTTAAGCTTCATTTGGTCCTCAGGTTCCCACATGAATTCTGGTCCAACTCTCGAGTTCCAGTGAACCTTGACTATGGGTATCTTGCTTTGCTTAAGTGTCTTTACCTCACGATCCATCACCTCGACCGGTTACTCAATGAAGCGTAATTGTTCATCCACTTGAACTTCTTCCAGCGGTACGACCATCGTTTCATCCGTTAAGCACTTCTTCAGATTTGAAACATGGAATACATCATGGATTCCACTTAGAGAATCAGGTAGGGCTAATCGATATGCCACTGGACCTATTCTTTCCAATATCTCAAATGGTCCAACATATCTCAGATTTAGCTTTCCTCGCTTACCAAACCGAATCACGCCTTTCCACGGTGAGACTTTCAATAAGACTTTGTCACCAATCTGGAACTCTAGAGGTTTCCATTGCTTATCAGCATAACTTTTATGTCTGTCGCACACTGCCACCATACGATTCCTTATTTTTACAACCTTCTTAGTAGTCACGTGTACTAACTCTGGACCCGTTAGCTGGCTATCACCAATTTCATCCCAACAAACTGGTGATCTACATTTTCTCCCATATAATGCTTCGAAAGGTGCTGCCTTTTTGCTAGTGTGATAACTGTTGTTGTAAGAAAATTCCACCAATGGTAGGTGAACTTCCCAGTTATTCCCAAAGTCAATCATACAAGCACGTAACATGTCCTCCAAAGTCTGTATAGTACACTCGCTTTGACCATCAGTCTGTGGATGATAAGCAGTACTCATATCCAATCGCGTACCCAAAGATTTCTGCAGTGATTGCCAGAAGTGCGATGTGAAACGAGAATCACAGTCAGAAAAAATTGAGATCAGTACTCCATGCCTCAAAATGTTCTCCTTCAAATAGAGTCAGGTTAACTTCTCCATCTTGTCTGTTTCCTTTATCGCTAGGAAATGAGCAGACTTTGTCAATCGATCCATGGTAACCCATATTGTGTCGCAACCAGTAGAAGTTCGAGGTAACTTAGTAATAAAATCCATTGATATCTGATCCCACTTCCACATAGGGATCTCGGGTTGTTGTAATAGTCCAGACGGTTTCTGATACTCCACTTTTACTTTTGGACAGGTCAGGCACTTGCTCACATAGGTAGCTACATTCGCTTTCATATTAGGCCAACAATAGTGCGCCTTCAGATCATGATACATCTTGTCAGATCCAGGATGTATAGAGTACTTAGACTTGTGTGCCTCACTCATCACCAAATCTCTCAGATTTCTGTGCCGAGATGCCTAAAGTCTATCCATGAAGTAATGAATTCCATCCGCTTTTACCTCTAATTGTTTTTCCATTCCCCTTAACGATTCAGACCCAATGTTTTCTGCTGTCAAAGCTTCTGTCTGAGCCTCTCGGATTTGTTCAGGTAACTGTGTGCTAATGGTAAGTTGCAGAGCTCGCATACATCGAGGCTTAGTAGTTTCTTTCCTACTCAGCGTGTCAGCGACTACATTTGCTTTCCCCGAATGATATCTGATAGCACAGTCATAGTCATTCAGTAATTCTACCCAGCGTCTTTGCCTCATGTTCAATTCCTTTTGCTCAAAGATGTGTTGAAGACTCTTGTGATCGGTGTAAATAGTGCATTTGGTACCGTACAAGTAGTGTCTCCAGATCTTTAAGGCAAAATCTACAGCACCCAGCTCCAAGTCATGGATGGTATAGTTCTTCTCGTGAACCTTTAGCTGTCTAGAGCGTAAGCTATCACCTTATCCGCTGCATCAGGACGCATCCAAGTCCTTGAATAGAAGCATCACAATAGACTACGAAATCATCACTACCCTCGGTAACGCCAGTATCGGTGCGTTACACAGTTTCGGTTTTAGCAACTGGAAAGCAGATTCCTGACTCTCACCCTATTTGTACACTATTCCCTTGTGAGTCAAAGCTATGAGAGGTTGTGCAATCTTAGAGAATCCTTTGATGAACCATCGATAATATCCCGCTAATCCAAGGAATTATCGTATCTCACTTGGTGTCTTAGGAATAGACCAATTCTTTATCGCTTCAATCTTTGCAGTATCAACATGTATTCCCTTCTCGTTGACAATATGACCCAAAAATTGCACCTCACGTATCCAGAAATCACACTTAGAAAACTTCGCGTACAATTGTTCGTTCTAAGTAATTCTAAGATTAAACGTAAGTGCTTCCCATGTTCTTCCTCAGTCCTTGAGTATATCAGTATGTCATCGATAAAGACAATAACAAACTGATCAAGGTAGGGTTTGCACATGCGATTCATGAGGTCCATGAATACTGCTGGTGCATTCGTCAACCAAAATGGCATGACCAAAAACTCATAGTGACCATATCGTGTACGGAAAGCAGTCTTTGAAATGTCCACTTCTGGAACTCTCAGCTGAGGATACCCAGACCTCAAATCAATCTTAGAGTAATAGCTTGATCCTTGTAGTTAATCAAACAAATCATCTATACGAGGTAAGGGATATCTATTCTTGATAGTAACCTTGTTTAGTTCCCTATAGTCAATGCACATTCGAAATGTACCATCCTTCTTCTTGACAAACAGAACTAGTGCTCCCCATGGCGACGAACTCGGTCGGATAAACCCTTTATCAAATAGCTCTTGTAGTTGGGCGGATAATTCTTGCAGTTCGTTTGGAGCTAACCGGTAAGGTGCTCGCACAATCGGAGCAGCTCCTGGAGTCAACTCAATTTGTAATTCAACTTGACGATGAGGCGGTAATCCAGGCAGGTCTTCCGGAAACACCTCGGGAAACTCGCGAACTATGGGGATATCCTCTATCTTCTTTTCCTCGGTCTGTTTATCTATGACGAGTGCAAATAAGGCCAGTCGACCCTTTCGTAACAACTTCTGTGCCTTCATGAAAGAGATGATGCCTATCACCTCTGACCGTAAGGACTTCTTCGCCAATGGGAATCCATTTGATCTTCTCGTGGCATATGACTTCAACTTTTTTATCGGAAAGCCAATCCATGCCTACTACTACATCAAAACTTCCTAGTGTAACAGGCATGAGAGCTATGGCGAATGTATAACCAGCAAGCTCTATCTTGCAGTCTCTAAGAATATGCGTTACGTGAATCTGTGTACCGTCAGCTAACTCTACGGTGTATTTAGATTCTAAGGCTGAGGGCATATCACTTAAAAGACTACAAAACTTAGTGGACATGAAACTTCTATCTTAACCAAAAATTTACCAGTTACAGTTGTAGGGTCGTTTAGAGCTCACCTGAGCCAATGACGAAGGCTCTTCCTTTGGCTCCATTGTTATTTCCACCGTTGTTGTTGCCATTACCATTGCCATTTGTTGTTGCCATTACCATTCCTCCTGAGCTGGGGACAGTTGCGCATGTAATAGCCTTCTTTTCCTCATTCAAAACAGCCTTTGGGAGTTTCCTGGGACTGTTGTGGCTTTTTCATTAGCTCACCACGGCAGTCTTTGGCTGCATGACCAATCTTCCCACAACGTTGGCACTTGAAATTCTCACATCGACCCATATGGTGGTAGTTACACCGGTTGCACTTCGACTGTCTTTCGCCATACCCATCGGGTCCTTGATTTGAGGGAGTCGCCTGGTTGAAGCTTCAATTATTATCGAACCTCAGTTGTTGTTGCTGATTGTGCTGCTATTTTGAGGTTAAGATTGGCTGTTTGGCGATGATCCCTTGTTGCCAGAGTTGTCCCACTTGCTTTTATTGTCAGGCACGCTTGCCACAGTGCCCAGTTTGGGTAGCTTTCCCTGCTCCACTGCTTGGTCAGTAAGCTTGTGAGCCAATCAAATAACCTGCTGGATAGTGGTAAGGTTCATAGCAGTCACCATGCTTTGTATCTCCGGAACTAAGCCACGCTGATAAAGCTCAATTCGTTTCATCGGCGGATCGATCATGCCAGGGCAAAGTGTCGCCAACTCGTGAGACCTCGTAGTGTAGGCCTTGATCTCAGATCCTTCCATCTTTAACTGCAAGAAAGCCTCCAACTTCTAGACTTCATCAGGCTCTTCCTCCGGATCTTCTTCTGGGTCTGCCATGGTGCAGGGACTTCAGCAACCTGAAGTGCTGCAAGCTATGCCTCTAGAGCAGCAAACCTATTATTAGCCATCACCTCCCGCTGCTCTAGTGCATTCACGCGTCCCGTAAGCGCTCCTACACTGTCAGCCATCGCATAACACCCATTAAGGGTTTTCCCATTTGCTCCTCGAGCGTATCCACTTGTTGTCGCAGTTCTCGCACCTGGTGTCTTAGGGTAAAATTCTCACTAGTGAGTATCCTGACACATTGCTGCTCGGTGTCCAGTGCAGCCACTAGTGCAGCAAAGGTTTGCTCTTGAGGAATATCCAGGGTAGAGAGTGTGAGAGATGGGGTAGCTATCGACAACCTCGTTTGTGGTCGGGTAGAGGCTATCGGTGGTACTTGCTCCCGATATATCATATGTCGTTTGCAGGTAGGATAGTAATCCCAATCTCGCTGAGGATCACGTTCAGGTATCGCGAACGGTTGATCCCAATCAACCTCTTCAGATGGATACTGGTGTCGTGGCCAGTCCGATCCACTGTCCGGTACGGGTGAGTAAGGAGGTGACTCAGATCTAGCGGGTCTCTTACCCAAGTCACGCGATGACGATGCCATGCTGTGAAGTACGTGATGCGTATGCCAATGAGTATACAGTAAAGAATAAGTGACAAGTAACTAACAACTATGCGGTTATAGTCTAGTGTGTGTATGCAACCTAGTTCCCTATAACCAATGGCTCGGATACCAATCTGTCACACCCTCAAAATCCGCGTGCGGGGTTTTACCGCGAGGCGCGTGACATACCAAGATCTCAGTCATTAGTTACTCAGAACGACTCTATATGTACAAACATTCAAAATCAAAGTTTAACTTTAAATACTGCGGAAGCGTTAAATAAACCAGAAAACCCAAAACAATATAACACGATTTAAAATGCGCAAACAAACGCGCCCAAGTATTATGCAAAACCAAAGCATAATGTTTAAACAAACATAATCCCAAAAAAAAACATTGTTTCATAACATGCTGACAACACCATGATGCTGACCCGTGTAATGTGTTCCTAGGCAATAGCAACGTTAACCTGAGAATAGCATACTAAAAGAGTCAACACAATGGTTGGTGAGTTCAAGAGTTTGCGTTAAACATAAATCAATAACAGTTGCACAATATAAGAAGTGTATTGTAATAGATTGCTAGTCTATAAACAAATAGTAATAATCATAGCGATTTCGCGATTGATGCTGACTGTGTTACGTTTGTTGCCTCCTGCCACGACATACCAGGTCGTGACAATGTTCGTTAGGACAAAATTGCACTCGTTTGACCTCGAGTCGCATAGGTGGGGCTCGTCAGACCCAGTAGTACTACCCAAAATTTCCCGCTAATATCATTATTAACAATCCGAATGTGTGAGGAATTTCCATGGTAATCAGCACTATATTATACTATACACAACTCATATAAATAAAGCGTTTGTAAAAACAGTATGCTATCTCCCCAAAAGAGAGTATGTAAAAAGTGTGGGGCATGAACTCACCTGATGCGTGTAAGAAATTACTTAAGGCTTAACTTGACAAGAAAGAGTGGATAGACAACCCTCAGAGGTCACCTAGAACACATGAGTACATAAGTACGTGTACACAGAATCATAACGAAACCCTAAGTGCTCTACAAACCAAAGAACTCAAGGTTTTAGAAGACAAGACACATTTGACCCAGTTGACCCGTTTGACCTGTTGGTGACATCATAGGTGAAATTCCATTCAAACAAGCATAACAGTACATCACACATGCTTAACCTACAAACTGATTACATATGACACTTCATTAATCACATGTACTAACTAGATCATCATACAGCCAGATATCATACAAGTCATACGAATCTCAAACAATTATCATGTTCAACATAGTTACAACACAACCAATGTGTCATACATAGAATCAATCATGTACAGCATGCCATGTGAAGCCACTCATGACTTCACACCCTAAACCCTGCCAATACTACTAAGTAGGGGCCTCAGATTCGCACGCGTGTATGATGACCATCAACATACTATTCAACAGAATTCATATCAACCAAGATATTCAACTATGATCAACTACAAACCAAACAATAGTTCTATCATAACCCATATGACCCATATCCATGTAATCGCACAAACAGGCCAAATCTATCAATTAACCCAATAAACATTCATACAACCCAACGATACATTCTTCAACCTTAGAAACCATCCATGAACATACTAGCATGATCCTAATGTCCCAAACATACTCAAACCATCATATTAAGGAATTTGTGCAAATAAAGTTTCCCTTTTGGGATAGCACATCCCAAAATCCATCAAACACCCAATACATTCATGAATTCATTAACAATATACCAATTCAAGCTCATGTTAACATCTAGACATGATCAACAACATCCAATCATCATAATTTATCAATCCTCATGAACAAAAGTTTCTACTTTTGGTAACCTATGAACTACAACATTCGTCCTTAGGTTTCTAGCATCTATATCATCAATCTAACACCCAATTATCATCATAAACACATTAACAACATCAATTCATCATCAAATCATAGCATTCATGCAAATAAAGTTACTATTATTAGTAACCAATGAACAACGCATGAAAAACATAACTTTCTTGCATAATCAACGTTAACTAACATCTATACAATCTAACTAACATAATAACATCAACAAACAACCAAGAATTCGAAATATTGCACATCAAATCGACTAGGGATTGGCCAAACATCAAAACCATCAAAAACATGTAAAAATCTAACCTTTAAACGTGTAATGGCTTGCAATTGATGATTCTAACGCGTTGTATGGCTTGTAATCGACCAAAATCGAGGGTTCCTTGTTTGTTCTTGGCTGAAATCGAAATGGAGAGGAGAGGGGATGCAAATCGTGGCCGTAGGGGGGGGGGGTTATTAGGGTTGGGATTTTGTTTTAATTATTCATAATTACCCTTTTAACCCTTATAATTTGTATTTTATTAAAACTAAGCTTTTAATTACTTTTTAAAAGGTTTTAACTTAATAATACAAATATTATTAACCTACAATAATAACCATAAGCATTATTATCAATAATCACACAATACACGAATTAAATACACACGTTTCCACGTTATGCGATAAAATTCACAATTAATATTTAAATCACGTAAACACATAAGCACAACTTAATAATCACATCATCAGTTAAATTATTATCAGTTTGACATTATTAATTATTATTAAGTCACCAACGTTCAACGACAACTAGTGTGTGCTCACGACACGTGTATGCAAGACTTAACGAAACTAACGGAGTTTGGTAACGGAAAATTACTGGATGTCACAAGTTGCAAGACTTGAATCAATTTGTTTGTTCCTGGCTTATGCATCATTCATGAAATTCAAGGTGTATCAAATGGATGTGAAAGGTGCTTTCTTATATGGACCAATCACCGATGATGTGTATGTCAAGCAACCTCCTGGTTTCGAAGATTTAAAATTTCCTCATCATGTGTACAAGGTTAGCAAAGCGTTGTATGGTCTACATCAAGCTCCTAGAATCTGGTATGAAACGTTATCACAACATTTGATCCAACATGGATACACGTGAGGGAAAATTGACCTTGCTTTGTTTATTAAGAAGGATGTTGATGATCTCTTATGTGTTTAAATGTATGTTGATGACATCATATTTGGTTCTACATGTCCAAAGTTGTGCAATGAATTTGAAGAAATCATGAAGTCTCGTTTTCAAATGAGTTCTATGGGAGAAATAATTTTTTTCCTTGGTCTTCAAGTGAAGCAATCTGCAGATTTAATTTTTATCAATCAAAAGAAATTCATTGATAAACACTTGAAGAAATTTAAACAGCAAGATTGTCAATCCATAAGAACTCCAGCTGACGTAAATTCCAAGATTGAACCTGATCCGAAAGGAAAATCTGTCGACCAAACTTTATACAGATCCATGATTGGTTCTTTGATGTATCTTACTGAATCTAGACTTGATATAATGTATGTTGTTTGTGTCTGTGCCAGGTACCAATCTGACCCGAAGGAATCTCATCTAATCGTTGTTAAACGAATATTCAGGTATCTCAAAGGAAAACCAGTTTTAGGGCTATTGTATCCTTATGAAGGAAACTTCGAGTTACATGGATATACAGATAGTGATTATGGAGGATGTTGTCAAGACCGTAAATCTACTATGGGTGGTTGTCAATTTTTAGGTCCCAGATTAGTCTCATGGCAATGTAAGAAACAAACAAATGTCTCTATTTCAACCACAGAAGCCGAGTACATAGCTGCTTCAGCAGGATGTTCTCAAATCCTTTGGTTACAAAAGCAACTGCTAGATTACGGGTTCAAATTTCTTTAAACTCCTATTTATATTGATAACACTGCTTCTATGTTTATTACAGCTAATCCTGTTCAACACTCAAAAACAAAACATATCGTGATTCGATATCATTTTCTTAGAGATAACTCTGAAAATGGTTTAATCATTTTGATTCAAATCACAACTGAAAAACAGTTGCCTGACCTATTTACAAAAGCCTTTTTACCAGGTCGATTTGAATATTTGGTCGAGTCAATTGGACTTCTTAACCATGTTTAAAAATTGGTTTTGAGTTTTCAGTTATTGAGTCATAAAATGGTAAGAACCCTTCCTTATTTGAATGAGAAAACTAAAAGAGTAACTGTCAAAGTTAACTGCCTAATTGTATATATTGTGTGTGCATGTTAAACAGAAAATGAAAAAGCAAATACAAAAATAGAAAATTACAAAATCAAAAGAGAAAAATATAAAACAAAATACAAAAAAAGAGTTTTTCTTGTTAGTTAATATTTAGGACTGAACCTGTCTTTGCAATTTGTGAGAAATGATAGATACATTAGTTTTGATCAGTTGCATAATTCACTCGTTACTAAAGTCTGACGTGATCAGATATGATGTGCAGGTAAGCTCATGCAATTATACTGAAAAACTAAATTCTTGTGATTAAACTAAAGCAATCGCATGTTTGTCCATTTTAGTACCAATGAGTAGTGTTGACTTCTCAAATTGATTGCTTGTTAAGTCATAATCTCACACCTAGTGGCTATATGAAAAACCATTAAGCTCTAATTAATTTAAAGCATCTAATCACTTCTTTGTTTGAGCCATCATAGACTTGAAGTGATAAGATATCCTTTGTTGTAAGTAATTACAGACTTGGATATTCTCACTTGATGCAAAAAGATACCAATATGCACAATCTCAATATGAGATCTGGTTATAAGTATTTGTCAGGTTAACAAGTTAAGAAAGGTGATTTCTTGCAGATCTTTATGAGAGTTGAACTCTCTAAGTTTAAGTGTGACTTACATAATGTCATATATAATCATACCTTAATCAATCCAAGAATTGAAAAAGTAAGTGTGCTGGGTATCTTGCCAAGAGCACTTATTTTCTGTCTTAGATCTCGTGTCTCCTTTGCTGCAAAAATGCTGACCTAGAACACACTTGATCAGGATTTAATCACTGTCTACGACTATCCATCATTTTTTCTTTTAATGTACTGATCTAAACTGATATGATCTCACTGCAGGCATGTGATTCAATTGTATATAGTAGATTTTTTATTCTGCTTTAGTTTTGATTTTTGCATGATTTTCTGAGTGCAGGCATGTTAATAATGATTAGTTGTCTTCTTTAAATGAAAAAGAAACTTCTAAGTTTGTAATACTTAAAAGTTTAGGGGGAGTAAAAATAAAAAAGAGAAAATATTTGATTTCAAAATGTGAAAAAGAAATAAAAAAATAAAGTGTTTTGGATGAAAAGATGAAGCTGCAATTTCAAGCATGTGTGTGTTTGATATGATGTAAAAATAAACCTGAAAAAGAATTCAAATTCAATGGAAAAGCTTCTTGCAAACAAAATAAGATTGTTTGTTTCTGTAAAAATTAAATAGAGACTAAAATAACAGGAAACTAATTTTTAAAATTTAAATTGAAATGCCAAAATAAAATTAAGGGTCATTAATAAAAATTTTGAATAATAGTCACACAATTTTGACTAAGTATTGAATATTGAGTGTGAACAATTCTAATATGTTTAATTAGTGTTCAGATGGATGATGTGAAAATTACAAGTGTCAAGACTTATAGAAGTATCCTCATGCAGCTAAACAGTACTTTTAAGCCCAATTCAGAAGTATGGTGATTTTTTAGAAAATTGCATAAGTGTTGAGCGTTTCAGACAAGCTCATGCGCCTAAACAGTTGTCATGTGTCTAAAAAATTGGATAAGTGTTGGGCGAATTATCTATGCTCATGCGCCTAAACAGTTCCAGCCTTCCAAGGGTTAGACGTTTGAAGTGAAAAAAATTACCAAGTGTTGGGCGTTTCATCTAGTCTCATGCGCCAGAAATGTGCCTAAGCGCCTAAACAGTGCTTATGCGCCTATACATTGCCCATGCGTATAAACCTCATGCGCACAAACAGTGCTCTTGCGCCTAAATACTTAATGTAAAATTCATACTCATGCGCATAAACAGTGCTGATGCGCCTAAAAATTTTCGCTTGTATAAAAACAACACTTGTGATTTCAGTTCTTCATTCACTCACAAACACTCTGAACATAGCACCCGATAGTCTCAAACCTTCAATTCACCATTTCATCATCATCGATTGTTTACGTTTAAATCTTGTAATCGACTGATAGTTTCACTGATTCTAACAATGTCGCTGTATTTCTGGATGAAGATGTTCGTGAAGCTTTAGGATATGAAGAGATGATAAGATTCTTATTAAGGACAAAGTATGTGTATGCCATGTGTTACCGACCTGTGATCTATGCTAGATTAATCAAGAGATTTTGGCACACTGCTAAAATTGAACGAGATGAAGCAGGTAGAAAGGTTGTAAGAGGATTCAATACAAATGAAAGAATGATTGAAGTATCTGAACAATCCATTAGAGAAGCTCTAAGGATGGGAGATAATGATCCACAAGATTTGGCAGAATTACTTTTAACGAGTTAGAGAAATTTTTATTGCCATGGGTCATCCGGATAATTTCCCAGAGAAGCAATTCTTCCGAGCCAGAGTATACAATCACTGGAAACTTCTTTGTTATATCTTCTACACTGTATGTCAAAAACAAGTGCTGGATGTAACTCATTTCTAGTTGATATTACTTCTCCTATCATAGCCATTGCAACAAATAAAAGATTTAACATGGCTAGATGGATTCTTAATGGATTTGTATTTAACTTGGAAAAAGGGATCAGAAACAAATACTTGATGTACCCGAGATTTCTACAAATGATTATTAATGAAGCTAATCCAGATTTCCATGTGTATGGAGTTGGTGGTGAAAGAATGATTCTAGAACACATGAATGAAACCTCAAACGAAAGACTTGCAATGATTACTGGTGCTCAAAACATACCAACGTTTGAGTATATGAGGGCTGTAGCTAGAGATGAGGTAGATATAAATGAAGAACACTTTCATTTGATTGTGGATGAACCAGTAGATCCAAATGATCTAATTGAAGAAGAACCTCAAGATCTATCAGATGATGATGATGATGAAAATGATGAAACTGATGATGAAGATGTTGATCATGAAAGTTCTAGTTCAACTGATGATGATAGTGATGATGACAATGATGATGGAAATGAAGTAAATGTCATAAAAGAAGTATATGAAGATGTTGTTCCTGAAGTTGAACAAGTTGAAGGTGTGAATGAAGAAATTCAAGATATTGATGAGATTTTAGAAATGATTGAAGAAAATGTTGAAACTGATTTACAACAAGAAGTTGATGATGATGTTCAAAATTTTGAAACCTTTGAGCCTGTTCTCCCAGATGAAATTGAAAGGTTAAGTCAACATGACACAGTTCTGACTGAAGAAGTAAATACTCAGCAGATAATTGATTCATTGAAAGAAGAAAACTCCAATCAGCTTAATCAAATTTAGAAGATGAAGGAAGAAAATGATGAATTGAAAGAGAAATTTTTGAAGAAAGATTTAATGATTGCTAATCTTGAAAAAGATAAAGAAGCAAATTTACAAAACTTTGAAGTGATGCTCAAAGATTATGACCTTATGGAAGAAAAATTTAAGAAGTTAAGAGAAAGTCATGATAAATTAAAAGAAGAGTTTGAAAGAATGAAAGAAAGTGTAATTTCATAATCTCCTGAAATGGTTATTGTATCTGAAATTAACCCAATTAATGTTGAAAAGATACCTAAAGTTGATAAAGGAAAAAGAAAGATTGATGATACTGATTTATCAGTTCTAGCAGAATCTTCATCCATACCAATGTCAAAAATACAAAAGATTGTGTCTGAATCTGTTATTTGAGAAAGTGAAGAAACTAAAGCCCAAGAGACAATTGGAGCTTTTGATGATTTAGAAACAGAGTTTGCAGATGCATGGTATGATGAGGTATTAGAAGATGAAGATATCGTTGAAGCAAGTCATTCTCCATTTGAAGCTGTATTGAAGATATACATGTGGATGTTGATGAGAGATATAATTACTTGATAAAGAGAAAGTATAACAGGGTATTCTTGGATGGACTCATAGTGTCACAAATAAATGAAGAATATGAGAAGTGTGTGACAGTTGAGTTAATTGCTCCTGTGGATCCAGATGAGACTATTATAAGGAATGTTCTATAGAAAGGACAATCAATCTCTGAACTATTAAATGCAATGATTGTTCCTGATAATACAAAGAATGTGAAGATCGTGGCATGGAAGTATGATGTTGTATTTGATGCATTTTTGATTAAGCGCGTAAATGCTATTTGCGATGTTTATCACTTCTACACTAGCATTATTGCTCTTCCAGTGCAAGATCTAAAAGAATTAAACAAGTTGAAGTTGATCAATCCATCAAAGGCAAATAGAGGTGAAAATTTTGTTAAATTGTTGAATCGAGGTATGTCAAGGATGGAATCATTTCTCAAAACGAGATGTGATCAAGAAGATAAGGAATACTTTAAGTCATTGAAAAGTAAGAGAAAAAGTGGTGAAAAAGGTGAAGAAGAAGAAAAGTTCTTAGATGCATATAGTGACCAATATTTTGAGAAGGTTACTAATCTTGGCCTGAAGGTAATCGATGGAATGCAAACGACAAAACCATCTTGAGATGGTTTTATAATTCCGACACGTTTGAGTTGAAGTTGGTTTGAATTTGGATGATTGGGATCTTGATATGATTTCATTGTTTGGAGTGTTTGAATTAAAACTTCTACATCCAAGTAACATCTCATTTTTGTCAATTTAGAAGTTTGATTGAGTATCACCTGAAGTGGCTGAGAATGATCGTAAACACTTTATGTCAATTATCAAGGTTATGGATGCAGCCATGGAAAGAATATCTTTAAGGAAAGCATTAGCTTATGCAAAGATTGTCAAGAAGGATATCAACTCAATTGATTTTCCACGGATATCAAGCAAAGGAGTATTCGAGATTTACTTAAAGGATTATCCCAAACCTCTTGAATTTTATGCTAATGTTGACATTGTAGGATTATCTAAAGAGACTCTGTAAATTATGAACAAGATGGAGATAAAGACGAACACATCAAAGCCTGAACAAGGAATTCTTACAGGTAAATTCAAATCAGCAATTGCTAAAGCATTAAAGGAATAAGAAATATACAAAGGGAAGCCGATGTTCAAGATAATGGAAGAACCAGAAGATTATTTTGAAGCCTGGAGATTAACTGAAGACTGAAGACAAATATAATCTTAGGGTGAGTATTGTTAGACTCTAGAAGATTAGCATTTTGTCTTTGTATGTTTTTTTTGTCATAGTATAGGGACTTATTAGTAAATATATGTTCCTTTGTTTCTTGATAGTATAAATAGGATATTTTATGTATGTGCAGGGAAGGATAGAGAATCTAGACATCTAGATAAGAAAGATCTAAGAAACAGTTAGAGTTAGTTGAATGAACTGTAACCCTTACACATTGTATCCTGTGCATTTTCTATCAATAAAATCTATGAACTTTTTGATGTAATTGCATGTGTTTGATTACTTTGTGTTTGAATTGATCATTGCTTTACAATATCATCACGGATTCGATCCTTTTGAACCGATCATAAATCCAACAGCCAAGAACCCCAAGCTGGTGATGAGTACGAAGACTTTTGTCCTATTCTCTCATCCCCCTATAATTCTTCTGATGAAGATTAGAGGAGTCTGCAAATAAAGGTGAAATAACTATCAAGAACATGAACCTATTTAGTTTCAAAGGTAAGTCACCTGAATTTTAGGTGGTACCTTACAAAGACAGGTCAGTGACTAGCAACTTGAGATCACCGATCTCAAGTGCAAGATAGCTGAGAGACCAGTCAGGCAAACTCAACCAGGTCCACAAGTACCTTTGGATGTGGTGGACCTAACCCTTAGCTCCCCTGTGCAAGAGGGTGATGCTACCAAAAAGGGGGAGAAAGTCCTACCTACAATCACAGAACCTGGGAGTTCAGCCTAGAGTATGGACATAGAGGATTCACCACCCTCACTTAAGTTGTCCATACATAAAAACCTCCTCAGGCCCACATTTATGTGGATTTCCTAATTCAAAGCCTGTTTGAGTAGGGTATACTAACGGTAATGTCTACCCGATCCTACCCTTCTGAAAATCCTATAGTGGGATGGACGTATGATGCTGATAGGAGATCCCTGGTAATCTCTAGGTCTCAGGGACAACATGAAGTCTTTAACTTTCACAACCTGAGATACTATGAGAGCACCTATTTGGTTGACCTGCCACTTGCCAACCCAAGTCAAAACAGACAAGCTGCTAGGTTAGCTTAAAGGATTCAAGATAGGGTGCTTGAAGAGTTCAAAAGGAGAACCAAGCTATATAAACAAAGGCTAGCAAGCAAGACTATTGGTCAACTGGATGCTAAGGTGGACCCTAAGATTACATTCGAAGGGGAAACCTTGGCTGAAGGCCTAGTAGTTGAACCTGTGAACCTTGAGACAGGAACTGCTTCAACACCCAGTACCCTCAGTAAGGCAAAAACTAATGAAGGTGTCTCACAGCCTCTCTCTTGCCAGAGCTCAAGTGCAACACCAAGTAATAAAGGCCAAAGCTCTCTCCACTCTGAGTCAGATAGGCCAGTGACTAACAAAGGGAAGAGGAATATCACCTTTAAGAAGATTGAGGAGGAGATGAGAGAGAGGAAGAGGAAGGCAAAGGGAGAGAGTTCAAGTAAGACCCTTGGCTTTATGGAGGCTGCAATCAGGGCTGCCCCCAAGCCAAACACTCAAGAAGATGTGTTGAGGGCAGCAAGATTGAACTATCTAGGGTCTAGGAACTACAATGTTGATGAACTCATCTCTCTTCCCTTGGAAGAACTGAATGAACTGGCTGACATGAAAGTGTCAAAGGAGAGGAATGAAGCTGAGGATGCAGAACTACTCCTTAAAATCAAAGACGAAAGGAGAAGAAAAAGACTCTACAAGGCTCCTACCCTCCCCCTAGTTCAAGAAAGCCCATAGGCAGAGGCTGTGGCTACTGAGCAAGAAGCTCAGGTAGGTAAGGAACATTATAGATAAAACATGATAACCTACCTGAGTGCCATAGGCCTCTATCAGGCAGCCGACCTGCTTCTCCTGTCTTATGAATACATTGAATTTGAATACCTCATGCAACTTAAGTAAGAAGGGCAAAAAGAGCAAAAAGCTGCTAAGAAAAAGATGAGGGAAGAGGCTGCAAAGTCAAGGGCCACTATTAGAGTAAATCAGAAGAAGTATTCTGACAGATAGAAGATTGTGAGCTTCTTGAAGCTATATGGGTTTTTCGAAAGGAGACTTAGTCTAATATCTCTATCCACCATGGATGAGCACATTAAAGTGATCAAGTAGAAGATCAAGAGGGGTGAGCTGGTTGACTTGCATTCTCCACCAAGTCAGGCTGCACCTAAAGCTAAGGTCAAGGTTGAACCACAAGAGACAACTCAACAAGGACCTAGTGCTAGATCATATCCAGCTTTATCTTCTGACCCATAGCAGGGTCCTGATCCCCTTTTACTGATGGCAAGCCTTCTCAGTTAAAGTATAGAAAAAAGAAGAGGATGGCCATCAGAATGGACAAGAAGAAGAAGAAGAAGAAGATGTCCAAGGCATCCACCTCTACACCTTAGGATGGGTTAGAACATCCTGAGGATGATCAAGAAGAGGCTGCTCAAGAAAGTCCACTCATTGTAGAGCCTCTTCCTACTGAGAGACCTATCTTGTCTTGGGTATTTGCTACTAACCCAGACAGATGGTATGTCACTAGAGATCAAAGGGGTCAAGACATGTACTTCTAGCAAAACATACTTGACCTCCCTTTACATGATCTCTTTGACATGAGTAGGTAGTTTGTAAGTCTGAGTAATCCTGACCAACTGATGATGAAGAGAATGGTCTTGCTTCTGATGAGGACTATCAACAAATGAAGATCAAGCTTCAAAGTTCTTCTTCAATTTGGGTAGCATCAGCCTAGGTGGAATTCGTAAGGATTACACTTTGAGGCTGATGCAACCAAAGAGCTCTCAACATGCATATGTGAAGTACAAGGAAGTTACTCAAAAGATTTGATATAACTCAGTGAATTATGCTAAGTATCAAATCTTCTAAATACAAAAGACCAAATCTTTTGAAGACAAAGATGAAGACTTTTGAAGCTTCAAAGACAAAGTCTTCCAAAGCCAAAGACTGATTTCTTTTGAAGACAGAGAGGATATGCTTTTTCTGAATCACCTTTTGACAAAAGTTGAACTACATTCTGCTGACACCTCTAAAGACTCACCAACTTATATGAGTTGGTGAAAAGGTCATGCTTTTGTCAAACTTTAGATTAAGGTCTTAAGTCTGTAACTTTCTACTTTTGTACTTTTATCCTTTTTGTATTAGATAAAGATATGAGCTATGGCATGTCATAGTCACTAGTCAAAAGACAATCTGCCTTTTGACTTTACATTGATCTTGTTGTCTAGATTAGTGTTTCCAGCTCGCCTTCAAAGTATGGCCGGCTGTAGAATGTTGTATAAAGTGTCTCCACTTCTTGTCATTTCATGTAATCTTTGTAACACTTTGTAAGAACTTGAGAACAATATACATCATTCTTGAAAACCATATTATGTTGTTTTGTTCTATTCTTTACTTTTTTTCTTTTTTTCATCTTAAGTCGGTTCCCTATATGATCTGCTAAGCGTTCTACCTCTCCTAACAACTGTAAAACTATTGCATTGACTCCCAACACCGGTCCTTCACCTATCAATATCCAATAATACGATTGACAAAAATTTCAAATCTTGGTATTAAGATATCCCTACTTATTCTCATTGTAGAATGTCAAAGAAACATGATAGTCGACCCACGGTGTATACCAGAGGGAATCATAAGATAGTTAACGAAAATGAAGAAGCGATTCCTACCATAATCTAAGCATTGAAAGAGAAAGAATCCCCTAGCCAAACTAAAGTATGTACTAGAAAAAAGATGATGATCTTCATTACTCGAGTGCCGAAAAGTCTAAAGATGAAATGCCAAAGAAAAGGAAGAAACTAGATGGATGTTTATATCTAACATTTTAAGCCTGTAAACCTACTGAGTTTTTAGGAAATGAAGGAGTAATTGTAGCCATTTGATGGCTGGAAAAGATCAAAGCAGTCTTGGCCACTAGCAAGTGTGCTGATGAGGAAATTGTCCTGTTCGCCTCACATTATTTCAAAGATAAGGCATTGGAGTGGTGGAACATTGTTATTCAGTCGAAGGGACGAGATAAGACTTATTCAATGACCCTGAATAAATTTCATGCATTGGTGACTCGAAATAACCAACGAATTTATAAACCTGTGAATGGTTAATTCAGCTAACAAGGGGTATAATACTAAATTCTTTGCATATGCCGGATTGGTGCCACATCTTGTGACACATGAATGCAACATGATCAGTTGTCATATTTGGGGTCTCATTAATGAAATTCATGATATGGTGAAGGTGGTCATGCCACAGACAATAGAGTATTCAGGGGAGTTATCTCGCTTTTGACAGATGGAATGGTTACTACCTAGGAAGAGAATAAGAAGAAAGAAGTGGCCCATAAACCAAATATAGAGTCAAAGAAAGTTGATAAAGGGCCAGGAATGAAAGAAGATTCATACTCTCTCCCTAGATGCAAAATGTGTGTGAAGATACACATAGGAAGACGCACATCCACTCAATTCTGCAACTACTATAAGATTTCAGGACATACTTTTGAGGCTTGCACAAGAAAAGGGTGATTACTTGTTTCAATTACAATGAATTGGGGCACTACAAGTCTATATGCCTAAAGGTTAATAAAGAATGCTCATGAGGTTGCTAACTTGTCGGACGTCATTACCGATAAACATCTTATCAATAATGTTTATGCTAGAATTTTATTTGATTTTGGTGCAATCCAAAGCTTCATAGACTATAAGTTCTATAGCTTGTTAAATGAACCTCTAATAAAGTAAGATAAATCCAATAAAGTTGAAACCGCAAATGGAGATCTTGTTAAATTCTCAGAATCCTTAGATAACGGTAGATTACTCTTTCTAATCATGTTATCCCAGTGAAACTTTTTCCTATGACATTAGCGGGATTTAACGTGGTACTTGGTATGGACCGGTTGGCCTCAAACCAAGCCCATATCATTTATAATTAAAATCTTATTAAACTCTATGCGCCTATCGGAGAAGAGATTATCATCAAGGGTGACAAACCAACACATCATCTTAGAATATCTCAATGTTAAAAGAAACCAAATGCTTAAGGAAGGGATGTTTGGCATATCTTATCACTGTATCAGATGACAAGACAAAGAAAAAGGTTGAACATGTGCAAGTTGCAGCTGAATTTACCAACATCTTCCTAGATGAATTACAGGGGATTCCACCTGATCGAGAAGTTGAATTTAGAATTGATCTGGTACTGGGTACAACACCAATAGCTAAAGGACGTACAGATTAGCTCCAACTAAAATGAAAGAATTAAACCAACAATTAGATGACATTTTAGAGACGGGATTTATCTGACCAAGTTCTTCACCTTAGGGAGCTCCAATTCTAATTGTAAAGAAGGATGGATCAAAGTGTATGTGTATTGATTACCATGAGCTGAACAAAGTAACCATTAAAAATCAGTATCCACTTCCTCAAATCGATGATCTATTTGATCATATTCATGGAGCATGTTACTTTTCTAAAATTAATCTGAGGTCAGATTATCACAAGCTCAAAGTTCAAGAAGACAATATTCCTAAAACTACATTCCGAACCAGATACGGACATTACAAGTTCACTGTTATGCCATTTGGTCTCACAAATTCCCTACATCTTTTATGGATATGATGAATCGAATTTGTACACCCTACTTAGATAAGTTCGGAATCATCTTCATAGATGATGTTCTCATCTATTCGAAAACTCAAGATGAACATGCGAACCATTTTAAAATACTACTAGAAGTACTGAGAAACAAGAAATTGTACGCTAAATCTTGATATGTGACTTTTGGCTTACAGAATTACCATTTCTTGGCCATGTTATCAACGCTAAAGGCATTCAAGTAGGTCCTTCCAAGATTGAGGCTATTTCTAAATGGGAAACCCCTAAATCCCCGTCTAAAGTTCGTAGTTTTCTTGGATTGGCTGGTTACTACCGTTGATTCATTTAAAACTTTTCTCGAATCGCTACCCATCTTACACCTTTAACTAGAAAATCTGCAAAGTATGAATGGGGACCAAAACAGGATGAAGCTTTCAAGACTCTTAAGGAAAAGTTAATAAATGCACCCATTCTGACATTGCTAGAGGGTACTAAAGATTTTGTCATTTATTGTGATGCTTCATACACTGGTCTTGGATGTGTGTTAATCGAAAGAAATAAAGTTATGACCTAGGCATCACATCAACTAAAAACACATTAGAAGAATTACACAACTCACAATTTGGAGTTGGGCACCATAATCTTTGTGCTAAAGATATGGAGACACTATATTTATGGAGTCAAATTTACTATCTACATTGACCATAACAGTTTAAAATATATCTTTGGTTAGAAGGAAGTAAACATGAGAAAGAGAAGATGGATGGAAATCCTTAGCGATTATGACTACGAAATCTATTATCATGAAGGTAAAGCCAATGTTATGGCTAATGCCTTGAGTAGAAAAGAAAGAGAAAAGCCAAAAAGGGTCTGTGCTTTAAGGCTTGATCTTCAGATTGACTTAGTTAATTGAAGAATGCTCAAAAAATAGCTCTACAAGAGATAGTCAATTGCCATGTAAAATGAATGGAGTACATGATGTATTTAATGTGTCAAACTTATGCAAATGTTTGGCTAATGAATCACCAGAACGACATTACAAGATGTACAGGTTAATGAAAAGTTGAAATTTATCGACCAACCTCTTCCAATTGAAGACCGTCAAGAAAAACATTTAAAGAGAAAGACGTTAGTCTTGGTAAAAGTAAAATGGAACTCTAAATGTGGTCCTGAATATATGTGGGAAGTAGAGTCGGAAATGAAAAAGAAATATCAACACTTATTACAATAAATCTCAAGGACGAGATTTAAATAAAGGTAAGGAGGATGTAACACCTGCGAAATTTTCATATTACTTTTGTAAATAAAATGATCATGGTTATGTTTCAAGCGAGACGTCATGACTAAGTTTTAGACAAAACTTAATCTCTAATCTTCAAATACAAATTCATAGTTAAGCTACAGATAAAAATTAACAATTAAGTATTGGATAAAACTTAATGCCTAAGTCATGGATAAAATATAAACTTAATGGCTAAGTCATGGATAAAATATAACACTTAATGGCTAAGTTTAGGATAAAATATAAAACTTAATTGCTAAGTCTTGAACATAATAGTTGAGTTTGTGTTGGATCTTATATGCCCAAGACACATACAAGATTGATGTGGTTAGTACGTTATGATCCAAGTCGGGTCATACCCAATAACAAGCTAGGCAAACACCGATAAATATTTATTTGTTGACATGATCAAGCAAATAAATTTTGACACCAATTTAGAAAATGGGTTTTCTGAATTATTGCATTTGAGATAGAACAAATTATATGGATATTTTGTTCATGAGATATCATTTGTAATGTTATTTAAATAAGTTAAATAACATCAAATATAAGAGTGTTTAAGTTATAAAATTAAAATTGGTTTAATTATATAACTTAATTACTTATTAACAATGAATTAAAAGGGAGTTTTTCAAAATGGGAGGGAACCCATTTTGAACCAATTTTCGGCCGCCCCTTAGTGGTTGCCTTGGGATTCCTTTGTCTTTTTTTTATGCAAGACATTTACTTGTTCAACTAAGACACTCAACACACTTTCTCTCTCACACATGCAAGCTCCTTCTTCTCCATTTCTCTTCTCCCATTTTTGAATCTAGAGGTTTTGTAAGAAGGGTCTTTGGTGTCAACTTCCTAACAAGTTGGGTGTTTTGCAAGAGCTTGTGGGTATACTAGCTTGAGACTTTCTTCTTTGGAGGTTTACGTTCAAGAGCATCATCTTCTTCATCTTTATCCATCTCGTATTGCCTTGTTCTTGAAAGGTAGTATTCAAGAACATCCTATGGTTGTTTTCTTTTATAGCATTTTTTTTCACATATATATATGATCCTTGTTCTTGGGTTTGTTTTCTTGAAAATAAAATGGTTTATTTTCAGCATCTAAAACAAGTTTTTAAATCCATTATATCCGCTGCGTTTTGATGTTTAAAATGGTTCAACATCTTTGTTAAAACTTGTAAGAACCCAACAGTTTGAATAAAACTTAATAAGTAAGAAATATTTAATGAGTAAGAAATATCCATATACAAGTAGATGCCTCCTGCATCATTTTATTTCATAACCTTTTGATCGTCTACCCTACTTTAACATACAAAACTGGCTACTACCTTTTAAATACCATAAAGATAACCCTAGATTAGGAAACCGGTGTAGATGCTCTAGACAACAAATATGGAAGTTCTGATTTAATATTATCAAGGTGTTAGAAGCTCGTAACTTAATCCTTAAGTTACTTTGAGGTTCAGAAACAAAAGCTTATCAAGTTTAGAGGCTCTATTCAACTTACCATGTAAATACATTTAATACTTTCAAAACAATAAAATGATTTATGAAAATCGCATTAGTGCATTAACCATATTAATGGATAATAGAGGTATTCTAATAGAGGCATTAGTACATTAGTGTCTGTTAATGAAGTACCGAGTGTAGTTTATTTCTTGAGTTACATAATTAAGTTGACTTAACAAGCTTTTTCATAAATAAAAGGGTTTGACATTTGATTGAGTGAGGCAAACCGAGGGATAATAAACATGCATTTTCTTCAACATACACCCAATTCCATTCTGTATTCACACTTGACTTAATCCTTTTCGTGTTAATATTTTATGTATCTCACATGTTTTATTGTTCAGTAAATCATATCACATGACTATATATATATATATATTAGAACTTGTTTTGGATATGCTAGTTGAGACCGTGAACTTTCAACCTTTACGAAACTAATAAAGGCAATTTGGATTTAGACATGTTTTAAACTTGTGTTTTCCTCGCCCTATATGTTATCCAATAGTTAACACAGTCAAGCCATTACACTATCATGTTTTTGTTTGCTTACACCCATAATAGGCTGGCTTTTATTTATATTTTAGCCAATCGTTTTTTGACCTATGTGCTTTAGAAAATCTGGTTGCCTTTGGATATAGCATTATTTTTTGATTTCTTAGCAATCGTAGTTCATAATTATTAGTGAAAATGGTTATCAACTATGAACTGGAAAAAAAAGACAGATAAAACATGATGAAAAATTAACCGTACAAAAATATATGTTTAGGAGCAATTTGTTGAAGGATCAAAATTTGATCATTGTTCTTATTTTTTTAGCTTAAGTCTTATGTTAGTGTTTAGTCCATTAGGCAAGGTTTCTTTAAGAACCTTAGCCTTATTTCCCTTTATGATTTTCACACCATTTGCCTACCCACATTAGATCCATGTTTAAGACCCACTTGATTTGTGCCAAGGTTTGTTGGTCCTTGTGATCGATATAACAGTGCAATTGATAAATAAATTTAGAAATCCCACTGAATCAACACAATACTCACAATAACATAATGGACAAGTTTTGAATCTATTCAACAATCATCAAACAAAGGCTCAAAAGTAATGACAAATAGACTTCCAGCCAAAAACATAGAGTTGCAACAATAGTATTTCAGTATTAAGGTTTTGCAAAAACTTACTTACAATGATAGAACATGACAATGTATAAGCAGAGTTAGTTTCGCTGACAGTTTTGCTAGATTGCGAAACTGTCTTGACCATCAACTAGATTCACCCGGCAGCGAAATACAGTTTGCCGGGTGACCTAGGACAGTTGACTACGAGCGAAACTATAGTTTCGCTCGTACGTTCACTGGGTTAGTGAATCTATACAAATACAAAATACATGAACATAAACTAACGTTCAACCTATTACATAAAAAACAAAATAATCCTAACAACTATGGTGAGTCCAACCTATACTAAATCATCAATACTCCCCCTAGGTTGGACCTTACCCTTGATATTCTCCATCATCTTCCACTTCCACCGCAGCTTTATGTGAAGTTTCCCAATCAGCTCCAGCTGTACACTCTTCCACTCCCCTTGCACTGGCCTTTTCTTATTTTCTTGTCAGCTCCTGCACATCCATCCTTATTTTATTAGCTTGAAGTACTTTCTCTGTAAGATCCCTGACTTCAGCCCTGACACCGCGAGCCTTGTTAGCTACCCTCATGAATAGGCTAGCTTCGTTCCTTGTTTCAGCTCCGGCTACGGCTGTGATGTGATTTTCACACAAAACCACCAAATCTTCATCACAAAAGGAGAATACTTCCATAGGATCAAATAATTTAGTTTCTTCTCCACCCTTTAGTCTAATCACTGCTTCCCCTTGTATTATTATCATAGAACCACTACTCAAATTTTTGTAATCTTGGGGGAAGTAGATTGGGCACTCTGACTCTATTAATAGTTTTGGCTGGCTTAAGCTTCAACACAATCTTGCCCTTTCCTATAGCCCAATCCAAATCTTTCTTTATGTACAATATTGCACAATATTGCTTATGAGTGATATTTTTACATCCATAGATTGATCATGTTAAAATTCTAAAATTTTAACAAACATTCAATTTTTGAAACAATTCAGAATCATTTTTCAAACAAACAAAATCTTTGAAAATTTTATCAAACATAAGCTTCGGAAGAAAATTTTATAAAATTTGTTTCCGAAGAAATCATGTCAAAACAAAATTTTGCTTCGGAAGAAATCATATCAAAACAAACATTTGCTTCGGAAGAAAATTAATCAAGATTTTTCAAAATTGTTGATAATTTGACATCTGTTGTCACAGCGGACACACAAGCATACATCCGCTATAGCTACAGTACCATCATAACATGAAAAATACACGAAGTGTATATAGCGGACAAAACAAACATACATTCGCTATGCACTAGTGAACATACAATGGTTCACAGTGCATGATGTCAAAATAACATCTGCTGTGAATACAGTAACATTCCACAGCACATGACTAGCATTACTCATCCGTTGTAGAAACAGTACAAGTGTATACAGTGTATGAACACATGTAATCATAGGCTGTAAACCTTCACACATCATTTTCAAGTGTCCACAATGCATGAACAAATGTTCATCCGCTGTGTACAGTCAAACACCATTTTCAAGTGTCCACAGCGCATGAACAAATGTTCATCCGCTGTGTACAATTAAACAAATTTTCAAAGTGTCCACAGCGCATGAACAAATGCTCATCCGTTGTGAATAATAAAAAACATTCAAGGGTCCACAGAGCATGAACAAATGTTCATCCGCTGCGAACAACCAAACAAAATTTTTTTAAAGGGTCCACAGTGCATGAACAAATGTTTATCCGCTATGAACAAACAAACCATTTCAAGAGCATACAACACATGAACAATTGTTCATCTTCTTTGAAACATTGGTCAAAACACAGCGTATGACGTTTCAAGTGTATACAGCGCATGACCAAATGACCATCCGCTGTGAACACAGTACAACATCAAAGGGGTCCACAGCGTATAATCTAAATATTTTACAATGTATGCACTGTTCACATAGTGCCTGTGTATTTCATAGCAGACAAACAAACTATTTACACAGCAGACATTCTATTTTGTCTTTGTATATACAGTTCAACACTTATGATTTTTTCATTCATCACGAGTGAGAGAGAGAAAATCAAATTTTTAAACGTTGCTACAGTACGTTAAACCCTTAAACCCCCTGATCATCCAAAACCTAAAATCTATTTGATTTTTCTTCTGATTCATGATCAAACAGGTATAACAACATGATTCGTATCATCAAACATTCATCAAAAGATCTTGTTCATCTTATCTGATTCAAACATTGTTCGACCTATGTCGAACTTTGAACCAAAATCAGAATTTGAATCATTTGATGTTATAGACCAAATCAACATTGAATATGTGTTAGATGGACATAGTCGAAAGTATTAGGACTATTGTTCTGATATAATTTGATTAAGCGTTCATTGGGTTTAGGAACAGTCATGATGTTCTTGCCAAAATCATATAAAAACTGAGATTTAATCTTCGAAAATATTTAAAATGACGCAAAATTTGTTATAACTTACTAAACATGCTCAAAAGTCATTAACAAAAACATAAAGATAGTTAATTTGGCATGGCATTGAACACACAAGCATTTAATGCATATTCATTCAATGTGCATTAAATGGTCTTTTTGACTTTACAAGGTAAAACTGAAGTTCATGAACAAGTTGTTGTGAATTGCAATTATTGTATGAATTTATCAAAACAAGCTTTTGTTAAAAACCAAACACATTGTAAATTCAATTTGAATCAACACAAATTGAATCAAACAACATTTTCATGATGAAACTTGATCAAGCAGTTGACCTTTGATAAGTCAAACTGACTAATTTGTTAAATTCATTCAAACATACATTTGAAACAAGTCTCAAGTGTTAAGCATACATAATTCATCATTTTATAACAATCACAACACTCAGTGAACACTTGATCAACATTTAATCAATTAAATCATCAACACATATCATTAACATACAAGATACCAACATTTATTTTCTTCATTATAGATATGGAAAATCTAGTATTTGTTAGAGATCGCAATCTCTGTGCTTTTCTTAACCCTGATTCACCAAAGGCTAAGAACTACAAAGATATCATACAAGCTACTAGACAGACTAGACTTCTTCATGCTATGATAGCAAGACCAGAAATTTATAAGGATCATATAGTTCAGTTTTGGACTCATACACATTTGGAACAAATCAATGATTAGCAAGTAGTGATATCTACTGTGCATAATCAACAGATCATTATCTCTGAGGAAGTTATGAGGAGAGTACTTCAACTGGGAGAAGAAGATGCTGAAGGTCTAGTAGAATTTGATGAAAACTTTGTTCTACATGTTTTCAGACAAATAGGATATACTGGTACCATTGATAAGAAACAGATCAAGAAATCATACATGTGTGCTCAATTTAGATTCTTAATGCACACATATCAAAAGACAATGACCAACAGGAAGACTGGATGGGATGCCACTTCTTTAAGAAGCTCTTCTTCAATAGCAAGTATCATTGCTAGAAGACCATTCAACTTTGCAACTCAAATCCTTAATGGAATGATTTACAACTTGACTGAAGTAAGGAACCAGTTTCAGATGTTCCCTAGATTTCTTCAGATGATCATTAATGATCTTTTGCCTAACATATTAAGAGAAGGAGCTGTATTTCATCCTGTTTATTTTAATGAACATGTGTTCAATAGAATCAAGTCAAGCCTCTATCAAGGAGATGAAGTTCTTATTCCACCTTATATGATACACCATGACCTTCTTGTTCCTGATGTATTTTTTAGGATACCCGGTCAAGGTGACCCTCACATGCTCTTCCAAATGTGATTCACCAAGATCCAATCATACAACATGCTTCTATCATTCAAGAAGAACAAGTTGCACCCATCCAATACCCATTCAATGAACAAGAAAAAGCATAAGAACATGAGCAGATTTAGTTTGAGCATCATTTACCATCACCACTCAAAGCCCAACTTTCACTGATTAACAAACACTATCATCTTTATTGAGAGATATTGATGCTTCATTAGAATAACAAGAAATTAAGGAAGAAGAGGTTGACACTTCCTCAATACAAGAACATGTACAAGAACACCAAATCATTGTAGATCCTATTGAAAGTGATGAACAGGGTAGTGAAATTCCAACTAAAGAAGAAATAGAGTACTTAAAAGTGTTTCTATTTACTGAGTATAATAAGCTCATAGAAAAGTCAAACAACAGAACTAAAAGATTAAAAGAAAAGCTAAAGAGCAAAGACAAGGAAATAGAAAAGCTTGAAGCAGATCAAAACAGCCCAAAAGTTGATTATTCAGTTTCTGGAACAACAACTCAAACAATCAAATAAAGAGGTAAAGATGAAAAAACATGACCTCAGTAGTGCAAGGCTAGATATTGCCTACTTAACTAAGCAATCTGATTCAAAAGATGCTGAAATTGATGAATTCAAAACGATTATTGCAAATCAGAATGAACAGACAAAAGGCTAAACAGAGAGTTGGAAGATGTGGATCAACATAGAATGAATAAGGAAGAACATTCATATGATCATGAACATGAGTTGAATGAAGAGTTCATTGATCAATCATTATCCAATATTAGAGAAGCAAGCTCTAATGATCAGCAAACTAAACTAGCCCTTGTCATTCCAGAAGAATCATATTCCATGGATCAATTATTCAGTGAATCGAATCCCTTTGAAAACATTCATTACTCTCCAATTTTGAGGCAACACTTCCACTCTCCTGACCCATATATAGTAGAAACAAGCATTATGCTATTCAATCCATTAACAAACAAACAAAAGGAACTAATCAAACAGTTTGCTGAGTCAGTAAATGAGCAAATAGAATCACCCAACAAACAAGCATCATCATCTCAACCTCAAATGAAAACCTATGAAACAAAGAGGAAAAGGTTGTACTTAGCATCCTTAGTGAAGGAAAAATAGATAGTTAAAGAGGTTGATGAACCTCAATCTCCTCCTTTAAAGTTGCTAAAAGTCAAAATAGAACAAGTGGAGGATGAACCATAACAATCAAGCTCAAAGGTTGCTCTTGAAGTGGGTGAAATTGATCAAACACTTGAGCAATAGCCTATTATTATCTTAATTGATTCTGATGAAGAAGAAGAAGGAGATGACAATGAGATCATTCAAAACATACAAGAACTCTTCCCAGATGATCTTGAAACATTGATAGGAATTGAGTTAGTCACCAGAGGATTTCCTTATGACTCATTTATTAAGCTTAAGCTCTATGAGGTTAAAGACTTGCTCAAAGACTTTCAAGAAGTCATGAAGAATGAAAAGAGTCATCAAGGATGCTTTCATCATATCCTCCCTCTATCTCCTTCTTCCAGGACAATCACCTCAAGTTTATTTTTTAATTATTTCTCAGCCTTTTCATGCTCCTCTAGAAACTGAGTAATAGCAGCAAGGCTTCATGGATTATCTTTTTTCTTATTGTGAGTCGGTTCCTCTTCTACCACAGGCCTTTTGCCTTTGGCCTTCTCAAATAAGTACTTCCACTTCCTGAGTATGTATGCAAATGGGGACCGGAGGAGGAAGGTACAAAGGCTTCGGCTTCCTTTTCCTTCCTTTCTTTTTCAAGTTGTTCAGCATCTTCTTTTAGCTTTTTAGCAACTTCCTTTGCTCTAAACTCTTCACACAGCTTCATGACAAGTTCCTTTTGTTCATCAGTTAAGGTGACTACAAGAACAAGATGTAAGCTTAGTTCTTCTCTTAATGGCATAGGGTTAGGGGGAATTATAACTATTGGGTCAACTGGAGCTCTGAGTTCTCTGATAAAATCCCAAAAGTCTTCATCAGTAATAAATTCTCTAGAAGAATACATGTCTAAGTCTTTAACAAGCTCTTTCATCTCAGATCGCCTATCAATTCTTTCTTCAGAAGATGGATCAGAATAGACAACAATAACTAATTCTTCTTCTTTCTCCCTAACCTCACTTTGTTGTGATTGTTGAAAAGTTTCTGTCATCTTTTGTCTCTTTGAAGGTGTAGAGTCATCATCATCATCAGTGCCCTCACCAGATACATCTTCATCTTCTTTTGTTCTTTTTCCTTTTTAGGCGCATCATCTTTGTCTTTGTCATTCTTATCTTCACCCTTCTCATCCTTTTCTTTGGCCAATTCTTCTTTTATCTTAATCAATATCTCAAGTTCAGACACTCTCTTTGTTAGAGCTTCAATCTGTCTATGGAGATCAGAGAATATATCAGTTTGGACATCAAGAATATCCTCTTGTTCTTCCATGGCAATAGTTTGGATGTTTGTAGCATCCAAGTGTCTATTGATATCTTGTTTGGCTTGTTCTAAGGCTGCTTTAAGTCTTTCAATCTCTTTATCATTTTCTTCTTTATTAGGTTGATATTTGGCTTTTAGTTCTTTCTCCTTTTCATGAAGTTCAAGGAGTCTATCTCTTATGATTCCAGATCTTCTATCCAAAAGTTTCTCCATTCTTGCTACTTTCAATAATAGCTCAAAAATCATTTCATCCTTAGCATCAGGTCGGTTGACTTCAGATTCTGCAAAGCTTTCTGAAGGACTGACCTCTGAGTGTACTTGTCTCACAGGCATTTGAAAACCTGAATGAGGATCCTCCTCATCCGAAGATGATTCAAACCTATCTAATGAACTGGTAGATTCACCAGATTCAACAGATGCAGCAATAGCTTTTGGTGAAGAATGAACAGGAGATATATGATGAGGGTGGATAGGAGATAGTTTGGGAGAAAGAACAAGTGATACTCTGAATGGTGATGGGATATCAACAGCTTGAACTGAAGGCATAGTGTGAAGATCGCCACCATATCCACCTGTGGTGACACTTGCCTTAGTCCTTCTTCTTCTTCTTCAACATGCTCTTCAATAGTTTGTTGAACATGAGCAATTGGTTGTTCTTCTATAATCTCATATACATTAGCAGGAACATCATCATGAGCTTATTCCTCAACAACAGGAACAACTTCCTCAGCTTCTTCTTCATGAACTGCTTCAAGATTGATCTGTTACAGCATCCATAGAAGTAAAGGAAAGAAAGTTCCACTGTAAAAATTCCTTGGATCTCTCTTCTTGATGTACTTGTATGATTTGGCATTATAGTGAGGAATGTCCATCACAGGGCCTTCTGGTACATGATCAGGAAATGCTTCATTGATGAAGCATTAACTAAATCTGGGATACATTAGGACAATATGCCTTCTTCCATCCTGAATGTTGGATAACAGGCCATTGAATTGTCAGTTAGTGCACAAGGCATAAATAGCTAATGAAGTAGTGATGGAGATGTCATTCCAACCAGTCTTCCTCTTTGACAAGCAATGTTGGAACTGATGAATCAGAAATCTCCACTGAAAGTCAACTAACCTCTTGACAATCTGTTTTCCTTCAAAACCCCCTTCATAGCCAATATTAGCAAAGAAAGTCAAAAATGTCATCTTCTTCCAATTCTTAGGAAGAGTTGGCATCATCCTCAAACTGTAGACACTGTCTCACAGCTTGTTCAGAGATAACTAGAGTGTAATCATCATTGATCCTTCCTGATATGGTCCTCAAACCATCTACTTCATTCACCCTAGCTATTCCTTAGAAAGATCTGATGAAGTTCTCATAGATGATGGGCCAAACAAAGATTGCATGAGCTATTCTTGTTGTTAAGATGAATCTGATCATGTCTCTCAATCCCTTAGATTCTGGCACATCTGGATCAAGATATCCATTAACATTATGGTGTTTGCTCCAGGTTAGGTTTGCCATAGATTCTGCAATAGAGACACATGTGTTAGTAATGTACTAGAAAATATCAAATTATGCAAGTAAGAACAGGTTTTACTTTCTCAGTTTGACTTTTTCAGGTCAAAATTGAGAGTTCAAGGTCACTGTTGCATAGCAATTTGATCTATCCTTGATTTTATGTTATTTAACCATTTGTTATGTTTGTTTATGATGATCTTTGATTATTTTCATCGTTTTAATCATCTTATAACACTAAAATATTGGATCTGATTTCAACATTTTAAGTTTCAGTTTCCCCTATTCATCTTGGTTAACCTAGGGTTTCTAAATCAGTTGTTACTTGTTGTAAGCATCGAAATCAGTTTCATTGAACTCAAAAATGTCTTTGAAATCATTTTGCATGGCTAATTTTGATTGTTCTAAACCTAGGGTTCTATGTTCTCTACAGGTTAGGTATTCAAAGTTCGCAAATCCACCAAGAATCATCTTGTTTCGATACTACTTGTGCTAAAAATCGAAATACAGATGAAATTAGGCTGAATGAACAATCAACATGCAAGATTTATGATGATTTGAATGTTTGATGTTGAACAGTCGAACAACCCTCGTCTCACTTTGGTTCACTCAAATTTGAAAAGTATTAAATGACGCTGATTGATCTGTTTAAATAGTCATTTTAATGAATTTCTCAAATTTTGCAAGTGAATGGAGAAATGCGGATGTTTTAATTTTTGTACTATAGCAAATGTGGATGTTTTAACTTGTATGCATTTGAGTGGTGAGACAAATGCAGATGCTTTAACTTGATCGCATTTGTGTATTGAGACAAATGAAAAAGCATAAACTTGCCCGCATTGGCTCTGTAACAAATGCGGAAGAACATTTGGACGTGTCCACATTTACATCAGAACTTGCATTGTTGTAGCAACAAATGCGGATAAACAATTTAGTTGTCCGTATGAACTGTAACAAATGCGGATGAACAATTCAGTTGTCTGCATAAACTGTAACAAATACGGATGAACAATTTAATTGTCCGCATAAACTGTAACAAATGTGGATGAACAATTCATTTGTGCGCATTTCATAAACTTCTATCCGCATTAACTGAGATTCAAGCACAAAATGATAGAAGAGTGAAAGCACATGTTTTAATGATTTATTTTGATACAAATTCACAACAAAGTTCTCCGCATTGATCATGTTCTCCGCATTAAGTAAATGCGGACGAACAGAAATTTATCTGCATTGACAGATGCGGAGGAACAAATTTTGTCCGCATAAGTTTTCTGCCATGATGTTATGTTGTGCGCATTCGTTTGGAAACAAATGATGAAGAATTACTTGTACGCATTAGTTTCACTTTGGTTTTTCTTTCACCAAACTATTACCCGCATTGGTTAAATGCCTGGGTTACCTTCACCCTCATTAACCAATACTTTTACCCGTATTAAATTTTGAACTTGTCAAAAATTAATGTTTTTGAAGTGGATGGTTTCGACTGATTTAAGTACTGATGCTTTGACTTGTATGAATATTTGTCTATTGCTTTGAATTTTATGATGTTTTGACTGTTGCATGGATTGTCAATTCTTGCTTGGTTTGAATTGTGCACCCGGTGTGAAACAAATCTCCCATATTTGACTGATCTTTGACTTTTGTGCTTCCAAAAACCTGTATATGCTGAGATACTATAGTATAACTTCCACACCACAATAGCCAATTTTCTAATTTTATATTTTTCATAAAAAAGCAGCAACTCTACAAAGTAATTAAAATACTTTTGATATTTGCAATTTTTTTATGTTTTTGTCAGCATTTTCATTAAATTTTAATTACTCCCCCTAAAGTTTATATCCATATGTGATAAAAACTTTAAAGATTTTAAAATTTTGAAAAGAAAATATTTTTGTAAATTTTTTTTGATTTTCTTATCTGTACATGAAAAGGAAGTATACCTTACTTGGGATCGTATCAATCTTAACTTTCAAAAGTGCATGCAATTGTTAGTAAAACAGACATAATCATGAAGATATTGATTATAGGTATGTTTGTCCACTTAAACTCATGCTTGGTTAATATTTTAATGCTAGTGATTTTTATTGTGTTTTGATTGGATTAAATATTCAATATGTACCTCACACTCAATTGCATGGCAAGATCAACCACCCGCATGAAATGCATGGTATAACTTTTTCACAACTTACATGACCAGGTCATTTAAATTATGAAATCTCAATTGGTTTTGGGTAAGGGGGCCATATTGGGATTCTTTTACTTTGATCCTTATAATTATTTTATCCGTATTGGGATTCTTTTTGGCACTTCACTTTAGAAGGTGATCCTCTTAGGGATTCTTTTTATTTTATTAATTCATCTATTTTGGATGTGTTCCACATTAGGAATCTTTTTGGATCATGACATCAACACTTTGTGTTTGTTTCTCCAGGTCTTTGCATAGCAAAATGGAGAGAAACTGATGTGGGTGAATGAGATTGATAAAGCATCACTACCTGTGTGTTTAGGTTACTACACACACACATTTGGATAAGCTAATACTTACTCATACATGAGATGATGGCTTCACAGTTGAATATAGGTTTAGTTCATCACAGCATGTATCTTCTTTTCCAAGCTGAGCCTACCCGCATATCAGATAAGTCATGTCAGCCTTTCAAGATTTTGAAATAAGCACAGTAAATGATACAACAACTGTAATTATATCATTTCCCAACTAGATTATATTTCAAATACTTCAACAAAAATAACTTCTTTTTGTATTTTTATAATATTTGATTGTTTTTTGCAAATTTTGATTTTTTTACTCAAGGTTAATCATGCCAATTGATTGAACTAAGAATTCAAACCGACTAGGGTCCAATGCCTTAGTGAACAAATCAGCTAATTGATTGTTCGTGTGAACTTGTATCAACTTGATTAACCCTTTTTCAGCACAGTCTCTCAAAAAGTGGTATTTAATTTCAATGTGTTTGGTTTTTGAGTGCTGAACTGGATTGTTTGTTATGAACATGGTAGCTGTGTTATGAATTGGTGTGTGTAAGAAGTTATAACCATAATCAAGCATTTGGTTTTGAATCCAGAGAACTTGAGAGCAACAAGCTGATGCTGCTATGTACTCAGCTTCTGTTGTGGAAACGGACACGTTTGTCTGCTTCTTGCACTGCCAGGAGACCAGTCAAGGACCAAGAAATTGACAACCTCCAGAAGTGGACTTCTGATTAAAGTTGCATCTCCCTTAGTCACTATCTGTGTAGGTAATGAGATTGAAATCTCTCTCCTTTGGGTACCATAATCCAAGTGCAGGCTGTTGGACCCTGAAAGGATCATACATGCCAATTCAAGTGGTGGATTGATAGTTGTTCTGCTGAAATCTCCCAAGTCTAAGATTTAATGCGGATGAAGAATCTGCATCATCAATAGAAACCAAGTGTCGGCTATCTGCATTTGTATATGCGGATGACCATAGAACAAATGCGCTCCAAGAGTTTGTTCTTCCGCATTAACAAATGCGGATGTTCGGCAACAAATGCGCAGTGTTTGTTCATCCTCATTGACAATGCTGATGACCAAACACCAATGCTGATGAACAAGAAGAAATGCTGACAAGATTAGAACATCTGCATTAGTAAATGCGGATGTACAGAAATGCTGATGAAGACTTTTGTAGGACTAGTTTAGTCTTTTGTTCAGGCATGTGTTAGCCTATAAATAGAATAGAAAACCTCGTATGAGAGGTGACTGAGACTGACTGTTGTTAGACATTAGACAATCAGAATATTTTGCTTTGTAATATTTCAAGGTGTACTGTTATAGTTCATGCTGAAAACCCTAGCATTCATTGTAACTGTTTTTCACCTTCTTTAATACAAAGAGCATTTATGAGTATTATTCAGCATTCAATGTTCTGTGATTGTTTGATTTCGCCTTAGAATCATTGACTCAATCATCATATTCGGTCCTTGTTGATTCACATCAACAGAGAGTATCATTCTCAAACCCAGTCAATTGGTATCAGAGCTTGGCTCTCGGTTCTTCTTCAGATCTGCTCAGATCTGAGCTGAACTCGATAGATCTGGTGATTGAGATGCTGATAGAGTGTTCGACTACCTCTATTCAGTATACAAACTAAATATCTGCTGAAACTCATTGACAGTCACTGTTCATCGGCATTCTCCATCTAAAAACTAATCTGTGAACAATTTCTCATCCATAAAATCAGACCAGTAACATACACATATCTATCTACATAAGCCTGTTTTGGACTATTTGGACTACTTGGACTTGTTGAACATAATAATCAATTTAATCCATATTTAAACCAGTTAAAAACAGCTTATTAACATGGATTCATATAATTTTTGTGAACTTGGTCACACTCCTAAACCCCCTATGCTTAAACACAAATCTGAGTTTAAGCAATGGAAAATCAGGTTCATGAATTACATTACAGGTGTAGATCCGGACTATTGGATATCGATATGTAAAGGGCCTCACATCCCAGTGACACTCTCTGCTGATCAGGCTGCACTGTACAAAACCTCAAGAATACCTATTGAGGATCTCACTCTTGATGATGATGACTACAAGAAGATCAAAATTGATCTCAAAGCTTATTCCATTCTAACACAAGCATTGAAGATGGATGTGCTGAAAAGACTTGATAAGTATGGAACAGCTAAAGCTGTGTGGGATGCACTTTAATAATGTGTGAAGGAAGCAGTGAAGTAGTTGAAATTAACAAGGATAAGCTTGTTAATCAATATGAAACCTTTCATCACTTTAAGGGGGAGTCAATCTCTAAACAATTGCATAGATTTGTGCAGCTCGTGAATGATTTAGAGATTTGGAGAGCACCACCTTGGATATTATGATTGCTAAAATTGAAGCTCTTGAACTTGATGAAAAGAGCAGAAATCTAGGTGGACCTAAAGTCATTGAGGCATACAAATTTCCATCAAAAACTCATTCTATGGAAAATGCATTCATCACTGAAGATGATGACTTCCTCTCATCAAGAGATCAATTAAAAACAACAGGATTCATTGCCACACCCTCAACAACCAAGCCATCTCCTTCAATTCAGTCAACTGGATTTGCTGCCACTCCTACAAGTACATCTGAAGATAAGAGAACTGAAGAGCAAAAGGCTACTTACAATGCCTTTGTTGCAAGTTTTGAAGCTTATCTTGGAGGAAGACTCACTTCTGCTCATTTGATTCAAGATGACTTGGAAGAAATGGATCCAGATGATGTTGATGAAATGGATCTACAGTGGCAAACGGCTATGATTGCAATGAGAGACAAGAAGTTTTTCAGAAAAGGGAGAAAGTTCAATCTGAATGAAAATACAAAACTTGGATACGACAAATCCAAAGTCAAATGTTTCAATTGTGGTATGACTGGCCACTTCTCAAGGGAATGTAATGCTCTAAAAAGGAACAACCACAGTATTCAAAGAAATTCACAGGGCCAATCATCCCCACAACCAAGCACAAGCTACCACTCCAGCAATCATCAACAGCAGCATCACTATCAACAACCCTATCAAAGTTAGTCACAACTGACTAACCAAGCTCATGGAAGCAGCCAAACTACTTCAAATGCACTTGTCATCAGATAAGATGGAGTATGTGATTGGAGCCTATATGCTGAAGAAGTAAAGCCTCAATTTCAAAATCATGCTCTTATGGCTCACATCAATGATGGCCCAAATCCAATGCCATCTAAGGTAAAATCTAATCTTTGTAGTGATAAATGCATAGCTGAACTGCAAGGATATCGTGAGCACAATCACAAATTGGCTGATAAAATCAAAGAAGAAAAGGTAAAATCTGAGATGCTTAAAGAGAAATCAAAAGTTTCGAAATAAAAATCAAATCTCTCATTTCTGATATTGAAAAACTACATGGTGAAAAGTACACTCTTTCAGCTGAGAATGAAGAGTTAACTGAAAAATTAGCACAATCCAGAGCTGAGCAATCAGTTACTGAAGTGAAACTGAAACGTTTCAACTGTCTTCAGCTAAGCTGCAAGAGATGCTTGATTCACAGAAGGAGCACAATGATTTGACTGGGATTGGATACAATTCATGTCCTCCACCATATAATGATAATTACACAGTCATGCCTGAATCTGTCACTTTGTCTGATAAAATTGAACCTAAAACTAGTAAAGCTAAAACAATAATAACACAAATCACTAATCCTCAAAATAAACCAAATGTTTACATTGAAACAAATGAGGAGAAAATTAAGTTAGGTCATCCTATCAAAATCAAAGAGTACTCAGACAAGACAGTGAATATCATTAAACCAAGAAGCCCGGTCAAAGCCATAGTACCTTTTGTGAAATTTGTTCCTGCAATTTCGAAAGAAAAGCAAAAAGCTGAGATTTCAGTGAAACCTTCTGCTGAAAGCAGTTCTAATTGTGAGATCAAATCTCCAAACAATTCAATCAAATCAGACACAGTTTCACTTCCAAAGAACACCAAAACTCCAAAAACTCCAAAAAACAAAATCAAGGCTGACCCTCAATCGTCAAAACCAAAGTAACTAGTTGGTTTTGATATTTTTAATAAAGAACATGTAGATCAATTCGAAAGGGAATTGAAGCAAATGGTAAGAAAGCAAAAACAATCTAGGAAGAACAAACCTAGTAGAGTTGTGAAACAAGCTACTAAAAAGGCTGATTTTGCTTCCTCACCAAAATCAAAGGTTGAAACTCAGTCAAAAACTGGTAAATCTACTGAGGTTTCAATATCAAGATCAGCTTCAAGAGACAAACACATGTATTATGATATGTGTGAAATGTCTAATCACAGTACAGATAGATGCTTTTTCAATCAATATTGCTCAATCTGTGACATGAACAATCATTCCACCAAAAACTACTATTTTAATAAATATTGTTCAGTCTGTGATATGACCAACCATAATACATCTGATTGTTTCTTCAAACAAAAAGGGTTGAGAATTCCTCAACACAAGCCCATCTCACCAATCTCATCTGTGAGACCCAAAATTAGAAATCACTTTCATAATACTCAATTTAGAACTGCCATTTTTGATCGGGATAAGGGTAACATAAAAGAGTCAATGAAAATTCAAGGAAACAAATGTCATAACATCAACCAAACACATGATTTTTATAATTCAAAAATGATGTTTGATAATCAAAAACGGGCCAGGTTTCTTAAAAGAAACAGGGATCAAAGGTTTCATTATTATTCTGACTCTTCAACTGAAATTAATAAGATGAAACATGCAAAATATCATCAAAAATCTCCCAGAACACCTCACTCAAAGTCACTATTTAGGGAAAAGTACCAAGAAGTTACTATCATGGATAGGAACGGGAAACCCAAGACCATCATGGCTTGGGTTCCACATTCTGACTAATTCTGTTATGCTTGCAGGGTCATCCATACAGGTCCAATAGTTTATGGTACGTGGACAGTGGATGCTCCCAACACATGACTGGAGATCGTTCCCTCCTTCATGATTTCAAGCATATTCAAGGAACTTCTGTGGCATTCGGTGGAGATTCACAAGGTGGCAGAATCACGGGTGAAGGATCTGTGACAAATGGGATGTTGAGCTTTGATCGAGTGAACTACTGTGAACAACTGAATTTCAATCTGCTCAGCGTGTCTCAGATCTGTGACAAGAAATATTCTACTCACTTTACTGACACTCATTGCTATATTCTGAAACAAGGATTTCAAGTTCCTGAAGAATGGGTTGTCTTAAAACCCTGAGGAAGAATAACACATATGTCTTAAACCTTAATTCTGCCACACCAAAAGAAGAAACATGTCTTCTGTCTAAAGCATCCTTTGATGAGTCACAGCTTTGGCATAGACGGTTGGGACACACAAATTTAAAAATCATGAATAGATTAGTCAAGGAAAACAACGTCATTGGTTTACCTCAAAAAGAATTCCATTTTATTGATCACTGTTCAGCGTGTCTCAAAGGGAAACAACATAAGTCTTCCCACAAGCCAAAACTGATGAACACAAACAACTCTCCATTAAAGCTGCTTCATATGGATCTTTTTGGACCAACTCATGTTATGAGTATTGGAAAGAAATAGTATTGTTTGGTGATCATTGATGACTTTTCCAGATTTACATGGGTCTTCTTCCTACTTCATAAAAACGAAGCGTCCCAATTGATAAAAGATTTTATCACAAAAATTGAAAACCAACTTGATCATAAGGTCAAAACAATTAGAAGTGATAATGGGACTGAATTTAAGAATGAAGATCTGAGTTCATTTTGTACAACCAAAGGCATTGCTCATCAATTTAGTGCAGCTAGAACTCCTCAACAAAATGGGGTAGCTGAAAGAAGAAATAGAACACTGATTGATGCAGCACGAACCATGCTAGCTGATGCTAAACTGCCAATCACCTTTTGGGCAGAAGCAGTTAATACATCGTGCTTTGTGCAAAATCGAACTTTGATTGTAAAAGAAACCAACAAGACGCCTTATGAACTTTTCTTTCACAGAAAACCATTTATTGGATTTTTAAAGTCATTTGGTTGTCCTGTCTTGATATTAAACACCCAAGACTATTTGGGAAAATTTTCATCTAAGTCTGATGAAGGATTCTTTGTAGGTTATTCTTCTGTTTCAAAGGCTTACAGAGTATTTAATCCTAGATTAAATATTATTGATGAATCAACAAATGTTCAATTCAAGGAACATTCGTTTCCCAAATCTACAAATGGTCCTGACTGGTTGTTTGATATTGACTCTTTTACAAAATCTTTTGATCAATTTCATTTGTCTGATGCAGGAAATCTACATTCAGCAGAATCCTCTTCAGGAGTAGAAAGAAGAGATGAATTTCCAATGATTCCTCCAACTTCTATTGATCAACTAACTAAAGATGTTCCGCTACAAGCTGACCCTGTCAGACAACCATCTCAAAATCAATGTGTTTCAACTGAAGCTGGTCCAAGCACACTACCATCTCCTTCAGAAGATCCTTCAACTGAAGTCAGAGATCAAAATCAAGCTTCTCCTCCAGTTGAAACTGAAAGAACCTCAAATGATGGAAGTAATCAAAGTGCTGCTGATGTTGAAGCAGGAACTGAAACCGGTTTTGATTATTTTCATAACTATCCCACAGTTCAAAATGAATTGACCTCTCACCAAGATGATCTGAATGTCTCCAATCTTGATGTAACCATTGCTGGTGAATCAATTCCAACCACCAGAACACACAAGAATCATCTAGTTGAAAGCATCATTGGTGATCTCAATGAACGGGTGACAAGAAGCAAGTCAAGCATAGCAAACATCTGTTTGTTCTCTTGCTTTCTTTGTCAAACAGTACCCAAAAACATCAAAGAGTCTCTTCAAGACAATAGTTGGATTGAGGCAATGCAAGAAGAGTTGCTACAATTCAAGAAACAAGAAGTATGGCAACTGGTAGACCTTCCCTAAGGACAATACCCTATCGGCACCAGATGGTTGTACCGAAACAAGACTGATGACAGAGGGATCGTCATCAGAAACAAAGCAAGATTGGTAGCACAGGGCTATACACAAGAAGAAGGAATAGATTACGATGAGGTGTTTGCTCCTGTTGCTAGACTAGAAGCCATACAACTCTTTCTTGCGTACTCTGCATCCATGAAATTCACAGTTTATCAAATGGATGTAAAGTGTGCATTTTTGTATGGAAAGATCTCTGAAGAAGTCTACGTGAGTCAACCTCCAGGCTTTGAGGATCCTGATTTCCCTCACAGGGTATAAAAGCTTGATAAAGCTTTGTATGGCTTACATCAAGCCCCTCGAAAATGGTATGAGACTTTGTCATCATTTCTTCTTGAACATGGTTATGAAAGAGGGAAGATTGACCAGACTTTATTCAGAAAGAGAAAAGGGAATGAAATGCTGCTTGTCCAGATTTATGTGGATGATATCATATTTGGCTCCACTAACAAACAACTATGCAAAGAATTTGAAGATCTTATGCATTCAAAATTTCAGATGAGTGCTATGGGAGAACTCACATTCTTTCTAGGTCTTCAAGTACAACAAACATCCAGTGGAATCTTCATCAACCAGTCAAAATATGTAGAATCAATGTTGAAGAAGTTTCACTCTGCAGCCTGTCAGTCCATCAGAACACCGGTTGATACAAAAGTGAAGATTGGTCCAGATTCAGAAGGCAAATCAGTGGATCAGACTCTCTATCGGTCTATGATAGGTTCACTTATGTATCTAACTGCCAGTAGGCCTGACATCATGTTTGGTATTTGTGTGTGTGCCAGGTATCAAGCAGATCCCAAGGAATCTCACGTGAATGCAGTCAAGAGGATATTCAGATATCTTAAGGGCAAACCTGCTCTTGGACTATGGTATCCAAAGGATGGAGACTTCAATCTCTATGCATACACCAACAGTGACTACGGGGGATGCAATTTCAACAGAAAATCCACATCTGGCGGTTGTCAATTTTTTGGTCCCAGACTGGTGTCTTGGCAGTGCAAGAAACAGACCAATGTGTTAGTATCGACGGTTAAGCTGAGTACATAGCAGCATCAGCTTGTTGCTCTCAAGTTCTCTGGATTCAAAACCAGATGCTTGACTATGGTTTTAACTTCCTGCACACCCCAATTCACATTGACAACACAGCTGCAATGTTTATTACTAATAATCCAGTTCAACACTCAAAAACAAAACACATTGAAATCAGATATCACTTTTTGAGAGATTGTGCTGAAAAAGGGTTAATCAAATTGATTCAAGTTCATACTAACAATCAATTGGCTGATCTATTTACCAAGGCATTTGAACCTAATAGGTTTGAATTCCTAGTTCAATCAATTGGCATGATTAACCTAGAGTAAAAAAAAATAAAAAAATTAAAAAAAATAAACATTCAAAAATTATCAAAAATCACAAAAAGAAGTCTTTTTCTTGAAATTTGTGTATTATACTTTTTGGGAAATGATTTAATTACAGTCGTTATATCATTCACTGTACTTAATTCAAAATTTAAAAGACTGTCATGACTTACCTGATATGTAGGTAGGCTCAACTTGGAAAGGAAGATACATGCTGTGATGAACTAAATAATCATATTCAACTATGAAACACTCATCTCAGAGTACTGGTAAGTATCAGCTTATTCAAGTGTATATGTGTGTAGCAACTCAAATACACCAGATAATGATGAACTATGAATCTCATTCACCTGCATCAGTTTCTTCTTTGTTTTGCTAAGCAAAGACCTGAAGAAACAAGCACATAGTGCTGATGTCATGATCCAAAAGATTCCCAATGTGGAACACATTCACCTTGAATGAATTAACAAAAGAGTATGCAAAAAGAATCCCATTATGGATCACCTTCCAAAGTGAAGTGCAAAAGAATCCCAATATGGATCAAAATATCAAAAGGATCAAAGTAAAAGAATCCCAATGAGGATCAGTGAAATTAAGATCTCATAATTTAAGTAACCTGGTCATGTAAGATGTGAAAGTAGTCTACCATGCATTACACGAGGATGGTTGATCAAACCATGTTTCTGTGTGTGAGGTACATGTTGAATATTCAAATCAATCAAAACATGATAAATGTCACATACAATATAATATTTACCAAGTATGAGTTTAAGAGGACAAACATACCTTCAATCAATAAGTTCATAAACATGTCTATTTTACAATCAAAAGATTGCACTTGTGTAATGTAGGATTGTTATGATCCCAACAAAAGTATAAGGAAATATATAAATAAATAAATAAAAATGTTTTTCTCATAAGGCCTCTGATACCCTACATCTCCTGTTCAAGTGGTGGATTGATAGTTGTTGATGTGAATCAACAGGATATCATATTTGTTGATATGAGAATTGACTGGGTTTGATACCAAAAGTGGATGTGATGGAGCTTTGTTGATCCATAGGGATGGGTTGTCCATTGTGTTAATATGGGAACCCATATCTTTGAAGAAGCTGCCTATGGAAGCCATCTACACAATGAGCCAAATGAAGATCCATATGCTAAACAGAGAAAAGATGACTGAAGCCAATGACTTTGTCAACATGATAAAGGCAATTTTGGATCCCTCACAGGCAGAACCACTCATCCCTCCTCAAGCTGCTCAAGACCCAGCAGAATCCTCACAACCTCATCCACCATCAAAAACTTGAAGTACATAGGCTGTATAATCCTTAGGGGGAGTATTGTTGGACCCTGAAAGGATCATACATGCCAATTCAAGTGGTGGATTGATAGTTGTTCTGCTAAAATCTCCCAAATCCAAGATCTAATATGGATGAAGAATCTGCATCATCAATAGAAACCAAGTGTCGGCTATTCGCATTTGTATATGCGGATGACCATAGAACAAATGTGCTCCAAGAGTTTGTTCTTCCGCATTAACAAATGCGGATGTTCGGCAACAAATGCGTAGTGTTTGTTCATCCGCATTTGTCAATGCTGATGACCAAACACCAATGCTGATGAACAAGAAGAAATGCTGACAAGATTAGAACATCTGCATTAGTCAATACGGATGTACAGAAATGCTGATGAAGACTTTTGTAGGACTAGTTCTGATGTATAGGTCAGGTTAGTTTAGTCTTTTGTTCAGGCATGTGTTAGCCTATAAATAGAATAGAAAACCTCGTATGAGAGGTGACTGAGACTGACTGTTGTTAGACATTAGATAATCAGAATATTTTGCTTTGTAATATTTCAAGGTGTACTGTTACAGTTCATGCTGAAAACCCTAGCATTCATTGTAACCATTTTTCACCTTCTTTAATACAAAGAGCATTTATGAGTATTATTCAGCATTCAATGTTCTGTGGTTGTTTGATTCCGCCTAACAATCATTGACTCAATCATCATATTCGGTCCTTGTTGATTCACATCAACAGATAATATCATTCTCTAACCCAGTCACAGGCTTGCCCTTGAGATATCTGAATATCCCCTTTACAGCATTTACATGTGATACCTTAGGATCTACTTGATATCTGGCACAAACATATACACCAAACATTATTTCAAGTCTGCTTGCTGTTAGATACATGAGTGACCCTATCATTGACCGATAATGAGTCTGATCCACTGATTTTCCATCTAAGTCTAGACTAATCTTCATTTTTGTATCCACAGGAGTTCTGATAGACTGACAATCTGCAAAATGAAATTTCATCAACATGGATTCCATTTGATTGATGAAGATTCCATCTTCTGTGTGCTGTACTTGCAATCCTAAGAAGAATGTAAGCTCCCCTATTGCACTCATCTAGAACTTGAAGTGCATAAGGTCTTCAAAATCCTTACAAAGTTGCTTGTTTGTTGATCCAAAAATGATATCATCCACGTAGATCTGGACTAGCAGCATTCCATGTTCTTTTTTTTCTAAACAAAGTCTGATCAATCTTTCCTCTCTCATACCCGTGTGTAAGAAGGAAAGATGATAGAGGCACGTACCACTTCCATGGGGCTTGATGTAGGCCATAAAAAGCTTTGTCAAGCTTGTACACCCTGTGAGGGAAATCCAGGTCCTCAAAGCCTGGTGGTTGACTCACAAAGACTTCTTCATAGATTTTGCCATAAGGAAATGCACACTTTACATCCATTTGATACACAGTGAGTTTCATAGATGCAGAGTACACAAGAAAAAGTCTTATGGCTTCTAATCTGGCAACAGATGCAAACACCTCATCATAGTCTATTCGTTCTTCTTAGTTGTATCCTTATGCAACCAATCTTGCCTTGTTTCTGATAACAATACCCCTGTCATCAGTCTTGTTTCTATATAACCATCTGGTACCGATAGGGTATTATCCTCCGGGAAGGTCTTCCAGCTGCCATACGTCTTGTTTCGTGAACTGGAGCAATTCTTCCTGCATTGCCTTGATCCAGTTGTTGTCTTGAAGAGCCTCTTTAATATTCTTAGGTACTATTTGACACAGAAAGCAAGAAAACAAACAGATGTTTGCAATACTTGACTTGCTTCTTGCCACTCGCTTATCTAGTTCACCAATGATGCTTGATACTGGATGATTCTTATGTATCCTGGTAGTTGGAATTAAGTCACCATCAATTGATACATCAAGATTGAAGACATTCAGATCATCTTGGCAAGAGGCACCTTCAGGCTGTGATGTAGGAGAATTGTGAAAGTAATCAAGTGCTTCACTAGCTTTAGCTTTAGCATCAGTAGAACTTTGAAGACTTTCATCACTTGAATTCACTTCAGCTTCAACTGGCATAGTAGCTGGTTTTGGATTTCTATCTTCAGTAGATGGTTCTGCTAAAGGAGTGGGTAGTGTACTAGGACTAGCCTTAGTTGTGACACTCTGATTTTGTATTTCTTGTCTAACCGGATCAGCTTGCAATGGAACTTCTTCACCAGGTTGATTTGCAGAGGATGGGAGAATCATTGGAAAGTCATCCCTTATCTCTACTGTTCAAGAAGATACAACTGATTATAGGTTACCTGTATTTGACAAGTGAAACTGATCAAAAGATCATGTAAAAGAGTCAATAACAAACAACCAATCGAGACCATTAATTGACTTAGGAAAGGAGTGCTTATTGAATTGAACATTTGTTGATTCATCAATAATGTTTAATCTAGGATTAAACACTCTGAAAGCCTTTGAGAAAGAGAAATAACCTACAAAGAATCTCTCATCAGACTTAGGAGCAAACTTTCCTAAATGATCCCTGGTGTTTAATATTAAGACAGGACAACCAAATGACTTGAAAAATCCAATGAATGGTTTTCTATGAAAAAGAAGTTCATAAGGTGTTCTGTTGTTTTCTTTAACAATCAAAGTTCAATTTTGCACAAAAAACGATGTGTTGACCGCTTCAGCCCAAAAGGTAATTGGTAGCTTAGCATCTGCTAGCATTATTCTTGCTGCTTCAATCAGTGTTATGTTTCTTCTTTCAGCTTCCCTATTTTGTTGAGGAGTTTTGGCTGCACTGAATTGATGAACAATGCCTTTATGTGTGCAAAATGAACTTAGATTTTCATTTTTAAACTCTCTTCCATTATCACTTCTGAATGATTTTACCTTTTGATCAAGCTGATTTTCAATTTTGTGAAATAATCTTTTAATATTTGGGACTCTTCATTTTTATGAAGTAGGAAGAGGACCCATGTGAATCGTGAAAAGTCATCAATGATCACCAAACAATATTGTTTCTTGCCAATACTCATGACATGAGTTGGTCCAAAGAGATCCATATGAAGTAGCTTTAATGGACTATTGATTGTGTTCATAAGCTTTGGCTTATAGGAAGATTTATGTTGTTTTCCTTTGAGACATACAAAATAGTGGTCAATAAAATGAAATTACTTTTGAGGTAAACCAATTACATGATTACCTTATACCAATCTGTTCATGTTTTTGAAACTTGTGTGTCCCAAACGTCTATGCCAAAGTTATGACTCATCAAATGATGCTTTAGACAAAAGACATGTTTCTTCTATTGGCTGAGTAGAATTAAGGTTTAAGACATAAGTATTATTCTTTCTCAGAGTCTTCAAGATAACCCATTCTTCAGGAATTTGAATTCCTGGCTTCAAAATGTAACAATGAGGGTCTGTGTTGAGTGGAATATTTCTTGTTTCATATCTGAGGCACGCTGAGGAGATTGAAATTCAGTTGCTCGTAGTAGTTCACTTTGTCAAAGCTCAGCAGTCCATTTGTTACAGATCCTTCCCCAGTAATTATGCCACTTTGTAAGTTTCCACCGAACGCTACAATAGTTCCTTGTATATGCTTAAAGTCAGGATGGAGGGAACTATCTCCAGTCATGTGTCGGAGCATCCACTATCCATATACCATAAGTTGTTGAACCTGTATGGATGACCCTACAAGCATAAAAGAACTAGTTAGAATGTGGAACCCAAGCTATAATGGGCTTGGGTTGCCCGTTTCTATCCATTACTGTAACCTTTTGATACTTGCCTCTAGGTTGTGATTTAGAGGTTGATGATTTGAAGAATTTATGTGGAGTCCTTTTTGTTTTCAATTCATCAATTCCAATAGAGTTGTCTGAAGAGTAGTCAAATCTTTCATCCTGGTTTCTATGTAGAAATTCGGCACATTTTTTATTTTCAGAAATCACTTTTGTTTTATTTTTTAGGTGAGAACCAAGTGATTGTTTCATATTATGATTGAGATTTCTTTTGACACTCTTTGACCGTCATTGATCATAAAAGTCATCATTAGAATTTGAAACCTTAATGTGTGATAGACTTTTGTGTTTGACCTTGTCAGTTGAAATTGGTGAAATAGGCTTGTTTTGTGGGATTCTCAAGCCTTTTGTTAAAAGAAACAATCAGATGTATTGTTATTTGTCATATCAAATGTAGAACAATACTTGTGGAAATAGCAGTTTTTAGTAGAATATTGTTCATGCTATAGATGGAGCAATATTGATTAAAATAACACTCATCTGTGTTGTGATTAGACATGTTACAAATATCACAGTACATTTGTTTGTCTTTCAATTTTCATGTTGAGGCTTTATTTGATTTAACAGATTTTAGATTAGCCTCAGACTTTGTGTTCAATGAAGAAGCAAATTCAGCCTTCTTAGTTTCTATAGATTGTTTCACAATTCTACTTTTCTTGGTCTATAGAGGCTGCTTTTGCTTCCTTTTTCCCTTACTTAACTCCTTTTCAAATTGGTCTACATCCTTTTTATTGAAAATGTCAAAACCGACCGCCTGTTTTGACTTTGTTGTTAAGATTCGTTCAGTTTTTACTTTTTATTTTTGAACCATGGGAGATTTTCCTTTGGATGACAGAGATGCTATTGAGTTGCTTTTGGATTTTTGTGAAACCTTTTCTGATTTGCTTGAATTTTTAGGAGATTTAATCTCACTATCAGATCTGCTTTCAGTAGAGGATTTCACTAATACTTCAGCATTCTTTACCACCTTGAGATTTTTAGGGATGAATTTCACAAATGGCATAATGGCTTGGACTGGGCTGTTTGGTTTCTTGACAACTACAGGTTTGTATGAGCTCTCTTTGATTTTGATTGGGTGACCCAACTTGATTTCATCCACATTGGTCTCAATATATACACTTGGTTTGTTTTAAGGATTGGTTATTTGAGAAACAATTGTTTTAGTTTCAATAACTTTAGGTTTAGTTGAATCAGAATGAGTGAGTACCTCAGACATAACCATATAGTTGTCATTGTATGGAGGTGGACAAGAATTGTATCCTATCCTAGTCATATTCTTTGGCTCTTTCTATGAGTCAAGTAACTCTTGCAGCTTAGCAGAAGAGAATTGAAACTTTTTAAGTTTCATTTCTGTAGCTGATTGCTCAGCTTTGGTTTTTGTTAAAAATTCAGTTAACTTCTCATTCTCAGCTGCTAGAGTGTTTCACCATGGAGTTTTTCAATATCTAAAAGAAGTGATTTGATTTTAGTTCAAACTTTTCATCTCATGTTTCAACATTTCATATTTGACCTTTTCTTCTTTGATTTTAAAAGCCAACTTGTGATTATGCTCTCTATATCCCTGTTCTTCTTGAATTCATTTGTCACTACAGAGATTGGATTTTACCTCAGATGGCATTGGAGTTGGACCATCATTAATGTGAGCCTTGAGAGCATGATTTTGGAAGTGAGGCTTGACTTCCTCTTCATATAGGCTCCAGTCACAGACTCCATCTTATCTTATGACAAGTGCATTAGAGGTTGGTTGGTTGCTTCCTTGAGCTTGATGTGTAAGTTGTGGTTGATTGTGATGAGTTTGTTGATGTTGATTTTGATGTTGATACTGATGGGGATTGCTTGATTAAAAGCTTGAATTGGATTGAGATGATGGCTGACCATGTGAAGTTCTTTGGTAATTGTTGCTACTTTTTTCTAGGAGCATTGCATTCCCTAGATAAATGGCAAGTCACACCATATTTAAAGCACTTTACCTTGTATTTTTCATATCCAAGTTTTGTGCTCTCATTCAGACTCAGCTTCTTTCTATTTCGGAAGAATTTTTCGGCTCTCATTGCAATCATGGCCATCTGCCATTGCAAGTTCATTTCTTCAACATCATCCGGATCCATTTCTTCCAGATCTTCCTGAATCAGATATGCTGAAGTAAGTCTTCTTCCCAGATATGCCTCAAAACTAGCAATAAAGGCATTGTAAGTTGCCTTTTGCTCTTTAGATCTTTGATAAGATGGAATTGAAGATGATTGCTTGTTTTGTTGTGAAGCATGAATCCAGTTGTTCTTGTTTGATCTTTGGAAGACAAGAAATCATCTTGTTCTGTCACAAATGCATTTTCAACAAAATGAGTTTCTGATGGAAACTTATATGCCTCAATGACTTGAGGTCCGCTAAGATTTCTGCTCCTCTTATCTAACTCAAGAGCTTTAATCTTAGCAATCATGATGTCTAAGCTGGTGCTTTCCAAGTCAAGAGTGTTCTTCAGCATTGAAACATTTTGCTTCTAGTTTTTTGGCAGACTGTGTAGTATCTTCTTATTCATCTCCTTCTCTTTATATGTTACCCCCGTGATTTCCAGATCATTCACCAACTGTATAAAACAATGTAGCTGCTTGGAGAATGATTCACCCTTGGTATGATGAAAGGTTTCATATTGGTTCACCAGTTTTTCTTTGTTTATTTCTGTCACCTCAGTGCTTCCTTCACACATAATCTACAGTGCATCCCAGACACCTTTGGTTGTCCCATACTTTTCTAGTCTTTTGAGAACATCTATTTTCAATGCCTGAGTTAAATTGGAGTATGCTTTGAGATCTTCTTGATTTTCTTGTATTCCTCATCATCAAGATTTAAATTAGGATCCTCAATAGGAATTCTAGCTGTTCTGTACTAAGCAGCTTGATCAGCATTGAGAGACACAAGAATGTAAGGTCCTTTACAAATGGATATCCAGTAGTCGGGATCCACACCTATAATGTAGTTTCTAACCCTTATTTTCCACTACTTAAACTCATACTTATGTTTAAGGATTGGAGGATTAGATGCATGACCAAGTTCAGAAAAGTTAACAAAATCCATTAGAACAAACTTGATTTTAGGTGGTTTGAATATTGATTAAGTTGATTTTTATGTCCAGTATGTCAAACAGTCCAAAGTCAAGAGTTTCTTGTTAAAATTTTGTGATAGCAGCAACAGTAAAGATGATTTTATGTTGATTTTTGGTTAATGTTTTAGTGATTATGAGTGGTTTTTGTCTAATTTTGTTGAGAATCAACAATCGAATAGTTTTCTTGAGTTTGTTGATCAGAAGATCATTGATGGTTGATGAAGCTCTAAGTATTTTCAGTAAAAATGTTTATTAGAAGTCTGAAACATGCTAATAAACAACTCAATCAATAGTTCAATCTATTTTCGTTCAAGATCTGTACTGATTTTGAGATGAATTCAAGAGCCAAAGCTCTGATACCAATTGACCGGGTCCGAGATATGAATCTGAGTTGATGTGACTCAACTAGGATCGAGTACGCTGATTGAGTCAATGATAATGTAGCGGAAATACAGAATCAAAGAACATTTAATGCTGAAAATACTAATAAATGCTTTGTATATTAATATTGGTAAACAAGATACAAAGTGTGCTAGGGTTTGCAGCACAAAACAGAAGCTTCTAATTATCTATCGTCACCTTACATTTAGTGTATACTATTCTATTTATAGGCTGATACAATGCCTGTACAAAATGACTAAACTACCCTGACAACTAGAGATCAGAATACTAGTCTAAGTACAAAATGTTGATCGGCATTTGTAATAAACATCCACATTAGTTAATGCGGATGTGTTCATCTTCATGACTATTTCTTTAGTTGTGCATCCACATTAAGTATGTCATCAGCATTAACTAATGCGGATGACCAAATACTTAGCCTCATTTGGTTATGCTTATCCGCATTAGTAAATGCGGATGAACAAATACTTGGTCGTATTTGTTCTCATCCGCATTGACTAATGCGGACAGCCGACACTTGGTCTTTTTCTTATATTATCTTCACCCGTATTACATCTTGGACTTGTACATATTATACCAACCAGAACAACCTTCAACCACCTCTTGAATTGGCATGTATGATCCTTTAACGGTCCAACATGTACAATAGAAATGATTGAGGTGGGATTTGCCAATCATCAGTAGTGGTAGGGGATGAGCAATAGTAGACCAAGCACTAGCTGTAGTAGGTTTAGCGTATTCGGCAATCATTTTTTCATTAGTGGCTTTGCATCTCCCATTTGTGGATTATGTGTCATGAGTGGAATCAATCTCATGTACTCTTGCTCGATACCGCGCTTCGTGTCAAAAATCATCCATATACTAATCTTTCAGATGTTGATTGAACTCATGCTCATGATCTTTAAATAGTTAAAACTCATGATCTAAACTAAAAAGGCAAATGGTGGTTAGACCCCTGACTCTAGTTGTTCTCAAAATCAGGAAATCAATCTCCCCAATAACAGCGCCAAAAAATTGATGTATGAAAATCATTATATATTTATTATGAAAATAATTTCACAAATTCAGAGGGAACTACTAACTATACCTTACACAATCGACAAGTTTTTAGTATTGTTTAGCAAGTCCGTATACAGAACCATAGAGAAACATTTAGCGGCTTTAGATAATGGAAATTGATCGACTTGTAAGCAATCTTATCAAGTTGGTATTTTAATTATAATTAAATCACAAATTTTAAAGCTACTAAAACAAGAAATATAAATGCAAGAAATAATGACAATAAAGATGTAGATAAGCTAAAGACGAACTATCAGATATGGGAAGCAACTATCAAGATGAGGATTCGTATTGGTAACGCTAATGCTCTTGGTTATAGATGAATGACTGGTAATCGAATATCAAGATACATCGACTTAAGGAATATGAAGATATGCTAGATTTCCTCTCGGTCTCACTAACATAACCTAATGAATTTAAAAGGGATGTGTAGAGTTCACAAGAATGTAGGTTAGATCTCCACTCAATCTCACTAACCTACTACAATATTCACTTGTCCAGAGAATCTATAATCAGTACACCTCGCAATTAACTCTCGTATAACCAAATCCCTAAAACTTAATAATCAAGATTAACCTATAATCCATTATATCTCGGTCTCAAAATTAGTATAATTACTAATTTTAGATTAATTATGTAACCTACTACTGTGGTGTTTTATGTCTAGAATTAACCTAGAACTTAATCAAAACACAAAGTAATGACTAAAAACATACCACCTTAACCAAATAGCACACAACTAAATATTCAAAGCATAAGAGGAATATGATAAACATAATAATCCAAAATCATATCAACCAATAACACCAAAAAATTGTATCATAAAGGCTTTAATGTGAATATTAATCATTCAAAAGAATACAATACCCAAGAACATTAAAATCAACTAATATTTATCATAAGTCTAGATAGTTTAATGATTTAGCTACTCACGAACGTGATAAACAATTAAAATATAGAAAGAATACTAAAGATCGTATGAACTAAGTGTGAAACTAATGAAAAACAAATAAAAAGAATCAACCAAATGTTAAACAAATTGAAAAGCTCTTCAAAAGTCGAATCCTAGGCTTCGAAATCTCTCAACACCTTCAATTCTTCGTCTTCAGCCACTCTAGAGGGTTAAAAGTCATAAATCTCTGAAAAACATGAATCACTTGTTTAGATATGTGAAATTATGGTTTCTGGTCGTGGGGTTGTGATGCGGCCCGCATCATCAGGGCGACGTGGGTGCGTCGACCCTAGGTCGCTCAAACTTATTAAATGACATGGTAGAGAGACTTTCTGTGCAAGTAGTCCAATGCAACCTGCAACCTCTGATCGATGTGGGGTGCATCGACTCTTTGTCCTTCAATATTGTTGTTATCACATACTTTTTGCTTATGACTTAATTATTCATCAGATCTCTTCTGTTCAGCATCGTTTCTTACAAAATCATCATCCGTTACAAATATATTTGAAAATTATCTTAATTTGAATAAATCTAATCAAAACCTTTTTTAAGTATGGATCTTTTATATTGTAAAAATTTGTGTTTTTTACAACACATCAAAGATGCCAGACTGGTTATGGTTCAAACAATAGTTTCACAGTTGGAGATTATCAACTAAACACATTTACTAGATCAAATAGAGAACCAGGTAGTGAAACAGAGAACAACAAGTAAGAACACTCAAAAATAGAAAGATAGGTTTTAAAGGATGATGTATATTGCTCTCAAGTGTTTACAGGTATTAAAAAGCTTAGTCCTTACATTGATACATGAGATACTTTATACTACAACCTACAACCATCCATACTTTGAACGCTACTTGGACACTAAGCTAGACAACAAGATCAAAGTAGAGTCAGACTTGTAACTATGACAGGTCATAGCTCACATCCTATTGTAATACAACAAGGATAAAAGTACTAAAGTAGGAAATTACAGAAAGAAGACCTTATTGTACACTTGACAAAAGTAAAAAGATAATCACCAACTTGTATAAGTTGGTGAGTCTTCAGAGCTGACAGCGGAAAGGTATTCTGCTTTTGTCAAAAGTATGTCAGTGTGTGTTTCTTTTGAGATTTTAGACTTTGGAAGAAACACAAGTCTTCTTAGTCGTCGGGAGAGTTTAGTCTTCAAGCTTCGGAAGACTTCACTTTGGCTTCGGAAGATTTGACACAGTTATTTTCTTAGTACATTGTCAAATATTTTGAAGTACTTCCTTCCTTGTAATTCATTGCATGTTTAGAGATCTTTCTTTATCATCAGCCCTTAAGATAATCATCTTAATCTTACAAAAGATACATAATAAGATGGTAGAAGTGAAATTTTATGAGAAAAGAATGAAGGAAGCAAATAAGAACATCTTTATTAGGGTTTGGTATTGGGTCTAGGAAAATAGTTTTTGATAGATACGTGTAATAAATTTAAGTATATGTTATAAGAATCAAGTTGTAGTGAAATATTTAGAATATATGTTTAGTGTTATGTTTTACTTTGATAATATGTAAACGAATTGTTATGAGTAATACTATTAGTAGAATATTTTGCTAAGAAGAAGAACCAAACAAAACACCCATGGAACTGGTTGAGTTGGATGGCCTAGGGTTCCATAGGAGACAAACCTAACCCCAAATGAAGATGTTGATACAGCCCATGAGGCTAGAATATAACAAATATTAACTAATCGGTTAAAAGATGCTTACCTGCTTTGGGTGCATAACTACAACAAACCTGAATGCTAGAAACCCTAATCTAAGAGATGTTAACCTGGAAAATCAATATAACCTTGGAAATGCTACTAGAATAAAGGAACACGGTGAGGAACTAATCGAAAGAATCTATAAGGGATGCACATAAAAGAATTTCATGTATTGTAAACTCTGGGATTTCTATGGAAATGGAGTAGCTGTTCAAGCACTATGATGACTAGAGGAAATGGAGTCGTTCTTAACATCAGTGACTATATGGATAATTCAAAGACTAGATTTGCATCTCACTCTTTCAAAGTAAATGTAATGTTATGATAGAAGACCTAGCCATAAGGAAGAGGAAGAGACGTGATCAATAAAATAACACAAGAGGAATTCAAATATTTGGTCATTAAAAAGTCTATTCATACAATGAGATAGAGAAGATAGAGGTGGAATTTTTTGACGTTAGAAATGAAAGGAGCTACTCACCTTAATCATATATATTTGTTGCCACATCTAGTAACACCAGAGTCTAAGCGGATAGGCATGTATATTTGGTGTTAGGTCTCATAGATTAAGGGAATAGTTAAATTTTCAATACCAAATACCTTTCATGAAACACTAACCCTAGCAGGGAGTATGACCAATGAGATGGAAAGAAATGGATCCTTGAATCCTAGAGTGGGAGACAAGAGGAAGTGGAATAATGTCAGTCTAGGAAGAAAAATTGGCGTGGATAAGGACAAGAAGACAATGAAAGTTTCATGGAAATGGTGCAAGAGAGGAAACATATGTGAGGACATGTGACAACTCGCTTTTTCAGGTTAACCTCGCTCCTTTAACCTAACCTCTTCCCGTTATGTTATGATTTATTTAAATTTTAACTAACCAAAGTATGATTATTAAATGATAATAATTAGTAATGTAAATAAATAATGGTTATTGTAATCACTAACTAAACATAATTAACTTTTATTAATGAAGCCCAATTGTGTAAATAATGCAATTTAGGTATTTTGGAGGGGTTGGTTGTGTCATATGGTTTTGCATGGCCCCTTTATTAACTGAGCGCCCCCCCCCCCCCCCCCCCCCCGCGTCGATCTCTTCCCTGCCATCAACCCTAAAATCCCATCTCACGACTTTCTTTCTCTCGACCAAAATCCCATCCCATCATATGGTTTTGCATGGCCCCTTTATTAACTGAGACCCCCCCCCCCCGTCGATCTCTTCCCTGCCATCAACCCTAAAATCCCATCTCACGACTTTCTTTCTCTCGACCAAAACCACCCGCAGTCATCTGACGACGTTTTCAAAGTGGTTCATTCCATCTCCGGCGGCATTCGCTCGAGGCTATACACCCCCCGGCAACATCTTGTTATCAACCGCAATCCCTCGAGGCGGCCCGAAACGGTATGCTTCCCCGTCATTCGTTACGTTAAGGTTTCGGGTACGGGTTGTTGTAATCAAATAAAATTGTGTATTGTTCATACGATGTTCCTGTTCGTGTTGTATGTTATTGCGTGTGGGTGTTTTTGTGCGTGGTTTGTCCATGGTATGCGATGTGTATGTGTTTATAGGTGTAGGTGCATCGGGTATGTACTGTTGTTTATCCAAGTGCGAACCGGCGGTGCTCTCTATTGGGGGTGGCCGAGAGTGGTAGTGGATCTCGGTTGGGATGGAGTTGTGTGTGCTATCTTTCAGTGTTTGTGCATGTATATATATATATATATATATATATATATATATATATATATATATATATATGTATGTATAAGTGTATGTGCGGTTGTGTGCCTCTGCTTGTGTGTGTGTTCACCGTGTGTATGTGTTCTGCATTGTGAATCTGGTATGCATATTGAAGTGTGTTTTATTGCGGATGGGTGTTTAGCAGTATGTGTATGTGGAGCAGTGGACATGGATTATAGGTGGGTGTTGGGTTGGTTACTTGTGGTGCCTCATAACAAATATGGGTTTACTTGAATTGGATTTGGCGGTCTCGATTATGTGTATTGTTAACCGATTGTGGGTTCATGTGTTCGGTGGTCTTGGTGGCTACTTATGGTTGAGCGTGTGCGTGTGATAGTGTGCGTGTGATGGTGTGCGTGTATGAATTTTTGATGTTGTGAATTGTATACCTGTTGGGTGTGTGTATATATATTATAATAGGTGTTGCATATAATATACTGATTGAATAGTTGGTATATGTATGTAATATATGTAAATATTATGTAATTGTGTGGTGTGTGATGTATATTATGTATATATAAATATATATACATGTGTGTGTTGAATGTGGCACACCATGTGGTGGAAATATGCATCATGGATATTATGTACTACATATGAATACATCATATATTTTTGTCATAAAAATATATGCATGTATGAGTTATTTCTTTCCTTTGTATTGCGCTGCATGAGGTTGTGTGTGCTTGTGCTTGCTTATGAATGGGGTACATCGATGACTTGTGTTAAAATTGGGTCGGGAATGCAAAACTGTACAACTCAATTCTCAATAGTTAATTCTATTATTAAAATTTAATATTAATTATATAATAATGTGCATCCAGGTTGTTTGGAAACATAATCATTCGTGCTTACACTTATTGATTTTGCTGTGCATTTAAGGTGAGTTTTCAGCCCTACTTTACTCATACTCTTTTTGGGGGAGAGAAACATGTGCTTTAAAACATTCATTCATTTGATCAGTGTTACTCCATTATCACATGATTACTAGTGTTGTACCAATTTAAGTCCTCACTTTCAAACTGTTAATTTATGTACTTTAGCGAGGTAATTCTGAGTAGATCTACTGGGTTTGACAACCCCACCCGGGCTAGTCGTGCTAGCACGACCACATGTCAAACGGGTGTTTAATTGACCTAATTTCTGTTGTTGTGGTCTGGTACCACAGCCGAGGCGTTCATTTACATTGTCACCTTCGGTTGCGAACTTCATACACTTAGTAACTTGTTAAGTAGACTAGCTATCTACTGATATTACTTTGTTTACTGTATCTGCTACTTTTATGTTCTATTTATCAAAACCTGTGAACTCACCAATCTTGTGTTGACACTTTACAATGTTTCATTCAGGTTCTCAAGGTGCGCACGATTAGGAACATCTCACTCATGCATTCCTCATCATATGGGTCAAATGAAACATCTACATTTTTAAGAACTATATTTAATTGGTTTGCACGTGTTTGCGCCATTTTCATTAAGATTGATTACGCTTCCGCAATTATTCTTATGTTTACATTATTAACTCTATTTTTGGGAATTTCAAACGTTAACGAACAATTATATTTTTGTAATTGATGTGTCGTTTGGTGTAACTAGTGGCTGAGATCCTGGTATGTCACATGACCACATGTCAAACGGGTGTTTAATTGACCTAATTTCTGTTGTTGTGGTCTGGTACCACAGCCGAGGCGTTCATTTACATTGTCACCTTCGGTTGCGAACGTCATGCACTTAGTAACTTGTTAAGTAGACTAGCTATCTACTGATATTACTTTGTTTACTGTATCTGCTACTTTTATGTTCTGTTTATCAAAACCTGTGAACTCACCAACCTTGTGTTGACACTTTACAATGTTTCATTCAGGTTCTCAAGGTGCGCACGATTAGGAACATCTCACTCATGCGTTCATCATCATATGGGTCAAATGAAACATCTGTATTTTTAAGAACTATATGTAATTGGTTTGCGCGTGTTTGCACCATTTTCATTAAGATTGATTACGCTTCCGCGATTATTCTTATGTTTACATTATTAACTCTATTTTTGGGAATTTCAAACGTTAACGAACAATTATATTTTGTAATTGATTTGTCATTTGGTGTAACTAGTGGCTGAGATCCTGGTATGTCACACGCCTAACGGTAATACCTCGTTTGTGAAAATTGAGGGTGTGACAGGACACTACCATGGTGTGACACAAGTACACCATATAGGGATGTAGTAGTTGTAAATGTTTTACAACTATAAAAAGAAGGGACACACCACCAAGTATTGTAAAAAACCAAGAAATCCAAAGCCAATATGTTATGAGTGTGGCAATGAGAATCAATTCCGGAATGAGTGTCCAACCTTGAAGGGAAAGCTTAAGGTTGTGACCAATCAGGCCTGTGGATGAGCATTGGTACACTAAGCCGAGGATGCACGACAAGAACCAAAAATTGTAGTTAGTATGTTTCTTATTAACAGTCAATATGCATCTATGTTTATGTTTATTGATACATATGCAACTTGAAGTTTTGTTTACACAAACTTAGACTCTTAATCAGAACTCTAAAAAACTACAACATACTTATACTATAGAATTAGCTGATGGTAAAATAATAGAGGTTGATGATATCAAACTTAATTATAGTCTAAACCTTAATAATAACTGCTTTAGTATAGAAATGATATCTATTAAGTTATGAGGTTTTAAATAGTCATAGGAATGAATTGTCTAGGAACGAATCTAGCAGAAGTAATCTATGGAGAAAGAATGATTAGAATTCCTTTAACCAATAATGAAGCCATCTTTGTCTATGAAAAAGAACTGCTTAGTTTTTTTTACTTATATAACTAACACAAACCAGATAAAAGGAATTTTGAAGAACTGCATGTAGATTGTGAATTTCCTGAGATATTTCCTAGTTCTTTAACCTAGAATACAACCCCTTGTCAAACCACTAAGATTTTGAGGAATGAGAGTGGAAATAAGGTTAGATCTTATGAATCAAATCTATGAAAGGTAGCAAAATACAAATATGGAGGAGAAAAAATGAATGGACTAAAGAAACATAAGAATGAACCCAATATGGAATCTTAAGGTTCAAAGGAAAATTTTGGATTCCAAGCCGTAGTCCATTGAGGGAAACTATCTTGAATGAGGTTCACAAATCAAGATACTTAATACATCTATGTAATAATAAAATGTACAAGGATTTGAAAGCTCACTATTAGTGTCTAAGACAACAAGAGCAATGATTAGGGAAATTAAGAAATTAAAACAAAATAAGATCCTTAAGTAAGGGTTAGATGGAATTCCTAAAAAGGACTTGAATTTACATGGGACATAGATGAAGAAATAAAAAAGAAGTATCCTTACCTATTTGAGGTTAAAATATAACCAAAAGAATTTGCAATCGGCAAATATTAAACCTAGTAGATGAAAAGCTAATGCCTACTATTTGTGGGTTAAATATTAGGTGGAACTATAAGTAGGACATTAGTTTGATTGGTTATTAAAGAGCAAATCACAAGTGTTATAAAAATAACCCAAAGGACCACATTTTGTTCATTGACAACAAGGGGTTGTGAGAGGGTGGTGATATATGCAGGTGTTACACAAGGAAAAAGTTTGTGTGTAAGACTTTTTCGTGGGTTGAGTTATAAGAGAAACTTGGGTTATGGGTGTAGTTGGAATGATCGGTATAGGTAAAAAATTACCTTCGGAAGAAAATTTGATCTCGAAAGAAAGGAATGCTTCCGAAGTACTGAAGTCTATTGCAATGGATGCAAAAGCTTCCGAAGGTTCCAGTCTCAAAACTTCCAAAGCCATCAAAACTTTAAGGTTTTGAAGGCCATGTCTAATCTTCCAAAGATGGTGAGGAAGATGAAGGAAGGCCATGTGACTGAAAGTTCTTCGTCAACAACAGTAAATGATCCTGAGAGCCTACATATAGGATCAATAACTATTTTATTATCTTCAGTTCACTTTCACAAGCCCAAGACCAATAAGGCTTGGGTTTCCAAATGTAACTAACCATCTCTTTCTATGTAAGAAAAGCTGAATACAAAAGGAAATGTATGGATCATTAATTGTGACTGTTCCAGGCACATGATAGGTAATGGCTCTTTGCTTCAGAACTTTGAAAGAATTGATGGAGGGCCAGTTGCTTTTTGAGGAGAATCAGGTGGTTACATCACTGGAAGGGGCAGGGTCATAAATGGTAAGCTTAGCATTGAGTAAGTAAACTATGTTAAGGAGCTTGGATACAATCTCTTGAGTGTATCCCAATTTTATGATCAGAGACATAATATGCTCTTTACTGAGCATGAGTGCATTGTTCTCAAGGCTGGGGTGGTCATTCCTAAAGAGCATATCCTACTAAAAGCCCCTAGGAAAGGGAATATGTACAAGATGGATTTGCAAGAAACATGCTCATCAGGTGAAGTTTCTTGCTTTCTATCTAAAGCCAATAGTGATGAGTCTTTCCTCTGGCATAAAAGAATGTGCCATGTAAACTTTAAAAACATGAATACAATAATTAATAATGATTTGGTAACTAGAATGCCAAAGAAAGAGTTTACAAGTGATGACCATTGTGTTACATGTTTAGAAGGGAAGCAACATAAAGTGTCTCACAAGCCAAAGGAAAGAAATTCCATCACTACTCCCCTACACTTATTACATATAGATCTCTTTGGCCCCACTAGTGTAATGAGTTTAGGAAGGACCTCATATTGTTTAGTGATCACAGATGACTTCACAAGATACACTTGGGTCTTCTTCCTTTGAACTAAGGATGAGACCCCTGAGATCTTCAAGAGCTTCATTCTGAAAATTGAGAATCAATGTAATCACAAGGTAAAAATAATAAGATGTGATCAAGGAACTGAATTAAAGAACCAAATCCTTGATTTATTTTTTAATTAGAAAGGTATTACAAGACAGTACAGTGCTCCCAAGACTCCTCAGCAAAATGGTGTTGCTGAGAGGAGAAATAGGACACTTATTGAATTTGCAAGAACCATGTTATCTGACTCTAAGCTGCCCATCACCTTCTGGGCGGAGGCAGTCAACACTGTCTGCTATGTGCTGAATAGAGTTTTACTATTTAAGACTCATGGTAAGACTCTTTATGAGCTGTGGCACAAAAGGAGACATTTCATTAGTTTCCTCAGATCATTTGGATGTCCTTGCACCATCTTGAATACCAAAGATCAAATAGCTAAATTTCCTAAGAAATCAAATGATGGACATTTTATTGGATACTCATCCTAAGCTAAGGCTTATAGAGTATACAATCTCAGAACTAGAGTAGTTGAGGAGTCAGCCAATGTGACTTTCAATGAGCACACTCCTAGTGTAAAACCTTCTGGTCCTGATTAGCTATTTGATCTTGATTTAGTTACCAACTATTTTAACAAATCTTGTGAAGATGTTTCAGGATCTACAGGTAGCTTATCAACAGGGGATTCTGATCCAAGATTTGACCTGTGAAGACGAAGTCAGAAAACTACTTCTGCTCTAGTTGTAACAAACCCTGCAGTTGGAAATCATATCAGCCCAACAATAACAAACTCTTCAGTTAATACATCTGAGGTGCCTAAAATTCCAGCAAAGAGGTACAAAACTCAAATGAAGGAGTTAGAGGAGTTAGAGGTGGTGATAATGATCATGAATTTCTTAATGCTGATAACCACCCTATAGAAGACAAAATCAATAATGTCACACATTCATTGGATCAAGTTTCTCTTGATAAGTGTGCTGATGTGGTGGGTGATACTCAATCACCAGATATGAATTTCACTAATTTAGATCTCTCTAACCAACTTGTTATGATTCGTTAATTGAAAATCCACAAGTCATATCCTACCATAAACATCATTGGAGATGTTGAGATAGGAGTAAGAACAAAAGAACAAACCCATGACAAAAATGTTTGTCTTCACTCTTGTTTCGTGTCCTAGATTGACCCTAAGATGATTGTGAGGCTCTAAAGGATGGAAGTTAGGTTAAGGCAATAAAGGAGGAGCTACTTCAATTCAAAAGAAAAAAGGTTGAGGCTCTAAACTATAGGTACTAAGTGGGTTTTTGGGAATAAGAAAGATGATAGAGGACTTGTTATCAAGAATAAGGCAAGACTAGTTGTTCAAGGGTACACACAAGAAGAAAGGATTAACTACACAAATGCTTTTGCTCCTGTAGCAAGACTTGAAGCTGTTAGGATATTCCTTGCTTTTGTTGCATCCAAGTATTTCAAGTTCTACCAACTTGATGTCAAGAGTGCCTTCTTATATGGGGTGATTGATGAGGAAGTGTATGTCAAACAAGAACCTAGCTTTGCAGATCCAGATCATCAAGATTATGTTTGCAAGCTTGACAAAGCTCTCTATGGGCTTTATCAAGCTACAAGGAAGTGGTATGAGACACTATCATAGTACCTTTGTTAGTATGGTTATAAGAGAGGTACTATTGATGGAACACTCTTCGTTGAAGGTACAGGAAATGAATTGATGCTGGTTCAAGTTTATGTAGATGACATCATCTTTGGGTCAACTAATCTAAAGCACTATAATGACTTTGAGAAGATGATGAAGAATAGATTTGAAATAAGTGCCATGGGGGAACTTAATTTCTTTCTAAGAATTCAAGTGAAGCAGGTTGGCAATGGCATCTTCATAAACTAGTCAAAGTACATGCAAGACATACTTACCAAATTTCATTTTACTAAGTGCAAGGTTGCTAAGACACCCATAGCTAGAAACGACTCTCTAGAACCTGATCTTGAGGGAGAGTGTGTTGATGAACATCTATACATGGCTATGATTGGGTCTCTTATGTACCTCACAGCTAGCTAGCCTGATATCATGTTTGTCACATGCATATGTGCAAGATATCAAGCCAACACTAAGATATCATACCTGGTTGCTGTCAAGAGGATTCTTAGATACCTCAAAGGAGCTCCCAAGATAAGGTTTTGGTATCCAGAGAATTCTAACTTCCATCTGTATGCTTATACAGATAGTGACTATGGTGACAGCAACATGACTACAAAGTCTACATCTAGGGGATGTCAATTTCTTAGTGAAAGGATAGTCCCATGGCAATGCAAGAAACAATCCTATATGTCTGCATCAAGTACTAAAGCTGAGTACATTACTGTTGCAAGCTGCTGTGCTTAAGTGCTTTAGATTCAGAATCATATACTGGACTATGGATTCAACTTCAAAGTGACTCCCATCCATATAGACAATAACAGTGGTATCTATATTACAGAGAATCCTTTGTAGCACTTAAAGACAAAGCACATCAACATCAATTATCATTTAATAAGATATAATTTTGAAAAATGATTGGTAAAGCTAGTCAAAGTTAACACAAATAAACAATAAGCTAATCTATTCATAAAATCTTTTGATGAACAGAGATTTAAGTATCTTGTATCAGCTATTGAGATGATTAACTTTGAGTAGATTTTCTTAAACTAAATTCAAGATTACTTTTTCAAATATGTGTGTCTTAAGTTGTCTATATCATCACCTATTTAAGCCCAGTTTACTTTGGAAGAAATTTTTCAAAATGATATTCCTTAGAATTTTAAAAATTTAAGATATATTTTCTTTCAGAAGACATTAAGTGGACTTCAAAAGAAAGTTATGTCTTCAAAACTAATAACTACTTACTAAGAAATTTGTCTTCAAAAGAAATTCTGATATATCTTCTGAAGCTTAAATATGCTCCTATGTATTTATATGTTTTGAAGGACAATTTTCTTCTAAAAGCAATTAAGTCCGGAAGCTTTATTCATCCTTTGAATTAATCTTCTAAAGTTAAATATCTTCCAAAACCAAATATATCTCAGAAGCAAAAGTATTCTAAGTATTTTTCTTCTGAAGCAAATTTCTATCAAGATAAAGAATATCTTCCGAAGTCAAATTGGTTTCGGAAGTTTTTCTCCAAAAAACTTCCAAAGAAAAATTACCTTTTGAAGATTTTAGACTTCCAAAAAAACCACCTTTTAGGCACTTTTTCAAAGGGTGGACTGACATCTAGATTTCAAAGTTTATCCTTTTGCATTAACTTTGTCCCATATCCAACCATATAAATATACTGTTGGTCTAATCGATCAATATAACAGTGCAATTGATTGATAAACACAAACAAAACCCACTGATAACACAAATATCAATGATATTTATGAACAATATAGATCAAACACTATAAAATATAGATGAACAAGATGAACACCTCAAGAACATTCAATAAACCCTTGTTTGATCTGAATTGATTGCAAATGATATTACAAATGTAAAAGTCCCTCAATCAATGGCTCATTCAAGCTCCCTTAAACTAATTGTCACTAATCTATATATAGTGATAATATACACTAATGACATATTAAGCCCCTATACTTAGACAAACTAGATAAAAGACATATAAAATATAAAAGAGACTAAAACATAAATATATATATTTTGTTGACACAAAATATATTTATTAACAATAAACTCCTGGTCATTTATCTTCAACGTCTTGACTCGGTTCTTCATCTCAAACGCGTCTGTTTGACTTTTGCATTGACTTTGATAGTAACGTTGACATTTGTTGACTTTGACTGTGTTGATAATATAGACTATCCTTTTTAGACCCAACAATATTGCCCCTTAGTCTATTATTATCAACATCTTTCATTGTGATCAGCACCGATAAGTCAACTATATAATGATCTTCAATCTCCCCCTAGATTGATGATTTGATACCGACAATCTTTCATCTTATAGGCTCCCCCTTTTTGTGTGCATCATGAGAATGATCAGGAACAACATCTCCAACTCTCTATTCTTGAGTGCTTCAGAAGATGTAGGAGGACGAATCCTAGCTCGGTATCTTTTGCAAACTTGAGGAACAGGTTCTCTTGTCAGGTACTTAGCTCAGCTGATGATCGGCCATCATTTGAAGTAAAAATCTATAACACGATCATAACCACAATCTCGCAATTTCCTGTCAGATCATTTCAGTTAACAAATAAACCCGTGTTTATCTGTGTGTGCAATTTCACATGAAATGCATGTCAAAATAATAATATTTTAATAGCATAATGTGGAAGACTTGAAATAATTTGAAATGAAAAACCCTATTTTTATATATATATATATATATATATATATATATATATATATATATATATATATATATATATATATATATATATATATATTTTAATCACCTTACACGAAGAACTAATTTGATCATGAGATCACATCCTCAAGATATACTTAAGCACAAGGATGTATTTAAACATCGACAAGTTAGTGAGATCACACTGATATAGAGTCTGGTCACAATTTTATGTTTTTGAAAGCCAAAACAGTTCAAAAATGATTGTTGGTATATTTGTCCAATTTAAACCCATGCCTTATCCTTTTCAACAAGTGATCTGCAACTGATTTTATCATGTTTTAAATTCAATTAGAGAAGCTCAGGTGATTTGGTTCCCATAGACATCCGGCAAAAAACTTATCCCATCATCAGGGCTTATTGAGTAATATGATTAACTCTGCTTGATTTTCTTTTAAGTTTTCAACAATGATCTTAATTTAAGAATCATTGTGCCTTTATTGGGAACAGATGATGAGAGCTCCAGGTCTATACTTACCTATAACAGAGGAGATGATCATCTAAGTGTGCTGATGAGAGCTTCAGGTCTATACTCACGTATAACAGAGAAGATCATCGCTCCAGGTCAATGCTTCCGCATAGCAGAGGAGATAAGCATGAAATATACATCTGAAGAGCTAACGAGAAGCTACATTTAGGACATGGGGAAAGGGAGATTTTGAAAATGTCAAAGCAGAGGTTTTAAACTCTCAACCCATTTTTGACAAGACTTGTAACTTTATGCAGGCCGAGATGTCATGGAAATGATCCTTATCACTGAGTTCTAAAGCTTTAGTTAGGCTACAGAATCACTGTTTACTTTGTTTTCAGGCTGAGCCTACCAAGCATATCATATAATCAAACTGTCTTTTTCAGATTTTAGAATTTTAAGTGATACAGACATCTACATCAGTTACTATCATTTCTCACAAAGTACAAGTCATGCAAATAAGCATACCAAGAAGACATACTATCATATCTCAGTCATCCCAAATCAAGTTCTTAGTTCCTGTGAAATTTTTTTATTCTCTTCCGAAAACAAAAAAAAAAAGAAATTTCCCCCTTTTTTTAAGTATATAATAAACGGAATTAAAAAAAGGAATTTTACTAAAGAAAAACTTCCAAATTATACTAGCAAAAACATGAGAAATGAAGTAACAAGAAAAATGAAATGATTATGAATGGTAGATAAGAATCCAAAATGTGGATGAGATACCATAACCTATTTGTTCCGCCCCAAATTTGAATTAAGAGCAATCCCAGTCACTAAACCGGATTACTGATAGGCCTCCTGAATTGTTCCTGCACTCATAAACAGATTAGTTAGAGAGGGGGACCCAGGCCATCGTGGTCCTGGGAGTTCATTTTTCATTGGTGTATGTAACCTGTTTAAGCACACACTCTTTTGAAAAATCATTTATTTCTTTATCCTTTTCTTTTTGTTTTACTTTCCAAATTTGTTTCTGTTCAATTACTTTTGATTTGAAAGAATTGAATTTGGAAATCATTTTCTATTTAAGACCCGAAGGAAGAGATTTTAATTTTGAAACAATGGTCTTTTTCATCTTTGAATCATGTGAAACCGGCTTCACATGAGAAGGTTTGGATAGATTGTTCTTTATCTAACCATTCAAAGATATGTGCTTTTTAGCTTTTGAACCCGAGAAGCAACCTGTGTTATCTTTACCTCCCGAAGCTTGCCTTTGAACCTGAGGGCACTTCTTTAGCACATGACCTTCTTTTCCACATCTGAAGCAAGTCTTGAAAGGCTTTTGGTTCTTTGTAGTCCCATGGATTACTGGAGAGGGTGGAGCCTGCTTTGAGGTTATTGCAGCTTGTTGACAACCTTGAAGCTTCTTCTTTTGGATATCAGGAAATTGAACCTTTTAAGGATTTGCCAATGTGGATTTCGAACTGGGTTGTGATTTGATTTGTGACGTACCGGGAGCTGAGATCTGAAGATTCTTCTTAGAACCTTTTTGTATGATTGGTGACTTGTTAGACTTGGAAGCAGATTTATGAAGATCATGATGCATAGCAGATGAAGATGGTGAGTGCTTATGCTGAGATTTGGAGGAACTGCTGATTTTTGCTTAGCAGTTGGAGATGAGATCCGTATAGGTCTTGATTCAACTTTTGGAAGCATTTGACACTTGATGACTTCAGGTGACTTGATGATCTCAGGTTCATTATCAGAACTTGTCCAGTCCTGTATACACAAGTCAGCTTCTAATGGATCTTGATTGATGACTTTTGTTGTGTCGGTTCTTGTTGTTGAGTTCTGATTGCTTGATGATTCCACAATTGTTCCTTCTTTGTCAAACTTGACAGGAACAAATGAAGGGATGTTGCCTGTCTTGAATTTGTTAAAGAAGTTACTGGAAACAACTGATACTGGTTTTGAAGCATCAGAGGTGGAATTATCATTTTGCAGATCAGATCCTTGCTTGATGAGTCCCAAACCTGCAGGAAAATCATATTCATCTCGAACCTCTTTGTGATTAACGCTACCTAAACCTGTATGTAAACTATTAGTATCTGCAACTTCAATTAAATCATTAGATGGATGAGGTTGAGGCATAGGAGAATAACAATAAGTGCTAGGTGGAGGATAAAAATGAGTGGTTTCTTTGCTTCCCAAACCAGTCTTAATTCTAATCCCCCTTTGATTCATGCAAAGCTCCTCAAGTTTCATTCTAGAAATTGTCCATTTTTCAAGTTTGGTTTTTAATTTGCTTGTTTCAAATTCAGCAAATGCTACACGTTCAGTTAAAGCATTTATTTCAACGTTTCTTTCCAAAAGATTTCTTTTTAAATGCTCATTTTCTTTTAATGCTTCATTTAACTTAACAAATATTTAGCCTCATTTATTTTAAGTTCCTTATTAATTTGTTTCAATTCCTTTTCATTATCCAATAACAATCTGTTTGCCTTATAAACTCCAAATAAATGAATTTTGCAGGGAGGAGAACACATGTCTTGAACAACCTCATAAGGAAGCCCCATTACTATCTTTTCAGCAGCTAGGGCTTTTTCACATTGACAGACAGGAGTGTTCTTTTTTACTCTTCCTCTTTAGCAGCTCTCTTCTTAGCTTCCTCAGCTTCATCTCCCTCTGGATTTCCTTCATTCTGAACCTCATGCTTCACTTTATCTGTTTCACTATCCTGTTGCTTTTGAATTTTACACCAGCTTGCACAGGCATCAACATCACCAACACTCAAACCTTGAGTATCACAGCTGAATTCTTTAAAAGGATCAAAATCTTCAACAGAATCCTCATCACTGTTTACTACCTCAGCCATCAATGCATGGTTGACTTCTTCTTTAGTTTCTTTGATCTCAGCACTTGAAGATACACCACCATACATAAATTGATTGTACTTTCTTCTTTTCAAATCCAAGTCAAATGACTTCAACTTGTTGATAACTTCCATGAGTTTATAGTCAGCAAAATTTCTTTCGTGTTTTAACAACCTAACTTGTGGACTCCACTGTGGAGGAAGAGAGTCCAAAAGTTTTGTGACTTGTTCATGGTTTCCCAGCTAGTCATCATACTTCTTAAGGTTGTTTGTCACCATCCGAAATCGATCAACAACATCACATATCTTTTCATCTTTCATGGCTGCAAAAGAATCAAACCTACTTTGTACCATTTTGGCATTGTCTGATTCGAGATCGTCAGAAAATGACATTTTCATTAAAAATATTAAATTCACTTTAGCGCCCGAAAATATTTTTCCCAGAAATTGTTGATTAATTCTCCCCCAGGAAAAATACTTTTAATATCAACTGAATGGTTTCTAAGCAACTGGGGTCAAGCTTGCAATTTCGCTGGCAATTTCGCTTGTAGATTCGCCTGTAATTTCGACAGCAGTTTTGCCCAGTAATGGCAGACTGATGTTAGTTTTGCTAGGTAGTTTCGCCCAAAACTAGATGAACTTTCGTTCAGAGATCAATTTGGCAACAATTTACTAGGTTTGGGAAACCAGATCCAAAAAATATCAAGAACAATGTAGTTTCGCCAAAGGAACCCTAGTTTCGCTAGGCGAAACTATGTAGTTTCGCTGAACGAGGCTGTAGTTTCGCTGGATGAGCTGTAAATTCTCCCGACGAGTCTGAAAAACTTTTTCAACACGAAATCAACTTCAATTCATCCAAGTCTTAATGAATTTGAGATATGAAATATTTCTGAAGCTTCCCACACCAAAATTAAGCAATCCTCAATCAATTTCCATATCCAAAACACGCAGATCAGATTGAAAATGAATGAAACAATGACTTGAACTCAAAAATACCCAAATAACTCAATCAATCAAGAGCACAAAGGCTCTGATACCAAATTGTTGGTCTAATCGATCAATATAACAGTGCAATCGATTGATAAACACAAACAAAACCCACTGATAACACAAATATCAATGATATTTATGAACAATATAGATCAAACACTATAAATTATAGATGAACAAGATGAACACCTCAAGAACATTCAATAAACCCTTGTTTGATCTGAATTGATTGCAAATGATATTACAAATGTGAAAGTCCCTCAATCAATGGCTCATTCAAGCTCCCTTAAACTAATTGTCACTAATCTAAATATAGTGATAATATGCACTAATGACATATTAAGCCCCTAAACTTAGACAAACTAGATAAAAGACATATAAAATATAAAAGAGACTAAAACATAAATAAATATATTTTGTTGACACAAAATATATTTATTAATAATAAACTCCTAGTCATTTATCTTCAACGTCTTGACTCGATTCTTCATCTCGAACGCGTCTGTTTGACATTTGCGTTGACTTTGACAGTGACGTTGACATTTGTTGACTTTGACTGTGTTGATAATATAGACTATCCTTTTTAGACCCAACATATACCTTTAACGGTTCCCCCTCTTTCTCTTCCTCTTCATGAGAAAAAGTTCCAACCATAAATACTTTGTTCTTGGTTTTCTTCACTTCTAAGCTACTCAAAATGGCCAACCCTAATCCCAAAACCTACCAGATTTTCCATGCATCTACACAGGCAACACAATCAAGTTGCTTTGTTATCATCTCAGAAAGATTTAGGTTTGTCGGATGTTTGTCGCTTCTTAACTCACTCAACCTACCTCATTGCCCTCACAATAGACCCTCCACATATGAAGATCAACTCCTGGAGTTCTGGAGGACCTGCCAAGATGTCATCTTGGATGGTGAGAAGGCACTCTCTACCACAATACAGGGGAAGACAATTTTAATCACTCCAGCCACCATCAACTCTCATCTGAGATTGTATGATGAAGAAGGCAAGTTGTCCTTCGTAGAATCTTCAAGAAAGGTAAGGTTTCCTCTTAATGGAAGTACCTCCTTAATGTGGTAATCCACTCTCTATCCAACAAACATGGAGGTTGGGACAAGATCCTTGAGGACTTATCCTACATAGTCCATGGGATGGTTCAAGGGGTCAAGTTCAAGTACTCCCAGTTTGTCTATACAAGCCTGCTTGCTAACTTGAATTCCTTAGAGTACTATATGTTCCCTAGATATGTTCAACGCATTCTTAACTATGAACTGGGATGACAGTTAAGGGGTGTAGGTAATACTCTTAAATTAGCACAGATAAAGTTCAGCATCATCAATACAATGAAGAAGTCCACTTTTGACTTCTCAGGGATAGAAACAGCCCTGGTCCCAAAAATGTTCAAGTTCATTGCTCAAGGTAACAACTTGGCAGCACCAGCCAATGTTGAACCCACACCTTCTACATCTACACCACCCACACAACCATAAATAACCATCACCTACACCAGAAAATCCAAATGAACCTCTGTTCAGTCTACTCAGGTTGAGCAGGCTCCCATACAACCACCCATGTAGGAGGAAGTGGAAACATGAGCTCCTACTTCCCCTAAGGATTAGACCACTCCCATTAATTCTTTGATCAGTGCTAAGGTTCCTCATGCTCAGCCTGATGTGCTCATTGCCCAAGCCTTAAGCCATCACTCTAAGTTTTAAAACTTAAGTGATCAACCTTAATGGGAAAGCTATCATCCCTATCCTTTAAATTTAAACCAACCCATCCCTGACCTTTTATTCTATGATGATAAGGAAATGGGCTTTAGTGAGTACCATGAGTCTCTCTTCTCCACCCCTGCTCAAGGAGAGATGAGTGCTCCTGAATCACCCATAACTAACCCATATCATCCAACCCAAACTAAGGTGGACCTCCCTGAACATGTTCAGGAAGTCCATATGGAAGTGGCTCTCACTTCTACAAGTGATTACATCATTAAGACCTCTACCATGGCAACCCATCCCATTGACACTTCTATTGAAGCTGTCATGGTGCAGGGGAAATCCAGCAGCCATAAACCCCAAGCTTGTAATGAGGAAGAAGACTTTGGTCCTATTCTCTCATTCCCCTATGATTCTTCTGATGAAGATGAGGGGAGTTTGCAACTAAAGGTGCAGCAACGGTCAAAAACATGCACTTATTTATTTTCAAAGGTAAGTCACCTGGAATTTCAGGTGGCTACCTTAGAAAGATAGGTCAGTGACAAACAACTTGAGATCACTGATCTTAAGGGCAAGTTAGCTGAGAGACCTGTTAGGCTAACTCAACCAGGTCCATAAGAACCTATGGATATGGTGGACCTAACCCTTAGCTCCCCTGTGCAAGAGGGTGAAGCTACCAAAAACGGGGTGAAAGTCATACCTACAATCACGGAACCTTGGGAGTTTAGCCCAGAGTATGGACATAGAGGTTTCACAACCCTCACTTGCAGTTGTCCACATTCAACAACCTCCTTAGGCCATTATACGGATTCCCTAAGTCAAAGCGTGTTTAAGGAGGGCATACCAATGGATATGTCTACCCCATCCTACCCTACTGAAAATCCAATAATGGGATGACTGTATGATTCTAATAGAAAAACCTTGGTACTCTATAGATCTCAGGGACAACAAAAAGTTTTCAATTTCCAAAACATGAGATACTGTGAGAGCTTCTCTCTACTTGATCTGCCACTTGCCTATCCAAGTAAAAGCTGGCAAGCTGCAAGATTAGCTGAGAGAATTCAAGAAAGAGCGCTTGAAGAGTTCAAGAAAAGGTGCAAACTATATAGATAGAGGCTAGCAAGCAAGATTGTTGGTCAACAGGATACTGAGGCAGACCCAAAGATTAGCTTCAATGGGGAAACCATGGCTGAAGGCCCAGTAGTTGAACCTATGAACCTTGAGACAAGAACTACTACAACACTCAGTACCCTCGATGAGGCACCAGCTAGTGAAGGTGTCTCACAGCCTCTCTCTTGCCAGAGATCAAGTGCAACATCAAGCAATGAAGTCCAAAGCTCTCTCTACCCTGAGTCACACAGGCTAGTAACTGATAAAGGGAAGAGGAAGATGACCTTTGAGGAGATTGAGAAGGAGAAAAGAGAGAGGAAGAAGAAGGCAAGAGGAGAGAGTTCAAGTAAGACTCCTAGCTTTATGGAAGCTGCAATCAGGGCTGCCCCCAAGCCAAACACTTAAGAAGATGAGTTGAGGGTAGCCAAATTAAAGTATCTGGGGTCTAGGAACTATAATGTGTATAAACTTATATCTTTTCCCTTGGAAGAACTGAATGAACTGGCTGACATAGAGGTGTTAAAGGAGAGGAAAGAAGTTGAAGATGCAGAACTGCTCCTCAAAATCAAATAACAAATAAGATGAAAAAGACTCTACAAAGCTCCTACCCTCTCCCCAGTTCAAGAAAGCCCTAAGGTAGAGGCTGTGGCTACTATGTAAGAACCTCATATAGGTAGGGAACAAGACAGACAAAACATGATAACCTACTTGAGTGCCACTAGCCTCTATCAGGCAGTAGACTTGCTTCCCCTGTCTTATGAATACATTGAATTTGAATACCTCAAGTAGCTTAAGAAAGAAGTACCTAAAGAACACACTTTTTTGCCTTGGCTTTACTAATTACAAGCTCAGCCTTGCATTCAATTAACTTGGTAATGAGATTCTTGATTTAAGTCCAGTAACTCATGCTTAAGAGTTGAAATCGTTTTTCTCTAAATCTTTTATTTTAAGTTTATAGACATTTTTAGCTCTTTTGAAATCAGCTTTTAGAATGGTCAAGGACTCGTGGTCTGATCTCACTTACCAATACATTCAGGTGTACAAAGATGTTATAATATCTTGGCTTCTTCATGGTCAGCCATCAGTGCTTGGTTGGGAGAAACATCTTCAACCTGAAAGCTCCAGTCAAAGCTTCCTTCTTCAATAGCAACATCAGCTTGTTGTTTTGGTTGGCTTGGCTTCTAAGGTCTGGGAGTAGCATCAGTGTAGTTAGGCCTGGATTGTGCTTGGCCACCATTAGTTCTTGGGTCCTTGCACTCCCTAGCAAAGTGTCCCATCTGGTTACAGTTGTAACACTTTACTTTGCTTTTATCCAGTCCAAACTTTTCACTGGATACATTACTGGGAAACTTTCTTTCGGTTCTCTTATAGAACTTCTTGGCTCTGTGAGTGAGAAGAGCCATTTGCTGAACTATCTCCATATACTCTAGGTCATCTGGATGGATACAATCCAATTCTTCAAAAGTGAAAAGAAAGTTGCCATAACTTTCATCAGCAGACACAAAGGCTTGAGCAGATTTGTCTCTTGAAATGGGCTTCCTTGGATGTAGCTCTCCCTTGGTATCTCAGGGAAGGTGATGAAAGGACCCTTTTGTGAGTTGTTTGGGTAGCGGATAAGATGATGTTGTGGTTATCTACTATCCCTTTCAACCACATGGAAGGGTGAACTCTATTGATTGCTGGAAGAGTTACTTGATGGATTTTACAAGTTCATCTCCATCTGGTAACCACTAAGTATACCATACAACTCTCTAAGAGTAAACATAGAGAGGTTTTCAGTTCTCTTAATGGCGACACAGTAGTGTGTCCATTGTCTAGGAAGAGAAAACATGAACTTCCTCACAATATCCCTATTCTCAAGGTTTACTCCAACATCCATGAGAGTATCCATAATCTCAACATACCCAAAGAATTATTGAGTCATAGTTTCACCTGACTTGCAAGAAAAGTTCTTAAACTGTTGCTTCATAAGGTCTTTCTTGGTTTCTTTGGCTTCCTTAGACCTCTTATACATGAGCTTCAGTGCATTCTAGAGCTGCTTAGAAGTTTTGCACTTCTTGAAACCTCTGTATATAGAATTTGGAAGAGAAATTTAGAGAGCTGTCATGGCTTTCTGTTCTACATCAATTTTCTTCCAATCTTCCTCAGAATAGTCAGCCATTTCCTTTAGAATCATCCCACCTCCAGTAGTGGCTGAAGAGGTGCTTGGGATGTGAGGTCCTTCGACAACAAATCTCCACATCCTGCTATCTTGAGACTTGATGAACCCTTATGTTGGCACAAAGTATCAAAGTCATCAGAAGTGATCATTGGAGACTTTGTCATGGTACTGGTTTCTATATCATCCTTTGAGAGAGCTATCATTTGAGTTGGTAAGTGTTTTGTGAAAATTATGAGATCTAAGATGGTGAGATCTTACAATCAAGAGCCTAAAATGCTCTGATACCAATTGCAGGACCGGTGAAGGGGGTTAATGCAACAGTTTCATAGTTGTTAGGAAAGTTAGAACACTTAGCAGATCAAATAAGGAATCGACTTATGATGAAACAAAGAACACAAATAAAGAACAGAAGCAGAACAAGATAATATGGTTTTCAAGAATGATGTATATAGCTCTCAAGTTCTTCCAAAGTGTTACAAAGGTTAAAGTGAAATGACAAGTACTTGAGACACTTTATACTACATTCTATAGCCGGCCATACATTTAAGGCTAGCTAGAAATACTAATCTATACAACAAGATCAATGTAAAGTTAAAAGGTAGATGGCCTTTTGACTAGTGACTATGACATGCCATAGCTCATATCCTTATCTAATACAAATAGGATAAAAGTATAAAAGTAGAAGGTTACAGACTCAAGACCTTAATCTATACAACAAGATCAATGTAAAGATTTGGTCTTTTGTATTTAGAAGATTTGATACTTAGCATAATTCACTAAGTTATATCAAATCTTGCAAAGTAACTTCCTTGTACTTCACATGTGCATGCTGAGAGCTCTTTGGTTGCATCAACCTTTAAGTGTAATCCTTACAGTTGATCTTCTTGCATGCCAAAATCAAACAATATGCAAAGAGTATTTCAAAAACACATTAAACTTTAAACACAAACACACACACATACACACATATTCACAGCTCACAGACACATATATATACGTTCTTTAAAACCCATTTTTCTTGTTTAAAAACCATTGTTGGAACCTTGGATTTCAAGAAAATCTAGTTTTTGGTGAACAATACTTGCAACAATCATTCTTATGTCATGTTTGCAAGAGATTTTAAAGAAGAATGTTCATACCCTAGGATGAACAAACTTTAAGAAACAGGAAGGATTTCTTGATGATTTCTTTTCCTTTGTGTTGGATTTTTACAAGAACTTGCACCAAACTCACAACGGATCCTTGAAATTAGGTGTTTGAAGCTTGAAAAAAGCTTTATTTATCAAAAATCAAAGGGATGGGGGTGTTGGTGATGATATTTGAAGGGAGGAAAGGGAGGGAGGAGAGAGAGTGAAGAGAGAGAAAGTGGGTGTTTGAGTGTAGAAGGAGATGTAGTGTAGTAGTGTATATATAGCCATAATTAAGGTTTAATTAGATTCTTGCAATCATTGTTTTTACAAGATATTTTAGATGGTGGGTCCCCAAGTGGGATGCCACCTAGTATGGAGGGGGTCGGTCTCATTAATTTGTTTTGTAAAAATTCTAAACGTTCGGATTTTTACGCGAAAAATTTCTATAAAGTTAAAATATTAATTTGAGGCTTTCCGTAAGTTCACAAAATGGGTAAAAGTGATTAACAGTCAAAATAATAATATTTTCACAGGTGAACACAGCGTGCGATAGACTGAATGTTGCATCAAGATGATATTTAAAAATCTAAGTTTTACGTTATCAATGATAATAATAATAATTATTATTTTGCATGACTAATAATATTTTCACTTATAATGCATTAAATTATAAAAATCAAAATATACTGACCTAATATAAATAACCAAATTGTCACATACGCTCGTTAAAAGTTTTTACCGCAACACTACCCGATAATTCTTGAAATTACCAACTATAAAATTTATGCCCAAAGGGCTTTGATAGACCTTATATGATCTTAATTATAAGAAAATTAAGTCTTATAACGCATTTAATTAATTTAGCATACTTTATTAACGTATGGATATTAACCTGAAAACACGGGTTGTTACAATAGATCAATGGCTGGAACATTCAATTGATCCTAAACCTAGAATAGATGGTCAAGTTGTTCTAGTGTTTAGATTGCATACTATAAATACCTCACACTTGTATACTTTTGATGTTAGCTAGTTTTTCCACTTGTTTTCCTTTATTCCATCTTATAATCAATTAATATAATCATGTGAACACTTTGAAAGAACTTCTCCTTGTTGTTTTCATTCAAGTATTATCTTTGTGTTTGTTATAAATTAGTTAGTAAAGATTCTTCATTTACTATCTACTAATCACTAGAAAAGTCTTGTTTCATTTCTCAATCCAATAGTAATCTTGGTCCCTTTTCCTTTTATGCTTTTGGGAGGTGACATATATACATATTCAATTCTAAATCTTTCATGAAAATAATACAAGGTAATTAAGTCTTGTGTGTATTCTATGCTTTTAAGATAAACTTGTTGGATTAGTATATCATATGGTTGTCATTCTTGCATAGTTACATTCTAGTAAGTGTGCTCATTAACTTTCTAAAGCCTATGGTAAAGATGATAGCTTAATTGGTTTGAGACCTGCCTGAACGGGTTGTGGTAGACCGCATTTGGGTATCAAAACTAGTATTCTTAGTCTAACCTATTGGTTAATAACACTTGTCAACAAAGGGTTGATCTATGCATTCGGTTTAGTTATTTTTGCTTAAATTCATATTTTAACTCTTGAATTGTGTTTTAAATCTAGTTTATGTAAGAAACCTATGTTTACTCACTAACTTATTAGTTGACCTTTATTTTATACATGTCACAAGAAATGCGGCTTGAGTTGCCTATAAGGTTATGGCACTTCGAATGCTCATGGACGTAGTTAATAAATCAATCTTTTTTAATGTTATGTTTTTTTGAACTATCTATGGTTTTGTTGCAAGACTTTTGTAATTTGGTTGATTAAATAAATTATCACTTTAATAGTGTCACATATTATGGACAATCTACATGCCTCGACATATTTCGTTGTCGGTTGGGGTGTGACAGATTTGTATCAGAGCTGTGGTTATAGGGAATTAGGTTATTAGACACAGTGACCTAGACTATAATCTTAGGTGCCCCAAAGGTGAGTTACCTCATGTGTGCATGCTAAAATTCTATGTCCATACATGTTATTTAATCCTACTATACTTTGTTCCATGATATACATTATATAATTTCTAGCTTTATGCCTAAGTTATTTCATATTTTTAAACTAATATTTATTTCATGATTTTAGTAAAATGAAATTTTAGATTTCACTACATTATTTTAAATATTCCATAAGAACTTAAAACTTTGGTAAGTCGAGGTGCTTTTTAAGGGTACCGATCTATACTCAATTATCACTTCAAACATTATGATATCTTATGTTAATCTTATGATTCATACTATTAATTTGATATTTTTAACCCAACTTGAATGATTTCACATACTTCTACTTTGTGTAACATATTCATACTCTAAGTCTTACAAAATCTCTCGCCTTATTTTGGTGATGTATGGCTTCTAGTAGTTGTCAACACTGAAACTCTCAATCCTAACCAAATGGTAGTGGTTCTCCTAAGCATGGTGGCTCAAATCCATAACTCAACACTGCTCCTACTAACCAAAATGGGGATATTGCATCCCAATGCACCATGAAACATTTTTACTCTTCTAATCCTTTGAAGTACAATACGTCTGAAGGAGCTACTTCAATTCACTAGTGGTTTGAAAGCATGGAGAAAACTTCCATCAACCATGACTGCCTCAAAAATTCAAGGTTTGTTATGATACAAGTGTCCTCCAAAATTAGGCATTAACTTGGTGGAATGGTGAGAAGCGTACATGTGGAGTGGAAGCTGCTTTAGCACTACCTTGGATTAAAGTCAAGAATATTATAACCCATAAATTTTTCCCCCAAAATGAAGTTAAGAAACCCAAGGCCGAATTTTAGGATCTTAAGTAAGAAAGTGGGGGAAACCTAGCCTGCACCAACTATTTGGCTGCAACCCTTACCGATAGCCATTTTAAGGTGGGGACTTAATTAGAAAGTGCTCAAAGAAAGCTTTCGTCAAAGCCACAACCAAACCATCCAAGGAGGTTAAGGCCGAGTATTTATCCATCAATAAGAAGAAATACAAGCCCAGTCATCATAACTATGCTATTACTATACCGGTCATTCCAACCACACCCATAACCCAAGTTTCTCTTATCACTTAACCCACAAAAAGTCTTACACCGAAACTTTTACCTTGTGTAACACTTTCATATATCACCATCTTCTCAAACCCCTTATTGTCAATGCACCAAATATGGTCCTTTGGGTTATTTTTACACCACTTGTCATCTACCTATATAGAAGTGCAGTTTGGAGAGCGGTCGAGGCTTTCTAATCTACATCAATTTTCTTCTAATTTTCCTCAATAGTCAGCCATTCCCTTTGGAATTATCCTACTTCCAGCAATGCCTGAAGAGGTGTTTGGGATGTGAGGTCCTTCAATAACAAATCTCCATATCCTGCTATCTTGAGACTTAATGAACCATTCCATATGTTGGCACCATGTATCAAAGTCATCAAGAGTGATCAGTGGAGACCGGTTCCATATTAGCCTTTAAGAGAGCTGCCATTTGAGCTGGTAAGTGTTTTGTGAAACTGAAGAGATCTAAGATGGTGAGATCTTACAATCAAGAGCTTGAAATGCTCTGATACCAATTGCAGGACCATGAAGGGGGTTAATGCAACAGTTTCAGATTTATTAGGAGAGTTAGAACACTTAGCAGATCAAATAGAGAACCGGCTTAAGATGAAACAAAGAACACAAGTAAAGAACAGAACAAGAATAAGATAATATGGTTTTCAAGAATGATGTATATTTCTCTCAAGTTCTTACAAAGTGTTACAAAGCATAAAGTGAAATGAAAAGTACTTGAGATACTTTATACTACATTCTACAGCCAGCCATACATTGAAGGCCAGCTGGAAACATTAATCTCTACAACAAGATCAATGTAAAGTCAAGAGGTAGGTGGTCTTTTGACTAGTGACTATGACATGTCATAGCTCACACCCTTATCTAATACAAAAAGGATAAAAGTATAAAAGTTAAAAGTTACAGACTCAAGACCTTAATCTACAATTTGACAAAACTATGACCTTTTCACCAACTCATATAAGTTGGTGAGGCTTCAGAGGTGGCAACAGAAAGTAGTTCAGCTTTTATCAAAAGGTGATTCAGAAAAAGCATGTCTTCTCTATCTTCAGAATAAATCAGTCTTTGGCTTCAAAAGAATTTTTCTTTGAAGCTTCAGAAGACTTCATCTTTGGTTTCGAAAGATTTGGTCTTTTGGCTTCGGAAGATTAGATACTTAGCATAATTCACTGAGTTATATCAAATCTTCCGAAGTATCTTCCTTACACTTCATATGTGCATGCTGGAGCTCTTTGGTTGCATCAGCCTCTAAGTGTAATCCTTGGCTTATGAACATCATAAGAAACTCATCTATCAAAATAACTCTATCAAAAAGAAGATAGGAATGGGTAACACATGTATGTATGTGTGGATGATGTTCTTGAGTTTGTCTTGTTTTTGGAATTCTAAAATGATTGATATGATCCATGAAATATGGTGATCATGATTTGAAATCTTTGGGTTTTCAAAGTATATTTTGATGAAATGAAAAACTAAGAATACAAGTTGTCAAGAAAGTTGACTATTTGGGTACATATGTATGTATGTATGTATGTATGAATGTTGTTTTGATTTTGATGTGCTCTTGATTTATGAGTTTTGAGATGATTGAGATGATTCATGAATATGGTGATCATGATCTGGAAAATTTTATGATTTTTAGTGACTTTTGATTTAAAGAAAAAGGTAAAAACAAAGTTTAGAGATAATGGTAATCAAGTGTTCATTAGACATGACCGATAGTAATGATTTTACAAGTTAAACATCATTAAAAAGAAGATCTACTCAAATCTGGAAAAGTGGGTTTAAAAAATGTTAATAATGGGTTAAAAATAAGTAATCTTACGGAAAATAATAATTTTGATGATTTGGTTTAATCACATATCCTTTTTATGCTTAAAATCACGTTAAAAACGGTGTTTTTCGAGTCAAAAACGAGTGTTTTTGCGCAAATCCGGTTTTGAACAGAAAGTAATATCATATTTTAAGTTAAAAACTTATGCTTTTAATTATGTATCTAATCTATAACATGTATGGGCGTCGGTGTTGATTTTAACACATAAAAAGCCGAAAAACCGACAATTTCGTGTTGAAATTTTGGCACAATTTTGAAACTGATTTTAAACAGAAAATTTTAAAGTATAAAATGGTTATTTTAAAACATGTATAATAATCATGAGGTGTACATGGGTTTAGGTATGGTTTTGGCGTGTAAAACCGTACGGTTTCAGCGTGTAAAACCGTACGGTTTCAGCGTGTAAAACCGTACGATTTCCGGTTAAAAATCAACGTATACAGTTAAAAATTTGGGTTAAACATAAAAGAACATATTATAACATGATTTAATAGATGTTTTATTACTGAAAAATAAGTTTATTTGTTAAAAGGACTTCTATTGTTGGTTAATAATAAATAAAGTGATTTTTATAAAGGTAATAAAAAATAAAAGATTTTCTTAAAAATAACAAGATTATACATATATTTTATTATTAATCCGAGATGCAATGTTATTGAATATGAATAAGTATGTTTTTGGTTAATACATAATTTAGTATTTTCATATGGTTATATTTTTATATGTTTGTTTTGGTGTGTGTAATATGTGGTCATTATTAAAAGGTCAAATGGTTTATTTAATAGAGTAATTTTTTTCACTTATAAAATGAATGGCTTAACCAATCCGAAAGTCACCAACGGGTCATTTAAAAATGGATTTCATGATAAGTCTAGTAAGTTGGGTGAACAACTTGCATAGTAAACTTATTATTTGACAATTAATAGGTCATTTGTGTTTAGGGCATTAATTGGTCGTTTAAAAATCCGGGCTCAATTTTGCTAGATCATCTTTGTCGCATTTAAGGTGAGCTTTTTACAGCCCCTGTTTTTAAATAACGTTTTTATTTAACCTTTTTGGGGGGAAAAACATGCTATAACATTTTTATGTATGATATGATTTAATGATGGAATAACTACGTGATCTTTACGATGGTCTTGAGTGTTTTGTTATTTGAGCACGATGGCTGTCTGCCATAATCATTAACCCTAGAGGGGCCACATGATATATTGATAGATCTATGGGGTTGACAACCGCCCCTCATGATCGGTCGCGCCGGTCGGTTTATACGGAGGGAATATATGTTGAAAGAAACTTGAGGGACATTGTGTATTGGTTTGATTATGAGGCTCTTGGTTGCGATCATAGTCAATGGAACTAGCTTGTCCTTGACGATCCAGGGGTTGATTCAGGGATAATCATCTCCTTTATAAAAAGGAAACTTTAATGATCTTTTTATATAAACCTGTGAATTCACCAGCTTTTTACTGATACACTTTTGGGCTTGTTTTTCATGTAAATAAGCATGCATGGGAATGAAAAGAGCTTTAACAACAAACTAATCAATTTTGGATACCACTTCTATGACCAAACTATGCTGCCGATTAAAATCTTTTTGTTAATGTTTTAAAATAATGTTATGTTATTACTATTTAAGTTTTCAATTTAAGAGTTCTACTCGTATTGATGTAACAATATTTTAGTATTAATATTTAATGATAGTATCCATGATTCGTTTGCTTGATAATTATTAGAACAATCCAACTTCTGATATCCCCTTCTCATGTGCGCCCTTCCGGTGCGCCTCTCGTGGTGTGACAGAAGTTGGTACAAGAGTCAACTGTTATAGCAAACTAGAAAAAGTTTTTCAAAAATCTAAACTATAACCAAAAATGTTTTTAAGTTACAACTTTTTCATTCCCAGGTATTTCTTTTCATTCCCAACTTTATGGTTATTTATAAAAGTTAAGAATAGATGCCTGTAGTTAGAAAATTTAGTACGGATATTCTTGCGTTATAGATGTCTTCTCGAACCTCGTTCATTCTGATCCATAACTCCGATAGTGATTACGAGGATCCTATGTTTTATCTTCCCCCTATCGCATCCCTAGAGATTTCTCACTACCCGTTTGCGCCTAGATGGTAGCCTACTTTCGAGAACGGAAATGGCTGAATTTTGGCATGTAATGATGATAAGACCCCTCCTACCCTTGGTGAGCCTGGTGTAACAACACCCGTTACTGATGAGTATGTTCTTGGCGTTCTAAAGCATGATCTTGAGATTTGGTTCTTCTACTCGAGGAGAAAGAAGAGGAAGCCGGAGATGGTTGTTGATGAGACTACTAGAGAGACACTAGAGGAGACTGAGCCCAAGAGGGCTAGAGTGCGAGACGGATAGTGGGACTGGTTGTCCAGATGTTTGTAGCAGTGGGCTGATGTAGGTGGTGTACCTTCTACATTCTAGGTTAGTGAGTCATCCTCAGCCCGTCAAGACCACCACTGATGGATGAGCCTGTTGGTCACACCCTAGTTACTCTAGCTACCTGATGCATTCACTATAAGCACCAGGTTTCATCCTTACATGGTAAGGTGGGAGTGACGAGTGCGATGTTTCAGGCTATGGATGGAAGGATGATGTCTTTTGAAGAATATAAGGTGATTGAGAATGACATCCTGAACCAGCTAAATTTCAGGATTTATGATCTGGAGTCTAGACTTGCCAAGACGAAGAAGAAGCTGGAGATGGTAGAGATAAAGGTGGAGGTTGCAGAGTCTTGGGTGGTAGCACTGTAACAGCAGGTGACTTCCCTTGAGGAGCGTGTGAAGGTTGCATTAGGGTTGGCGACGGTCTACCTAATAATAGCTTCTATGTTAGATGATTTTGATGAATGTTTTGATTGTCAAAATGTTGTGATTGTATATATTACTGTTATGCATTTTGATATTATTTTGTGTTTGTCATTTATTCTCTTTTGTTTAATCCATAAAGAAGTTAATCCATGGCACCTAACACGTGAATTACCACTAGTGCTATAGGTACTGGTTTACCTACCACAACTAAAGAGTTAGCACAATTGATATCCCAACATGTCAACTCTGCACTCTAACAACATGACGCAAATGTTGGGCGTGGTAGAGGACGTGTCACCATGGGTGGTTCTAGTGGAGGTAGTTCTGCAAGACCGGTGAAGGAAAGCAATGCAATAGTTTCACAATGGATGGAGAGACTACAACACTTAACAGATCAAATACAGAACAAGTAAATGAAACAAACAACAAATGTAAACAATACAAGCAGAACACAAGTAATTGGTTTTCAAGAATGATGTATATTGCTCTCAAGTGTTTTTACAAATGTTACAAAGCTTAGTCCTTAAGACTGGTACCTGAGATACTTTATACTACATACTACAACCGGCCATACTTTGATGGCCAGCTGGAACACTAATCTTGACAATATGATCAATGTAAAGTCAAAAGGCAGATTGCCTTTTGACTAGTGACTATGACATGCCATAGCTCACACCTTATCTATTACAAAACGGATAAAAGTACAACGTAGAAAGTTACAGACTCTAAGACCTTAATCTACAGTTGACAAAAGTATGGACAAATCACCAACTTATATAAGTTGGTGAGTCTTCAGAGATGGCAGCGAAAAGTAGTTCAACTTTTGTCAAAAGCATTTCAGAGAAAGCATGTCTTCCTTGTCTTTGGAAGAAGTTAGTCTCTTGGCTTCAGAAGACTTTGTGTTGAAGCTTCGGAAGACTTCATTTTTGGCTTCAATAGAAATGGTCTTTTAGCTTTGGAAGATTTGATACTTAGTGGATTTCATCAAGTTGTATCAAATCTTCCGAAGTAACTTTCTCTGTACTTCAGGGTGCATATTGAGAGAACTCTGGTTGCATCAGCCTCTAAGTGTAACTTTTAAAACTTCCATTGGTAATCCCTTTGGAAGTCAAGCTCAGGATTGTACTTATAAAACATTCCAAGCTTGTAATCCATGAATCTTTATGGGAGCTGAAGGTCCTCTTAACATCATAGATGGATAGAGAAGAGGGAATCCGTGATGGCAATCAACAACTCTCCTAGAACCAGCACAAGGAGATGTTGCTTAGGGAGTATTGTCCTCATAATGAGCTATAGAATATTAAAACCGAATTTTGGAACCTGACTATGGAAGGTGTTGAAGTTAATACTTCCAGGTTTAATGATCTGGCAAGACTTGTACCTCGGATGGTTACTCCAGACTACGTCAGGATTGAGAGATACATTTGGGGATCGGCACCCCAGATCCGAGGCATGGTTACGGAATCAAACCCTACTCCAATGCAAAGCGTGGTGGCATTAGATCATTCATTGACTGACAATGCTGTATGGAGAGGCGTGTTTATAAAGAAAGGAGATACTGGAAAGAAGTCAGTAGAGAATGAGAAGAAGGTTATGGAAATTGATAAGAGGTCTATATAGAACAAGAGGAAATGGTCTGGAAGTTTGAAGAACCAAGCTGGGAGTCAAAAGAATCAGCAGTTTGGATCAGGGAAGATGTATGCTACTAACTTACCGGAGGCAAGGAGGCAAGTTGGCGGACAGCCAAGATAGCAAGTGTAATCTTCATCATGGCGGTAATTGTAATGAGAATGTGTGTTCAAGCTGTAACAAGTATGGACATCAAGCTCAAACTTGTCGAGTGAGGTTGATTGAGAAGCCCAAGAGAGCTAGGCAAGGATGTTTTGAATGTGGTGCTGAAGGTTATTACAAGAGGGATTTCCCTAAGCTTAAAGGATCAAGTGCAAGGGGCAGGGCGTTTGAGATGAATGCCAAGGAGGCAAGATAGGAAACGTCCATCGTTACTGGTACGTTCCTTGTTAACAACCATTTCGCATCTATATTAGTTGATACTTGTGCCAATATGAGTTTTGTGTCGAAGAACTTTGAACCATTACTTGGCCTTAGATCTAGTAAATTAGATAAGAAATACATTATCAAACTAGCCAACGAAAAGATAGTAAGCGATGGAACTTATATTATCCAAGGTGATAAAGGGAAAAGTACCCTGAAGATTGTCAATGTAATGAAGGCTTGGAAGTATCTACGTGAAGGGTATCCAGCGTTTCTTGCCAAAGTAATGGATAGTAAGAATAAGGATCGAAATCTTGAGGATATACCCGTAGTGCAAGATTATCCAGATTTTTCCCTGCCTGGATTACCCACATTGAGACAAATTGAATTCCGAATCGATTTGGTACAAGGAGCTGCTCCTATTGCCCAATCACCATATCGATTAGCTCCTTCAGAAATGCAAGAATTGTCTAAGAAATTAGAAGAAATGTTGGATAAGGGATTTATAAGACCAAGCTTCTCACCCTTCAGAGCGCATGTCTTATTCGTCAAAAAGAATGATATGTCATTTCAGAATGTGTATTGATTACCGGGAGTTTTACAAACTTACAATCAAGAATCGATACCCATTACCTAGAATTGATTATCTGTTTGATCAGCTACAAGGTTCCAGTTTCTCCTCGAATATTATTCTGCGATCGGGTTTTCATCAGCTATTGATAGCCGAAGAAGATGTTCCAAAAGTAGCATTTAGAACACGTTATGGCCATAACAAATTTCTGGCTATGCCATTTGGTCTAACGGATGTGCTTGCTGTGTTCATGGATCTTACGAATAGAGCATGCAAAACTTACTTAGATAAGTTTGTAATCGTATTCATCGATGATACACTGGTCTATTCAAGAACCAAAGAAGATCATGAACAAGATCTAAAGATCATCCTAGAGACGTTGAGGGAAGTGAAGTTGTATGTATAGTTCTCGAAGTGCGAGTTTTGGATTCAAGAGGTTCATTTTCTCGGACATGTCATCAATGAGAAAGTCATACATGTAGATCCAGCAAATATTGAAGCAACTAAGAACCGGGATGTACTCAAGTCTCCGACCGAGTGCGTCAATTTCTTGGATTGGTCAGTTATTATCGAAGATTCATCGAGAATTTCTCAAAGATAGCATAGCCTTTGACATTGTTGACTCAGAAGGATAAGAAGTATGACTGGATCGATAAGCAAGAGATAGCTTTCCAGTTGCTGAATCAGAAGTTATGTAGTGCTCCTATTCTATGTCTTTCTGAAGGAATAGATGGGTTTGTTATGTACTAGGATGTGTCTCATTTAGGTCTTGGTTGTGTGTTGATGCAAAAAGACTAGGTGATAGCCTATGCATCCAGAATCTAAAGGTACATGAGAAGAACTACACCACTCATGACTTAGAACTAGGAGCGGTGGTTTTTGCACTCAAGATTTGGAGACAATACCTATACGGTACGAAGTCCACTATTTACATGGATCACAAGAGTCTTCAGTATGTCTTCGATCAAAAAGAGCTTAACATGAGGCAACATCATTGGGTAGAGTTGCTTAATGATTATGATTGCGAAATCCGCTATCATCCGGGCAAGGCTAATATTGTGGCCGACACATTAAGCAGGAAGGAGAATATTAAGCATAAGTGTGTTTGTGCTTTAGAGCTAAGTATTCATTCGGGTCTTGACACTTAAATCCAAGATGCTCAATTCGAATCTCTGAAAGATGAGAATTTAGAGAATGAAGGTTTGAAAGGCATGGTCAAGGAGTTAGTGCTTAAATCCAATAATACGATGTACTTCATGGACAGAATCTAGGTTCCACATTTTGGAAACCTTCGTGAATTGATTTTGGATGAAGCTCATAAATCCACGTTTCAATTCACCCTGGTTTGGATAAGATGTACAAGGATGTGAAGAACATTATTGGTGGCCCAATATGAAACGTGAAATAGAACTCTATATGGGCAAATATTCGACTTGTTCTAGAGTGAAGGTTGAATATCAAAAGTTTTCAAGACTAATTCAACAACCAAAATTTCTTAGTGGAAATAGGAGCGGATAACAATGGACTTTGTCACAAAGTTACCCCGAACATCTAGTGATCATGACACTATTTGGGTAATAGTCGATACACTGACTATGTCTGCTCATTTCTTACCCGTTAAGGAAATGGATCGGATGGAAAATCTAACCAAGATTTACCTCAAGGAAGTGGTATCTAGTCGTGGAGTACCGATCTTGATAATCTCTAACAGAGATAGTCATTTTACCTCAAGGTTTGTAAGGCCCCGATCCCGGGAACACTCACAGTTGGTCATTCATAGCGTAAAACATTTAAAATATAACATTCACAGTGGAAAAATATATCGATTCATTAAAATTAGGCTCGTGTCAAAACAGAATATTATTTCATTTACATTACAAAAATTATGTCAATACAATAACATTCCCAAATATATGGATGCCAGACTTGAATTATCCCAGTAGCTTCCATGTCCATGCCTACACCTTCTCAGCTTCGCCAATTACCTGCCAACTAATATGCATATAAAATTCAGCGACGCTGAGTGAGTTCTAGCTTTATAATAAAAATACTTTACTTTACGTAAAACATTTCCTTCACTTTCGTGCGTGAGCATACATCATACATACATCTTGATAATAATCATTTATTATCTTTTATCATCGTTCATCCTTTCGCTTTTGTACATTCATTCATAAACCTCTTTCACTTTCATCTGGATCCTTCCATATGATAAACCCCCAACATTGTGCACGAAGCTGGTACTGTGCCGAGATTTATAAATAAACTCCCAAACATTATGCACGAAGCTGACTACAGTACCGCGGTAAAGCGACAAGGATCCTGTATCGTTTTGGTCAATCTCAAGGATTGGACCCCTAAAGTACATCCTCATGGGCTAGCTAAGCCACACTTCGGTTGAGCTAACGACAACATGGTCGTGCACCTCCATTCATTTTGCTTGCAAGACTTTCATTCGTTCATTAGGTTTCACAATCGTTAACATTATCTTTCCCTTTTCTTTACATAATACATTACTTATTACACACATAACATTCAAGTAAAGCTTTCATAAAATCTTTTTCATCGTAAGAGAAAATAGTTTAAGGCATCATAATACATCGTAAACCTCATAAAGCATCATAAGAAAAGAATACATCATTAAATCATTAAACAAACATAATCTTCCATTAAACATTGGTACTTAACACCTAAATTCTATCTCCAGCATTTCAGGATAAACCTAAGTGTTTATAGTGCATGAATAAAGTATAAAGCGGATGGCTTAAAACACTAAGTGTCCACAGCAGACAGCCAAAGTCCACAGCGGACGACCGAAGTCCACAGCGGACGACCGAAGTCCACAGCGGATGAATTAATGACTTAAGTGTCCACAATGGACATGCATGAACATTTAAGTGTCAACAGCGGACATGCATGAATACCTATGTGCCTACAGCGAACAGTCATTGTCCATAACGGACAGTCTAAAATGCCTAAGTGCCCACAACGGACAGTCATTGTCCATCCAAAATGTCCACAGCGGATAACCTAAGGTCCACAGCGGACAATATGTTTAATACCTATGGTCCAGCTTATGCAGTTCTCGTTCCATACAACATTTAAATGTATACTTAGCAAAGATCTATCCAATTCACACTGGCACACCATTTATCATCATAGAATCATTGAAAAGCATGCAATATTTATAAAAGTGAACTATTTCATGAAAAAACATGGTTTGCTTTAAGAAACATCAATTTAATATACATATCAGCCCCAAACAAGTAGAAAACATGTAAAAGAAGGGATCTAGAACTCACCTTAACCAGCTTTTGAGTGAACCACAATAAACCAGGGAGCAAACCTGGAGTTCTAACACCTAAACATGCTTAAAGAAGCAACTAAACACATATAAACACATAGAAATCGGTCTAGAAGCTTAAACCCAACAAGAACCAAGAACAAAACACCTTAAAATCTTACATTTGGCAGAAATCTTCTACTTCTCACTCTAGAACCAGTGGGAAGCTTCTCTCTCTATCTAGCCGTAAGTTTGGGTGCATGGGTGAGAGGGTATGGGCGGTCATTCTCCTTTTTAAACCCCATTATGTGTCGGTTTGGCCTTTGTACACTTTTACCTCTTGCTTTTTTTAAAATAATATCCCACTTGCTCCTTTACTAGCACTAGAATCAAATTATACAGAAACACCAACGTCATTAACCAAAAATGTACCTAATAAAACATCAAGGTCCACTCTGGCTTCCTCTCGGGTCATGGTAAAGGCCCTTGCCCTAGCCTTTGGCACTTCCTTCCCTTTCTCAGCCTCTTTTCCCGCTCTCGAGCTCTCAACCCTCAGCTTCTTGCACTCTCGACTCATATGACCTGTTCATCACCCTACAATCCTTTGCCATATGCCCTGCCTTCCGGCACTTAAAATAAATGTTCGACCCCCACCTAAATTCCCTCGCTTGCTCCTTCCCACCCTTATTACACATCCTCGTCCTTGTACCTGTCATCACCACCTTCCGATCATCCACCCTTTCCTTTTTGTTCTTTGGAGTGAAACCATCACCGCTAAATCATTTCCTATTCTAGTTTCTATCACCATCACCTTTCTTACTCACCTCTACCACTACCACCTCTTCCCTCTCATCATACAGTCTCCCCGCCAGATCTACCACCGACCTATACGAGCCTGGCCGGGTGGCGATCAGATGTCTGCGAATATCTGCTGGCATTATCTTTCCCGTGTCACTTGCTCTGGCACCAGCCTCGCCATCTCATTGAACTTGACCGTATACTACTGGTGTGTCATGGTTCATGCCTCCAACAACAAGAACTCTATCTCGATCTTACCGAGTTTCTTATGAGGACAAAACTCCTCGATCACCAGCTTCTTTAGTTCACTCCACCTTATCCTTCCAATCGCCCTGCTACCCTCAGCCTAGACAATGTTGTCCCACCAGCATAACGCCGAATCCATAAATGAATGGGAAGCAAACTACAACTTCTGGTCCTCCCTGCACTCGCTGATATCCAACACAACCTCCAACTCTCCTACCCATCGGTGGGCAGTAGCAGCATTCCTATTCCCATCAAACGTCGGGGGCTTGCATCTCTGGAAAGCCCCATAGTTGCACCCCCTTGTAGTTTCCTGCACAACCTTCTCCTCCTCATCCTTGCTTGAAACAATCATCTCAGTCTCTTATTGCTCTCACTCCCCAAAGCCTCCCTCTTCGCCCCCTCTCTTAGCAGTATTCTTCTTCTCCTTTTTCTCCTTCCTTTCATCCTCCCTCACAGCTCTAATAACCTCAGTCACCATAGACAGTAGAATCATCTGCATGACTTGATGAACCTCCTCAACTACAGCCTCTTTTACTGAGGCCCTCAGATTAGCGCTCTCATCCCCACCTTCCTGGTGATGAAGCTCGGGCTCTTCAGGTGCCGTTTCGGTAGTCTTAGCCCTGATCCTCGTGACACGTGGCGCAACACCTTATCCACCACATCCTCCACCTCAAAAAGCCTTCGAAGATCTACCCCAGCAATCTCTAAGCACTATAAGATTCAAACACCAACATGATCATTCAAGTTAATAGCTCAGATTATGTCAAGTATAGTAAGTCTCTAATTACAGTGGCCAGTTGTGATTAGCCACTTACTTTACTCTTCATTCCCCAATCATTTCCTATCCTGACTACATCAGTATCCAAATCTACTAAGAGCACATAATTCACATAGCACACACGCATAATTCCTTTTTCCATTAATTTACATAAAATGTTTACATAAAATATTTACCTGTAGGAACGTATCTACACGGACTGGCATCCCCTTTTTCCCTTTGTGTCCCATTTTCAGTTTAAGTCTTGCTTTAAAATAATTTTATCTAATTCTCTTAAACTTTGGCTCTGATACCAACTTGTAACACCCCGATCCCGGGAATATTCACAGTTGGTCATTCACAGTATAAAACATTTAAAATATTACATTCACAGTGGAAAAATATATTGTTTCATTAAAATTAGGCTTGTGACAAAAAAGAATATCATTTCATTTTACATTGCAAAATTTGTGTCAATACAATTACATTCCTAAAAGTATGGATGCTAGACTTGATTTATCCCGATAGCTTCTATGTCCATGCCTGCACCTTCTTTGCTTTGCCAATTACCTGCCAACTAATATGCATAAAAAAGTCAATGATGCTGAGTGAGTTTTAGTTTTATAATAAAATACTTTACGTAAAACATTTCCTCTACTTTCGTACGTGAGCATACATCATACATACATCTTGATAATAATCGTTTATTATCTTTCATCATCATTCATCCTTTCATTTTTGTACTTTCATTCATTAACATCTTTCACTTTCATCTGGATACTACCATATGCTAAACCCCCAACATTATGCATGAAGCTGGTACTGTGCCAAGATTTAGAGATAAACCCCCAAACATTGTGCACGAAGCTAACTACAGTACCAGGGTAAAGCGACAAGGATCATGTATCGTTTTCGTCAATCTCAAGGATTGGACCCCTGAAGTGCATCCCATGGACTAGCTAAGCCGTACTTCAGTTGAGCTAAGACAACATGGTCGTGCACCTCTATTCATTTTGCTTGCAAGACTTTCATTCGTTCATTAGGTTTCACTTTGTTAACATTATCTTTCCCTTTTCTTTACATAACACCTTACTTAATACACACATAACATTCAAGTAAAGCTTTCATAAAATCTTTTTCATCGTAAGAGAAATAGTTTAAGGCATCATAATACAACGTAAACCTCATAAAAAGCATTATAAGAAAAGAATAGATAATTAAATCATTTAACAAACATAATCTTCCATTAAACATTGGTACTTAACACCTAAATTCTATCTCCAGCATTTCAGGATAAACCTAAGTGTTTACAACGCATGAATAAAGTATACAGTGGATGGCTTAAAACACTAAGTGTCCATAGTGGACAGCCAAAGTCCATAGCGGACGACCAAAGTCCACAGCGGACGATCGAAGTCCACAGCGGACAAATTAAAGACTTAAGTGTCCACAACGGACATGCATGAACATTTAAGTGTCCAAAGTAGACATGCATGAATACCTATGTGCCTACAACGGACAGTCATTGTCCACAGTGGACAGTCTAAAATGCTTAAGTGCCCATAGCAGCCAGTCATTGTCCATCCAAAATGTCCACAGTTACAACCCAAGGTCCACAGTAGACAATATGTTTAATACCTATGGTCCAGCTTATGCAGTTCTCGTTCCATATAACATTTAAACATATACTTAGCATAGATCTATCTAATTCACACTAGCACGACCATTTATCATCATAGAATCATTGAAAAGTACACAATATTCGTATAAGTGAACTTTTTCATGGAAAAACATGGTTCGTTTAAAAAACATCAGTTTAATATACATATCAGCCCCAAACAAGTAGAAAACATGTAAAAGAGGGGATCTAAAACTCACCTTAACTAGCTTTTGAGTGAACCACAACAAACCCAAGGGCAATCCTGGAGCTCTAACACCTAGACACACGTAAAGAAGCAATTAAACACATATAAACACATAGAAATCGGTCCAGAAGCTTAAACCCGACCAGAACCAAGAAGAAAACTCCTTAAAATCTTACCTTTGGGAGAAATCTTCTACTTCCCACTCTAGAACTGGTGGGGAGCTTCTCTTTCTCTAGCCATAAGTTTTGGTGCATGGGTGAGAGGGTATGGGCGGTCATTCTCCTTTTTAAACCCCATTATGGGTCTGTTTGGCCTTGGTACACTTTTACCCCTTGCTTTTTTAAAATAATATCCCACTTGCTCCTTTACCTTTCTTTTTTTGAAGTTTTTGGGTGTTACAAGGTTCTTTCAATCTCTATACAAAGCTTTAGGTACTCGGTTGAGTACCACCTACCATCCACAAACAGATGGTCAAAGTGAGAGGACAATTCAAATGTTGGAGGATTTTCTACGAGCTTGTATGATTGACTTTGGATGAAATTGGGATACTCATCTACCATTAGATGAGTTTTCCTACAACATTAGTTATCACAGTAGTATTAATGCTGCTCTGTTTAAAGCTTTGAATGGAAGGAAGTGTCGCTCGCCGCTTTACTGGGCAGAAGTTGGAGAAAAGGAACTGACTATACCTGAGATTATCCAGGAGACTACGGATAGGGTCATTCAAAGAGTGGCTGGTTTTGGGGTTTAGGGTGGGTTGGCCATTTTATGAAGCTTTTTGTGATAGAGAATGGAAGAAAAGCGAGGGTTTGTGCGTGACTTAGGGCTATAATATTTCAGATGAAGAGGAAGGAGAAAGAGGGAGAACTATTGAAAAGTCTTTTTTTTATGCTTAGATGTAAGATAAAGTTATTACAAAAGAATAAACTTTAAAATCCAGATGTTGGTTCCACCACTAAAAAAGTGCCCAAAAAGTAGTTATCTTGGAAGTTGAAAATCTTTCGATGGTAATTTGCCTTCGGAAGTTTTAAAGAAAGCTTCCTAAGAAAAATTGACTTCGGAAGATATTCCTTAGTTTTTGTAGAATTACTTCAGAATTGGTTTCGGAAGATATTAAACTTCAGAAGTTCTACTCAAGAGGAGAATAAAACTTCCGAGACTCAATTTCTTTCGAAAGAAAATTGTCCTTTTAAACATATAAGTACTTTGAAGCAGATTTAAGCTTCGTAAGATATATTAGAATTTCTACTGAGGCTAAATCCCTTAGTAAGTAGTTATTAGTTTTGAAGTTATAGTGTTCTTCTGAAGTCAATTTAATGTCTTCCAATAGAAAATCTGTTCATAACTCTTAAAATTCTAAGAAATATACTTTGTGAAAAACCTTCATCTAAGATAAGCAGGGATTATATGAGTGATGAATTAGACAACTTTAAAGACACATATGTTTGAAAAAAAAATTAATTAATTTAAGAAAATCTACTCAAAGTTAATCATCCCAATAGCTGATACACGATATTTAAATCTCTGTTTATCAAAAGCTTTTGTGAACAGATCAACATATTATTCATTTATGTTAACTTTGACCAGTTTTATCAACCCTTTCTCAAAATTGTCTCTGATCAAATGATACCTGATGTTGATGTGCATTGTCTTTGAGTGTTGCACTGGATTCTCTGTGATAGAGATGACACTATTGTTGTCTATGTGGATAGTAGTCTTCTTGAAGTTGAATCCATAGTCTAACATCTGATTCTGAATCCAAAGCACTTGAGCATAGCAGCTTGCATTAGCAATGTATTCAGCTTCAGTAGTTGATGCAGATACATAGGATTGTTTCTTGCATTGCCATTAGACTATCCTTCCACCAAGGAATTGACAACCCCCTGATGTAGACTTTACAGTCATGTTGCATCCACCATAGTCACTATCTTTATATGCATACAGATTGAAGTCAGAATTCTTTGGATACCAAAGTCCCAGTTTGGGAGCTCCTTTGAGGTATCTAAGAATCCTTTTGACAGCAACTAGGTGTGATATCTTAGGGTTGGCTTGATATGTTGCACAAATACATGTAGCAAACATGATATCAGGCCTGTTGGCTATAAGATACATAATACACTCAATCACAACCCTATAAAGATGTTCATCAACACACTCCCCCTCAAGGTGAGGTCCTAGGGAGTGGTTTCTGGCTATGGGAGTCTTAGCAATCTTACATTTTGTTAGATGAAATCTGGTTAGTATGTCTTGTCAATACTTAGACTACTTTATGAAGATGCCATTATCAACTTGCTTCACTTGAATTCCTAGAAAGAAATTGAATTCCCCCATGGTACTTATTTCAAATCTATTATTCATCAGCTTCTCAAACTCTTTGTTAAGTCTTTCATTAGCTGACCCGAAAATGATGTCATCAACATAAACTTGAACAAGCATTAATTCATTTCCTATCCTTTTAATGAAGAGTATGCTGTCAATAGTACTCTTTTGTAACCATGTTGAACTATGTACTGTGATAGTGTCTCATACCACTTCCTTGGAGCTTGATACAGCCCATAAAGAGCTTTGTCAAGCTTGCAGACATAATCAGGATGATCCGGGTCTACAAAGCCAGGTGGTTGCTTAACATACACTTCTTTATCTATCACTCAATATAAAAATGCACACCTAACATCAAGTTGGTAGACCTTGAAATCCTTGGATGCAGCAAAAGCAAGGAATATCCTTACAGCATCAAGTCTTGCTATAAGAGCAAAAACATCTATGTAGTCAATCCCTTCTTTTTGAGTGTATCCTTGGACTACTATTCTTGCCTTGTTCTTGATAACAAACCCTCTATCATCTTTCTTGTTCCTAGAAACCCACTTGGTACCTATTGGCGTCTTCCCACGTGGAAGAGGACATAGGTTCCAAACACCTTGTCTTTTGAATTGAAGCAGTTCCTCCTACATTGCTTCAATCCAGCTTCCATCTTTCAAAGCCTTATCAACTTTCTTTGGCTGAATCTGAGATAAGAAGCAAGAGTGCAGACAAATATTTTTATCATGGGTTTGTCCTCTTGTTCTTATCCCTGTCTTAACATCTCCAATGATGTTTGTAATAGGATAGGACTTTTTGATTCTCAGTTGAGGAATCACAACAAGTTGATTTGATAGATCTAAATTAGTGAAATTTAGATCTGGTGATTGAGTATCACCTACCACATCAGCACACTTATCAACTGTAACTTGATCCAAAGAATATGTGACATCTCTAATGTTGTCTTCAGTGGAGAGGTTGTCAGCATAATGAAATTCTTAATCACTTTCACTATCTCCATCTCCTCTTGCATTAGAAATCCCTTAATATGAGTTTTGTGCCTTATTGCTGGAATTGGTTGGCACCTCAGATGTATCAGCTGAAGAGTTTGTCATGGTTGTGCTGACAGGATTTCTGCTTGCAGGGTTTGTTACCACTTGAGCTGAAATAATTCTATCATTTGGTCTTCTCATCTCAAACCTTGGATCAGGATATCCTTCAAATGTATTACCTGTTGTTCCTGAAACATCTTCACAAGATTTGTTAAAACAATTGGTAACTAAGTCAAGATCAAATAGCCAATCAGGACTACAACCTTTCACACATGGAGTGTGTTCATTGAAAGTCACATTGAAAGACTCCTCTATAAGGTCCTGATCATGATCGATTCCACATATTGTTGCACTTGATAATCAAATTAAGACGGATGTGTGCTTGTGTGATATCAATGAACATTAAACAAACTCAATCGAATATTATTAATCAAATGATTATAATACCAAAGGAGTATACATCGTTTAAGCTTGATCCACCCGAGGTGAGCTCCCCTCGGGCAGCCTATCACACAACTCTCTACTCTCTCACCCTCAAAACTTTTACAAAATGAACACACATAATGAAATACAAAGGAAAAACATCTATATATACTATGCAGATGTTCTCACGTGAGAACTTGTTGTTCTCGCCTCAAGTTCTCGTGCAACAACTCTAAGTTTTCAAGTGATAAGTTATTTATCATTCATCTCAAAGTTCTCGCATCCTTGTATTTCTCATATGATTTGAGTTTTTTTGTTTTACACTTGATATTGTAATCCATAAAGGCTAGGTCCTTACAATTTCCCCCATGGATTATGATATCAAGTTATGTTTAACTTCAGTCACTCATCAATATGAATTATCTAATCCTCGAGTATCTTTTACTTTAGTCTTCCCCCTCAGCTGTAACCTCCTCCTAATGTATAGCTTCAAAAAGGATATCATGTCTGAATTAAGATTAAACTGTTTTATCTTGATTACTTACAACTTAAGATGTATTAGGAATATGACAGAGAGGTCCAACTTTCACTTTGGATTCCCAAAGAACCCAATTCTTCAATACGATGACAAGATTTTGTGACAATGAACTAGATCATTTAAAGTATTCTTCCCCTATGTAAGATGTAATATGCCCATATTTTCAGAGCAAGAATACCAAACAATCTTGATTCTTCACTTAATTAACCCATTCGATCATTGTCCCCATCAGTAAGATAAGATAAGCCCACAGTGTCAAGTTTCAATTCATGAACGACCCGAATCAAATGTTGTAGATATAGAATCTTGAACTTGATCAAACTACACAAAAACCCCTATTTAGGTACCAAACTTCAAATCATTTGGCATCCTCGAGATTTGGGCTGAAGCACTTGTTCTAAACCTTCACAAACTAACAAGTTTTCTCATGTAGACAATGTTCTTGCATTTTTGTAAAGTTTTCACAAAAATCAAGTGGATAGTAAAAGTTTTTGCGCGAATGTTGAAGTTTTTGCTTGAAAAAGTTTTCGCATATGTACTAGGTAGATGTTCTCATTCAGGAACTTGATGTTATCACGTGGCAACTTCAAGTTATCGCAAAGAAGCAGTTACCAATGCGAAAACTACCCAAGCTTTAGCAAAAACGGTTATTCGTGCGAAAACTTCGTCAAAGTCGACTTTTTGTGTTTGATTCATTCCTACGATCTCAATTCTTCAATTTTCACCATCATAACTTGAATATACTGAGCGTATTGATGTAGATCATTAATTTTAGCAAGTAACAAAGTCAATTATTCATGTGTTCATTTTTGATTTCTTCCATTTTACCTTTGAAATCGAGTCATAACTGACCATAACCTTTAGGTCTTCAATCTTCATGTTTAACGTCTTAACACGAATGATTATGGAATGAAAATCCGTGAATCAAGAGCAACACCTTGCTTTGATACCAAATGTAAGGTCCTGATCACGATCGGTTCCACATATTGTTGCACTTCATAATCAAATTAAGACGGATGTGTGCTTGTGTTATATTAACAAACATTAAACAAACTCAATCGAATATTATTAATCAAATGATTACAATATGCAGGACGAGTTAAGGGATGGTCAATACAATCAGTCTCATAATGAGGAGAGTGTTAGAACACTTAACAGATCAAATGGGGAACTGGGTTTATGTAAATGATACAAAGAATACAAGTAAACAATGAGATGGAACTAAGAACAAGAACAGAGCAATATGGTTTCAAGAATGTTGTATATTGCTCTTAAGTTCTTTTACAAGTGTTAAAAAGCATAAAAAGAAATACAAGGACTTGAGATTCTTTATACTACATCCTCAGCCGACCATACTTTCAAGGCCAACTGGAAATACTAATCTAGACAACAAGATCAATGTAAAGTCAAAAGGCAGATTGCCTTTTGACTAGTGACTATGACATACCATAGCTCACATCCTAATATATTATAAAAAGGATAAAAGGTACAAAGTAGGAAGTTACAGACTCAAGACCATAATCTACAATTTACTAAAGCATGGACCTTTTCACCAACTTGTATAAGTTGGTAAGTCATCAGAGTTGCAGCAAAAAGTAAGTCAGCTTTATGGAAAAGTAGATCAAAGAAAGCATGTCCACTCTGTCTTCAAAAGAAATCAGCCTTCACTTCAAAAGATTTGGTCTTTGGCTTCGGAAGATTTTACACTCAGAATAATTTCTGTGATGAGTGTAAAACTTTCGATGTAACTTCTACCTTGTACATCAGTGCATGCATGTAGGAAGCTCCTTGGTTGTTTTGGCTTCTTTGGTTGCATTAGCATTCTAATATAACCTTACATAATACCAAAGGAGTATACAACTTCGAAAGATTTGGAGACTCGACCTTCAGAAGATCTTGCTTTCACTACAGCAGGCTTCAGTACTTCGTAAGCATTCCTTTTTTCCGAGACCAATTTTTCTTCCGAAGGCAAGTTTTGACTTGTCTTCTGTTTCACCTTGGAGCTTCTGAAAGGAAAGGATTTTCCTTCTAAAGCTAGTTTTTCTTTCTTCTTCTCAGAAGTTTTCTTTTTGATCATGTGGACAATACTTTTAGGATTGTAGATTTAATCCTTAGAAAGATGGGAAGTACTACCACACATGATGCAATCCATTTGCTTCTTTCTGAGAGCCTTCTTTTAAGAGAAAGACCAAACTTGATCACTTTCCACCTCCATCTTCATCTTCACAGATGATGCAGCAAGCTTCTTAGGGTGAGGCTTGCTCTTGGAACTTGATGGTTCAGGCTGTGTAGCAGTGGTACATAGCTGATCAGCCTTTTTCTCTTTGCTGGTATGAGTTGGACATGAACTAGGACTCCTGGTACTAGAGTTCATAGTTGAGTGTTCAGCCTTCACCACTTCAAATCCTGCAGAGATGAGCACTTGTTTCTGCTTAGAGTTGAAAGTGGCCTTGATCCTTTGAGCCTTCTTTGATTTCCTATTGGCTTTTCTGATCAAGTTCTTCCTCTTAGACTTGGTCCTAGATTCTTTTCTCTCCTCAGGAGAATAGTGACCCTTCTTAGGATGATCTTCTTCAATCTTCTCAGAATCATCCTTCACTATCTCTTCTTCATCCTCTTCATCTATGGGGTCTATTAGGGGAAGCTCATCTTCATAAGTTCCACACCTTTTTACAAACAATAGAGTGTGTGGAGGAGCTATCTCAGTAGATCCCAGTCCCTACTTATTCTGATAACAAACTTTTGCATGCAAGGATGAGGATATCATGTTCTTGAAGGTCTCTTCTTCAAGAACACACTTTTCTGCCCTGGCTTTGCTGATCACAAGCTCAACCTGGCATTCAGTTAGTGATGAGATCTTTTATCTGAGTCCTGTAGTTGGTATGTTCATGCTTAAGAGTTGAAATTGTTTTCTTTAGATCTTCTATTTTAAGTTTGTAATCATTTTCAGCTCTTTTGAAATCTGCTTTTAAATTGTTTAAGGACTCATGATCAAACCTCATCTCTAAGTTATAGGACCTATATCTGTTAACTTTAGTAATACATTCAGGTGTACAAAGATGTTCCAATACCTTGGCTTCTTCATGATCTGCCATCAGTGCTTGGTTTGGAGATACATCCTAAACCTAAAAGTTCCAGTCAAAGCCTCCTTCTTTAATAACAACTACAGCCTACTGCTTGGGCTTCTCATTATGGGGAGCTCCATCAGTGTAGTTTAGTCTGGTTTGTGCTTGGCCACCACTTGTTCTTGGTGCCTTGCACTCTCTAGCAAAGTTTCCTATTTGGTTATAGTTGTAACACTTCACTTTGCTTTTGTCCAGCCCAAACTTTCCACTGGTTGCACTGCTAGGAAACTTCCTCCCTATCCTCTTGTAAAACTTCTTGGCTGTATGAGTGAGAAGAGCCATCTGTTGGACTATTTCCATGTACTCTAGATCATCTGGATGGATACAATCCAGGTCTTTAAGGGTAAAGAGAAAGTTTCATGTGCTTTCATCAGTAGACACAAAGGCTTGTGAAGAGCTTGCTCTCGGAATGGGCTTCCTTGGGTGTAGCTCTCTCTTGGTGTCTCCGAGAAGGTTATGAAAGGACCCATTTGTGAGTTGTCAAGATAGCAGAAGAGATGATGCTATGGTTCTCTACAATCCCTTTCAACCACATGAAGGGCTGAACACTGCTGCTTGTTGGACTTACCAGATGGACTTTTCATGTTCATCTCCATCTGGTAGCCATTGAGGATACCATACAACTTAGTGAGAGTATGGGTCTTGAGGTTCTCAGTCCTCTTAATGACCATATAATAGTGTGTCCATTTTCTGGGAAGAGAGGACATGAACTTCCTCACAATGTCCCTGTTCTCAAGAGTTACTCCAACATCAATTAGAGTATCCACAATCTCAACAAACCTAAAGTATTTTTGAGTCATGGTTTCACCTACCTTAAAGGTGAAGTTCTCAAACTGCTACTTCAAGAGGTCCTTCTTGTTTTCTTTTGCCTCAATGGACCCCTCATACATCAGCTTCAGTGCATCCCATAGTTGTTTAGTAGTCTTGCACTTCTTGAAGCCTCTGTAGATAGAGTTTGGAAAAGCAGTTTGGAGAGCAGTCATGGGTTTCTGATCTATATCTATCTTTTTCCAGACTTCTTCAGAATAGTTAGCCACTTCCTTTGGTATCAGACCACCACCAGCAATAGCTGAAGAGGTGGATGGTACATGAGGTCCAAAGACAACAGATCCCCACATCCTGGAGTCTTGAGACTTGATGAAGCCTTCCATTCTTTGGCACCAAGTATCAAAATAATCAGGAGAGATCAGTGGAGACTTTGTCATAGTATCGGTTTCCATATCAGCCTTTGTGATAGCTGCCATTTAAGTTGTTAAGTGTTTTGTGAAACTAAAGAGATTTAAGATGGTGACATCTTACAATCAAGAGCCTGGAAAAGCTCAGATACCAATTGCAGGACCGGTTAATGGATGGTCAATACAATCAGTCTCACAATGAGGAAAGTGTTAGAACACTTAACATATCAAATGGGGAACCGGGTTTATGTAAATAATACTAAGAACACAAGTAAACAATGAGACAAAACTAAGAACAAGAACAGAGTAATATGGCTTTTAAGAACGTTGTATATTGCTCTCAAGTTCTTTTACAAGTGTTACAAAGCATAAAAAGAAATACAAGGACCTGAGATACTTTATACTACATCCTACAGCCAGGCATACTTTGAAGGCCAGCTAGAAACACTAATCTAGACAACAAGATCAATGTAAAGTCAAAAGGAAGATTGCCTTTTGACTAGTGACTATGACATGCAATAGCTCACATCCTAATATATTATAAAAAGGATAAAAGGTACGAAGTAGGAAGTTACAGAATCAAGACCATAATCTGCAATTTACTAAAGCATGGACCTTTTCATCAACTTGTATAAGTTGGTGAGTCATCAGAGTTGCAGCGAAAAGTAAGTCAGCTTTGTGGAAAAGTAGATCAGAGAAAGCATGGCCACTCTGTCTTTGAAAGAAATCAGCCTTCACTTCATTGGCTTTGGAAGACTTTCTCTTTGAAGCTTCGGAAGACTTCATCTTTGGCTTCAGAAGATTTGTTCTTTGGCTTCGGAAGATTTTACACTCGGAATAAGTTCTGTGATAAGTGTAAAACTTCCGAAGTAACTTCTACCTTGTACATCAGTGCATGCATGCAAGAAGCTCCTTGGTTGTTTTGGCTTCTTTGGTTGCATCAGCCTTCTAATATATCCTTACATAATACCAAAGGAGTATACATTGTTTAAGCTTGATCCACCCGAGGTGAGCGCCCCTCGGGCGGCCTATCATACAACTCTCTGCTCTCTCACCCTCAGAGCACTTTTACAAAATGAACACACATAATGAAATACAAAGAAAAAACATTTATATATACTATGCAAATGTTCTCACACGAGAACTTGATGTTCTCGCTTGGCAACTTCAAGTTTTCACGCGATAAGTTCTTTATCATTCATCTTGGAGTTCTCGCATCATTTTATTTCTCGTATGATTTGAGTTTTTTGTTTTTACTTGATATTGTAATCCATAAAGGCTAGGTCCTTACATCCTCAACTACTTTAGTTCTAAGACTGTATACTCTATAAGCATTAGCTTAGGAAGAGTATCCAATAAAATGTCTATCATCTGTTTTCTTAGCAAATTTGGATATATGATCTTTGGTATTAAATATGGTGGATGGACATCCAAGTGACCTGAGGAAACCAATGAAGGGTCTCCTTTGTGCCATAGTTCATAAGGAGTCTTACCATGAGTTTTGACTACTAGAACTCTATTCTGCACATAGCAGGCAGTGTTGACTACCCCTGCCTAGAAGGTGATGGAAAGTTTAGAGTCACAGAGCATGGCTCTTACAGCCTCAATAGGTGTCCTATTTCTCCTTTCAGTAACACCATTTTGTTGAGGACTTCTAGGAGCACTATATTGTCTTGAAATACCCTTTTCATCACAAATGTATCAAGGATTTGGTTCTTGAATTCAGTTCCTTGATCACATCTTATGATCTTAATCTTGTGATCACATTGATTCTTAATTTTCAAAATGAAGGATCTCAAGATTTTAAGGGTCTCATCCTTACTTCTAAGAAAGAAGACCTTAGTATATCTTATGAAGTCATCTATGATCACAAGACAATTTGAAGTTCCTTCTAAACTCATTATACTGGTGGGTCTAAAAGATCCATACGTAATAAGTGTAAGGGAGTAGTGATGGAGTTTATTTCCTTTGGCTTGTGAGACACTTTGTTTTTTTTTTCCTTTCAAACATGCAACATGATGGTCATCACTAGTAAATACTTTCTTTAGCATTCCAGTTACAAAATCGTCTTTAATTAATTTATTCAAGTTCTTAAAGTTTACATGGCACATTTGATGAAATCAACCCAACAGTGTGATGTTTATGAACTTAGACAAACAATGAAGAACATAAACAAGTTGATTCCTCCCAAGGATCTTTTCGAATCTCTCAAACAAAAATATAACAATAGATTGTTATACTTGTATTCAACAAACAATAATCATGGTGCGAAAACCCATGATTAATGCTATGATATAAGTGTGTGTGTGAGTGATTGCAAGTGATTGCTAGTGCTTGAATGATAATAACTGCTTGTTTGTATTAATTGTTCAAAAACTTACAAAGGATTAGGGTAGTATGATATTTATAGCCTATACATAGAGCTATATACAATTACTGAACTACCTTTATGTAAACAAAAATTACATAAATAATCCTAAGTCTATAAGCTACCCGTTGTGGATGATTAACTGTCCGCTGTGGATGTTAAGCTGTCTGCTGTCGAAGTCAAATAACATGTCCGCTGTGCCTTGGATGTTGTCCGCTATCAACACTTGTGTGTTTGCTTGTATGTTGTCCGTTGTGGAAATGTTCATCCGCTGTAGATGAACATCTGCTGTGGATAGTTCATCAGCTGTGGACTTAGGCATCCGATGTGTGTGTTGTTCATCCGCTGTGGGCTCTTGGACTTGATCTTCATCCGTTGCATCTACTTAGTCATCCACTATGGAAAACTCTTCATCCGCTGCCGACACTTAGCAAAAATTCCTTTTTATCTACAAACCTGAAAAAGAAATTTAAGCAATATTAGTGTATGTTATGAGTGTTAATGATACTAATGTGTTAGTTAATGATTGTTTGAATGTTAGAACACATTATGTTTGATTATGGCAAGCATTATCCTTTTTAAGCATTAATCTATTAATGCACTTGTTGAGTCCAACAATACTCCCCCTAAGGATGATGTTGCCATCTCTTTAATGTTTGCTTGTTAATGTTTTGTTTGTTAGTAACAATTGCCATCTCTTTAATGTTTGCTTGTTAATGTTTTGTTTGTTAGTAACAATGTGTGTGTTGATGCTTGTTAAGGATGTTGCCATCTCTTATGTTAATGATTGCATGTTTGAATGTTATGCATGATTAATTGTTTGACTTGTATGATTGTATGATTGAATGTTTGTCTGTTTGTTTGTTTTTGCATGAATGAATGATTGATTGTTTGTCTGATTACATTTATGATTGATTATATGTTTACATGTATGTTTGTATAATTACATGTATGTTTCACCGATTACTCATGTATAATTGTATGATTGATGTTCTGATGTGTTTATTGTCTGTTATGTATGGTCGGATGTTTGATTTGTTTGAAGTAAATATACAATGGACAAAATGACTGTCCGCTGTGGGTATAGTGTACCTGTACGCTGTGGACCCTTTGGATGGTGTACTGTGTTCACAGCGGATGCACATTTGTTCATGTGTTGTGCACACTTGTGTGAAAAATTTACAAATGATGACTAAAAAGTCATACGCTATGGTTGATGTTGGGTCTAATAAGGATAGTCTATATTATCAACACAGTCAAAGTCAACAAAGGTCAACGTCACTGTCAAAGTCATCGGAAAAGGCAAACACAGTCAAAATCAACACAGTCAAATTAGTGACAATTATGTTTTGAGAGAGAGCTTGAATGAGCCATTGATTGAGGGGATTTCACTTTGTAATATATTTAACAATCAATTCAGATCAAACAATGGTTTTATTGAATGTTCTTGAGGTGTTCATGATTGTTCATCCATATTTTATAGTGTTTGATCTATATTTTACACAAATATCATTGATATATGTGTTATTAGTAGAATTTGTTTATGTTTAATCAAGTGCATTGTTATATCGATCAGAAGGACCTACAATTTGGTTTCAGAGCCATTGTGCTCTTGATGATTTGAGTTTTTGTTTGGTTCAAGTTCTAAGTCACTGTTCCATTCATTTTCGATCTGATCTGAGTGTTTTGGATATGGAAATTGATTGAGGATTGCTCGATTTTGGTGTGAGAAGCTATAGGAATCATCAGATCTCTAATCCATTGAGATTTTGATGAGTTTGAGCTAATTTCATGCTGAAAAAGGTTGTCCAGATACGTCGAGCCTAATTTACAGCTCGTCCAGTGAAATTACAACATCTTTCAGCAAAACTACATAGTTTCACCTAGCGAAACTAGGGTTCCTACAGCGAAACTAAGTTGTTCATGGTTATTGGATCTGGTTTCCTCGTTCTAGTGAAAGTACATGTTTTGAACGAAAGTTCATAGTGTTTGTGTGCCAATCCCAGCGAAATTGCTGCCAAATTGTTCTCTGAACCAAAGTTCAACTTGTTTCGAGCGAAATTACCCTGTGAAACTAGCATTTGTGTGCCATTGCTTGGCGAAACTGCTACCGAAATTATGAGTGAAATTACCAGCAAACTTGCCAGAGAAATTAGTGAAAATTTAGCGAATTTGTCAGCGAATTTAGTGAAATTTAGCGAAATTAGCCTCTGATCATTTCTAAATGTCTTCTTCAGAAGTAGCTAATTTTCATAAATCTGATAATCTAATATCAGCACAAAGTCAGTTTGATTCTTTTGCAGCCATGCAAGATTAAAAGATATCTGATTTTGTTGATCGATTTCTGATGGTTGCAAGCAATCTTAAGAAGTATGATGACCAGCTGGGAAACCATGAACAAGTCACAAAACTTTTGGAATCTCTTTCTCCACAGTGGAGTCCACAGGTTAGATTGTTAAAGCATGAAAGAAATTTTGCTGACTACAAACTAATGGATGTTATCAACAAGCTGAAGTCGTTTGATATGGATATGAAAAGAAGAGAGTACAGTCAATCCATGTATGGTGGTGTATCTTCAAGTGTTGAGATCAAAGAAACTAAAGAAGAAGTCAACCATGCATTGATGGCTGAGGTGGTAAATAGTAATGAGGATTCTGTTGAGGATTTTGATCCTTTCAAAGAATTTAGGTGTGACACTGAAGGTGAGAGTGTTGGTGATTGAGCAAGTCGGTGTAAAGTTTAGGATGAAGGAAAGCAAGAGGAAGTTGAAGCTGAAGAAGCTAAGAAGAGAGCTGCTGAGGATGAAGAATACAAAAAGAACACTCCTATCTATCAATGTGAAAAAGCCCTAGCTGCTAAAAAGATAGTTATGGGGCTTTCTTATGAGGTTGTTCAAGACATGTGTTCTCCCCCCTGCAAAATTCGTTTATTTGGGGTTTATAAAGCTAACAGATTATTGTTAGAAAATGATAAAGAATTAAAAAAAATAAACAAAGAACTTAAAATCAATGAGTCCAAATATTTTATCAAACTAAAAGAAGCTTTAAAAGAAAATGATCTTTTAAAAAGAAATCTTTTAGAAAAGAATGTCGAGATTAATGTTTTGAGCGAACGTGTCACATTAGCAAAATTTGAGACTAGTAATCTTAAAACTAAACTTGATAAATGGACGATATCAGGGATGAAACTAGAAGAAGTATTCTGTAAGCAAAGGGGAGCTAGAATCAAAACAGGTGTGAGATGTGGGGAAACTTCATATGTTTATCCTCCTCCTAGCACTCATTGTTACTCTCCTATGCCTCAACCTCATCCATCTAACGATTTAATTGAAGCTGCAAATACTAACAGTTTACATGCAGGTTTAAGCAGCGTTAATCACAAAGAGGTTAGAGATGAATATGATTTTCCTGTAGATTTGGGGCTCATCAAGCAAGGATCTGATCTGCAAAATGATAATTCCACCTCTGATGCTTCAAAACCAGTATCAGTTGTTTTTAGTAACTTCTTTAACAAATTCAAGACAGGTAACATCCCGTCGTTTGTTCCTATCAAGTTTGTCAAAGAAGGAACAGCTGTGGAGTCATCAAGCAATCAGAACTCAACAACACAAACCGACACAACAAGAGTCATCAATCAAGATCCATTGGAAGCTGACTTGTGTATACAGGACTGGAAAAGTTCTAATGATGAACCCGAGATCATCAAGTCACCTGAAGTTATCAAGTGTCAAATGCTTCCAAAAGTTGAATCAAGACCTATACGGATCTCATCTCCAACTGCTAAGCAAATCAGCAGTTCCTCTAAATCTCAGCAGAAGCACTCACCATCTTCATCTTCTATGCATCATGATCTTCACAAATCTGCTTCCAAGTCTAATATGTTGCCAATCATACAAAAAGGTTCTAAGAAGAATCTTTAGATCTCAGCTCCCGGTACATCACAAATCAAATCACAGCCCAGTTCGAGATCCACATTGGCAAAGCCTAAAAAGGTTCAATTTCCTGATATCCAAAAGAAGAAGCTTCAAGGTTGTCAACAAGCTACAATAACCTCAAAGAAGGCTTCACCCTCTCCAGTAATCCACAGGACTACAAAGAACCAAAAGCCTTTCAAGACTTGCTTCAGATGTGGAAAAGAAGGTCATGTGCTAAAGAAGTGCCCTCAGGTTCAAAGGCAAGCTTTGGGAGGTAAAGATAACATAGGTTGCTTCTCGGGTTCAAAAGGTAAAAAACCACATATCTTTGAATGGTTGGATAAAGAACAATCTTTCCAAACCTTCTCATGTGAAGCCGGTTTCATGTGATTCAAATATGAAAAAGACCAATGTTTCAAAATTAAAATCTCTTCCTTCGGGTCTTAAATAGAAAATGATTTCCAAATTCAATTCTTTCAAATCAAAAGTAATTGAACAGAAAGAAATTTGGAAAGTAAAACAAAAAGAAAAGGATAAAGAAATAAATGATTTTTCAAAAAGAGTGTGTGCTTAAACATGTTACATACACCGATGAAAAAGGAACTCCTAGTGTAACAACCGACTCCTAGGTCCAGCTCCCAGAACCTAAATGTGATTTAACATTGTATTATTTACATCATTTCATTTCATAAATGTATCTCCTTTTCTTTGTGATTAATTGATTTCTATAATTTATATAGCTTTGGTAGACTTTTGTATAACATGTTTAAGCCTAGAACTAGTTCCCGAGGCTAGAAAATTCACTTAATCGACTTTATACCTTGATAATTGTACACAAAATTTAAATCCAAGTCTTCCTTATGAAAATTTCCTCTAGGCGAATCAGAACTGTTTAGGCGCCTCAGAACTGTTTAGGCACCTCACAACTGTTTAGGCGCCTCAGAACTGTTTAGGCGTCTCAGAACTGTTCAGGCGCATTTGGCAGTTAGGCGCATCACCCTTGTTTAGGCGCATGACAATTATTCAGGCGCCCTGAAAGTGGGCACAGGAGCACTGTTTGGGCTTTTTTGCAACACAACATTTTAAAATGTCCAAACCCTTCTAGAAGCATTTGACCTAGTTTGCGCACCTCCAAACTGACTAATGCATGGGTTGTTACCATGGATTCGGCCAACCCTCCAGCCAACCCCTCTTTACCTTGGTTCTTACTAACCCAAACCCACACTCCACCTCTTGTTTCAAACCTCATGCACCACTTCATTTCACTCTTTCACAACCTCTCGAAGTCTCTCTCTCTCTTAGGAAATCATCACAACTAGGAACCGAGAACTCCCCAAGCTACAACCAAGCAGGGAACAAGGACTCCAAGCCTCAAACTCTCGAAACAACCATTCTAGCACCTCTTGAATCACTCTAAACATGGGTTAACTTCTGGGTAAGCTTTCTTGTACCCGAACAAAACTTTCATTGTTGTTTCTCTCTACTTTTCTCTCCTTTGAATCTTATTTCCTTGTTCCAAGGGAAGAAAACCCGCGACCCAGTCGTACCATCAGTGTGACTTATAGCATCTTGAAAGGTACACACTTCATCATACTCATTTACCTAGTGTTATCGCCGTGAATCTACCCGAAAACCCCTCTTTCATGGGTTTTCAAGACCATTCCACTCACTGTTCCGAATCTAGCCTCCATATTGATTCCTAAAAATCTATTTAAACTATCCTATGAACATTTTATGGTCTAGACTTACCAATTTCAGAATGGTAATGGGTATTTAAAACCCTTGATTTCATATTACATATGTGTAAATGAGTGCTTTGTACCCCAGCCTTGACTTTGTTAGTTTATATTTTTGAATCCATGGGGGTAAATCTGAATTTTTCTGATTGTTTGATAATGTTTATCTGTCATTATATTGGGTTGAATGTTTTGGTATGGCATTATGGGCATTAGAAGCATATTTAGAGACCCGAATAGGTGATAAGGGTACCTTAAATGGCCAAAATACTTGACAACTTGTTAGAAACAAAATTTTCAGGCCCTAAGAGTAATAAATTAGTGGCTAAAACCAAACTTGGTGAATTTTTGGGTTAATAAGTAATTTCTCTGAAATTATTCTGCTAAAATACGCCTAACCGGGGAATTTTTGGATAAATTTCTAAAAATAATATAACAAGACTAAGAACCATACTATTTCAGTAATTTGAGGACCTCAAACTCATATTTTGATGAAAGACTTGAAGAGAATAGGTTAAAATGTCGATTTCGGGTAAAAACGGGTCTTAACGGATTAAATGTTGGAAACATGATCTTTGTGCAAAGGACCCCAAAACTATTTCTAAAACTTATTTAAAAGTAATTTAAGGACCCTTAGGTACTCTTAAGGGCCATTATGTGTCAAAATTAAAAAGAATCAACTTTTGGGTCAAAATTGTAAATTTTGAAACTTGAGGGACCAAAGTGTAAATTTCGTAAATAAAACTAAATTTCAGTAATCTTATGACTAGAAAACTCTTTTTAAACTTATTATAACATAAACAAACTTACAAGTGTGATATAACTTGTCATCCATATCAAAAACCCTAACTTTCCTAATAAGGAAACTTTTTGACACAAACTTTTAAGAAGCGAAGCCACTTGAACATACGACCATAAAATACAATTAGATACACTTCCAATAGCCTAAGATCATTTGCTTACTACTTGTATCTTGATCATAGGGTGCTAGGGATTGAATCTTTTCTGTGTCTGAAGAATCTTTGACCTGAATAAGGTGAGTTCCTAGTGTTCCCATTTTACTATTATTTTGGGATGAAGCATGCTCTGTTTGAACTAAACTTATTTGAGTACTACTATGCGATGCTATTATATGTTGTGGTTAATATTAGAACCTACACCTACTTGTATCACAATCATTAATTCTTGTGTGAACCGCTTGTTTTATATGGATAGATCTACTTGGGGAATCCCCCACGCACAGTGCCTTCCGACATAATAGGAAGGGTACCCCACTGAGATCCTGCGGGGTCATTTGTGTCATGTAATAGGTTTTATAAGATTCTATGGTGTACCAGTCAGCAGGTATGGTACACTCTGTGAGGCTCAGTTTCCCCTATGGGATAACAGGTACAACACAAGTTTAGAAGAGGGTAGCCGGAGCTGAGTGCAGGGTTGATTGTGACCCCACAACAGTGATACTTATGATTTTAAATTTTACTTATGGATTCTAAAGAGCCAATTTGTTTTTGAAACTTTAAGCATGGAACTCACCAACTTTTTAGTTGACACATAAATCTTTTTGAGCATGTTTCAGGTAATCCTTGATGAGCTTGGATTTTATGGAGACTCTAAGGATGGCTTAGCACCGTGACTACCCCCCTGGCATTACTAGGACTTCTAATACATTTGAGACATTTGAATTTGTTGAGACTATTATGGATACTTATGTAATGGGTCATTTTTACTTTTGGGTTTGACAGTGTTAACCCAGACAAAATTTAAGTAATGTAATGCCATTGTGATTTCTCGCCTTGTGTGCTCTTGTGTGGTTTTGTTTCCGCTGCCATGTAAGTTGCTAATCTGTGATGTCCCACCCTCTTCTGGGCCTGGGGTGTGATAGATTGGTATCAGAGTCACAGGTTGTAGAGAAGTCGGGAATACGTTAGTAGACCCTAGGCTACAACCCTAATGCCCTAGGACTGTCCTTGTTTTGGAATGTGTTAGAATGAGTGGATCGGGTAAATTGATGATTACACTTGATCAACGTAATCATGAATTTATCGGACGCGTGAATTCCGGCACGATCCCCTAATTGGTGATAAAATCTTTCTCCAGATAAAAAATGTTTTTGTGCGGTCTAAACTTTATCTTTGTGCCTGTTGTAACCTGTGCTATTACCTATTATAGAAACTACTACCATCATTACTGTTGTAACCATTATTATGAGATACTATCATTACTACTGTCATGAGCTATGAGAAACAAAATTACTCATGATGATTTTATAGGAACTCGAGAATCATGGCAAACAACGGTAAAGCACCTGCATTCCCTATTGATGAGACCGCCCCAGTAGGAAGACTCAGGAGGGCAACATCCCCATCGCAGTATGAGGAGTACCTGAGGAGATGCAGCCATCCAGGATGGATATCGGTGACATCCGACGACACAGAGCCATCGGTGGAGTCATCCCCGACATCCCAGGAGAGGAGTAGGACACGCTCCCGCTCACCTCGTGTCCCTGCACCTGCACATTCGCCTATCCCGCCTATCTGAAACACGGGCGCGCGAGTCATCACCCGGCCGTGCAAGAGTACTTGACCTGGAGCTTCTGCTTCATTTATCATGCCGCCTCCTCCACCTCCTCATGCGACGGCTCCCGTACAGGTACCTCCGATGTGGGACTGCCCAGACGCCAACTACAAGACAAGTATTGGATACTGCCCAGGTGTAGCTTGTACGACGGCCCGAGTGTCTTAACTGGATACCCCTACTCCCAATACAGCCACCAAGCTAGTGATTTTGGTCCTTCTGACCCACACTGAGCGAGATACTTCAGACCATCCAGCACCACGAGCTGACCCTGCAGCACGCCATGCGGACCTCACAGTCCGCCCAGTTCCAGGCATTGATGGCGTCCCAGGGTGTCCAACGCTAGGAACAAGAGCAGAAGAAGAAGGGGTCGGGCTGGTTTGGGTGGTTGAAGAAGAGATGGCAGTAATGATAGGTTGATGCCTAATTATCTAAAGATGCTACTATTTTTAAAAGACTACTTATCTATTTCAGACACTATGATTATTATTCGGGGGGTGATGGTACCTTCCAAATTGTATGAGACTATAGACATTTTACTTGATGATGCTATAATTATCTATGTTTGAATTTTCTTTTATGATATTATCTTATCTGTTGCAGGTTGCCTAATTAGAATGTACAATAGTATATTCTAAGAAACTAATTTGATTGCCTCTTCTAAATACTAATTAACCTCATGAAAATTGTTTGAAACTATGTACGACTTATAAAATATTGGGGACCCTCATGTGTTTGGTAAAGCGACCTTTAGGAGTCGAATCAATGTAACGAGATACTTGAAACAAATCTTATAAGACACTAAATGAGTTCATCTATGTTGACACCAGAATGCCGCCTGTATGTGGAATGTGTGGGGGAAGGAATAAGGGTGCTGGGCGCATCGGGAACCAGGGTAGAAATCAACCACCTACCCCACCAAGGAACACCCATGAAGAAAATGCCAATGATGAAAGGATCGCCAATCTGGTGGCCCAGCAAATCGCCAATGCTATCCCCACCATCATAGCTCAAATAAATGCAAACCGGGAAAATACAACCAGAAATGAAGGACCTGAAAACAATGAAGTTAACGCTAAGGATACTGAGGAAATAAGAACTTGGTGTTCTTACAAAACTTTTATGGCATGCAAACCAAAAGATTTCTATGGCACCGAGGGTGCGATTGATACTTACCGATGGTTAGACGAGATCGAGGCTGTACTGGATATCAGCGAGTGCAAAACTGAGCACATGGTCAGGTTTGCCTCCCAATCTCTGAAAGGGCCAGCCTTGGAGTGGTGAAAGACCATCGTTCAGCCACGAGGCAGAAATGCTGACGGCCGCATGAGTTTGTTGGAGTCTAGAGAGTTGATGACCAGCAAGTACTTCCCGATAAATCAATTGGAGAAGCTGGAAGCTGAATTCCTGAGCTTGGAAATGAAAGGCCCAAATTACATTGAGTACATCAACCGGTTCTCGGCTCTGTCCTGACTAGTGCCCCACTTGGTGACACCCGAATCAAAAGGTGTAGCCCGTTTCATTTGGGGACTGCACCCCAGAGTTCGGGGCATGGTTCGATCTGCCAGGCATATAACCCTCCAAGCGGCAGTTGATCTTACTGTTAGCCTGACTGACGACATGATTAGAGCTGGCTGGATGGAACATGGGAGAGCTGAAGACAAGAAGAAGGTGACGGGCGAGAAGAGAAAGTGGTTTGAAGTTAAAAGAGGAATAGGCAGTAGCGGTGGCTCAAGCAGAAGGGCTGGCGAAGGAGCAAGGCGTGATGATCAGGGGGCAAGAGCATGAAAACTATACTTAGGTGCAAGCCCCTTCTACAACAAGTGCAAGCTACACCACCAAGGAGAATGCAACCCGATGCCTTGTTTCAGGTGCAAGCGAACCGGTCACCTGATTAAAGATTGTACGTATGAGCCCGGGAAACAATGCTATGAGTGCGGGGATCTAAGACACATGCGGAACAAGTGTCCCAAGTTATCAAGGGATAAGGATGCTAGGCCTGACAAGCCTAAAGGGAGAGCGTTTGTGATGGACCCCGTTGGTGCTCGCAAAGATCCCGACGTGGTAAGCGATACATTTCTCATTAATAACCACCCTGCTACTGTTTTGTTTGATACTGGGGCAACTGGTACTTTTGTTTCAATTACCTTTAGACATTTAATTGACTCGAAGTCTGTACCCTAACTGATGCTTACACGGTAGAATTAGCCAATGGTAAGATAATAGAAACCAATGAAATTATCAAAGATTGCACGATAGAACTAGAGGGTATTCCGTTTGAGATAGACTTGATGCCTATCACTTTGGGGGGATTTGATGCAGTTATGGGAATGGATTGGTTAGCAAAATATAAGGCTGTAATTGTATGTGGTGAGCGCTTGCTTAGGATACCTTTAACTGATGGAAGCACGCTAACAATCCACGGTGACAGAAACTACACGCTATGCCCTATGATTTCCCACTTGAAGGCTACCAAGAGCCTCCACAAGGGATGCTCTGCTTTCATAGTCTACGTGATGAAACCAAGAGAAGAAAACAGAATCAAAGATATACTGGTGGTGGCTGAGTACCCGAAAGTGTTTCCTGAAGACCTACCGGGACTCCCTCCGACTAGAAAGGTCGAATTCCAAATAGACCTAGTGCCTGGTGCCGCACCAGTGGCCAAGGCACCCTACTGACTCGCTCCACCCTAGATGAAGGAGCTAATGGTGCAAATCTAGGAATTACTAGATAAAGGATTCATTCGGCCAAGTGTTTCTCCGTTGGGTGCACCGGTATTATTCGTTAAGAAGAAGGACGGGACCCTACGAATGTGTACTGACTATCGTGATTTGAACAAGCTTACAATCAAGAATCGCTACCCTCTCCCAAGAATTGATGACTTGTTCGACCAACTGCAAGGAGCCAGCTACTTCTCCAAAATAGACTTAAGATCGGGATATCACCAACTAAAGGTGAGAGAAGAAGATGTACCCAAGACAGCTTTTTGAACGAGGTATGGACACTATGAATACTTAGTCATGCCCTTCGGACTAACTAATGCACCCGCCATATTCATGGATCTCATGAACTGAGTGTGTCGCCCCTACCTAGACAAATTTATCACTATGTTTATCGATGACATCCTGATCTACTCCCATAGCCATGAAGAACATGTGAAGCACCTCAGGCTGATTCTTGAACTGCTCAAGAACGAACAGCTTTATGCAAAATTCTCCAAATGCGAGTTTTGGATGCACGAAATCCAGTTTTTAGGGCATGTGGTGAACAAAGAGGGAATTCAAGTAGACCCGTCAAAGATTGAAGCCATTAAAAACTGGAAGGTTCCTGAAACCCCTACAGAGGTAAGGAAATTTCTTGGTTTAGCTGGGTACTACCGAAGGCTTATTAAGGATTTCTCACGGATTGTGTAACCGTTGATCGCTCTAACCAAGAAGAACAAACCTTCATATGGGGAACAGAGCAGAATGAAGCATACGAATTACTCAAGGAGAAGCTGTGTAGTGCACCAATCCTCGCCCTACCTAAAGGCGTTGATGATTTTGTAGTCTATTGCGACGCCTTGCGTCAAGGACTTGGATGTTTGTTGATGCAGCGAGATAAGGTAATTGCTTACGCGTCCAGATTGTTGAACGAGCATGAGAAAAACTAAACTACTCACAATCTAGAACTAGGTGTCGTGGTGTTTGCGCTCAAAATATGGAGACACTACCTCTACGGTACCAAATGCGTCATTTAAACTGATCATAAAAGTTTGCAACACATTCTGGAACAGAAGATGTTAAATATGCAACAAAGAAGGTGGGTAGAATTGTTGAGCGATTATGAATGTGAGATTCGTTACCATCCAGGCAAGGCCAATGTGGTGGCGGATGCATTGAGTAGAAAGGAAAGGGAAAAACCCCTTCGCGTTCGTGCATTAAGAATGAGCGTGTATACCAGTCTTACTGCTAGATTAAAAGAAGCACAAAGGGAAGCCCTGAATGAGGACAAGCTAGCTGAGGAGATGTTAACGGGAAAGGAGAAACGTTTAGAAGTGAGTAATGATGTATTGTATAAACATGAGGGAAGGACTTGGGTACCGAAACACGGAGGAATTAGATAGGCTGACCAAATCAGCTCACTTCCTACCCATACGGGAAGATTACGATTTATCGAAACTAGCGCAACTATACATCGACGAGATTGTAACAAGACATGGAGCGCCCCTATCGATTATCTCAGACCATGATAGTCATTTCACTTCATGATTCTAGAAGTCTCTCCAATAGGCTTTGGGGACACGGCTTGATTTAAGCACTGCATACCATCCTCAAACTGATGGGCAAAGTGAAAGAACCAGTCAAACGTTGGAAGACATGTTGAGAGCTTGTGTACTCGATTTCGGGGAGAAGTTGAGATAATCACCTTCCTCTGGTGGAGTTTTCCTATAATAATAGTTATCACGCAAGTATAAAAGCAGCGCCATACACAGCTCTATATGGTAGAAAGTGTCGATCGCCCTTGAGTTGGAGTGAGATTGGCGATAGCCAAATAATGGGGCCTGATACTGTAATGGAAACCACAGACAAAGTGTTCAGGATTAAGGAACGATTAAGAGCAGCCCCAGATCGCCAAAAGAAGTACGTCGATAGAAGGCAAAAGCCCCTAGAATTTCAAGTGGGTGATAGAGTGATGCTAAAAGTGGCGCCATGGAAAGGCACCGTAAGATTTGGCAAGAAGGGCAATTTAAGTCCAAGATACATTGGACCGTTTGAAATATTATCGAGAGTTGGCCCGGTAGCGTACCAGTTAAGGCTACCCCAAGAGCTGAGCTACGTACATGAAACTTTTCATGTGTCCAACTTGAAGAAGTGTTTCGTTGACAAGGCCTTGGAACTCCCATTGAAAGATGCCAAAATCACTAACGAGTTGAAGTTTATGGAAGAGCCCATAGGAAGCACTGATAGACTAGTCCAGAATCTCAGACGAAGTCTTATACCCAAGGTGAAAGTAAGATGGAACTCTAAGTGAGGACCCGAATTCACATGGGAACAAGAAGATGTGATGAGGAAAGAGTATCCATACCTCTTTAAGCCCACACGTTCAGAATCTAATTGAAGTTAAAATTTCAGGACGAAATTTCCCAAACGGTGGGTGAATGTAACAACCGACTCCTAGGTCTAGCTCCCAAAACCTAAATGTGATTTAACATTGTATTGTTTACATCATTTCATTTCATAAATGTATCTCCTTTTCTTTGTGATTAATTGATTTCTATAATTTATATAGCTTTGGTTGACTTTTGTATAACATGTTTAAGCCTAGAACTAGTTCCCGAGGCTAGAAAATTCACATAATCGACTTTATCCCTTGATAATTGTACACAAAATTTAAATCCAAGTCTTCCTTATGAAAATTTCCTCTAGGCGCATCAAAACTATTTAGGCGCCTCAGAACTGTTTAGGCACCTCAGAACTGTTTAGGCGCCTCAGAACTGTTTAGGCGCATGACAAATGTTCAGGCGCATTTGGCAGTTAGGCGCATCACCCTTGTTTAGGCGCATGACAATTGTTCAGGCGCCCTGAAAGTGGGCGCATGAGCACTATTCGGGCGTTTTTGCCACATAGCATTTTAAAATGTCCAAACACTTCTAGAAGCATTTGACCTGGTCTGCGCACCTCCAAACTGACTAATGCATGGCCTGTTACCATGCATTCGGCCAACCCTCCAGCCAACCCCTCTTCACCTCAGTTCTTACTAACCCAAACCCACACTCCACCTCTTGTTTCAAACCTCATGAACCACTTCATTTCACTCTTTCAAAACCTCTCGAAGTCTCTCTCTCTCTCTCTCTCTCTCTTGGCAAATCATCACAACTAGGAACTGAGAACTCCCCAAGCTACAACCAAGCAGGGAACAAGGACTCCAAGCCTCAAACTCTCGAAACAATCATTCTAGAACCTCTTGAATCACTCTAAACATGGGTTAACTTGTGGATAAGCTTTCTTGTACCCAAACAAAACTTTCATTGTTGTTTCTCTCTACTTTTCTCTCCTTTGAATCTTATTTCCTTGTTCCAAGGGCAGAAAACCCGCGACCCAGTCATACCATCAGTGTGACTTATAGCATCTTGAAAGGTACACACTTCATCATACTCATTTATCTAGTGTTATCGCCGTGAATCTACCCGAAAACCCCTCTTTCATGTGTTTTCAGGACCATTCCACTCACTGTTCCGAATCTAGCCTCCATATTGATACCTAAAAATTTGTTTAAACTATCCTATGAACATTTTATGGTCTGGACTTACTTATTTCAGAATGTTAATGGGTGTTTAAAACCCGAGATTTCATATTACATATGTGTAAATGAGTGCTTTGTATCCCAGCCTTGACTTTGTTAGTTTATATTGTTGAATCCATAGGGTAAATCTGAACTTTTCTAATTGTTTGATGATGTTTATCTGTCATTATATTGGGTTGAATGTTTTGGTATGGCATTATGGGCATTAGAAGCATATTTAGAGACCGAATAGGTGATAAGGGTACCTTAAATGGCCAAAATACTTGACAACTTGTTAGAAACAAAATTTTCAGACCCTAAGAGTAATAAATCAGTTGCTAAAACCAAACTTGGTGAAATTTTGGGTTAATAAGTAATTTCTCTGAAATTATTCTGCTAAAATACGCCTAACCGGGGAATTTTTGGATAAATTTCTAAAAATAATATAACAAGCCTAAGAACAACAATATTTCAGTAAGTTGAGGACCACAAACTCGTATTTGATGAAAGACTTGAAGAGAATAGGTTAAAATGTCGATTTCGGGTAAAAACGGGTCTTAACGGATTAAATGTTGGAAACACGATCTTTGTGCAAAGGACCCCAAAACTCATTCTAAAACAGATTTAAAAGTAATTTAAGGACCCTTAGGTACTCTTAAGGGCCATAATGTGTCAAAATTAGAAAGAATCAACTTTTGGGTCAAAATTGTAAATTTTGAAACTTGAGGGACCAAAGTGTAAATTTCGTAAATAAAACTAAATTTAAGTAATCTTATGACTAGAAAACTCTTGTTAAACTTATTATAACATAAAAAAACTTACAAGTGTGATATAACTTGTCATCCATATCGAAAACCCTAACTTTCCTAAAAATGAAACTTTTTGACACAAACTTTTAAGAAGCGAAGCCACGTGAACATACGACCATAAAATACAATTAGATACACTTCCAATAGCCTAATCGCATTTGCTTACTACTTGTATCTTGATCATAGGGTGCTAGGGCTTGAATCTTTTCTGTATCTGAAGAATCTTTGACCTGCATAAGGTGAGTTCCTAGTGTTCCCATTTTACTATTATTTTGGGATGAAGCATGCTCTGTTTGAACTAAACTTATTTGAGTACTACTATGCGATGCTATTATATGTTATGGTTAATGTTAGAACCTGCACCTACTTGTATCATAATTATTAATTCTTGTGTGAGCCGCTTGTTTTATATGGGTAGATCTACTTGGGGAATCCCCCACGCACAGTGCCTTCCAACAAAATAGGAAGGGTACCCCACTGAGATCTTGCGGGGTCATTTATGTCATGTAACAGGTTTTATAAGATTCTATGGTGTACCAATCAGCAGGTATGGTACACTCTGTTAGGCTCAGTTTCCCCTATGGGATAACCGGTACAACACAAGTTTAGAAGAGGCTAGCCGGGCTGAGTGCAGGGTTGATTGTGACCCCACAATAGTGATACTTATGATTTTAAATTTTACTTATGGATTCTAAAGAGCCAATTTGTTTTTGAAACTTTAAGCACTGAACTCACCAACTTTTTAGTTGACACACAAATCTTTTTTAGCAAGTTTTAGGTAATCCTTGATGAGCTTGGATTTTATGGAGACTCTAAGGATGGCTTAGCACCGTGACTACCCCCTGGTATTACTAGGACTTCTAAAACATTTGAGACATTTGAATTTATTGAGACTATTATGGATACTTATGTAATGGGTCATTTTTACTTTAGGTTTGACTGTGTTAACCCAGAAAAAATTTAAGTAATGTAATGCCATTGTGATTTCTCACCTTGTGTACTCTTGTGTGGTTTTGTTTCCGCTGCCATGCATGTTGCTAATCTGCGACGTCCCACCCTCTTCTGGGCCCGGGTTGTGACACCCGGGACCATGATGGCCTGGGTCCCCCTCTCTAACTAATCTGTTTATGAGTGCAGGAACAATTCAAGAGGCCTATGAGTAATCCAGTTTACTGATTGGGATTGTTCCTAATTCAAATTTGGGGCGGAACAAACAGGTTATGGTATCTCATCCACATTTTGGATTCTTATCTACCATTCACAATCACTGCATTTTTCTTGTTACTTCATTTCTCATGTTTTTGCTAGTATAATTTTGAAGACTTTCTTTAGTAAAATTCTTTTCTTCAATTCCGTTTATTATATACTTAAAAAAAAGGGGGAAATTTCTTTTTTTTTTTGTTTCATGGCAGTTAAAAAGAAATTTCAGGGGAGAATAAAAAAATTGCATGGGAACTAAGGACTTGATTTGGGATGACTGAGAAAAGATAGTATGTCTTCTTGGTATGCTTATTTGCATGACTTGTACTTTGTGAGAAATGATAGTAACTAATGTAGATGTCTGTATCACTTAAAATTCTAAAATCTGAAAAAAGACAGTTTGATTATATGATATGCTTGGTAGGCTCAGCCTGAGAACAAAGTAAACAGTGATTCTGTAGCCTAACTAAAGCTTTAGAACTAGATGATAAGGATCATTTCCATGACATCTCGGCCTACATAAAGTTACAAGTCCTGTCAAAAATGGGTTGAGAGTTTAAAACCTCTGCTTTGACATTTCAAAATCTCCTTTTCCCCATGTCCTGAATGTAGCTTCTCGTTAGCTCTTCAGATGTATATTTTGTGCTTATCTCCTCTGCTATGCGGAAGCATTGACCTGAAGTGAAGTTCTTCTCTGTTATACGTGAGTATAGACCTGAAGCTCTCATCAGCATGCTTAGATGATCATCTCCTCTGTTATACATAAGTATTGACCTGGAGCTTTCATCATCTGTTCCCAATAAAGGCACAGTGATTCTTAAATTAAGATCATTGTTGAAATCTTTAAAGAAAATCAAGTAGAGTTAATCATATTACTCAATAAGCCCTGATGATGGGATAAGTTCTTTGCCAGATGTCTATGGGAACCAAATCACTTGAGCTTCTCTAATTTAATCTAAAACATGATAAAATTAGTTGCAGGTCACTCGTTGAAAAGTATAAGGCATGGGTTTAAATTGGACAAATATACTAACAATCATTCTTGAACTATTTTTGGCTTTCAAAAACTTAAAATTGTGACCAGACTCTGTATCAGTGTGATCTCACTAACTTGTCGATGTTTAAATACATCTTTGTGCTTAAGTATATCTTGAGGATGTGATCTCATTATCGAATTAGTTCTTGGTGTAAGGTGATTAAAAAATATATATAAAAAAAGGGCTTTTCATTTCAAATTATTTCAAGTCAACCACATTATGCTATTAAATGTTATTATTTTCACATGCATTTCACGGGAAATTGCACACACAGATAAACATGGGTTTATTTGTTAACTGAAATGATTTGAATGGAAGTTGTGAGATTGTGGTTGTGATTATGTTACAGATTTTTGCTTCAAATGATGGCCGATCATCAGCTGAGTAAAGTACCTGACCAGAGAACCTGTTCCTCAAGTTTGCAGAAGATACCGAGCTAGGATTCCTCCTCCTACATCTTCTGAAGCACTCAAGAATAGAGCATTGGAAAAGTTGTTCCTGATCATTCACAAAGAATGCACATGAAGAGGGGGAGCATACAAAAAGGGGGAGCCTGAAAGATGAAAAATCTTCAATGCCAGATCATCAATCTAGGGGGCGATTGAAGATCATTATATGGTTGACTTATCGGTGCTGATCACGATACAAGACGTTGATAATGATAGACTAAGGGGGAGTATTGTTGGTCTAAAAAGGATAGTCTATATTATCAACACAGTCAAAGTCAACAAAGGTCAACGTCACTATCAAAGTCATCGGAAAAGGCAAACAGACGCGTTCGAAACGAAGAACCGAGACAAGATGTTGAAGATATAAATGACTAGGAGTTTATTGTTAATAAATATATTTTGTGTCAACAAAATATATTTATTTATGTTTAAGTCATTTTTATGTTTTATATGTAATTTCTCTTATTGTCTAAGTCTAGGGGCTTAATATGTTATTAGTGAATATTATTACTATATACAGATTAGTGACAATTAGGTTTTGAGAGAGAGCTTGAATAAGCCATTGATTGAGGGGCTTTCACTTTGTAATATATTTAGCAATCAATTCAGATCAAACAAGGGTTTTATTGAATGTTCTTGAGGTGTTCATCTTTGTTCATCCATATTTTATAGTGTTTGATCTATATTTTACACAAATATCATTGATATCTATGTTATTAGTGGGATTGTTTGTGTTTATCAATCCAGTGCACTGTTATATCGATTAGAAGGACCTACAGTTGACCACTATTTTCAAAGCGGATGAACATTTGTTCATGCGTTGTAGACCCCTGAAAAATTGTTTGGTTGTTTAAAGCGGATGAACATTTGTTCATGTGCTATGGACACTTGAGTGTAATGTGTGAATGTTTACAGCGCATGATTACCTGTGTGCATACGTTGTATACACGTGTACTGTTTCTAAAACATATGACTTATGTTAGTCATGCGCTGTGGAATGACACTGTATTCACAGCGGATGCCTTACCAACATCATACGCTGTGAACACATGTATGTTCACTAGTGCATAGCGGATGTATGTGTGTTTTGTCTGCTATATACACTAGGTGTATTTTGCTTGTTATGATGGTACTGTAGCTGCAGTGGATGTATGTTTGTGTGTCTGCTATGACAACAGTTGTAAAAATTTAAAATTTTGTTTGTTTTGAAATGATTTCTTCCAAAGCATATGTTTGATAAAATTCTTTCGAAGCATATATTTTGTTTGTTAAAATGTATATTAAAATGTTAAAATTTTAACATGATCAATATATGGATGTTATGATATCACTCACAAGCAATATTATACAATATTGTACATATGTATATGTGTCAAACTGTTGTGTTTGGGTGTTGGCTTGACTTGGCTTTATTTAAAACTCAAAGTTTAGAAAATTTTGAATTTTAAAAATTGTATGATTATGCACATATTACATATTCTGCTGTCTTTGATATTTCCAAGTTTATTTTCTCCCCCTAAATTTTTGCATATTTATAAAAACCTTTTATAAAATGACAAAATTTGTATGTGTTAGAGTGGAAACTATCTAAGTCCAATTGATTGCTTGCTTGATAAAAGTTATAAAGATAATGCCTTATCTAATTAATGAATGAATGATTTTCATGTTTGAACATGAATCATTTGCACATAACATGAGATCATACTAGTCTTAAATTCTCACTGAGCTGTTTGAATGTTTTTGAGAATAGACATAGACTAATAGAATGTTGATTGTAGATATTTTGATCCACTTAAACTCATATATGGTATTAATGATTGATTGAAACAGTGAGTGATTATCATGTTTTGAGTTGATTGATGTGAGTTGTATGTACCCCACATCTGATTGTATGTTTAGAACAACCCTCCTCAAGATATGCTAGAAAGCACTTTCAATACTTAAGACCTAGCTACTTAGGAGTATAAATGCTCAATTTGATCCATGTTGTTTGATCCTCATTGGTATTCTTTTTCTCATCACTTTGGAAGGTGATCCTCTTTGGGATTCTTTTGATTCATTCACAAGGAATGTAGTCTAAAAAACTTTATTGATTATTCATCCAAGATGGATGTGTTCCTCATTGGGAATCTTTTTGGATCATGATTTGGGTCATTCAGGTCTGTGCTTGGCACAACAAAGAATGTCTTGGTGTACCCTAGGTCTATGAAAATCATAACAGAGGAGACACTTGTATGATTGAGCAATTTATAAACTATTTCACTTGGTGTATTATAGTACAAGCAATTGGATAGTTACTATTGACCACAAGCAACACTATGTGATGTTAGGTGTCCCATGCTGAGCGTATCCACATATCAAACAAAGTACTGTCAGTCTATATTAGTGGAAAATGACCCAAGTGAAGAATGAGCTAGTGTACTATCATTTCTCATGAGTGGTATGTGTGATTCAAGATGTTTGATTATATGAAAACATGAATATTTGTTTGATATCTTGATTTTGAAAGATGCTTGTTGATGTTTAATTTGGACTTTGACAAAATCAAGCTTGTTTGAAATTAATGTTTTGAAAACATTACTTGTTTTATTCATAGTTGATCATACCAAGTGACTGAATCAGAGATTCAAATCTTGTTAATCAAATGGTTTGGTAAACAGGTCAACCAATTGATTGTTGGTATGGACTTTGATCAACTTTATAAGACCCTTTTCTGAGTAATCTCTCAAAAAGTGATATCTGATATCTATTTGTTTGGTTTTTGAATATTGAACTGGATTGTCAGTTATAAACATGGCAGCAAAATTGTCAATATGTATGGGTGTTTGAAGAAAATTAAAGCCATGATCAAGCATTTGGTTTTGAATCCAAAGCACTTGAGAACAGCATACAGAAGCACCTATGTATTCTATTTTAGCTGTTAGCACAGAGACATTTGTTTGTTTCTTGTACTGCTAGGAGATCAATCTTGATCCAAGAAACTAACAACCTCCTGTAGTGGATTTTCTATTGCTGTTGCATCCACCATAATCACTATTTATGTAAACAAAGAAATCAGTTAGATGGTGCAACCCAAGCCAAGATGGTCTTGGGTTTTCTGTCTTTTCCTATAACACATATTTCTTCTAAAGTGGCATTGTCTGATGGTTTGGAAATTCTAGGCAGACTGGATTTCCTTTGGATGTTTTTTGCTCTGTCAGGAGAAGTGCTTTGAGCTCTTCTTCTTTGAGTGCCAATGTCTAATGGTTGTCTGTTCAGAGACTTATGTTTCCTGTTTGATTGTTTAAAGTTGTCATAAAAAGTTTTATCATTATTTAAAACAACTTTTTGATGAGGAGTTTGTCTTGGTGCTCCTCTTTTGTTCTTGTTAGGAACAACTGTCTATTTCTCAGTTGATTTCTCAACTTGAGGCTGTTTGTTTTGCTTTTTGTTTTTCTTATTGAAAAAAACAGTTTGCAGTGCTATGATTGTTTCTTTCACATATTGAACAATAATTGTGAAAATGGCACGATTCAGTACTATGATTGTTCATGTGATAGTACTTGCAATATTTACCATATTTGCATTTTTCAATAGTGTGAGTGTATTGATCACACCATTTATAGTATGGTAGATTTGCATTGCCTTGTTTGTTTATAACTTTTGATTTTAAATTTGATTTTGAAGGTAAGTCAAAAGTTACAGTTGCTTGTTTTTGCTAAATGGGAGCTTTGCCTTTCCTTTGTTTGTTTGAATAGGAGAGGCAGTGGAAGATCCAGCTTTTCTTCCACCTAAGCAGATGTCAATACCTTTTGTCTGCTTTGATTGTTTGTATTGTGTATCAATCACACTTGAAACTTTTGAAGTTTCAGTAATTGATTGATCTGACTCATCATCCAATAGATCAACATCATCTTCATCTGTTGTTTCATTGGTTGCAGCTTGGTTTACTTTGTTTAAATTCATGAAACCTTTTTCTACCTGTAGCAAGAAATATAGCTCGGTTTCTTGATACACGAGTGTTAGTGAATGTTGTTAAATTTTCCATTTTGTTCAAAAAACAAAAATGATTTGAAAAATGTTTTTGTGTGTCAATCAAAATCAAATTTAATTTTTAATCGAATCCGAAGAACGTCAAAACTCAATTTAATTAGATTGGCCTAATTAAAGAGTTAACTTTGTTCAATTACAATTTAGTTAAGCCGGACTAAGATTAATCTAGCTCAATTAAAAAGTAATAAAATTTGGATCGCCCTAATTAAAATTACTAACAACTTCGGGTTAAACTATGGATGTTTATGAACTTAGACAAGCAATGAAGAACAAAAACGGGTTGATTCCTGAAATTTCATCAGACATGTTTGTTAATTTTTAACTTATCGTTTTAAATCAAATTTGTTTGATAATTTTAGCTCGGTGCTAAAATTTTCTTATATCCTCAAGTCACTAGATTTTGTTTGTTAGTGTGTTTGTTTTTTACCAAATAAAAGAAATTAATTAATTTTATTTTCAAATTAATTAATGACCAATGTTAAGTCACCTTCAAATCTCGCTGAAAAGAAAGGAATATTCTGTTAAGGGAATGTTAACTTTTTAATGATGTCAGTCAAAGAAAGTCAAAACCCTAAAAACACAGAAAATGTTTTTAAAAGTTAACTTTTTGGATCAAAAAGTAACTTTTTCAAAAAATTCAAACAAGATTATGTTTCTTCTTTGATTTTGATGATTTACCAACAAAAATCACCGTATATTTTTTAAGGATATGTATGAACAAAAACTAGGGTTTATTCTAGGGTTTGTTGACGGCAACCCAACAATGTGATGTTTATTAACTTAGACAAACAATGAAGAACATAAATAGGTTGATTCCTCCCAAGGATCTTTTCAAATCTCTCAAACAAAAATAGAACAATAGATTGCTATACTTGTATTCAACAAACAATAATCATGATGCGGAAACCCATGATTAATGCTATGATATCAGTGTGTGTGAGTGATTGCTAGTGCTTGAATGATAATAACTGCTTGTTTGTATTGATTGTTCAAAAAGCTTACAAAGGATTAGGGTAGTATGTTATTTATAGCCTATACATAGAGCAATATACAATTACTAAACTACCCTTATGTAAACTAAAATTACATAAATAATCCTAAGTCTATAAGCTCTCTGCAGTGGATGATTAGTTGTCCGCTGTGGATGTTAAGCTGTCCGCTGTCGAAGTCAGATAACATGTCCGTTGTGCCTTGGATGTTGTCCGCTGTGAACACTTGTGTGTTTGCTTGTATGTTGTCCGTTGTGGAAATATTCATCCGTTGTGGATGAACATCCGCTGTGGACAGTTCATCAGCTGTGGACCTAGGCATCCACTGTGTGTGTTGTTCATCCGCTGTGGGCTCTTGGACTTGATCTTCATCCGCTGCATCTACTTAGTCATCCGCTGTGGAAAACTCTTCATCCGCTGCCGACACTTAGCAAAAATTCCTTTTTATCTACAAACCTGAAAAAGAAATTTAAGCAATATTAGTGTATGTTATGAGTGTTAATGATACTAATGTATTAATTAATGATTGTTTGAATGTTAGAACATATTATGTTTGATTATGGCAAGCATTATCCTTTTTAAGCATTAATCTATTAATGCACTTGTTGAGTCATTCTTTTATGCCAAAGGAAATACTCATCACTATTGGCTTTAGATAGAAAGCAAGAAACTTGTCCTGATAAGGAGGTTTCCTACAAATCCATCTTGTACATGTTCCCTTTCCTGGGGGCTCTTAGAAGGATATGCTCTTGAGGAATGATCACCCTTGCTTGAGAACAATACACTCATGCTAAGTGAAGAGCATGTTATGTCTCTGGTCACAAAATTAAGATACATTCAAGAGATTGTACTTAAGCTCTTTGACAAAGTTTACCTTCTCAATGCTAATCTTACCATTTATGACCCTGTCCCTTCTAGTAATATAACCACCTGACTCTCCTCCAAAAGAAACTAGCCCTCCATCAATATTCTTAATGTTCTGAAGCAAAGAGCCATTGCCTATCATCTACCTTGAACAGCCACTATCAATGATCCATACATTAATCTTGGTCTTCAGCTGTTCCTTGGCTTCACCATGATTTGCCATCAGTGCTTGGTTTGGAGAGACATCCTCTACCAAAAAGCTCTAGTCAAAGCCTCCTTATTAAACAGCAATAGTAGCTTGCTGCTTTGGTTGGTCGGGCTTCTCAGTTCTAGGAGCTACATCGGTATAGTTTTGCCTGGATTGTGTTTGGCCACTATTTGTCCTTGGTACCTTGCACTCCCTAGCAAAGTGATCCATTTGGTTATAGTTGTAACACTTTACTTCGCTTTTATCTTGCCCAAACTTTCCACTAGTTACATTGTTGGGAAACTTTCTTCCTGTCCTCTTGTATTAGCCTTAGTGAGAACTGCCATTTGAGTAATTAAGTGTTTTGTGAAACTAGAAAGGTTAAAGATGGTGAGATCTTACAATCAAGATCCTAAAAAGATCTGATTCCAATTTGTAGGACTGGTTAAGGGTAATGAAATAGTTACACAAGGTGGAGAGTGAACACTTAATAAATAAAATAGGAACATGAAACAAATAACAAAAGTAAGAACACATAACATCAAAGAGATTGGTTTTCAAGGAGGATGTATAATGCTTCAAGCTTTTTACAATTATTAAAAGGCTTAGTTCTATGGAATGGTTACATGAGACACTTTATACTACATCCTACAGCCCGCCATACTTTGAAGGCCATCTGGAACACTAATCTAGACAACAAGATTAATGTGGAGTCAAAAGGCAGGTTGCCTTTTGACTGGTGACTATGACATGCTATAGCTCACATCCTATTCTATTATAAAAAGAATAAAAGTACAAGAGTGAAAAGTTACAGACTCAAATACCATAATGCATAGTTGACAAAAGTATGGAGATAATCACCAACTTGCATAAGTTGGTGAGTCTTCAGAGATGGTAGTGAAAAGTAGTTCAGCTTTTGTCAAAAGTAAGTCAGAGAAAGCATGTCTTCTCTGTCTTTGGGAGAATCAGTCTTCAGGCTTTGGAAGACTTTGTCTTGAAGCTTTGGAAGACTTCACTTTTTGCTTCGAAAGAATTTGGTCTTTGGCTTTGGAAGATTTGACACTTAGTGAATTCATTTGTGCATTGTAAAATCTTCTTAAGTAACTTTCTTGTACTTCAGAATGCATGCTGAGAGATCTTTGGTTAGCATCAGCCACTAATATAACTCTTACAGCCTGCTTAAGTCAGCTATCTCAAATCTATTGAAGTAAATCATCTGATCTTTTGAATAAGCTAATTTTTCAGCTGTTGATCCTGTCATGAAGTGTCTTTGCTTTGATCATATCATACTCCTGGATTAGCTCATATGTTAATAGGGGAGACTTAGGAACATATTCACCAGACTTAGAATGAACTATGGACACTAATTTTTGAAGTAGAAGTTTCGTCTTCTCATGATTACTTCCAAAACTGTTGAGAACTTCTACAATTTGCTTGAAAATGACTAGAGGCAAATCAAGAATGTCATTCTCAGTTCCATAGTAGTTAATGACTCTATTTATGCTCTTCACTCCATATTTTTCCATCTCTTCAATATATCCAACACCAAGCACTTTGGTTCCTTTGATCAACCCCTTTTCAACTACTAGACTAGTTAGTCTTGCCTTTACTACAGATTTGGGTTAAAATTTCTTTATATGTATGACTAATGATAGAGGTTGATCATTGTGACATTCGGTAATTTTTCGTTACCAAACCTCTGTTAGTTCTGTTAAGTCTTGCATACACATGTCTTAAGCGCACTAGTTCTCATTGAACTTTAGCGACTTAATAGATAATTAATAATAATTTAACTAATGTTAACTTGAATAATTGCTTTCATAACTATTATGTGATTATGTGAATCAAGGTGTTAAGTGTTATTTTATGAATTACGCTTTATGACAAGACCATGTGAATTATATTATGTTTATGAAAGGTGTTATTAGTTGACTTGCATGTCATTGGTTGGTTTATCAAAGTTCTAACATTACGTAATGAAAAATTAATTAGTAACTTTAAAAAGTGAGGTTTACAATTTATAAATCAAAGAAGAGTCAAATAGAAATTTTATTACAGTATATAAATAAAAAAACCCTAGAACCCACCCCCCCCCCCAACCCCAAATGGTTGAGAACACCCCAACCCCCATCCCTTTGCAATTCCAACTTCATACAAGTACAAGAACACTCGATCTTGGATTGATTCGGTTAATACAACATGATAGCAAGCTTAATTGTTTGTCTATTACATGTTTAAGGTGAGTTTTCAATTAGTTTTTCAGTATTTTTTATCTAAGAATAAACCCTAGTTCAATTGTACATGAAAACATGAAACTGATGTTATTGGATAATGTTATTATGTTAGTTTGATACTATTGTTGATGGTTTACATCAGTTATGCATAAAATTCATGGTTTTAACGTCTCCTTCATACGTTACTAAAAGTAGAAACTTTAATTCTCAAGAACTTAGGGTTTGTGATTTCTTGGTGTTTCTTGTGTTTTTATGGTTACTATGATCTAGTTTAAGTGTATGAATGATGAACCAATGATTGGTTTTGATGAAATTTAGGTTGTAGGATATTACTTTCCCGAACAGGAAATTTTATTAACATGTTTGGTGAAATTTCACGATTTAGGCATCCACATTATGTTAGGATCATGTTAGATTGATTTTGGAATCATTTAATGTGTTAGAATGCAATGATTAGATCATATGGATGCTACTTTAGGAAAAAATATATGTTTAAGTGTTTGTGAAGTAATTGTTAGTGTAAATGTATAATGTGATAGGACATTATTAGAAAATTAGGGTTTTATATCTTAATGATGACGTTTGATCAATATGGTATATTTAAATTATTTTTGCTAGTATAAGTCATGTTTGGGAATATGATGATGAACATCATACACATATGCGGACTGAGGCCCCTACCTAGTAGGATTGGCAGGTTTTAGGATGTGAAGTAATAAGTTACTTCATGTGGCATGTTGTGCGTGATTAAACTCAATGTGTGATTAGGTATTTGAGATTTATTTATATTTGTAGTGAACATAATGATTATTTAATAAGGTTTGCAAGTGTTGTATGATAAGTTATGCTAGCACTATAATCTTGCAAGAACTTAATGTTCATTATGTGTTATACGTGAATGGTTTTGTGTTGTGATTATGAGTAATGGATTACTAAATTTGAGCAAATAATATTTCACTTAACATGTCACCAACAAGTCAAACAGGTCAACTGGGTCAAACGGGTCAAAATTTTCAGAATCACTTAAATCAATGAGTTTGATTGAACAATTAGGGTTTGTTAAACTGTTTTGGTTTGCACGTACTTATGTACCCACCTATTCTAGGTAACTTTTGATGGCTTGTCTATTCTTTCATCATTAGGATTCATTAGTTTTGCTTATGCTTTAGGTGAGTTCAATGCCCCACTTTTACATACTCCTTTTGGGGGAGAAAGTATACCTTTTACAAAGGCTTTAATGATTATAAGTTGTGTATAGCATGAACATAGTGTATTATACCATTGAAAGCCCTTACATGTTAGTTAAGGAAAATAGCGAGAAAAATTGGCTAGTACTACTGGTCTAACAAGCTTGTAAGGAATACACATAGAGGCTGATGCAACCAAAGAACAACCAAGAGCTCTCAACATGTTGAAATGAAGCACAAGGAAGTTACTACGAAAGATTTGATACAACTCAGTGAATTATGCTAAGTATTACATCTTCTGAAGCCAAAAGACCATATCTTCCAAAGCCAAAGATGAAGTCTTTTGAAGCTTCAAAGATGAAGTCTTCCGAAGCCAAAGACTGATTTCTTCTGAAGATAGAGAAAACATGCTTTCTCTGAATCACCTTTTGACAAAAGTTGAACCACTTTCCGCTGACACTTCTGAAGATTTACCAACTTATATGAGTTGTTGAAAAGTCCATGCTTTTATCAACTGTAGATTAAGGTCTTTTGTCTGTAACTTTCCAACTACGTACCTTTATCCTTTTGTAATAGATAAGGATGTGAGCTATGGCATGTCATAGTCACTAGTTAAAAGGCAATCTGCCTTTTGACTCTACATTGATCTTGTTGTCTAGATTAGTGTTTCCAGCTGGCTTCAAAGTATGGCCGCTTGTAGGATGTAGTATAAGGTGTCTCAAGTACTTGTATTCTAACATATGCTTTGTAACACTTGTAAGAACTTGAGAGCAATATACGTCATTCTTGAAAATCATATTTGAGTGTTCTTGTTCTTGTTCTTCTACTTGTGTTCATTGTATCATCTAACCAGTTCCCTATTTGATCTACTAAGTGTTTCATACCTCTCCATCTTGTTAAACTGTTGCATTGTCACCCTTCACCGGTCCTGCAATTGGTATCAGAGCTTTAAGGCTCTTGATTGTAAGATCTCACCATCTTTGATCGCTTCAGTTTTACAGAACACTTAACAACTCAAATGGCAGCTCTTGCTAAATCTGATATGGAAGCCGACACTATGACAAAGTCTCCACTGATCACTCCTGATGACTTTGATACTTGGTGCCAACGTATGGAAGGGTTCATCAACTCTCAAGACAGTAGGATGTGGAGATCTGTTATTGAAGGACCTCACATCCCATGCACCTCTTCAGCCACTGCTAGAGGTGGCATGATACCAAAGGAAATGCCTGATTATTATGTAGAAGACCGGAAAAGAATAGATGTAGATCAGAAGTGTAACACCCGAAAATTTTGGAAAAATAAAAGAAAAGAAAAGAAAAGTAAAGGAGCAAACAGGAAGTTATTTCAAAAACAAGGGGTTAAAAGTATGCAAGGGCCAAACCTGCCCATAATGGGGTTTAAATAAGGAAAGGTTGCCCATACTTTCTCTCCAATACACTCAACTTTCGGTTAGAGTGAGAGAGAAGGAAGCTTCATCCGGTTTTAGTGAGAGAAAGTGGAAGAGATCTTCAAAAGGTAAGATTTTAAGGTGCTTCTTCTTGGTTTCAGTCAGGTTCCAGTTTCTGGACTGAGTTCCTTGTGTTTAGTGCTCGTTTTTGTGTGTTTTAGGTGCTAGAACTCCAAGTTGGCTCTCGGGTCTGAGGAGTTTTGCTCAAAAGCTGTTAAGGTGAGTTCTAGATCCCCTCTTTTACTCGTTTTCTACTTGTTTGGGGGCTGTTATGTGTATTGAAAAGAAGTTTCTAAACCAAACTATGATTTTCCATGAAAAGTACGACTATTTATGAAGATGTATGTTTTTAAAGGATTTCCATATTGTTGTATGGTTGTTTGTGATGTTTTAAGTGTGAACTGGTAGATCCATGCTAAGTATATGTTTAGAAGTAATGTTTGGAACTAGAAACTGCATAAGTTGATCGCAGGTGATGGACTTGGTGTCCGCTGTGGACACTAACTGTCCTCTGTGGACACTTGAACGTTGATAAGGTGTCCACTTTGGACACTTAGAGAATTATGCATGTTGTCCGCTGTGGGCTTTATATGTCTGCTTTGGACACTTAGAGAATTATGCATGCCATCTACTATGGATACTAAGTGTCCGCTGTGGACACTTGTGATCTAGACCGTCCGCTGTGGACATTGTTTGTCCATTATGGACACTTTAGGAATTCATGCATGTCCGCGGTAGACCCTTTAAGTATACATGAATGTCCACTATGAACTATTAGTTTTCCGTTGTGTACTTTGCATGTCCGTTGTGGACTTTTCATGTCCACTGTGGACACTTAGAGATTATTATGTTGTCCGCTGTGGACATAAACTGTCCGTTGTGGACTTTGAATGTTCGTTGTGGACTTTGCATGTCCGTTGTGGACTTTGCATGTCCACTGTGGACTTGGCTGTTTGCTGTGGACTTGGCTGTCCGCTATGGACACTTAGAATATTTATGTCATCCGCTATGAACCTTATTCATGTGATATGGGACTTAGTCATGCGCTGTGGACTTTAGCTGTCCGCTGTGGGCCTTGGCTGTTTTTTGGTGGACACTTAGAGGATTTGAGCCGTCCGCTGTATACTTGTTCATGTGTTGTGAACACTTAGGTTATTTTTGAAATTTTGGGAATAGAATTTAGGTGCTAAGTAATGATATTTTACGATGGCCTATGCTTGTTTATGTTATGTATGCTTGTGGTCTGTTGTTATGATGATGATGTTCCATGTTATGTATTATGATGTGACTTTACGTGGTGTGATATGTGCTTATGTACGTAAAGTATTGTTGTAATGAAAGTGAAAGATAAAGATAATGAAAAGTGAAATAAAATGAATGAATTAAAGTCTTGCAAGCATACTAAAATGGATTCACAACTCATTATGGGTTGTCAACTCGACAGTGTGCCACATGAAGGGTCAGTATTCGTGATTGATCGAAACGTACGAAACGGGATCCTTGCCGCTTGACCCCAAGACTATAGTCGATTCATGCACAAATGATGGGGTATAGCATATAACAGGATCTAGATAAAAGTGAAAGATAAAAATGAAAGAAAGTACGAAACGAACGATTATGAACAATGATGAAGATAATAAATGATTATTATCAAGATGTACGTATGATGTGTGACCACGTACGAAAGTAAATGAAATGTTTTATCAAAATAAAGTATTTTATTATACAAACTAGAACACACTCAGCGTCGCTGACCTTTGTATGCATAATAGTTAGCAGGTAATTATTGATGCTGAGGAGGAGCAGGCATGAATACATAAGCTACTGGGAATGATTCGAGTCTGGCATCCATATTTTGAGAATGTTATTGTATTAATAAAATTTTTGGGATGTAAATGAAATGATATGACAATTTGACATGTTTTTAATTATTAATTGAAAGCAATATTTCCGCTGCAAAATGATGTATTTTATATGTTTTATGCGATGATTGACCAACTGTAAGCGCCCGGGAACGGGGCCTTACAAGAAGGCCAAGACCGCTCTTCAAACTGCTCTTCCAAACTCCATATACAGAGGTTTTAAGAAGTGCTAGACTGCTAAGCAACTCTGGGATGCACTAAAGCTGATGTATGAGGGGTCTGATGAAGCCAAAGAGAACAAGAAGGATATCATGAAGCAATAGTTTGAAAATTTCACCTACAAGACAGGTGAAACCATGACTCAACAATACTTCAGGTATGTTGAGATTGTGGATACTCTGACTAATGTTGGTTTAAAGCTTGAGAGCAGGGACAAAGTGAAGAAGATCATGTTCTCTCTTCCCAGACAATGGACTCACTACTGTGTGGCCATTAAGAGAACTGAGAACCTCTCTACTCTTACTCTTACAGAGATGTATGGTATCCTTAGTGGGTACCAGATGGAGATGAACTTGCAAAATCCATCCTGCAGCTCTTCCAACAACCAGCAGAGTTCAGCCCTTCATGTGGTTGAAAGGGATAGCATAGAACCACAGCATCATCTCATATGCTTCCCTGAAAACTCAAAAAAGGTTCATTTCATCACCTTCCCCGAGAACCAAGGGAGAGCTACATCCAAGAAAGCCCATTCCAAGAGACAAGCTCTGCATAAGCCTTTGTGTCTACTGATGAAAGCTGTGGCCACTTTCTTTTAACTTTTGAAGACTTGGACTGTATCCATCCAAATGATTTGGAGTATATGAAGATAGTCCAGCAAATGGTTCTTCTCACTCATAGAACCAAAAAGTTCTACAAGAGGACAGGGAGAAAACTTCCTAGCAATGTGGCTAGTGGAAAGTTTGGACTGGAAAAAAGCAAAGTGAAGTGTTACAACTGTAACCAGATGGGCCACTTTGCAAGAGAGTGCAGGGCACCAAGGACAAATGGTGCCCAAGCACAAACCAAACCAAACTACATTGATGCAGCTCCAAGAACTGAGAAGCCAAGGTAACCCAAGCAACATGTTGTTGTTACTATTATAGAAAGAGGCTTTGACTGGAGCTTTCAGGTGGAAGATGCCTTCCAAACCAAGCACTGATGGCTGATCATAAAGAAGCTAAGGTATTGGAACATCTCTGTACCCCTGAATGCACTACTAAAGTTAACTTGTATAGGTCCTATAATTTGAAAGTGGGATCTGACCTTGAGTCCTTGAATATTTTAAAAGCTGATTTTAAAAAACTGAAAATGACTATAAACTTAGAATAAAAGATTTAGAGAGAACCATTTTAACTCTTAAGCATGAGCACACAAATTACATGTCTCAGATCAAGGATCTCATTATCAAATTAACTGAATGCCAAGCTGAGCTTGTGATCAGCAAAGCTAAGGTAGAAAAATATGTTCTTAAAGAAGAAACCTTCAAGAACATAATATCTTCATCCATGCATGCAAAGATTTTTTATCAAAACAGGCAAGGATTGGGTTCAAGTGAGATAGCTACTCCACACAGATTGTTATCTATAAGATCTCCAAGGTGTGGAACTTGTCAAGATGAGCTGCCCTCCATAGATCCCATTCAAGAAGAGGATGAAGATGAAGAGGAGGTGGTGAAGGATGAACCTGAGGATAGTGATAAGGGTTATCCTGAGAAGGGACACTATTCTCCTAGAGAGAAGAATGAATCCAGGATGACCAAGTCTGCAAGGAAGAACTTGATCAGGGCAGCCAAGAAAGAGTCCAAGAAAGCCCAAGAGATCAATGCCACCTTCAGCTCCAATTAAAAGCAAGTTTTCATCTCTCCTGGATTTGAAGTGGTAAAAACTAAGGACACAACCATGGACTCTAGTACCAGGAGTTCTAGTTTATGTCCAAGTCATCCTGATTCAAAGAAGAAGGCTGATAAAATGTGAACCACTACTGCACAGCTTGAACCATCTAGTTCCAAGAGCAAGCCTTATCCCAAAAAACCTGCTGCATCATCTGAGAAGATGAAGAAGGAATTAGAGAGTGATCAGGCTCAGCCTCCCTCTCAAAAGAAGATTCTCAGAAGTATGCCGACTAAATGCATCATGTGTGGAAGTACTTCTCACTTTGCCAAGGATTCCATCTACAATCCCAAAAGTACTATCCATATGAATAAGAAGAAAACTTCTAAGAAGAAGTAGAAGAAAATAGCTTCAGAAGAAAAATCTCTTCCTTTCAGAAGCTCTAAACTGAAGAAGAAGGTAACTAAAAACTTACCTTCGGAAGAAATTTTGGTCACGAAAGAAAAGAATGCTTCAGAAGTACTGAAGTCCACTATAGTGGATGCAAAAGCTTCCGAAGGTCCAGTCTCCAAAACTTCCAAAGTCATCAAAACTTTCGAAGTATTGAAGGCTAAGTCTAGTCTTCCAAGGATGGTGTGGAAGATGAAGGAAGGCCATGTGACTGAAAGTTCTTCATCAACAACAGCAAATGATCCTCATAACTTGCATATAGGATCAATCACTGTTGCATTATCTTCCATTCATTTTGACAAGCCCAAGACCAATGAGGCTTGGGTTTCCAAATGTAACTAACCTCTCTTTTTGTGCAGGAACAGCTAAAGACTAAAGGAAATGTATGGATCATTAATAGTGGCAATTCCAAGCACATGACAGGTAATGGCTCTTTGCTTCAAAACTTTAAAAGAATTGATAGAGGGCCAGTTGCCTTTGGAGGAGAATCTAGTGGTTACATTACTGGAAGGGGCAGGGTCATAAATGGTAAGCTCAGCATGGAAAAGGAAAACTTTGTCAAGGAGTTTGGCTACAATCTTCTTTGTGTATCCCAATTTTATGATTAGAGATATAACATGTTCTTTACTGAGTATGAGTGCATTGTTCTCAAGCCCGGGTTGGTCATTCCTTAAGAGCATATCTTGCTCAGAGCCCCCAGAAAAGGGAACATGTACAAGATGGACTTGTAGGAAACATCCCCTTCAGGAGAAGTTTCTTGCTTTCTATCTAAGGTCAATAATGATGAGTCTTTCCTTTGGCATAAAAGAATATGGCATGTAAACTTTAAAAACATGAACAAATTAATTAAGAATGATTTGGTAACTAGAATACCAAAGAAAGAGTTTACAAGAGATGATCATTGTGTTGCATGCCTGAAAGGGAAGCAACACAAGGTATCTCACAAGCCAAAGGAAATGAACTCCATTACTACACCCCTACACTTATTATATATGGATCTCTTTGGCCCCACCAGTGTAATGAGTTTAGGAAGGACCTCTTATTGCTTGTTGATCACAGATGACTTTACAAGGTATACTTGGGTCTTCTTCCTTAGAACAAAGGATGAAACCCCTGAGATCTTGAAAAGTTTCATTCTGAAAATTGAGAATCAATGTGATCACAGGGTCAAGATCATAAGATGTGATCAAGGAACCGAATTTAAAAACCAAATCCTTGATACTTATTATGATGAAAAGGGTATTACAAGTTAATATAGTGCCCCCATGACTCCTTAGCAAAATGGTGTTGTTGAAAGGACAAACAGGACACTTATTGAAGCTGTAAGAACCATGTTGTCTGACTCCAAACTGCCCATCACCTTCTGGGAAGAGGTAGTTAACACTGCCTGCTATGCGTAAAATAGAGTTTTAGTAGTCAAGACTCATGGTAAGACTCCTTATGAACTGTGGCATAAAAGGAGACCTTTCATTGGTTTCCTTAGGTTATTTGGATGTCCTTGCACCATCTTGAATACCAAGGATCAAATAGCCAAATTTGATGAGAAATAGAATGGTGGACATTTCATTGGATACTCTTCCTAAGCCAAGGCTTATAGAGTATACAATCTTAGAACCAGAGTAGTTGAGGAGTCAGCCAATGTGACCTTCAATGAGCACACACCCAGTGTGAAAGGTTATGGTCCTAATTGGATGTTTGATCTTGATTTAGTTACTAATTGTTTTAACAAATCTTATGAGCATGTTTCAAGATCTACAGGTACACTATCAACAAGAGATTCTGATCCAAGATTTGAGCTGAGAAGACCAAGTGTACAAACTACTTCAGCTCCAGTGGTAACTAGCCCTGCAGTTGGAAATCCTGTCAGCACAACAATGAAAAATTCTTCAGCTGACACATCTGAGGTGCCTATAAATTCCAAGACAGAGGCACAAAACTCAGATGAAGAAATTTCCAATGTAGGAGGAGATGGAGGTGGTGAAAGTGATCAGGATTTTCATGATGCTGATAACCACTCCATAGAAGACAGCATCAATGATGTAACACACTTATTGGATCAAGTTTCACTTGATAAGTGTGTTGATGTGGTGGATGATTCTAAAGCACCAGATCTGAATTTCACAAATTTAGATCTATCCAAACAACATGCTATGATTCCTCAACTAAGAATCCATAAGTCCCATTCCACCACAAACATCATTGGAGATGTTGAAGCTGGCGTGAGAACAAGAGGACAAACCCATGATAAAAATGTTTGTCTTCACTCTTGTTTCTTGTCCCAGATATAGCCTAAAAAGATTGAAGAGGCTTTGAAAGATGGAAGTTCGGTTGAAGCAATTCAGGAGGAGTTGCTTCAATTCAAGAGACAGAAGGTTTGGAATCTATGTTATCTTCCTTAAGGGATGACTACCATAGGTACCAAGTGGGTTTTTATAAACAAGAAGGATGATAGAGGACTTATATGGGGTGATTTATGAGGATGTGTATGCCAAAAAACCACCTAGCTTTTAGACACAGATCATCCTGATTATGTCTGCAAGCTTGACAAAGCTCTTTATGGGCTGCATCAGGCTCCAAGGAAGTGGTATAAGACATTATGACAGTATCTTTGTAAGCACTGATACAAGAGAGGTACTATTAATGGAACACTCTTCATTAAAGGAACAGCAAATGAGAAGATGCTTGTTCAAGTTTATGTAGATAACATTATCTTTGGATCAACTAATCCAAAGCTCTGCAAAGACTTTGAGAAGCTGATGAAGAATAGATTTGAAATGAGTGCCATAGGGGAACTCAATTTCTTTCTAGGAATTCAAGTGAACCAGGTTGACAATGGCATCTTCATAAATCAGTCAAAGTATGTACAAGACATACTTACTAGATTTCACATGACTGAGTGCAAGGTTTCTAAGACACACATAGCCAGAAACCACTCTTTTAGGCTAGATCTTGAGGGGGGTGTGTTGATGAACATCTATACAGGGCTATGATTGGGTCTTTTATGTACCTCACAGCCAGCAGGCCTGATATCATGTTTAATACATGTATTTGTAAAAGATATCAAGCCAACCCCAGGATGTCACACCTGGTTGCTGTCAAGAGAATTCTCAGATATCTCAAGGGTGCTCCCAAATTGGGCCTTTAGTATCCAAAGAATTCTGACTTCAATCGGTATGCGTATACAAATAGTGACTATGGTGGCTGCAATATGACTGCAAAGTCAACATCTAGGTGATATATTCTCATGGCAATACAAGAAACAATCTCGTGTGTCTGCATCAACTACTAACGCTAAATACATTGCTGCTGCAAGCTGTTGCGCTCAAGTGCTTTCGATTCAAAATCAGATGCTAGACTATGGATTCAACTTTAAGGAGACTCCATCCACATTGACAACAACAGTGTTATCTCTATCACAGAGAATCCAGTTCAGCACCCAAAGACAAAGCACATCAATATCAGGTATCATTTAATTAGAGATAATTTTGAAAAGGGGTTGATAAAACTAGTCAAAGTTAACACAAATAAACAATATGCTTATCTATTCACAAAACCTTTTGATGAGAAGAGATTTAAGTATCTTGTATTAGCTATTGGGATGATTAACTTTGAGTAGATTTTCTTTAAACTAAACTCAAGATTATTTTTTAATAATATGTGTGTCTTAAGTTGTCTATATCATCACCATATAAGCCTAGTTTACTTTGGAAGGAACTTTTCAAAATGATATCCCTTAGAATTTTGAGAATTTTGGATATAGTTTCTTCCGAAAGACATCAAGTTGTCTTCGGAAGAAAATTATGTCTTCAAAACAAATAACTATATCTGAGAATTTAACCTTCAGAAGAAATTTGACTATATCTTTCGAAGCTTATATTTGTCACCAATTACTTATATGTATTGAAGGACTATTTTCTTCCGAAAGCAATTAAGCCTTGAAAGATTTATTCTCTTCATTGAATAAGACTTTTGATATTCGATCTCCTGCGAAGCAAACTCTATCTACGAAGTAAAAATACTCTAAGTATTTTTCTTCCGAAGCAAAATTATTAGAAAACTAAGGGATATCTTCCAAAGCCAAATTGGCTTTGAAAGTTTTTCTAAAACATTCTGAGGACAAATTACCTTCGGAAGATTTAGGCTTCCAAGAAAACTAACTTTTTGGGCACTTTTTCAGAGGTGGGACCTACATTCACACTTCAAAGTTTATCCGTTTACATTAACTTTGTCTCAAATCCATATCATATATATATTTGAACAACGGTTCCCCCCTTTTACTATTCTCCTACATCTGCAAAATTCAAACCCTAAATTCACCCATAAACCGACCTTGTTCTTGCCTTCCTTCATCATAAAGCTACTCAAAATGGCCAACCCTGATCCCCGAAACCGACCAGATTTTGCCATGCACTTACACAGGCAACATAATCAAGTTGCTTTATTGTCATCTAAGAAAGATCCTGGTTTCTTAGACGTTTGCCACTTCTTATCTCTAACCAACTACCTCATTGCCCCCACGATCGACCTTTCATTATATGAAGATCAACTTTTGGAGTTTTGGAGGACCTGCCAAGAGGTCATCTTGGATGGTGGGAAGGGACTGTCAGCCATAGTGTAGGGAAGAACAGTATTCATCACCCCAACCACCATCAAGACACATCTAAGGCTAGATGATGAAGAGGGTGACTTGTCCTTCCCTAAGTCAGCTATTAATGACTTATTCTGGCAGATAGGCTATGAAGGGGACTACTCTGTAAGAACCTTCAGGAAAGGAAAGGTCTCATACAAGTGGAAGTACCTCCTCCATGTGGTCATCCACTCCCTTTCAAACAAGCATGGAGGATGGGACCAAATTCCTAAAGACCTTTCTTATATAGTCCATGGAATGGTTCAAGGGTTCAAGTTCAGGTATTCTCAATTTGTATATACTAATTTACTTGCAAACTTGGACTCCTTAAAATATCATATGTTCCCTAGATATGTCAAGTACATTCTTAATTGTCAACTAGGCTTATAGTTAAAGGGAACAAGTAATGTTCTAATGGGGCAGATGAAGCCCAACATCTTCAAGACAATGAGAAAGCTAACTGTTGGCTTCTCAGGGGTAGAAACAGCCCTGGTCCTAGAAATGTTAGAACTCATTGCTCAAGGTGACAACTTGGCAGCACCAGCCAATGTTGAACCCACACCTTCTACATCTGCAACCCCCACACTGCCACAAATCACCATCACCTACCAAAGAAAATCCAAACAAACCCTGCTCAGTCTACTCAGGTTGAGTAGGCCCCTAAATCACCAACCATGCTAGAAGAAATGGACACTAGAGCTCCCACTTCTCCTGAGGAGCAAACCACTCCCATTCGTTCTATGATCAGTTCTGAGGTTCCTCATGCTTAGCCTGATTAGCTCATATCCTCAACCTTAAACCTTCACTCGGAGTCTCAAAACTTTAGTGATCAACCTTCAGGGGCTGATGCAACCAAAGAACAACCAAGAGCTCTCAGCATGCTAAAATGAAGTAAAAGGAAGTTACTTCAGAAGATTTGATACAACTTAGTGAATTATGCTAAGTATCAAATCTTTCGAAGCCAAAAGACCATATCTTCTAAAGCTAAAGATGAAGTCTTCCGAAGCTTCAAAGATGATGTCTTCCGAAGCCAATGACTGATTTCTTTCGAAGACAGAGAAAACATGCTTTCTTTGAATCACCTTTTGACAAAAGCTGAACCACTTTTCGCTGCCACTTCTGAAGACTCACCAACTTATATGAGTTGGAAAAAAGTCCATGCTTTTGTCAACTGTAGATTAAGGTCTTTTGTCTGTAACTTTCTAACTATATACTTTTATCCTTTTTGTAATAGATAAGGATGTGAGCTATGGCATATCAAAGTCACTAGTCAAAAGGCAATCTGCCTTTTGACTCTACATTGATCTTGTTGTCTAGATTAGTGTTTCCAACTAGCCTTCAAATTATGGCCGGTTGTAGGATGTAGTATAAAGTGTCTCAAGTACTTGTATCTTTTATGTATGCTTTGTAACACTTGTAAGAACTTGAGAGCAATATACATCATTCTTGAAAACCATATTTGAGTGTTCTTGTTCTTGTTCTTTTACTTGTGTTCTTTGTATCATCTAACCGGTTCCTTATTTGATCTGCTAAGTGTTTCATATCTCTCCACCTTGTGAAACTGTTGCATTGACCACCCTTCACCAATCCTACAAAGCCCCACCCATACGACTGGAGGTCAAGCGGGTGCAACATTGTCCTAAACGACTAACATTTGTCACGACTTGGTAAGCCGTGGCGGAAGGCAAACAAACAAGCACAATCAGCTTTGATCACAAAATCACTATTGTTTTTGCTTATGATTTAGACTAGGTATCTGATTCAATACACTTTCTTATGTTTTACAAATGCTACTACTTGTGCTTACCTATAAACTCTTAAACTCACCAACCTTTGTGTTACACTTTAGTATGTTTTTCTCATGTCGTTAACAGCAGGTGCACATAGAGCACATCACGGATCAAGCATGCATTCAAACAATCATTTAGTAATGTTTGGTTTTACAATTATATTAAAACTATGGTATTGGGCTCATGTTTTACGCATTTACATTTAAATGTTTTAGGTTTGAATAATATTCTGCAATGTTTTAAACTTATAAGCTCTAATATTCCTTTTTCTTGAGCTCATATAGAGTCATTAAGAGTAACTAATGACTTGGATGCTGGTTTGTTTACATGCATCAAAGTAAAACCCCGCACGTGAATTTTGAGGGTGTGACAATCATCATCAAAAATGATCGTTTCTGAAGGAAGAGATGTTGGCTTTTCGGTCTGTAGCCAAGAGGTTCTTTGTGTAGTTTTAACTTTTCCTTGTTCCCGCTCCCATGCCTTACTAGCTTCTTCATAACTTGGAAGCTCACTAGCTGCAACTATTTTCCTAATTTCTCTGATGTTTAGACCAAGTAAACATACTATTAGTCCTACTAATTTTCAAGAGAAACCATAGTATTTGAGATGTATTTTTATCTGCTGCTTGTCTCCAACTTCCTTTTTAAAACTTTGTATCATCCTTCTTTCATATTCAGCTATCTTCTTTCTTGCTAACTCAGATGATATCTCCATTTTGTCATGAGTTGCAACTATTAGTTTTGACATGAGTTCACCTAAACTCCATCTAATAACCTCCTTGAAGTTAAAACCTTTTTCGTCAAGCTAAACTATCAATCTATATTTTTTAGTCCTTATCCTTCTTATTAGGATTCTAAGGTTAGGTCATATATGTAGGATCAGCAACGGTTGTTGGGGGAGCTTGTTGGGTGACTCTTCTTTGAGTAGTACTTTCAGCAGATGGATCATTAGACTTAGAGAGTACTCTCTTGATACCTTTTGGTTGTGTTTTAAATAGAGATACATATTTAGACTTGCTAGACTCCCCAACAGAAGTGATTCTTGTTCTCATCCTTGTAACTATAGATACTTTTGCTCTTTTGATTAAAGCAATAATGTTCTTCCTCACTTAACCTGCTTGAGCTTCACCAGAGTACAAGTTTACAAGTTTTCTTTCTACCTTTTTTAGGGAGAGCTCCATCCTCTTGGTCATCAAGAATCTCTTCTTCCGATCCTGAGACTCAACTTCTTATTGTTTAGCATTCATAGGCCTTATTCCTTTATCTATGAAGACAATGGAAGAATATGATGCAGTATGTCTAACTGCTGGGAGTTTAGCAGATGTACTTGTTGCCTCACCAGTAGTGGGTTCATTGATAGTTTTCTAAACTCTCTCAGCTTTATTAGTGAATTTTGGGCCACTTGTATTAACATTTACCTCAAAGTTAACTATGCTTTCAGTCATAACATCTGATTGAACAAATATCACCTCAGCTGATTTCTTGAGCTAAGACTCAGGTGTTATTCTTTGATCTTCTTGAAGCTAAGTTGTTTCTTCTTCAAGGATAATCCTATGTCTTTCTATATCATATTTCATTATTTGGGATCCCCTTGTGTAGATTATCATCAGGCTAGTAGATTCAGTTGGACCCTGATGCATGCCAATTCAAGTGGTGATTGAAATATTGTTTTGGATGGAATATTCCAAGTTTTGAAAAATATGGTTGAAGAAAAAGATATGCAGATGCAAAAAAGGACTAAATGTTTAGTCAGCCTCATTAGTTGTATGCGAGTGACTCAAACAAATACAGATGTGCATTTGTCTACCCGCATATGACTAATGCAAGTGAAACAAAACAAATACTTATGTCAAATAAAATGAAATACGGCCAAGTATTACACATACGCATTGACAAATGTCGATGTTGAAGAAACAAATGCGGCTGAAGAAAAACAAATGCTTATGCAGTTATTTTATACTTTGTACTTAGTTATTCCTAGATTGTATGTTAGGGTGGTTAAGTAAATGTACAAGTCACTGTTTAAGATCTATAAATAGATAAAAATTTTGCACTTTTTGTAACTTTGATAACCCTAAAACAACAAAAAAGCTTGATTGCAATATTGAATCAAATCATCAATATACAAGCATCTAATGAGTATTTCTATTGTTTTGATCATAGATTGTTATAATTCCGATGCAATCAATCATTAAAATCATTTAATATATTCAATCCTATAGATTATTACCTAGTTAGATTCAGCTATTGACTGAATATGGTGCCTGATTGATTCAGTAGTTGCCTTTTTTGCCGACTTCTCAAGTACCTCAACAGTTGTAGATAGAAACATGAGCATATGAGCTTCTTCCTCGACAGATGACTTTGGTATGGCTTCAAGTCCTAGTACTAATTATCTTTTTTATATCAGTCCATTTATCCCTTTTCTTTTAAGAGAGAGAGAGAGAGAGAGAGAGAGAGAGAGAATCACCTACTTCTTAAGCAAATCCATATTCTTCTTGCCAAGTTGAACTTTTGTAAGGCCCCGAACCCGAAAACCCCACAGTTGGTCATTCATAGCAACATTAATTATTAAAATCTCATTTAAAATATATTAACATAGGAAAATATTACAGCAGAAAAATTATCAAAAACCATTTCATGCATTAATAGTTACTTTTGCCAAGTAATACATCGTTGATTAAAGTTACAAAAGAATATTTAGTTGTATTACAAAACAACAATATTATATCTGCATGAGATGTATGCCAGCCTTTGCTTGCCAAGTAGCTTCACCCCCGTACCATTCTCAGCAACATCATTACCTGCCAACTGAAAGTGCATATAAAAAGTCAGCGTTGCTGAGTGAGCTCTAGTTTTATAAATAAAATACTTTGCTTTCGTTAAAACTTATCCTTTACTTTTAATCGTGATCACCCATCATACATACAATTAGATAATATTTATCCATCATAATCGTTCATTTTCGTATATTTCATTATTATCATCCACTTTCTTCTGGACCAATGTCATATGTCATACCCCAAACATATGCACGAAGTGGGTACTGGGCCGAAGTCTATAAATAGACCCCTAACATTGTGCACGAAGCCTGACACCAGTACCGGGGCAAGCGAAAAGGGTCTCGTTTTGTATATATTAGTCAATCACAAAGATTGACCCTTGTGTGCATCCTCATGCGTTAGCTAAACCACACACAGTTGAGCTAACAACCCCTCAATGAGTTGTGAACCTCTTTTCATTTGCTTGTAAGACTTTTCATTCGTTCATTACGTTCCACTTTCATTATCATATTCTTTCACTTTTAATACAATAATACCTTATGTACAAGAGTATTAACACACCATGTAAAGTCACATAATATTACGTAATATAGAACATGAACCACCACCCACAATCATACATAACATCAACAGGCATAAACCACCAAAACATTACAAACTTACACTACATTCTACTTCCCAAGATTCAAAAAAAATCCTAAGTGCCCAAAGAAATGCGGATGAAGTATCTCAGAAATTATCCTAAGAATTTAAAGATATGCGGATGAACCAAATGCGGATGAACAAGTCCAAATGCGAATGAACAAGTCCAAATGCGGATGAACAAGACTTATACTTTTGAACATAAAACCATTGCGGTTGAAGTTCAGCAAATGCGGATGAAGACCATCTATGAACACATACAAATGCGGACGAATAAAATGCAATGCGGATGAACACATTACTTAGACTATTGAACATAAAACCAATGCAGTTGAATGTTCAGCAAATGCGGATGAACTCCAACAAATGCGGATGAATATAATGCAAATGCGGATGAACAAAATACTTGACTATTGAACATAAAACCAATACGGTTGAGTGTTCAGCAAATGCGGATGAACACATTACTTAGACTATTCCACCAGCTCCAAATCATCGTTCTAACATGCTCATATCACAGATCTATCATGCACACACTTAGAAAAGGCATACGACCTTGAAGAAGACATTCAGAACATACATCACACACAATTCAGACACAAACATAGAAAATTCATTTTAAAGTTGCAAAACTACAGTTAATATGCACATCAGCCCCAAACTAGTTTAAAACAAATAAAAAAAGGGGATCTAGAACTCACCTCTAACAGCTTTCGAGTAAGGCTTCTTCAAACCGAGAGTAAACGGGAGTTCTAGCACCTAAACACACCAAAACAAGCAGTCAACACAAGAAACACATAAGAATCAGTCGACCAGCTGAAACACAGCTGAAAACCGAGCAGAAAACACAAAAAAACCTCACCATCTAGGAGAATTTTAGCTTTCTAACACTAAAAACCCGGTTGAACTTCTTCTTCCCTTCTTGCAGCCGAAAGCAGAATGGTGTAATGGGGGTGTGGGCAGCCATCCCCTGCTTTTTGAATCCATAATAGACTAGTTTGCCACTTGCACACTTTAACCACCTTTACTTTGAAATGTTTCTCTTTTCCTTCTTTTAACTCTTCTTTCCTTTTCCTTTTAATAAATTTCAAGGTGTTACAAGTCCACCCCCATTATATAGGTTTCATCCTCGAAACCTGTCACTCCTCGAATAGCTGTGGGTAATGCTGTCTTATCTCTTCCTCAGCCTCCCACATAGATTCGCACCCCTTCCTGTGTCTCCACTGTACTCGCACCAGTGGAACCACTTTATTCCGTAGCCTCTTCTCTTTTCTGTCGATGATGGCCACTAGCTGCTCCACATAATTGAGTCGTTCATCCACCTCGATATCCCCCAGTGGGATGATCATATCTTCATCTGCTAAGCACTTTCTTAGATGAGATACATGGAATGTCGGATGAATTCCACTTAACTCATCGGGTAGCTCCAACCTGTAGGCCACCTCTCCTACTCGAGCAGTGATTTGGAAAGGCCCTATATACCTCGGGATCAGCTTACCCTGCTTTCTAAACCAGATGATCCCCTTCCAAGGTGAGACCTTCAACATGACTTTATCACCAACCTTTAATTCAATCGGTCTACGCCTTTTGTCAGCATTCGACTTTTGTCTATATTTTGCTGCTTTCATAAAGGCCTTGATCTTCTCTAACTTTTCGGTCGTAGCCTCGATCACCTTGATGCTCCCTAACTCCTTCTGCCCAATATCACCCCAACATATAGGCGTTCTACACTTCCTTTCATACAGCATCTCATGTGGTGGCATACCAATGCTGGCATGATAACTGTTGTTGTATGAGAATTCAGCTAATGGTAAGTGTTCGTCCCAACTTCCTCCGAAATCAATGACGCATGCTTGGAGCATATCCTCAAGCGTTTGTATGGTTCTTTCTGACTGACCATCTGTCTGAGGATGGTAAGCCATACTGATGTGCAACCTCATCCCCATCGCCTCATGGAATCTCTTCCAGAACTTAGATGTAAATCGAGTGTCACGGTCAGACACTATAGACACCGGTACTCCATGACGAGTCACAATCACTTTGATGAACAGATCCACCAACCTCTCAGATGAATACATCTCGTGGATCAGTAGGAAGTGAGCACTCTTCGTCAGATGATCAACTATCACCCATATGGCATTGTGCCCTCTTGCCGTACGTGGTAACTTAGTAATAAAGTCCATAGTGATGTGCTCTCATTTCCAATATCTTTTAGAACTGAAACAGGCAGAATAAATATTGAAGCTCAATAAACTTGGAGAGAGGTCAAAACTAAGTTTATAAGTTGCAACCTCCCAGCAAAGGAAAGGGATTTATTTTTCCAATCAATTAATCTTTTTTTTACTTTATCAATTAAAGGTCTACAATCCTTAACATGCAACCTCTTTGAGATCAAAGGAATTCCCAAATACTTGATAGGAAGCTTTCCAATATTAAACTTTAGAATTCTTCTAATGGTCCTTTGCACATGATTAAAAACATTCCCAAAAAAAATGTACTCTTCTCAAGATTTCGGAATTAAACCAGCCGCATCTCCAAATTCCTCCAAAGTACTCTTTAAGACCCTAACCGAATCACAATCAACATGACAAAAAAGAATAAATCATCCGCAAAACATTAATGAGTAAGCTTCAACACAAAACCAATGATATTTAAAATTGTTATTGTCCTTAATCCTTCTAATGAGCATTAGATTAAAAACTTCCATCACCAAGGTGAATAAATAAGGAGACAATGGATCTCCTTGCCTTATTCCTCTCTTACTTGAAAAAAACCATAAGCATCACCATTTACCTTAAGTGAATATGAAGTTGTAGTCACACATGTCATAATCCAATCCACCATGCATTTATGAAACCCAAAATGCACCAAACAACATCTTAAAAAATCACGGTCAACTGAATCATAGGCTTTCCTCAAGTCAATTTTAAAAGCAACTTTAGCTGGACCCCTCTTCCTATGATAGAATTTCATCAACTCTTGGGACAATAGAATGTTATCACTAATAAATCTCCCTGTAATAAAAGCACTTTGATTTTCATTAACAATCTTACTCAAGTTCCCTTTTATCCTATTAGCAATAATCTTGCTAATACACTTATAAATCACATTACAGCGCGAGATGGGCCTAAATTCAGACACATTTGAAGGAGAATTTGACTTAGGCACTAAGGATATAACCATAGTATTGACCTGTTTAAGCAACTTCCTATTACGGAAAAAATCTTGCATAGCATTAACACATTCATCCCCTACAATACTCCATGACTCCTTAAAAAACTTCGCAGAATATCCATCAGGACCAGGGGCCTTGTCATCCTCAATATCAAATAAAGCATTTCTAACTTCCACCCTTGAAACAGGTCTAATCATATACTCAGCCTGCTCAACAGAGATTCTATTTTGAAATAAGCCCTCCGGATCAAACACTCGAACAACTCCTTGTTTTGATCCTACTAAGTTCTCATAATACTTCACAAAAATATCACCCACCTGCTGCCCATAATAACTGTTTCCTTCCAAATCCTTAATCATGGATATTCTATTCCTATTCAACTTACCCCGAACCACCTTATGAAAATACATTGAATTTTGATCTCCCTCCTTAAGACAATTCACTTTAGCTTTCTGCTTGAGAAACAATTCTTCTTTAAAACAACTGCTTTATACACCTTTAGATAAACTAATTCCTCCTCCCTTAACTCCTTATTAGATGGGTTTTGCTCCACCTCAGCCTGGACTCTTTGTTGGGTCTGAAAAGGATAGTCTATATTATCAACACAGTCAAAGTCAACAGATGTCAACGTCACTATCAACGTCAACGCAAAAGTCAAGCAGACGCGTTCGAGTCGAAGAACCGAGATGAGACGTTGAAGATATAAATGACTAGGAGTTTATTATTAATAAATATATTTTGTGTCAACAAAATATATTTATTTATGTTTAAGTCTTTTTTATGTTTTATATGTCATTTATTTAGTTTGTCCAAGTATAGGGGCTTAAGATGTCATTAGTGAATATTATCACTATATATAGATTAGTGACAATTAGTTTAAGGGAGCTTGAATGAGCCATTGATTGAGGGACTTTCACATTTGTAATATCATTTGCAATCAATTCAGATCAAACAAGGGTTTATTGAATGTTCTTGAGGTGTTCATCTTGTTCATCTATATTTTATAGTGTTTGATTTATATTGTTCATAAATATCATTGATATTTGTGTTATCAGTGGGTTTTGTTTGTGTTTATCAATCAATTGCACTGCTATCTCGATCAATAGGACCAACAGTCTTTCCAACTCAACCTTCAATTTTTTAACTTTCTCAAAAACATTTCCCTGATTTAGTTAATCTTCCGAATCACTTTCTTTAACATTCTCAGCTTCGACACAACAAAAAACATGTTACAACCTTTAACTCGCTCTTCCCAAATCTTCTTCACCGAAGGAATAAACTCCACTTTAGAATTAATATAATTAGGAAATGAAAGAGGTTTCGGCTTAGCACCCTGAATACTATCAAAATGCACCAACGTAGTACTATGATCCGAGGACAAGAAAGGCAAAAAAACACACATACCAGCAAACTTCCTCAAAAACTCCTCATTACCCATAACCCTATCCAACTTTTTCAAAATTCCCATATTACAATCCAGCTTCTGGTTCCAAGTAAATTTAAAGCCTGACATATTAATATCCGCCAACCTCGCCTCATTAACACATTCTCTGAAATCTGCCATCGCAGCACTAATATTCGAACAACCAGTTGAACTCTCATCCAGGTCCAAAATGGCATTAAAATCACCTAAAACCAGCCATGATTCATTTTTAACTACATTACTAAAATAGTTTAAATCTGCCAATAATGGTCTTCTTTGTTGAGCACGAACAAATCCATATTCAAAGGAACAGAAGAATCTTTCACCACCATTAATAGGCACCACTAAACAATGAATAGTCTGATCATTCATATGGACAACAGATAAGTCAAGAACACTTGGATCCCATCCAACAAGAATTCTAGTAAGATATTCACATCTCTAATATTAGAAACCCAGCTCCACTTACTCATTATATTCTCACAAATTTTATCCAACTTGTTCCTCCTAACATGATTCGCCAGCAGCCCACACAAGCTAACCCCATACTCATTAACAATAAAAACTACAGTATTCTGATTATAGAGTTTATTTAACCCTCTAACATTCCATGCAACTTCTTTAAACATTATAAACTATCATACCTATCGGCTACCTCCACATTCTATGACATAGCCGTAATACTGCCATCCTCCCCTTCAACTATAAAAGTAGCAGTACCATTATCCTCAGATGGCACATCATCTACATCCAACTCAATGCCATTCACAAACATTGATCATTAAAGAAATTTATCTGAGCTAAACTCCACCTATCAATAGTTTCAACAGATGGGGTCTGCCTGTTATCAGTAAATTCCAATACTTCTGCCTTAGACTATTTAGCAAATACGGTTGAATGTTTAGCAAATACTTAGACTATTCCACCAACTCCAAATCCTCATTCTAACACACTCATATCACAGATCTATCATGCAGCACACTTAGAACAAAGCATACAACCTCGAAGAAGACATTCAGAACATACATCGCACACAATTCAGACACAAACATAGAAAATTCATTTTACAGTTGCAAAACGGCAGTTAATATGCATATCAGCCTCAAACTAGTTTAAAACAAGTAAATAGGGGATCTAGAACTCACCTCTAACAACTTTCGAGTAAGGCTTCTTCAAACCGAGAGCAAACGGGAGTTCTAGCACCTAAACACACCAAAACAAGCAGCCAACACAAGAAACACGTAAGAATCGGTCCAACAGCTCGAACACAGCTAAAAACCTAGTAGAAAACACAAGAAAACCTCACCTTCTAAGAGAATTTTAGTTTTCTCACACTAAAAATCCTGTTGAACTTCTTCTTCCCTTCTTGCAGCTGAAAGCAAAATGGTGAAATGGGGGTGTGGGCAGCCATCCCCTGCTTTTTGAACCCATAATAGACAAGTTTGCCACTTGCACACTTTAACCCCCTTTACTTTGAAATGTTTCACTTTTCCTTCTTTTACTCTTCTTTTCTTTTCCTTTTATTAAATTTCCGAGTGTTACAACTTTCTTATTCAATATGTTCATAGTCTTTCTGAATTCCATCGTATCCTCCTTAGAGCTATCATATCCATGTTCATTTAAAAGCATTTAGCTTGACTTTGGCTTCAAATATAGGCTCATAATCTTCATTCCATGTTGAGGAGAATGGAATTTGATACAAACTACTGACTACTTCTTTGGCTAGTTAAAGAAAATCATTAGCTTTTTTGGGCTCAACTTCCCCCTTTTTGGTAGCATCATCTTAGATTCTTAATGACACCAATATTCTTAATGAAGGCGCATCCAAAGGTTCTTGTGGTGTTGGTGACTCCTGAAGACTGATAATGATAGACTGCTAAAGGTCAACTATCTTTTGAAGAGTATCTACCTTGAATTCAAAATCAATCACTTTAGTTGTTGATTGCTAAAGAGTGCTTACTTAAGATTCCAAGTTAGCAACACTTGCAGCCTGATCTTGTAGAGTTTTGACCTGATGTTCTTGTTGTAAATTCAAGAACTGCTACTCGTTTAGGATACCCTTACAATCTTTTATGTTCTTCTTGCAAAGATGATAGTCTTTGGGCAAGATCAAGATTGATAGTTGTCAATTCATCTATTAGTTTCATGCTTCCCTCATCCATAATTATGGAATCCTTAAGACTTGATGAGATCATAACCTTTGCCTCTACATCCTCACTACCATATATGGTTTATTAGCGCCTTGGATTCCTCTCCTTAAGATATTGCTCTTTAAAGACATCCTCGAAGTGAATTATCATGGTTAAGGCCTTAGTGATGTTGTCTATGTCTTGTTAATCGGTTGATGGATCAGTAATAGAGACATCCTTTTCCATATGACCCTTTATTCCCTAGGGTTAATCTCTTATATTAAAGGATGTAGGGTAGATTTTTTTTACATACAATTCAGTCCTCACTGTCTATATAGTATGGCTTTGGGGAGACAGAGGATCATGCTAAAATAGAGTGTAGACATCTTCATCCTCGGTAATAAACATGTGAGTTTTTATTTGAGGAGTTATGTCTATTGGTCTAGGATGTGAACCAATTCCTAATATGATTGCTACCTCAGAAGCTTCCTAAATGATATGGGTATCTCTTTTGGTTTTCTCAATATAATGTTGGGGCTCTAAATAAGGGTTGATTGGCTAGGTGTGGGTCTGCTCGAAAGAAGAAGAAAGAGAAACCTTCTTCTTTGAGTTTGATTTAGGTTTGGCTGATGCCTTTGACTTAGTTGGAACCCTGGTTTCTGGCCTTAAGACTTAATGATAACGCAGGGGCTCATTTCTTTTTGAATATGGATATTATGGGTTGTGAAGTAGAGTATGTGGGATTAGTAGTGTAGGGTGTAGCCACACTGTCACCTTGAGGCTCAGCGACCTCTGACATGGTGGCAAACAATGTAGACTCTTTGCCTTAAAATGCTTTTCAGGTTGCTTGGGATTTTATAAATATTTCCTTTCTTAGAGGTGCAAGGGCATAACATGTCCTTCAAGCTTAAGTTTGTTACCTAGTTAAAATTTGATGTAAGAACCTTGGGTACATTAAAATTTTGAATTTTACAATAGCGGTTACATATTTGCAAAGATTTTGGAAATTAAAGTTTGAGAGATTATAACTCTACTATTTTACAAGACCATAGATAGCCTAGCTAAATCCAATGGAAATTGATCCCAACCTCCTGATTTATTAGTGAGACAATAGAGAAATATATGAAGAATAATTCTCCAATTATGATATACAGTGATTTGGAGAAGGTTGAAGCGAGGAAAGTTTCTTTATATCATGTTTCTCTAAAATTTCACATATTACTTCATTTATGAATGAGCTTCGGCATTTCTTAGTTGTAGATGAGTCTCAATCTTTGTGGTGGATATGGTGACTTTGTGCCCTTGTATTGTGGTAGTTAAGACTTTGCTCTCATGTTTTCTTTGCATAGAACATGTGTTCCAAAATTGTTGAATGTGCGAGGCAAAAATGGCTTATTCGATCATGATTGCAAAAGCATAGTTTCTATTGCGGAGAAAGGTCAGCATAGGGTTGTACACCTTGTCTCCAATGGGTTCAAGAGATGTAGCAATGTTGTGGTTACGTCTAAATTCAAATTTTTGGGCAGCTATTTATGAGAGTAACTTAGGGATGATGAAGGTTGAGAAAGTTTTTGTAGGTGATAATGATGATGTGAAAATAATAGGAATGAAAGAGAAATCAAATTACACTCATCGGATAATATATAATAGTAAGCTTCCAAAAATCTTATCATGGTAAACTAAATTTCCAACAGAGTCTGTAATGATAGAATAGTCTTTTCAAGTGAAGTACAACATCACTACTTCTCAGAAGATAGAAGTGGGCACTACCGGATCTTTGTGATTCTTAGTGGTGATATCATCTATCTGTCAAACTATGAGGATCGATAGATAGAGTGTATTTTGGCAAGAAAAATAAGTTTCCATCGTTTTTCCAATGAAATTTATTAACAAGAATTTTAAAGGCATTTTGAGTTATTTTAGGTTGTTCAAAATTTATCATCCCAATAGCATATATAAGCTATTTAATTCTTGTTTCATCAAATATTTTTGTAAAGAGCACTACATATTGTTCATTTGTGTGAGCTTTACTAACTTTATAATCTTTATCTCTATATAATCATAGATGAAAATGGTACCCAATATCAATGTGATTTGCCTTTAAGTACTGAACTGGATTATTGGTAATTTATATAGTACTATTGTTGTCAATATGAATGGGAGTTTCATGAAGTTGACACCATAATCTCTGAGTTGAGTTTGAATCCACAGCACCTGAGCACAACTACTTGCAGCAATGTATTCTACTTTAGCAGTTGATGTAGAAACATAAGTTTGCTTCTTGCATAGCCATAAAACTAATCTTCCTCCTAGAAATTAGCAACCCCCTAAGGTCGACTTCTTATTGATGTTGCAACCTTCATAGTCACTATCAGTATATCCATAGAGATTATATACGACACTCCTAGGGTACCATAATCCCAACTTAGGTTCCCCCTTAAGGTACTCTATAATTTTCTTGACAGCCATCATGTGTGATACTTTGGGATCTGCTAGAAATCTTGAACACAAGCATGTGAAAAACATGATATTTGGTATGCTGGTTGTAAGATACATGAGAGATCCAATGATAGCTCTATATTGCCACTGATTAATAGTTTCCCCTGAAGGGAGTTAATTTACATGCCTTGGACATTGGTGTCTTTGCAGCATTTGCATCGGTAGCTTGAAACCTCACTAAGATGTCTTGTACATACTTAGATTAATTTATGAACATACCATTAGCAGTTTGTTTGACTTGTAAACATAAAAAGAAAGTGAGCTCTCCTATTGAAATCATTTCAAATTTTGATTTCATGAGGTGTTCAAAGTCTTTGCACAGCCTTTCATCTGCAGACCCATATACTATATCATCCACATACATTTATACCAAATACTATTCAGAATTTTGAAATAATTTAAGTATTTTTACTCAATCACTCTAAATAATAAAATATTTAATAAAATTTAAAAGTTAGTTAAAAACTAGAAATTTCATAATAAAAGTAACTTAATAGTTGACTCAGCTCCTTGTTGTTTGAAAAACCCTCCACTTTAATTCTTATTCAAAAAGAAATCACAAACTATTAGTCTTCCTATATACTTCTTATGTATGTGAATCATCAAAATGATTCTTAGCAACATTTTTTAGGGTTTGGTATATTTCATTATTATTATTAAGTTTAAAAATACAAGGATGATATAGTATCTGGGTCTGCAGATGAAAGGCTGTGCAAAGATGTATGATGTTTTATTTGGACATGAAGTCTGATTTTATGTGTATATGTTGTTGGATGTTGATGATTTTAGCCTTTCGGTATCTATTTATGTGTATTAGATGTTAATGGACCCTGCATGATCATGTTTTGAGTAATCTGATGTAATGGTTGGACTATGTAAACAATGTAAAAGTCCCCTTGAGAACAAAATTTTAATTTAACCAGGTGTATATATATATACATATATATACATATACATATACATATACATATACATATACATATACATATATATATAGGTATATATATAGGTATATATATATATGTATATATATAATATTTAACCAAAATCTGCCACATGTTTAAAATTAATAGGTCACTCATTTGTTTTGAGTCATAGTCACATTCCAAACTTTCAACACATCTCTCATGGTGTCACAAGAAACTTTAGTCTTGTATCCAAAGAACTCTTATAGGGTGTTTATTAGGTAGGTCAAACTTTTATAAGTAAACATTTTATTTTGTGCTATAGACTTTTGTAGATAAATATTTTTTTATATGTTTTACTCGTGTCATTGCAAGGATAGGTGAAGCCACGAGTTTCTACATTAAGTATATAAGATTGTATAGTATTATAAAGATTAGAATAAATTATAAAAAGCATCATTTATGTATATAACAAATTTCAATTTGGGTTCCTAATATTTGTTAATTACATTAAACGTTCTTAAGTAAGGAGCTTATAAGATTTTACGTCATTTAGTCTATTTGCAATTAAAATTTTGTTAACTAGTCTAAAAAATAACAAAATTCCTTTTGCAAATAAAAATAAATACGATAAAAAAAAATCAAAAGAAATATGTGAGACCCAATTTCTTTATTTTAATAAAACAAATAAAAAATAGTGAACACCATCACCATCCCTATTTAATCAAATCCCCACAATGATCCACTACTATTTTATGATTAAAGAACAAACAACATTAAACTAGGAAAAAGACTAATTTTTTTTATGTGGTGGTCAAAATCTCGACTTTGAAACTAATTTTACAAACATATAAATTTTAACAAAATAAATATGTGTCAATTTTAAAATTGCATATATAATTAAAAATTCAGGATGAACATCAAAAACTGAAGTTAGTGAGTTGCCATTTCAAAAGATTAATATATCAAGACTACGAAAAGTTGCAAACAACACTTGATGGTTCTATTGATATGCCTCCGTAATATCAAATAAAAACAGTTTAAGGTTCATGAGGCGGGGACGAAGAAGATGGTTGCCATTTCCAAAGATGGTTGCATTGAGAATAAGAGAGAGAAAAATTAATCAATTCCTCTTTTTTTTAACAATATCTTTATAATCTTTAGAGTAAACTTCGCTTTTGAAAACTGTGTTTTGGTCGAAATTACGGTTTTGCTTCAAAGGTTTCAAAATTACGGTTTTAATCCTTGTGGTTTGCAGTCCATCTCAATTAACTCCAACCCAGTAACACGGTTAGTTTTTTTGTTAAATAGAAGGGTATTCTAAACTTTTTATATGTAGGGACTAGTTATGTAATATGTTCAAAGTAATAAATGTACTAGATATGTAATTTAGTTAAATTTACATGAGTTACCCACTCCTAACCTCCACTCCTCCTTCTGTCGGCTGCCACCACCACCCACCTCCTCCAACGCACCGCCACCCACCTCCATCATAGCACCACCATTGCACCCCACTTGTTTAACCAACCACCACACAGCCCTAGATGAAGCTCTAATCACAATCGGCCAAACACCATCGTCATTTGAAGACTTTCATTTGATCTACCACATAATTCCACCATTGCTACCATCGACTTGCCTTAGAAATGGATTTATTCAAGAAACAACCCATAACAAAGTCTAGAATAATATAGAGTAAATTGAAACAAATTGGTAAACATAAAAAGTAAAATCATAATTTTGAAATTTTTAAAGGAAAAATGATTATTTCGATCAAATTATACGGAGCAAAAATAAAGTTTACTTTAATTTTGAATGTTGTAGAATAGTTTAGTCACTGAAAATCTCACGTTGGTCGATGTAAAAAACGTATTTGTAAAAACCCTTCACTAGAAGGAACTCATCCTGCAATAAAGCATATACTGAAGGATGAATGTTGTAGTTTACTCCAAAAACTAAGCACACTACATAGTACAGACATCTTCGGCCCAAACAACACCAAACCCCCAAAAACTCACAGGCTGCTGCTGATACTAGAGGTTCCAAACTCCAATCGAAAAATGGGCAGAAAGAAGGAGGTGGTGTTCGATGAACAACCCCCGGATTTCGATCCGGAGAACCCCTACAAGGATCCGGTGGCGATGATCGAGATGCGGGAGCACATCGTGCGGGAGAAATGGATCGACATCGAGACTTCCAAGATCATCCGCGACAAACTCCGGTGGTGCTACCGCATCGAAGGCGTCAATCACCTCCAGAAGTGTCGTCATCTGGTCCAGCAGTACCTCGATTCCACTCGTGGTATTGGTTGGGGTAAAGACGGCCGTCATCCAGATCAACACGGTTTGTTTTCTGCTTTGGAACGTTTCATGTTTCGCTCTGGGTGTCATGTTATTGTTTCTGAATTCTGATGGTGGAGGTTTTTGCCTTTTTTTTAGGTCCCAAGGTTCAGAGCTTGGAGTGATGGCTCTTTCGAACGGTATTCTCCTTGTTTATCTGTTGTTTCGTAAGTTGTTATTAGGGTTTCTTGATTGATTGTGTGCACAGCGGTTGCTTGTATGACCTAAGTTAGCTCTTAGGGTTGAATGACTGACTGATAGGGTTTGCTTTGTTGGTGTTAATGTTACTACTTGTACAGTTTAGGGTTTGAGGTTGTCTGCCACTGGTAGCAGTTGTTTGTTAGGGTTGATTCATAGACCAACAGCAGCTTCAGATTTCAAAGTTATTGTGAATATTAGAGTATTTACACAATGGGAAAATCTAAGGCTGTTGAAAGTTGCTCTAGTATGCTTTTGATTAGTTTTCTTTTCCTTGAATGTTCATAGAACGTGTGTGAAATTTCTTCCATTGAGTTTTATCTGGAACCCATGACAGTAAAGTAAATGAAGTCAATAATCACAAAATTGTTAATCAGTAAAGCTTAATCAGTAAAGCAGGCCCCTCCCTGTCTACATGACTTTAAGCGATATAGCTATCATAATCATTGTTTTACTGAGCATTGTATTCGTTTTTGTGGATACACACAAACACAATGACATAAATATACCCTCCTGAAACTATTTTACAAACATGATAAACAAGACATGTTATGGACCAATACATGGCTTGTCTTGTTTTAAATGTTTGTAAGTTTTTTTCTATTAAATTGCTATTGGACTGGGGTGTCTGATGTGTTAGGACTTTATTCAATCAGTTGTTGAATGTTTCTGGTCTTTTTTTGGGTCCTCACTGATGTCAAATATGGATACTGCTCACCACTCTAGATGTGTAAGCTATGTAATCCGTCGCATGTTACAAGAGGGGGCAATTACTACCCCTTTACTTGCAATAAAGTTATGTATCCTATGGGGCGGACTTTTGTTTTTAATCTAAAAATTAAACAGCTGAAACTTTTCTTAATTATTATTTTAATAATCTTTTGTATTAGTATCTAACACATTAATATATACCAATGCTACTGGTATCTTTATACAAAAAAGGGTTTTCTTGAGCTGGGGTCTCATTGGGTGCAACCTATCTATCTTCTCAGATAGAGGTAAGGTTTGCCATCATCCCATATTTCCTAAACTCTATTTTATGAGTGGGATATGAATATATTGTGGTTGTGTTTGTTTGTTTTATATATATAACACATTATGTACAAAAGGCCTATTCATAAACCGATTGTTGTGAATTCGACTTGTTTTGACATATAGTTAGAAGCAATTGAAAGGTGCCGTTCCTCTCATAACTCCATCTGAAACATAAATGGTTCTCCAGTGAAAAAAAATCACCTGGATTTATAATGAGTGGCAATTCAGGGATTTTGTTGATAAATTGGAAATGTTGATTTTGAGTTGTTAAATTTCAGAGTCCTGATTAATAAATTGCAGAACAAGAGTTTTTAGATTTGTTTTGATTAAATTTACATCTGTGTTGTGGCAGGTCATAAATGTTGTGTTCTGGTAATGCCCGGCTGGAGCTTCCTACACCAGTTTGTTTTGAAATTTTATCTCGATATAAACCATGGATCTGAGGTTATTTGATAATAAAAACTTCATAATACTCCTCTTTGATTGGCATTCATGCAATTTTCATTCATGAATATGTTTATTCTTATCACTGTTATCATTACTTCATTAGTATTATTACAGGTATAATAAAAGTATCAAAATGACTTTGGAGCAGAAACTAGTTTAGAGTATACACCACTGAGAAATAGAGCGAGGTTAAGATGTCGATAGTAATAACTTGAGTTTGTGTGATATCTTAAGAGTCCTATGTGCTTGGGTCAAAATCAGATATCTTAGAGTTGGATACTTGGATCTTGCGTTTAAACCTTAAAGTCCTATAATTTTATGGGTCACAATGTCACATGTTACTATTTTAGGTAGTTCTATCAAGAATACATATTTTATGATATAATCGTATTATACTTATTATTATTCAGCACAAAAGTAATTGAAATTGATTACACATACCCTATGATTAGGGCTTTAAACGAGCCGAGCAAGGATTGGCAAGGCTTAAGCTCTAAGTTTAGTGAGCCAGCCCAGCTCAGGCTTGAAAATATTAACAGAAAAGACGAGCTCGAGTTAGGCTTGTGAAAAACTTGAGCTAGCTTAGCTTAAGCTAGCTCGTGGCTAATTAAGCCAACTTAGTTATTTAAAAAATATTCTTTTTCATGTTGTAATATATATGGAAAAAAACCAATATAGAAGTTAATTAAACAGCAAATAAATAATCTAAAACGTTGTCAGAAAAAAAAAAAAAAAAAAGAAAAAAAGAAAAAGAAAAAGAAAAAGAAGGATGTATACAATCAGTTAGTAAATAGTTGACAATTACTTGTATTTAAACCAATACATAAAACACAATAGATCACCTTGATATTTCTTCTAATATCATGAACTTCTTTTCTTCATTCTTAGCTTCTTTTCTGATTTTTAAGTGCCTAAAAAACCAGTATATAGAGCGCAATAAAACCATCACTATAAAATAAATAAATAAATACCCTATGTTTAGTCAATTGCTAAAAAGCAGGTTGCATCAATTGAAATAAGGTCTAATTATAAGAGGAGAATATTAATTAAATGAGTCTTCTGCTTGCACATTTAGTCACACCAAACCCCACAATATACAACCACACAATTTTAAATACATAACAAGAAGGTTTTATGTTGGCTGCTAAAAAATGAATAATGTTAAATTAGAAAAAGAAGAAATGAGTACTAAGATTACAATTACTAGATTTTAATTAATTACCTTTCATGTCCGTTAAATGTCTCGTCACTCGTCATTCTTCCGTATTTGAATGTTTAAGTTTTCTTCTTTCTTTATCTATTGCTACACATAAAAAAAATACATAATATAGTGTAATAAAATTATAAAACCAAAGTGAACAAGAAATAAAATATAACCTTATTTTTAGGGAGCGTTTGGTTATGTAATTTGTTGGAATTGTAATTGGAGTTTGAATTGAAATTATAATAAATTGTATTTGGAATTCAATAATGTCTAAAGAATTTGGAATTCAATGAAATTGCAATTTATAAAGGGAATTTAAATTCCAATGTATTTTTTATGACAAAACATTTATAAGGAATTGGAATTTATCACCCATTGCAAAGCGTCACCTCCTTTATGACCACCGATCATCGCCGCTACATACCACCGACTGCCGCCGCCACACCGCCGACAATCGACCGTGACCACCAACCACGCTCGTTACCGAAAACCGGTCGTACCCCAACACCGCCACCAACCGTTCATGCCCGCTGCCGAGAACCGACAGTCGCCGTCGAGCGCGTCAAAAACCGTCATGGTTCCCAACTTAAAGTACACATCAAGTTTACTTTTCTGTGAACTTTCAAGACGTTTAGAGTTGAGAAAACAATTAAAATCTTCTTTCTTTTCTAGCACAAATGTTTGATGCTTAGGTTGATGTGCTTGTTGAGTTGTTCTTAGAAGCCCTAGCCATATTCATTGGAATACTTTTCGTAAAGAGATTTAAACTTATTTATCACATATCAAACCCCCGATCATTGATCGTTATCACAAGACAATCATCGTAATGTTGAAATTTGCAAGGTATTGTATCATATTAAGTTTTTGTCCATAATGTCTTAGTGTTTTTGTAATATAAAGAATACTATCAATTGTTGTTATAACAACCGAAAGTATACTCAATCGAAAGCATAGTTTCGATAAATGGGTGTATCTATCAAAACAACACATCGAGTTTACACTTATGATTGAATAGACTCAATTGAAAGTAGTGACGAAGCTTGGGCACTCCTATAGGGGGTAGGGGTGAAATTAAATATTTTTAGAGGGACAACTGTATATATATAAAAAATTTACACTGCCGAACCAAAAATTTAAGTTGTCGGATCGAAAATTAACACTGCTGACGAAAAAAAGAGGGGGGGGGGGGAGCCTCTTATATCCTTCGCCCCTGATTGAAAGTATACTTGTGATCTAAAGTACTACTTCCTATCGCTGTAACAAGTATCCTTGTAGTTTTGATCTGCACGTGGTCAGTATAAGTAGTTTAGTTTGCTACTACATCATGTGTACATGAAACACTAATGTGTACAACATTCCATAATTCAATACAATTGCATTTTAAAGTTATTCTTTTGCTTGGTTCTTAGAATTCATCGATAGTGTATTTGATTTGTGTATGAATATTCACATAGCCGAGAGTTATTGAGTGTTTACACCACCATACACACACAAGCTCCGCATGTGTGTGTTTATTGATCTGGTTGTAATTTGTTTGATTTGAGTTGGACCTACAACATTAAAGTATCAAATGTATGCCTTTCAATAAGAGGTTTTTCCTAGTAATCACTATTTATCCCTTGGTTTGATGTTATCTATCTAAAGGTAGTAACAATGAAAAGAAACCAAGTCCCTCTATCATGAGTAACAACTTATCAATAAAAAGCAACTATTAAAACAAAATCCACAAATTATAACTTTTATCCCCCGTTTCACGTAGGTTAACATGCTAAGTCTAGATAGACATAACAAAAACATGAATGTTTTAATCAACAAACACAAAGTTAGTGACTTGCTTTTAAGGGTTTTAAAAGCTCGCTTTTAATGTAGAAAGATAATCACTTGAAGTCACTAACACAAAGCAAAGCAAATCTGTACATGAAATTTAAAGATCAAATAAGATTCATCTCATCCAAGCAAGTCAAAAACACTAGCCAAGCATGACAATATAAAAAAAAAAAACATGATCAACTTGCATTAACATAATCAAACATTATTGTAACATTTGAAAGTTGTTGAATGGTCCTTGATTCTTAAAACTGAAAATAAAAGCTGCAAACTAAGCTAATCTACTGGAAATTATACTAAGAAAACAAGATAGTGAGGTGTGGAAGTCCTTTCATCAAATGATCCTAAAACTTTAACTGATAAGTTGTATGGAAGGTAGGACATAACTCGTGCCTGGTGGGGCATGATCCATGGTCGGGTACATATTCGCTTCACTAGCCTACACATAACCATTTCTGATGCAGTTAGGGACCACTCAAATATACTAGAATCTTTAAAGAATCAATTGAAAATGAGGTGCAAATGATGTAAAATATATGTATAGTTTAATGCATATCAGGGAACTACTTTTGGAAATTTACAACTATAGAAAATCATTAATTGAAGGAGGTATGGGAGATCAATCCTAAAGTTTGAAGGGTGAGGAGAGTGAGATCAACTGTCGATTCCTTTCCCGTGCATACTAGCGAGATCCTTTTGTGTATATAGTAGTTGATTACAAGTCTTCTCACTTCTTTAATCGTTAATTTTTAGGTTTCTTCTACAATATGTGATTTCTAGATTTTTCTATCTTTCTTTCCCTATTTTTGGAAATCTCTCTTCGGATAACTCGGACCTTGATTTCTAGTTGCTTGGAGAATTTCATTTCTAGTTTCTTTGAGTTTAGTAAGATAAATATTTGGTTTTGGTTACGTGTCCTTATGTGTTATGGTTACTATTTTTATTTTCTTGTTTTTTGAGTTATGGTTATTGACTTCTAGTTGTTATTGACATAAAAAATTATATAGGCATAATATATAAGTAGTTAAATAAGTCTTTTGCATGTTTGATACGTGAGTTATGCGTGTCATCTCTAACCTATTAAACACGATAATGTTTGTTTTGTCAGCCCTAGTTACACATCTAGTAGTTCATGTTCAAATATAAAACAGCCTAGATGAATTAATATTTAAACATTTAATCATTAGACCACTCATGATGAGATGTGAATTGTCATCTTCTATGTCAGGCATGTCATTTGTATGTTGTCACAAGTGTTACTGGAAATTAATTATTAATTAACAAGTTGTTAAATATCAATTAAACAGTAAAGGAATTATAAATATTATGAATATAGATAAAAGATAGGGAAACCCTAATCCCCTATAGCTGCCCTCTCCCACCATTCTCGATTTTCGGCCGCCCACCACCACACACCACTATCAAGGGTCGTCGCCGCTAGCTAGAGCCAATAGTTTTGTAGTACACCGCAACCATTGTGTGTAATTTCTGTGAATAATGTCAACTAGTGAGACCGTTCTTGCATTCAAAAGTGTAAAAATTTCGTTTTAATCATCAAGGTAGAATCTTTAATTTTTTATGAATGTGATCTTATTATTTGTTTAAACTATGTGTAATTGAAAACCTGATTTGAGTGTGAATTTAAAATTAACTTAAGGTGTTAAAAATGTTTCTACATTGAAAGTTAATATGATAAAGTAAAAGGTTTAACTGTTAAAACTTATACACGATACCCAACAATGGTACTAACACAATATTTACGTGCTTTTAAACATTACTTTATTCAATCTTGCGTTTTTATTTGTCAAAAGGGTTGTTTTTAACAAAAAGATCGTAGCTTTGATTAATGGAATGATTCTTGTGATAAAAGATTGAATCTTTAACAAAAAGATTAAATCTTTGGATTAAACTTTATAACTTTATTCATTTATGGTTGGTTGTGTGAAATATCAAGCACTAGTGACCTGCGGTTGTTTTGGTTGTTTGCTTGGTTTTATTTATCAGTATTCTTTGCATTTTTGGGTGTTTTGAAACCCTTTTTGTAATAGACCAAAGACGAAGATAACCATCCAACACCGTCTATGTTGAGAAAATTAGTCGATGAATCGTCCAAGTGGAGTCTGTTAGATATTAGATCTCTTATCATTGATAATATCAATGTTACTATTGATGTACGATCCAACGAGTTACACTCTCGACAACAACGAAAGATTAACATCTAATGTAAGATCATTATCTTAAAGGCTGATGCTAACCAAAGATCTCTCAGCATGCACTGAAGTACAAGGAAGTACTTCGGAAGATTTGGCAATGTACAAATAAAAATAACCAAGTTTCAAATCTTCCAAAGCCAAAGACAGAAATCTTCCGAAACCAAAAGTGAAGTCTTCCTAAGCTTAAAGACAAAGTCTTCCGAAGCTTGAAGACTGAACTCTTCCACAGACTAAGAAGACATGTGTCTATTGACATACTTTTGATAAAAGCAAAGTCCTTTCCACTGTTAGCTCTGAAGACTCATCAACTTATATAAGTTAGTGATTACCTTTTTACTTTGGTCAACTGTATATTATTGTTTCTTTTCTGTAACTTCCTACTTTAGTACTTTTATCCTTACTTTAATACAATAGGATGTGAGTTATGGCATGACATAGTCACATTTCATAAGGCAATCTGCTTTTGACTCTACATTGATCTTGTTGTCTAGATTAGTATCTAGTTGGCCTTTAAAGTATGGCTGACTATAGGTTGTAGTATAAAGTATCTCATGTATCAGTCTTAGGACTAAGCTTTGTAACACTTGAAAACACTTGATAACAATATACACATCCTTGAAAACCAATCTATTTGTTCTTGAGTGTTCTTACTTGTTATTCATTGTTTCATTGCCTGGTTCCCTATTTGATCTGGTAAGTGTGTTTAGTTGATAATCTCCAACTATGAAACTGTCGTTGAACCATAACGGGTCCTTCAATTGGTATCAGAGCTTCTCAGGCTCATGATTGCAAGATCTTATCATCTTGAATCACTCTTCAGTTTCACATTCACTTACTTGCTCAAATGGCAGCTCTTTCTAAAGCTAATATGGAAACCAGCACAATGACTAAGTCTCTAGTGATCACTCCTGATGACTTTGACACTTAGTGCATGAGAATGGAATGCTTCATCATGTCTCAAGACAATAGGATGTGGAGATCTATAGTCTCTGGACCTCATATCATAAATAATACTTCAATAATTGCTGGAGGTGGGATGATACCCAAGGAAGTGGCTGATTATTTTGAAGAAGACTAGAAGAAAATATACATTGATCAGAAAGTCATGACCGCTCTTCAAACTACTCTTCCCAACTCCATCTACATAGGCTTCAAGAAGTGCAAGAGTGAAAAAGAACCCTAGGATGCACTAAAGCTGATGTATGATGGATCCGAAGAAGCTAAAGAGAACAAGAAAGACATAATGAAGCAGTAGTTTGAAAACTTCATCTATAAGAAAGGTGAAACTCTGACTCAACAATACTTCAAGTATGTTGAGATTTTAGACACTCTAATGGATGTTGGAGTCAAACGTGAGAACACGGATATAGTGAGGAAGTTGATGTTCTCTCTTCCTAGACAATAGACAAACTACTATATGGCCATCAAGAGAATTAAGAACCTCTCTACCCTCACTCTCACTGAGCTGTATGGTATCTTGAATGGATTACCAAATGGAGATGAACATGCAAAATCCTTTTACCAGCTCATCCAGCACCCAAAAGAGTTCAGCCCTTCATGTAGTTGAAACAGATAGCAAACAACCATAGCATCATCTCATCTGCTATCCTGAAAACTTACTAAAGGGTCCTTTCATCACCTTCTTGGAGACACCTAAGGAGAGATATACTTCAAGGAAGTCCATTCTAATAGCCAGGCTCTTCTCAAGCCTTTGGTCTTCAGATGATAGTTCTAGAAACTTTCTCTTCACCCTTGAAGACATGGATTGTATCCATCTAGATGATCTAGAATACATGAAAATAGTCCAGCAGATGGCTCTTCTCACTCATAGAGCCAAGAAGTTCTACAAGAGGACAGGGAGGAAGTTTCCAAGCAATGTGGCAAGTGGAAAGTTTAGGCTGCATAAAAGCAAAGTAAAGTGTTAGAACTGTAACTAAATAGGCCACTTTGCTCGAGAGTGTAAGGCATCAAGAAAAAATGGTGGCCATACACAGTCCAGACCAAACTACACTAAGGCAACTCCAAGAGCTGAGAAGCCCAACCAACCAAAGAAGCAAGCTGTAGTTGCTATGGAAGAAGGAGGCTATGATTAGAGCTTTCAGGTGGAAGATGTCTCCCCAAACCAAGCCCTGATGGCAGATCATAATGAATCAAATGTATTGGAACATCTTTGCTCTCCTAAATGCATTGCTAAAGTTAATATATACAAGTCCTACAACTTGGAAGTAAGATCTGATCTTGAGTGCTTAAACTTTTTGAAAGCTGATTTTAAAAGAGTAGAAAATGATTACAAGCTTAAAATAGAAGACTTAGATAAAACCATTTCTACTCTAAAACATGAGCATACAAACTACAAGACTCAAATTAATGATCTTGTTACCAAGTTGACTGAATGTCAGGCTGAGCTTGGGATCAGCAAAGCCAAGGCAGAAAAATATGTTCTTGAAGGGAAAACCTTCACGAACATTAATTCTTCATCCTTGCATGCAAAAGTTTGTTAACAAAACAGGCAGGGACTTGGATCAAACAAAATAGCTCCTCCACACACACTATTATCATGTGTGGTGGTACAACTCATTATGCTAAAGATTGCATTTACAATCCTAAAAGTACCATCCATATGAACAAGAAGAAGACTTCTGAGAAGAAAGGAAAATAGCTTCGGAAGGGAAATCATTTTCCTTCAGAAGCATCAAGGTGACCCAGAAGAATATAGGTGGAAAACTATCTATGGAAGCAAGTTTAGTCTCGAAAGAAAGGAATGCTTTCGAAGCACTGAAGTCTGCTACAGTGGATGCAAAAGCTTCTGAAGGTTCAGTCTCCAAAACTTCCGAAGTCATAAAAATTTCTGAAGTTTTAAAAACCAAGTCTAATCTTCCAAAGATGGTGTGGAAGATGAAAGAAGGCCATGTGACTGAAGTTTCTTCATCAACAACAGCCAAGGATCCTATAAGTTTGCATATAGGATCAATAACTGTAGAACTATCTTCAGTTCATCTTGATAAGCCTAAACTAGCAAGGCTTGGGTTTCCAAATGTAACTAATCATATCTTTTTATGTACGGAACAGCTGAAGACCAAAAGCAATGTATGGTTTATTGATAGTGGTTGTTCCAGGAACATGACTGGCAATGGCTCTTTGCTTCAAAAATTTGAGAAATTTGATGGAGGGCCAGTTGGTTTTGGAGGTGAATCAGGTGGTTACATTACTGGAAGGGGTAGAGTCATAAATGGTAAGCTCAGCATTGAAAAGTAAACTTTGTCAAGGAGCTTGAGTACAATCTTTAAGTGTATCTTAATTTTATGACCAGAGACATCACATGCTCTTTACTGAGCATCAGTGCATTGTTCTCAAACCCGAGGTGATAATTCCTCAAGAGCATATTCTGCTCAGAGCCCTGGGAAAAGGAACATGTACAAGATGGATTTGCGAGAAACTTCCCTAGATTCTTTCTATCAAAAGCAAATAGTGACGAGTCTTTTCTTTGGCATAAAAGAATATGCCATGTAAACTTTAAGAACATGAATAAACTAATTAAGAATGATTTGGTAACGTAATGCCAAAGAAAGAGTTTACAAGTGATGATCATTGTGTTGCATGCTTGAAAGGAAAGAAACACAAGTGTCACACATGCCAATGGAAATGAACTCCATCACTACATCCCTTCACTTATTACACATGGATAATGAGTTTAGAAAGAACTTCAAACTGTCTTGTGATCACAAATGATTTCACAAGATATATTGGGTATTCTTTCTTATAAGTAAGGATGAAACCACTAAAATCTTGAAATCCTTCATTATAAAAGTTGAAAATCAATAAGATCACAAGGTTAAGATCATAAGATGTGATCATTAAACTGAATTCAAGAACCAAATCCTTGATTTAGTTTGTGATGAAAAGGGTATTTCAAGTCAATATAGTGCTCCTAGAATTCCTCAATAAAATGGTGTCACTGAAAGGAGAAATAGGACATCTATTAAAGCTGCAAGACCCATGCTCTCTAACTCTAAACTGCCTATCACCTTCTGGGCAGAGATAGTCAACACTGCCTGCTATATGCAGAACAAAGTTTTATTAGTCAAATTTCATGGTAAGACACCCTATGAACTGTGGCACAAAAGGAGACCTTTTATTGGTTTCTCAGGTCATTTGGATGTCCATACACCATCTTGAATACCAAAGATCATATAGCAAATGGATATTTCATTAGATACTCTTCTAGTCCTGATTGGCTATTGATCTTAATTTAGTTACCAACTATTTTAACAAATCTTATGAGATGTTTCAGGAACAACAGGTAATATATCTATAAAAGATCCCGATTCAAGATTTGTGCAGAGAATACCAGATGGTCAAATCTCTTCAACACCAGTGGTAACAAACACTACAAGTGGAAATCCTGTCAGCACAAATATGACAGCAAATTCTTCTATTGACACATCTAAGGTGCCAACTAATGCCAGCAATAAGGCACAAAACTCAAATGACGTAATCTCTAATGCAGGAGAAGATAGAGATAGTGAAATTGATCAAGAATATCTTGATGCTTGCAACCACTCCACTAAAGACAACATCAAATTGTTACACACTTTCTAGATCAAGTCACACTTGATGAAGTGTGCAGATGTGGTAGGTGATACTCAATCACTGGATCTAAAATTCTCAAATTTGGATCTATCAAATCAACTTACTGTGATTCCTCGTCTAAGAATGCACAATTCATATCCTACCATAAACATTATTGGAGATGTTGAATCTAGGGTGAGAACAAAAGGACAAGCCCATAATCAAAATGTTTTTCTGCACTCTTGCTTCTTATCTTAAATTGAGATAAAGAAAGTAGATGAAGGTTTAAAAGATGGAAGCTGGATTAAAGCAATATAGAAGGAACTGCTTCAATTCAAAAGACAGGGTGTTTGGAACCTATGTCCTCTACCTCTTAGGAAGATGCCAATAGGAACCAAATGGGTATTCAGGAACAAGAAAGACGATAGATGACTTGTCATCAAGACCAAGGCAAGATTGGTAGTTCAAGGGTACACTCAAGAGGAAGGGATTGACCACACAAATGTCTTTGATCCTGTAGCAAGACTTGAAGCTGTAAGAATATTTCTTGCTTTTGCTGCATCAAAGGATTTCAAGGTCTACTAACTTGATGTCAAGTGTGCTTTTCTACATGGGGTGATATATGAAGAAGTGTATGTATGTCAACCACATGGCTTTACATAACTAGGTCATCCTGATTATGTCTGAAAGGTTGAAAAGCTCTCCATGGGTTGCATCAAGCACTAAGAAAGTGGTATGAGACACTGTCACAGTACCTAGTTCAACATGGTTACGAAAAAGGTATTATTGACAGCACACTCTTTATCAAAAGAACTAGGAATGACATGATGTTGGTTCAAGTTTATGTTGATGACATTATCTTTGGGTCAACTAATGAAAAGCTTTGCAAAGAGTTTGAGAATCTGATAAAAAATAGATTTGAAATAAGTGCTATAGGGGAACTCAACTTCTTTCTTGGAATTCAAGTGAAGCAAGTTGAAAATGGTATCTTCATAAATCAGTCAAAGTATGTACAGGACATACTAACTAGATTTCATATGACTGATTGTAAGGTTGCTAAGACTCCCATAGCTAGAAACCACTACTTAGGACCTGATCTTGGGGGGAGTGTGTTGATGAACATCAATATAGGGCTATGACTGGGTCTTTTATCTACCTAACAACTAGCAGACCTGATATCAAGTTTACTACATGCATATGTGCAAGATATCAAGCAAGATGTCATACCTAGTTGTTGTCAAGAGGATTCTTAGATACCTCAAAGGAGCTCCCAAACAAAGGCTTTGTATACAAAGAATTTTGACTTAATCTGTATGCATATACAAATAGTGACTATGGTGGCTATATGACTAGCAAGCCTATATCTGGGATGTCAGTTTCTTAGTGTATGGATAGTCTCATAACAATGCAAGAAGCAATCTTATGTATCTGGATCAACTGCTGAAGCTGAATACATTGCTGTTGCAAGCTCTATGCTCAAGTACTTTGGATTCAAATCAGATGCTAGATTATGGATTCAACTTCAAGAAGACTCCTATTCTATAGATAACAATAGTGCTATCTCAATCAAAGAGAACCCAGTACAACACTTAAAGACAAAGCATATCAATATCAAGTATCATTTAATCAGAGATAATTTTGAAAAAAGACTGTAAACTGGTCAAAGTTAACATAAATAAATAATATGCTGATCTGTTCACAAAAGCTTTTGATGAATAGAGATTTAAATAGCTTATATCAGCTATTGGGCTTGTTAACATTGAGTAGATTTTCTTAAATTATTTTCAAATTGTTTTTCAAAAATAGTGTCTTTACTGCTGTCTAATTATCACTCATATAAGCCTTGTTTATCTCGGAAGAATGTTTTCTATGTAAATATTCCTTAGAATTTTAAGAAAATAGACAGTGTTCAAAACTAATAACTAGGACCTCATATTGTTTGGTCATCATCGAGACTTCGTAAGATACATTGGTTCTTCTTCTTTAGAACTAAGGATGAGACCCTTGAGATCTTGAAGAACTTCATTCTAAAACTAAGAATCAATGTGATCACAAGATCAAAATCATAAGATGTGATCAAGGAACTAAATTCAAGAACCAATCCTTGATGCTTTTGTGATGAGAATGGTATTACAAGACAATACAGTGCTCCAATACTCCTTAGCAAATGGTGTTACTGAGGGAGAAACATAACACTTATTTAAGCTGCAAGAACCATATTATTTGACTCTCAACTGCTCATCACCTTCTTGGTAGAGGCAGTCAACACTGCCTGCTATGTGCAAAATAGAGTTTTAGTAGTCAAGACTCATGGTAAGACTCTTTATGAACTGTGGTACAAAAGAAGACCTTTCATTGGTTTTCTCAGATCATTTGGGTGTCCTTGGACCATCTTGAATACTAAGGATCAAATAGCCAAATTTGTTGAGAAATCAGATGATGGACATTTTATTAGATACTCTTCCCAAGCTAAGGCTTATATAGTATACAATCTTAGAACTAGAGTAGTTAAGGAGTCATCCAATGTGACCTTCAATGAGCACACACCCAGTGTGAAAGGTTCTGCTCCTGATTGGTTGTTTGATGTTGACTTAGTTACCAACTTTTTTAACAAATCTTGTGAAGATATTTCAGGATCTACAGGTAGCTTATCAATAGGAGATTCTGATCCAAGATTTGAGCTAAAGAGACCAAGTTTTCAAACTACTTTAGCTCTAGTGGTAGCTAGCCCTGCAGTTGGAAATCCTATCAGCACAACCATGACAAATTCTTCAGTTGATACATCTGAGGTGCCTATAAATTCTAGCACAGAGGCACAAAACTCAAATGAAGGAATTTCTAATGTATGAGGAGATGGAGGTAGTGATAGTGATCAAGAATTTCTTGATGCTGATAACCACTCCATAGAAGACAACATCAATGATGTGATGCACTCATTGGATCAAATTTCTCTTGATAAGTGTGTTGATGTGGTGGATGACACTCAATCGCTAGATCTGAATTTTACCAATTTAGATCTGTCCAACCTACTTACTGTGATTCCTCAATCGAGAATCCACAAGTCACATCCTACCACAAATATCATTGGAAATGTTAAGACAGGGGTGAGAACAAGAGGACAAACCCATGATAAAAATGTTTGTCTTCACTCTTGTTTTCTTGTCCTAGATTGAGCCTAAGAAGATTGATGAGGCTCTGAAGGATGGAAGTTGGGTGGAAAATATAGGAGGAGCTGCTTCAATTAAGAGACAAAAGGTTTAGAACATATATCGTCTTCCTTAAGGGAAGACTACTACAGGTACCAAGTGGGTATTCAGGAATAAGAAGGATGATAGAGGACTTGTCACCATGAATAAGGCAAGACTAGTTGTTCAAGGGTACACACAAGAAGAAGGGATTAACTACACAGATGTTTTTGCTCCTGTAGCAAGACTTGAAGCTGTCAGGATATTCCTTGTTTTTTCTGTATCCAAGGATTTCAAGGTCTACCAACTTGATGTCAAGTGTGCTTTCTTATATAGGGTGATTGATGAGGAAGTGTATGCCTAACAACCACCTGGCTTTGCAGACCCATATCATTTTGATTATGTTTGCAAGCTTGACAAAGCTTTTTATGGGCTGTATCAGGCTCCAAGGAAGTGGTATGAGACACTATCTCAGTGCCTCTGTTAGCCTGGATAACAAGAGAGGTAATATTGATGGAACACTCATCATTAAAGGAATAGGAAATGACTTGATGCTGGTTCAAGTTTATGTAAATGGCATCCTTTTTGGGTCAACTAATGCAAATCTTTGCAAAGACTTTGAGAAGTTGATGAAGAATAGATTTTGAATGAGTACCATAGAGGAACTTAATTTCTTTATAGGAATTCAAGTGAAGCAGGTTGACAATGGAATCTTCATAAATACTCAAAGTATGTGCAAGACATACTTACCAGATTTCATCTGACTGAGTGTTGTTGCTAAGAACCCCATAGCCACAACCACTCTCTAGGATCTGATCTTGAGGGGAGTATGTTGATGACATCTCTACAGGGCTATGATTGGGTCTCTATGTACCTTACAAGCCAGTAGGCCTGATATCATGTTTGCTACATGTATTTGTGCAAGATATGAAGCCAACCCCAAGATGTCACACCTGGTTGCTATAAAAAGAATTCTTAGATATCTCAAAGGTGCTCCCAAACTGGGCCTTTGGTATCCAAAGAATTAAGACTTTAATATGTATGCCTATACAGATAGTGACTATGGTGGCTGCAACATGACTGGAAAGTCTACACTGGGGGATGTCAATTTCTTGGTGGAAGGATAGTCTCATGGCAATGCAAGAAACAATCCTGTGTGTCTGCATCAACTATTAAAGTTGAATACGTTGTTACTGCAAGCTATTGTATTCAAGTGCTTTGGATTTAGAATAAGATGCTAGACTATGCATTCAACTTCAAGGAGACTCCCATCTACATAGACAACAACAATGCTATCTCTATTACAGAAATCATGTACAACACTCAAAGACAAAACACATCAATATCAAGTATCATTTGATTAGAGATAATTTTGAAAAAGGATTGATAAAACTTGTCAAAGTTAACACAAATGAATAATATGTTGATCTGTTCACAAAAGCTTTTGATGATTCAAGTGGTCAAGTTCAGGTATTCACAGTTTGTTTACACAAACTTGCTTGCAAACTCGAACTCCTTAGAATATTATATGTTCCCGAGATATGTTCAACACATTCTTAACTATGAACTGGCTCACAGTTAAGGGGAATAGGTAATGTTCTTAAACTGGGATAGATGAAGCCCGGCATCTTCAAGACAATGAGAAAGTCCACTGTTGCTTCTCAGGGTAGAAACAGCCCTGGTCCCAAAATGTTAGAGCTCATTACTCAAGGTGACAACTTGGTATCACCAGCCAATATTAACCCACACCTTTGACATCTGCACCACCCACATAGCCACAAATCACCATCACCTACCAAGAAAATCCAAGCGAACTCCTACTCAGTCTATCAGGTTGAGCAGGCCCCCATCACCACCCATGCATGAAGAAGTGGACATAAGAGCTCCCACTTCTCCTGAGGAGCAGACCACTCGTATCATTTTCTTTGATCAGTGCTGAGGTTCCTCATGATCATCCTGATAAGCTCACTACCCAGCCTTAAGCCTTCACTCTGAGTCTCAAAACTCTAGTGATTAACCTTCAGGGGAAAGCTACCAACCCCTGCCACTAGACCTTAACCAACCAATCCATAACCTAGAATTCTATGATGATAAGGATATGGGTTTTAGAGAGTACCATGAGTCTCACTTCTCCACCCCTGCTCAAGGAGAGATAAGTGCTCCTGAATCACCCATATCTAGCCCACATCATCCACCTACAACTGAGGTGGACCTCCCTAAACATGTTCAGGAGGCCCATATGGAAGAGGCTCTCACTTTTGCAAGTGATTACATTATTAGACCTGAACCATGGCAACCCAGCCCATTGACACTTCTTTTGAAGCTATCAGTGTGTAGGGGAAATCCAACAGCCAAGAAACTCTAGCTAGTGGAGAGGAAGAAGGCTTTGGTCCTATTCTCACATCCCCCCATGATTCTTTTGATGAAGATGAGGGGAGTATGGAACTAAGGTGCAAAAACTCAAAACTCTGCACCTATTTAGTTTCTAAGTTAGTCACCAAGATTTCAGGTGACTACCCTACAAAGACAGGTCAGTGACTAGCAACTTGAGATCCACCAATCTCAAGCGCAAGTTAGCTGAGATACCTGTCAGGCGAACTCAACCAGGTCCACAAGAACATATGGATGTGGTGGACCTAACCCTTAGCTCCCCTATACAAGAGAGTTATGTTATCAAAAAAGGGGAGAAAGTCCTACCTACAATCACAGAACCTAGGAGTTCTGCCCAGAGTATGGACATAAAGGACTCACCAACCTTAATTGTAGTTGTCCATACTCAACAACCTCCTTAGGCTCATATTGATATGGATTCACTAATTCAAAACCTGTTAGAGGAGGGTATACCAAGGGCAATGTCTACCCCATCCTACCCTGCTGAAATCCAATAGTAGGATGGAGGTATGATGCTGATAGGGAGCTCTAGTCCTCTCTAGATCTCAAGGACAACAAGAGGTCTTCAACTTTCACAACTTGAGATACTATGAGAGCTTCTCTCTAGTTGACTTACCACTTTCCAACCCAATTCAATCCAAGAAAGCTGCAAATTTAGCTAAGAGAATACAAGAAAGGGTGTTTGAAGAGTTTAAGCAGAGATCCAGACTATATAGACAGAGGCTAGCAGGTAAGACTATTGGTCAACTGGATACTGAGGTGGACCCTAAGATTAGCTTCGAAGGGGAAACCTTGGCTGAAGGCCTAGTAGTTGAGCTTATGAACCTTGAGACAGGATCTTCTTTAACACCTATTACCCTCAGTAAGGCACCAGCTAGTGAAGGTGTCTCACAGCCTTTCTCAGGCCAGAGCTCAAGTGTAGCACCAAGTAATGAAGGCCAAAGCTCTCTCCATCCTGAATCACACAGGCCAGTGACTGACAAAGGGAAGAGGAAAATGACCTCTAAGGGGATTAAGAAGGAGAAGAGACAGAGGAAGAGGAAGGCAATGGAAGAGAGTTTAAGTGAGACCCCTAGCTTTATGGAAGCTGCCATCAGGGTCAGCCCAGCCACTCAAGAAGATGAGTTGAGCACAGCAGGATTAATTATCTGGGGTCCAGGAACTACAATGTTGATAAACTCATCTCTTTCTCCTTGGATAAACTAAATGAGAGGAGGGAAGCTGAGGATGCAAAATTGTAGAATTGCTCCTTAAAAGCAAAGAAGAAAAGAGAAGAAAAGTCCCTACAAAGCTCCTACCCTCTCTCCAGTTCAGGAAGCCTGAGGTAAAGGCTATGACCACTGAGCACAAACTCAGGTAGGTAGGGAACATATAGGGAAAATATGATTACCTGCCTGAGTGCCACAGGCCTCTATCAGGCAGTAGACCTACTTCCCTTATCATATGAGTACATTGAATTTGAATTCCTCAAGCAGCTTGAGCAAGAAGTGCTGAAAGAGCAAAAAGCTACTAAGAGGAAGATGAAGAAGAGGCTGAAAAGTCAAGAGCCACCATCAGAGTAAATCTAAAAAAGTTTGCTGATACACAGAAGATGGTGAGCTTCTTGAAGCTTTATGGATTCTTTGGAAGGAGACTTGGTCTAATATCTCTATCCACCATGGATGAGCATATTAGAGTGATCAAGTAGAAGATCAAAAGGGTGAGCTAGTTGATTTGCATTCTCCACCAAATCAGGCTACACCTGAAGCTGAGGTCAAGGTTGTACCCCAAGAGACATCACAACCTGGACCTAGTGCTACATCATAGATAGCTTTATCTTCTGATCCACAACAGGGTTCTGATCCCTTTCCTTCTGAACCTGTGAAGAAAAAGGACCTAACTGAGAAGGACAAACAAGAATCATCTAGTGCTACAAGCCAGCCTTCTCATTTAAAGTACAAAAAGAGGAAGATAATGGCCATCAGAAGGGACAAGAAGAAGAAGAAGTCCAAGGCATCCACCTCTACATCTCAAGATGGGTTAGAACATCCTGAGGGTAACCAAGAAGAGGCTGCTCATCCAACTCCTATTCAAGTAGACCTCTTACTGCTAAGAGACCCATCGTGTCCGGGATGTTTGCCACCAATCCAGACAGATGGTATGTCACTAGAGATTAAGGGGGTCAAGACCTGTACTTCTAGCAAAACATACTTGACCTCCCTCTGCATGATCTCTATGATGTGAGGAGATACTTTAAGAGTCTGAGGAATCCTGACAAACTAATGATGAAGGGAATGGTCTTGATTTTGATAAGGCCTATCAATAGATGAAGATCAAGATTCAAAGCTCTCCTTTAGTTTTGATAGCATTAGCCTAGGGGGGTTTGTAAGGATCACACTTAGAGGCTGATGCAACCAAAAAACTCTCAGCATGCACATGTGAAGTACTAGGAAAGTACTTCACAAGACTTGATATAACTCAGTGAATTATACTAAGTATAAAATCTTCCGAAGGCAAAGATGAAGTCTTCTGAAGTTTCAAAGACAAAGTCTTTTGAAGCCATAAACTGATTTCTTCCGAAGACAGAGAAGCATGCTTTTTCTGAATCACCTTTTGACAAAAGCTGAACAACTTTCCGCTGCCACTTCTGAAGACTCACCAACTTATATGAGTTGGTAAAAAGTCCTTACTTTTATCAAACTAAAGATTAGGTCTTTTCTGTAACTTTCTACTCTTGTACTTTTATCTTTTTTGTAATATATTAAGATGTGAGCTATGGCATGTCATAATCATTAGTCAAAAGGCAATCTGCTTTTTGACTCTACATTGATCTTGTTGTCTAGATTAGTGTTTCCAGCTGGCCATCAAAGTATGGCCGACTGTAGGATGAGTATAAAGTATCTCAAGCACTTGTATCTTTAGATAAGCTTTGTAACACTTGTAAAACTTAAGAGCAATACAACATTCTTGAAAACCATATTATCTTCTTCTTGTGTTTGTTCTTTACTAGTGTTCTTTTTTATCATAAGACTGGTTCCTTATTTGATCTGTAAAGTGTTCTAACACTCTCCAATATTGTGAAACTGTTGCATTGACCTCCCTTCAACGGCCCTACAGCACCGCATGCCCCGCTTTCGGTTAAAGTTGAAGATAATATTTTTCAAACAAGATCATAAAAAAAACTACTTTTGGTGTAGTGGTAGTGTAGGCTCTTTTCATCTGAACCTGGTTCGACTCCCGCATTTCTCTTTAACATAGTTAATTTTACACTTGTTACTGTTTTCGTCTTATAAATTTTAAATTGTAGTGTTTTTGAATGCCTTGAGTATGTCTTTCATGTTTAGTTTTATCAACTTTTTTAAATTCATTTAAAACCGAGTCAATCTGTGTTTCAACATCAATTTTGTTCAAAATAGAGGTGAGCCAAATATGATATGTTTTCCATCTATTATTTCTTCGGCGGTTTCCACGGTTTTATATTTTGTTTATAATGTTTTTGTGCGATGTACTTTCTACGTTCTAATATGGTATTTTAATATAGGCCACCATGGTTTCTATTTATTAATTACTTAACACGTCAACTTCACACCATCGCACCCGCGACAAACTCCACCTATTTATTATAAATAAAGGTCCTCTATGTAATTTACTTAAATTTTTTATTCTTCAGATTTACTAAATTGTAGTTACTAGGATGATGTACAAATCATCACAAGAAACTCTCAAACATTTAGATAAAGAATTTGAAAGCCCTTGAAACTACTAAATTATTCATTATAGCGTAACTCAGATATATTGTAAGTGTATACATGTTCATCAATCGAACTATATCTGGAAAGATGTTAGCATATTTTAATATAGACAAATTTCATTTGCTAAACACACCTATGATTATCCAATCATTACGTATATACATGGATCCTTATTGCCCAAGAAGAGGGTGAAGAAAACCTCGATTTGGTAGTGTCGTACTTAAGTGCGGTCGATGCACTTATATATCTTATAACATGAGACATGATATTACATTCTAAGTACATGTGCGAGCAAGATATAATTCAAATCTAACACATTGTACTCTTTTCCACTTTGGGTTTTTAGTAAAGTTATTAATGGACATTATAACTGATCTTGTAGCATCAGTTTAATTGTAAACGATCTAGGTTGAATAGAAGTTGTGGAATCAAAAGTGGAGATTGATGCTCGAGAGTCGAGAGGTCCTTCTAACATGGAAATAAAGGTTGCTTGGGTAGTGTTTTTGTGTTTCTAGATTTTGATCGATTGTATGGATGTAAACAAATGCAATGATTATGTTGATAAAGTATGAAAAACATAGAGAAAGTCAATTGTATATCTCACATTATCATTACAAGGAGAAGTAAATATACCATATCTGAAATACATATTTTTATATCTCACATTACCACTACAAGGAGACGTATACACACTTTACTTCCTCTTGAAATTCTCATTTTATATTTCACATTACCACTACATGAAGACATAAATATACACACTACACTTTATCTTGAAAATCCGCAATATAATAAGTATGTTTTTTATTCTCCTAATAGATTATGATGAAAGAGTTCATATATGCATTTAATTATATGTTTTATAACAAAGATAACGTATAATCCAACATTTATTCACGATACATGTTTTGCGTTCAGTGATATCTTGGATACATTTATTTATCAAAACGTTTTTGATAATTAATAATCACATTAATAATATTTCCGTAACAAAATAATACTAAATACCAATTAAAGTCAATTAATCAAACTGTACACGTTAAATCCAACACCATGAATCAATAAGCAACAACAAAAGAATTTAGTGCAAAATGGAGAGAAACAAGTCCAATATGTAAGATGGTTAGTTTAGAACATTTGAGAGTGAACAAAGGACTAAAAGTGCAAACATAAATATTAATAAAGGGTGAAATATGTAAGTAGTTAAGCATAAGATGTTTCAACATGCACTAAATTGAATGTGCTGGGGCTGGGTTGTCTTATTATAGAAAATGGAAATAAAAGCATGAATATGATATATGATAATAATAATATAAATGAATTTATTTACCTCCGACTCATCCTCCTACCTTCATGCTTCACGCTCAGAATTCCAACCATCTTCACCATCCCCACCAAAACATCCAACAGATCAATCAAAAAACCCTTTTTCTCTTTAATTCTACCTCTTCCTCATTCCTTCATCAGGTTTCTTCACTTTTTCTTCTTTTTTAAAAATTGTAACTTTCATGGGTGTTAATTATCATTATGCTATTTGGGTTCAATCGCTTTTGCCCTTCGTTTTGTTTGTTTGTTAGAATCTAACAAATGATCCATGCCCTCCAACTGTTTGTTATTATATATACCGCTATATATGTGCATATTCATTGTTTGCATGTTCTATTGTTGATACTTAATATTGTTTGGTAAGATTTTCTCTCCTTGTTTGGTGTCGATCAGGCATTCTTTATATCTATATGTAATTCTATGAATATGGTTTTCCTTAACCCCTTACAATACAACAAAATTACAGTCACTGTAAGGATGGTACCATGATCAGTCTAGTTTGGCAACTTTAATGTGTTGAACATACTAAAATCTTTGTAAGTTCCTGACTCCAATTGGATAAAAAAAATCATAGGTTTTAATGAAGGTACTAGTGTTTTGAAGCTTTATTAACACTCTGAAGAAAATGAATTTTGTTTTTTGCTCCATGTGACAATAGGTGTTGAAATGCTACTGCTTCGTAGACTTTAATCGCTTATAATGCACTATGTTTTCATGCATCGTAGAAAGAAATGGGACTTGAGGAGTTATATGAAAAACATGTTGGGGGAGGGCTGGTAGAAATCATGATACAGCTACAAATGAAGTAGACATGTACATCCAGATTGAATATGTTACTTTCGATGCAAAATTTATTTTAATTCACTATAAGTTATTGTTCAACACGCTAGCAAATTATTTTTGTGATGTGAAAAATGTAATGGTAGTGCAAGAGCATAACTTCTGTTTCTTCTTTTACTGTAACAATTACCTAGGTTATTAATCATGTGCCCCGTGCAGCAAACACAGACCCAGATAATGATAGCTTGTACTAGCCCGCTAAACCAAGATAATCATGTGTTCTTGTGGTGCCAGATAGCCAAACCAAGAGCTATATAGCAACTACTATTATGGATCATGAGACAAAAGATTATGGTAGACTGAACATTTCAAATTCATCAGCCAGCAATGATGTCTTTGAACCTACATCAGTCAATGATGGTAAACCAGATGTTGTCAACATTCTATGATCATCCATTGATTTATCATTCTTCTTATGTTAATGATTGGTTTTTAATGATTTATTACTGTTTTTTTCTATGCATAGCTAAGATGCGAACATCTGTGATAGAGTGGCTGAACAACACACTTCCAAATCTAAATCTGCCTGTAAATGCTTCAGACGAGGAGTTGAGAACTCTTTTAGCTGATGGTACTATTCTATGTCGACTTATGAACAGATTTAGACAGGATCTGATATTGAGGTGGAATTTTATTATTCAACTGAAACTAATTTATATATATAAAGCCTTAGAAGTTGTGATCACGTTTTTTTGTTGTATCTTATGTTTAGTATGGTAATCCTCATCGCTCATCTGAGGGACAATCAGAAAATGTTAAAAAGTTTCTTGCAATTATGGACGAGATGGGTCTACCCCATTTTAACATATCAGAGCTAGAGAAGGTAGTAATGAATTACATTCAAGCACTTACTTAAAATATCCTGATTGATCAATCACAAAGATATTATATTATTTTTTTTAGTTAATAGCCTTTGTAAATGTTAGTTATTTACAAAATAAAAATTAAAAAAAAGTTTTGCCAGGTCAACTTGACCCCACCCATGTGTCACACATATAAATTTACCCTTTTTAATATGGTACCCAACCTATCTGTATTGCAATTTATGCTACCATGAGCCTGAGTTCTTGCCTTGTCGCGAGCTTGAGACGCAAAATGTGATCCGTGGATCTTTTTTATATATATTCTGTAAAATTTTGTTTTCTTTTGGACCTTCAAACTCTCTCTCTCTCTCTCTCTCACACACACACACACACAGACACTCATATTTATGCATACTGGTTTTACATGGTCCAGGGATCCATGAAAATAGTATCAGAAAGCCTCTTAACGCTTAAAGCTCATTTCATGCAAAAGGTTACACCATGTAGTCCTAATGCTACCTCACCAAGAACTTTGGGAAATGACTCTTTCAGACTGAAACATATAGATGAACACAGTGGAAAGAGTGATAGTTTCCAAGAAGACACATCTCCTCGAAAGTTTCAGCGATCTTTGCACAGCCCTGTAATTTCTGGTACTCTCTTTCTCCCCTTATCGTACATGTAATCTTATTTGGTAATAGAGGCCGACCGGAAAAGATTTATTGGTTTTTAAAAATAAATATATACACATAGTTCTAGTAGGACCGCCGCTAAAGAAATGTTCATCTAAATTATAAGAGAAGCCTCGATATTTTACTACAGTAGTTCAAGTTGGAGCGTCACTAAAGAAATTCATCTAAATGAGAAAAGCCTCGAGAATTTTCCTAGACCTATAAACACTTTGATGTTAAACTAAATCATACATTTTACATTACAGCAAAAACTATAAACCCTAAAGCCAAATAAAACCAAAACAAAACTTCAACCGCCATATTTCCCTAGGCTTTCTCTCACCACCTCAACTACTACCTTGCATAACAAAATAACGTTCTTGATTCCTTATTGAAATTTAACATATTCTTTTCCTACCAAATATTGGGCATCGTAACGATAGCCTAAAATGCTCCAAATCGAGTTCCTTTCGATTGAGATTATGATGGTTTCAAATGTCAATTTTGATTGTTGATAATGAATCTATCTTTCCTAGTTGCTTCAATTTTTGTTTTGTAGTTAAAGGTCATATAGAAATTCTACACATATGCACATATATATATATATATATATATATATATATATATATATATATATATATATAATATGATATGCATGCATAACATTGATACATAACTCAAACTAAGTGCACTCAATGTGATTAATGTTTATAATCTAAAACTCCAGTACTTCACTTGAGCATTAGAAATAAATTTGGTCTAGATTCAAAGTATTATTTTGATGAAGGGAAATGTAATTGTCTTTCATTTCTTGTATCAATAGCTATCTCGTTATCACATGAAATGCTCATTGTTTTTTTATTTAGCGAACCTTATCTCACCAAGTAGATTACACGGTCATAGGAGTATTTTAATTCATACTTGAACAAGATATAACATTTTGTTTCTGACTCTTCTAAGAGACAATATTGCCTCCAACTAACACATAATAACTGATAGCTGACTCCTGGTTATAGGTTCTTTAGTGCAGTCAACATTAAAGAACCCTTCTTATCATGATGTGATCATGATTTTGATATAATTATCATGCCAAGGTACACTTTATAGATATTTAATATGATAGACAACATCCAAACATGAGGTCTTTAATGATGAAATGAGTTAGCTATAACACTCACCAAGATCAAAGAGAGCATTGGTAAGTTAGTTCACTTTTCTTAACATATTTCTATGGATTCTTAAACATGTTCCCACCATTGGTTTTAACTTCACATTCCACATCATAAGTGCATTGCAAGTCTTAATTAGTTGTGCAATCCTTAATAATCAAATCAATAATTTCATTAAGATAGGCCACTAGCCCCAACTTAGTCACCATAATATTGAATTCTTAAGAATTAAAGAATTCTTCAAGCTATACCATCACACTTTTCCTAAAACATTTCTTCAACAACAAACATAGGTGCTAACTCTAGTAAATGTATATCACCATATAGAAATGCATTCCTTTACATCAAGTTGGTAAAATGCTCAAGTGTGCACATGGCAATCACTAAAATCAATAGACAACAATAGAAAATGTCTTGATAAAGTCCACATTATAAAGTCAAAGAATAATTCTTAACCAATGGTGTTTTTATTATCATAGATCTATTTGGATTAACTCTCACCGTGAAAATCCATTACATTTCATTACCTATTTTTGTAAATAAATCAACTAATTCGAAATACAACTATGTTCAATGCATTTTCTTCCTCAAGCATAGTAACATACCATGTAGAATGAGTAAGGCTTCATCAATAATTTGTAGAATGGAATTTCTATGGATTCTTAAACATGTTCCCACCATTGGTTTTAACTTCACATTCCATATCATAAGTGCATTGCAAGTCTTATTATTTGTGCAATCCTTAATAAATCAAATCAATAATTTCATTAAGATAGGCCACTAGGCCCAAACTTAGTCACCATAAATTGAATTCTTAAGAATTAGAAGAATTCTTCAAGCTATACCATCACACTTTTCCTAAAACATTTCTTCAACAACAAACATAGGTGCTAACTCCAGTAAATGTATATCACCATATAGAAATGCATTCCTTTACATCAAGTTGGAAATGCAAGTGTGCACATGGCAATCACTAAATCAATAGACAACAAGAGAAAATGTCTGATAAAGTCCACACTATAAAGTCAAAGAATAATTCTTACCCAATGGTGTTTTTATTATCATAGATCTATTTGGATTAACTCTCACCGTGAAAATCCATACATTCATTACCTATTTTTGTAAACAATCACTAATTCGAAATACAACTACGTTCAATGGCATATTCTTCCTCAAGCATAGTAACATCCCATGTAGAATGAGTATAGGCTTCATCAATAATTTGTAGAATGGATATAAGTTTATTGTTATATCAAAGGGATGAGAAGATACATAGAACTTACCATCAGGAACAAAGAGGCAATGAAGGAGTAGATGTTTTTTTACCTTTTTGAAATGCAATAGTTGAGGAGATTGTGTAATGAGAGGTTCACTAGGCACATCATCGAGTGCATCACAAGGGGTTCCATGATGAGGATGAATGGGATTCATGTTACCTTATGTATGCTTGGGCAAACCATGGAAGCAACTTAGAAGTAGGTTTAGTAAGTGCAAGATAATTGCACATGAAATTGAGTATGACATGTTATGAACTAACAACTCATCCCTCTTCTTGGTCATGGGAGGTGGACGCATAAAATAAAGGTAAATCTTTTTTAAAAGTGACATTTTATGAGACACTTAGCAGGGAATGTGGAAGAAAAATATTTATGCCCTTTTTGAAGATGTTCTAAGAAAGACACTTGAGATATTCGAAATCTAAGATAATTGGATCTAATTTTAGTGATACGAGATCAAGTGTACTTGATGAAGCAAGTACGTCAATGTCATGGGTTCATATGAAACACATGTTTATAGGAAAATGAACATAGAATTGGACAAATTGATTGAGCGTATGTGATTTACAAGGAAAGAAACTAACCAAAATGGTTTTTTGAACAATTATGTGAAAATAGAGTTTCAGCCACTTTATGAGAATGACCTAAATGATGGTGTGCCTCAAATGTGATGATAACATAGGCCTTACTAAGGATTTTAGTGCTAGATTTGAATAGATAATGTCATCATGCCAATAACCCTCTTTGTATTAACATCCTTAAAACATAATAAGTTTAGGTACTGCGTGTAGACTTAACACGTAAGATCATAAGATAGAATTACTAAGATTATCGGTACTAGATTTGAGAACTTGAATTGTAGATCCACGACCAACAGTTACACCATATAATATGTATGTATTTTAAAATTAAATAAAAGGTTGTGGTTACTTGAATTTGTCTTCTAGGATCAATAAACAATGGGAAGTAGAAGGCAATGAACGTGTGGATCTACAACACAACTAGTAAGTACTAGTGCATCAAATATTATCATCGCAATGTTTGCTTAGCTGTTGGGGACTTGTAGCATAAGGTGGAGGTCTTGTGTCTTATTTTTCTTGTTTGCGGTTTACATGATTTACATCCTCCATGATTGCCATGGGAGTTGTTGACACCTTGATGGCCCGTAGAGGGTGTGGTATCTCCTAGCTCATCAAGTATGATTACAAAAGTTAAATTAATTTTGTGGTAATATACATTTTCTATGTGTAGAAGGATTTATTCATAAAAAAATATATTGGACAACTTTTGACCCACTTCCTTTTTTGCTATTACTCTTATCTTTCTAACCATTAGAGATAAAAACATAACCTAATGGATGTGTTCACAAGTAATAGAGTTGAAGTGCTTTGTGTATTACTTAAACTAATAAATGGACTAATGGAGGATAGGTCCACTCATCTAACTAAACACTTTATGGAAGAAATAGCTATGCATCATAAAGAAATTGATTTATTAAGTGCTATATGATGATTAAAGAATAAGCAAGCACATATATCTTTCTTCAAATTGTTTCTTATTGAGTATCATAAGTCGATTGATCACAATAAGAAGAATCCGAAAAGGGCGTCTCATATTCTTTTCCTTTTGATCATTATTTTCATGCAGTCTTTTATGTTGATTATAGTTTGAGAATTTATTCAAAGGGTTGCGAAACATTTGCAGTTAAAATGGTTTGTCCTCCCACAAGAGTTGTTTAATGTTTGCCAATGGCTATTTTCTTTTTGGTACAACACTATTTGGTTTGGGTGCGTTGTGACAAATATTAAATTTAGGATTTAAGAAAATAGTTTTGTAGTGGCTTTGAGCCATTTGACTTTCCCTTATAACCCAAACTCTTTTTACCTTTGTTTTAAACAACATTCTTTTGTTTTAACTCTGCCAGTCATTTTACTCTTTTGCTTACAAATTTTATTGGTTCTAATTTAGTCTTAGAATTTTGCTTAGAATCAGCTTTATTTTAAAAAAACATTCAAGGGTTTAACATTTTTAAGAATTGGTTATTTTAGATATGAAGATTTCACATCTTCAACCTCTATCTGGCCTTTCTTCTCCTTTTCAATAGAGATGATTTCCCTTTTTGAAGCCTCAGCCAACGTTGAATGCTTCAACAGTTACTTCACTTTTCTTTGAAAGGGGAGTATAGTCAACTGGTGGCCTAGCAGCATTATATCCAAGTCCTAACTTGGTTGGGCTACAGATTTGAGCACTGAATAGTTTTTTTAGAACTGTGGATGGGTTGGTCCATTTTTCATCATTGAGTTTGATTTGAGGCAACTCATCCTTGGTATTTTGTCAGAATTTTTAAAAGATCATCTATTTGAATGTAAAATCTCTTTAGTTAATGATTATTTTAATATAAAATCTCTTTATTCAGATCTCTCAACTTTTCCTCATAAAGTGCAACCTGCCTTACATGCTCAGATGGGTGCTATCTATATGATCTATTAGAATTTGGTTATGATTTCTATAACCAACATCTGTTGAATACAAGCAGATGTGCGAAGGGTATCTAGTACCTTTGGTGGAACTCTTGTTATTTCTACTATCAGATTTGGTTTCTCCTTTTGTATTACCCTTCAAAAGTGTCATCATGAGTAGTGAGATAATCAAGAGTTTCATTAATGATGTCAACGGTCAATGCATGATCTCCATCCTCACTAACACTGCTCCAATACAATCAAAGTCTTTCCCAGTGAAGAAACCTTGATCATTTAATGTTACTGCAACTGCAGTGATTTACAGGTGTTGGTGGTGAATCTTTGGTAGTCTATACTCTCTTGCAAAGTGACCAAGCTTCTCGCAGTTGAAACATATGGCCTTAGACTTATCAATACGGGAAAGTTTTCTCTCAGTTTTCTCGGAAAACCTCCTTACTCTCAAAGTAAGCAATCATCTGATGGATGATATCCATCTCTTCTGGATCTTTATTATTGAATTGTTCAAGATTATCAGCTATGCAGTAACTATCTTCAGATCCTCCAGCCACAAATGCTTCCACTGGTGATTGTGAGTTTGTGTGAATGGATAGCTTTGTTTTGGTGTGAATGAATGTGTAGATGTTGTGGCCTGTGAAATCAAGACTAGGTGTATATTCTTCCATATGTCTATTCTTCCTAGATTGTTTGAAGCTTATAGGTTCTCAATCTGTGATGGAGCTCAGTTAAAGTCAACTTCGTGAAATGTAGAGCACTTCTGATAATAACATAGTATATCTTCAACTGGGGTGTTAATGATATCAAAAACTTGCTCAAATGTGTTCAGTCTCGTAGGTTTCAACCACAAGTTTTGAGTTCTCTCATATTGTTGTGTCATAGTTTCTCCAGGCCATCTAAGCAAAGCTTTCATATTATTGTACTAGAGTTTCATATCAATTTTCTAGGACATCTACAAGCTGCTCACATAAAGAATCCAATAACTCTTTAGCACTTTCACAATGGAACACTCCCTGATAGATCTTATCGGGTAGTGCCATGGCCAACATGTCAAAAGCCTTGTCATCATCTTCATTCTTTCTCTTATCTTCTTTAGAATACTTTGATGGTTCCATAGGAATATCAATTTGCACTGACATAGGGATGTGTGGTCTGTTTTTGATAAGTCTAAATAAAGCAGCATTATATATTACATAAGGTGTTGCATTCTTCTTTTTCACATATTGAAATCATTCCTGACAGGCTTAGGGGGCTTGTTGGTTGATCCACTGTAGCACGCTCCATCACCTTGATTAGACTTGCGAGACTTGTGCAAAAGGCTTGATCTTAAAACCAGACAAGATCACAAACAGATTTCATTCAATCGATTGTTTGAACAACTGAATTCAAACCTGTTTTAATCATAATTCCTAATTGAGATAATGGTTAAGTAGCGAAAAAATTGATTTGTTTAGTGCTGTTTGATTATAGATCGAGCAAACACAATAATCATGAATACAGATTAATTCTCAAATTGTTCTTTATCATATGTTGAACGATTACAATAAGAACACTAAGAAAAAGACGTCCGCAGTTAAAACTCTAGGCCATTATATTCTATAATCTATTCTAGGAACTAAATACAAGATAACACTGAAAACATAAAAATTCTCTTTCTAATCTCCAAGTTATCACATTAATATCTCTGTCATGGTCTCAGCTAACAATCTTCGTTTTATTATCCTTGCTTACTGTTGGGTTAATCGGGTTTAGTTCACGGGTCATTGTTTACAGGTCACAGGTATAGCATACGGGGTCATTGGTGATGGGTACGGATTATCTTACTTGGTCTCGGTTGACCAGAAAAGTAGGGGGTGTCGAAGTTGAATAATAAAGGAAGTTGGTTAAGGTTTGACCGAGTTATGTGAGTGCGTACGTGGGTGTAATTTAGTGGAAGAATTAGTCATTCATTAATACCAGTTCTTTAGGTTATATTACTATATTATTATTGTTGCATGTTCCCACGTTTAGTTTTATGTATGGCTATATTTAGGCCTCTTTTGTTCATTGAATAAGAAGTAAGCTTTGATATTTTACCTTCTGCAATATTATACGTACTTACGTGAAGTGTGTGTTTTGTTGAGAGTGTGGAGTGAGGGACCTGAACCAACAGCTTACATCATCAGTAGAAAATCCTCGTTCACTAGAAAGTTAGTCAGTAGTAGTAACCTCTTTCAGTTCCAAACTTGGTCGATCCAATCATGATCTGTATTAGCTATTCTTTAGTATTTACCAAGTTCGGTATCAACATTTTCAAGTTTAGCACTAACTTCATTTCAGTACTAACAACGCAACCCTTAACTTATCAGCACAAACATCTCTCTTCAGTAGTAATTAGCATCAGTAGTGCGTGCTTGGGTTTTGTATTTATCAGTTCTAGGATCCTTGATCCCAGCAGTATGTTATTGATTCTTTATTTTCATTTCCGTCCCTAAACTGTTGAAGTCAAATCTTAGTGTATGCTCTTTTTCTGCAGAGGGTACAGGTGCCTTGATGCATCATGCTGGACATAAATTCCACGAAGTTTTTCAGATGAAACATGGTGGCTATTCTGATCTTCCGGCAGCAAAAATCTCAGAATTGATGAAATCTAACAGTTTGGATGTGATTTTCTAAATGCTTAATGTGTCCCTTGTGAATATCTCAATATGAATTGTTTTTTCTTGACATTTGTACTTGTATAATTCCAGATTGCCCCGACACAGTCACTTCTAAGCATGGTGAACGGGATTCTAGATGAAAGCATGGGCAGGAAGAATGGTGAAATACCTCATGTATGATATCCATATTACCGAGGAAATTGTAAAAATCATGCACGCATACGCACTACTACATGATCAATTCTAAGAAAATATATATGTTCTTATATTATATTCCAGCGTGTAGCTTGCCTCATGAGGAAAGTCGTGCAGGAGATTGAACGGCGTATTTCTACTCAAGCTGAACACCTACGAACTGTAAGACTGATAAATTGTTTTCTTTGACTGTTCCCCCTCACATTCTTTTGCTTTGACCTGCAGCAAAACAATCTTTTCAAAACTCGTGAGGAGAAATACCAGTCAAGGATCAGAGTCCTTGAAGCCCTTGCAAATGGGACCAGTGGAGAGACAAAGGTGGTTTTATATATGTTTGTGTATGCATGTTTGGTTTCTTCCATATAATTATTTATCGACTCTTATTGTCACAGGCTGTAATCAACCACTTTGACCACATGAAGGTAATACGATTTCTATTAATACCTTCAAAAGCCAAGTTCTTGGATAGAAATATGTCTGTGTTTATGCCAGCGACATTAACCGGATTTTCATTGTTACAGATGATGATGAGCCCGTTTGACCAGATAAAGGTAAGGATCATCTTTTTATATATAGAAATCAGAGGTAAAATAGAATTTGGTTAACGTAGACACTGCTAATTACATTTTCATGATGCGTTGGGATCGGGTCAAATCCGTCATCTTTAAGGAGTTATCTTTCCACTTTGCGTTTTTAGGATTACTTATTCTCTTATATAATTTCCATCAGGAATTTTGGTATTATACAATTAGAATAATACAATTACTCTCCCATCTTTGTGTAACTTCTGAGATGGTATCACAACATGAACCGATAATAATCATCATCCCTATTTCATCAGCCATTCGTAATTGGTTTTGCACAATTCTCAATTGGAACTCGATAATTAGCAAACAGTTTCATCAGGGCTTGATTCCTACATGATAGACTCGGAAATCATTCAGCTCCCTATTTTTTTAACCACTAAACAACTATTATCATAAATCACTGTTTTTCTCCAGAAATCAACATCTATGTCAATTTACCAAAATACCCTTGATATTAAATATTAGATAAAATCTAACCCACCCCCTTCATCTTCTTCTTCTCCACTACCATTCATCAGCACCACCAGAAGCCATCGTCAACCATTCATCACCGAAATCCCTTATATCCTCCGGCACCACCGCCGTCCGGCAAACCAGACAACTTTTCCGACCACAATCCACCCACCGGTCAATACACCACCGATGAAAAACATGCTTACACTTCATCAACCCATGGATCTCATCACAGGCATCAAACTCACACAAACACACACCACATCTCTCCAATCGGTCACCAATCTCGGCGAATTCCACCACCGGAGGAGCACGACGGAGCATGGCGGCGATTGCACCAATTCGACGATGGATTGAATTGGACTCCAGCGAAGTGGAGAATGGTGGAGATGAGGTTGCAGTGAAGGCGACGAGGGTTAGGATGTTGACAAAGGGTTTGGGGATGAAAAGATCGGTGTAGGCCACCGGAAAACCCATGATCGGAGGTGGGTTTTGGGGGGGGGGGTTTTGGGGTTTTTAGAGGGGGTTAGTGGGGGTAGGTGGTTTTGATGGGGTGTTCATGGAAGGTGAATTTGGTGAAGATTGGTGACGGTGGGTGTGGGTGGTGGGTGGTGGGTGGTGGTTGGCGGTTGGTGGTGATGATGAAGTTGCAGAAAGAATGGTGTGAGGGTGTGGAGTGTGGAAGTTATGGTAGTGGAAGTTGTGAGGGTATTTTGGTCTTTTAAAAAAAGTATCAAAGAAACTTAACTTTTGTTAGTGTTAGGAATCGTCAGCGTGCACGTCTTACATAGTTCAGGCCCTCGTCTGTAATTTATTAAAAGTAGGGACTAAAGTTGCAATACGTGCATACCCTAGTGACTATCCGTGTAATTTATTCAAATAATAATATACAAATATATATACAACTAATACACCCGCTTAGGCTGAACAGGAGGAGAGCGGAAGCATAGAATGGAAAGAAAACATGTGAAGACTTTACGTGCAAGCCCTTGGTGAAGATGTCTGCATATTGAAATTAGGTGGGACGTGGAGAACTTGAATGCTACCAATATGAACCTTCTCTCTGACAAAATGAATATCAAGTTCCACATATTTTGTATGTTGGTGTTGTACTAGATTTTTAGATAGGTAGATTGTCGATACGTTATCACAATAAGCAATAGTTGTTTTACAAGTTGGTACAAATAATTCAAGTAGTAAGTTTCGAAGCCAACTCATTTCACAAGCTGCATAGCCACCCCACGCTATACTTCTCCGGCACTTGATCATGAAATAGTGGTATGTTGTTATGACGATCAATACACCAGATTGTCCCCTAGAAACACACAATATCCTAAAGTAGACCGTCGTGTATTGGGAAAACTCCCCAATCGGCATCTTTAATATGCAATCAGTTGACTCGCTTTAGAGGGATATGTGTAGACCAAACCGATGAGTTCCTTTAAGATACCAGAGAACTTATTTGAGAAGGTAAGTGGGGATCATGCGGGTCATGCATAAAGAAGCATATTTATTGTACCACATATGTGAGATCAGGTTGTGTAACCATGAGATATCATAGCACCCCTGCCAGTTTGGGGTATAATGTACCATCGGGTAAAAGGTCACCACCTGTTGCGCTCAGTTTAGGTGAAGTATCTGCAAGTGTGGCACTTGGTTTGCAGATAGACGTGAGCAAGGGATAGAATGTCACAGGCATGTGGGGCTTGAGGAGAAAAAAGGACACCAATTTGGCATGTAACATGGATCCTGAGAATATGGTGAAGAGCACCTAAATCAAACATTGAAAACTCACGAGATGGCTTATTAATAATGGCGGTGAGAAGTTTGTCATCAACATATAAGAGTAAGTTTCTGTTTTTGTAAATGAGGTTGTAGATAAGACAATAAAGTGATTTACGTAACCTGCAAACAAAAGTAGGATAAGTGGTATTTGTAAAACTTGGAGGTTGAAATATGTATACAGTCTCATCCAAGTCCTTGTGAAGAAAAACATTGTTAACATCGAGTTGGTAAGTTGGTCAACTTCTTTTACTCAAATCGATCCCACTACCTTTACCATTGCTAACAAACATCCAGAGCGGCGTTAAGACATTGCCGAAGAGTATTTTGATCTGATTATAAACGGTAAATGGTATTTTGGTCCACCACCTTCTAATACTAATGTGGTTGATTGTAAATGCGTGTACGTGTTAAAAAGATATCAAACAAGAGCTATCACACAGTGTAAAGCGGCACTAACAACCGGTGGTTGACTTTCATGAAACACTTGGTCTGATTGTCACATCCACAACTATAAGAGTTGTCCTCTTTCTTGCAATCACCTAAAACAAGCCTTTCTGACTTCTTGATACTCAAAATGGCTTCTTACATGGAGATATAAATGTGACCATTTATTGACGACAACCTTCAGGTTTTATTTATCCCATAAGATTGGATCATGTACTTCTTCTCCACAAATCATTGTATGGCCTTAAACAGTCAATAATCACTTGGTTTCATCATCTCTCTACAACCCTACAATCTCTCACTATTTATATATTCCTTCTAGTACACTCTCTTATATATGCTTGTCCATGTAAACAAGATTATTATAACTGGGAATAACCCAAATGCTATTGACAAAGTCATTTAGCAGTTGAGCAACAACTCTATTGTCAAAGACATGGGTTCTCTTTTTACTTTTCGAGCATAGAAATTGTTCCATGTGGTTCTAATGTACTATTTTTGGAGCTCCTGTAATGAGCTAGTTTATTTGCTGCCAAAGTGGTTGCTTCTCCCATGAGAACTTTAGCCACCCTATCGATTAGTAACACTTCCTCATTCGCGGATCCCGTTAAATAACATCAACTTGTGGGCTTTTATAATCTGTCACTTTATCTTGCTTGGACATTACCTTTGCTATTAGCAATGTATCTCAATTCATGCATGTTCTAACGGAGAACCATCGGACCATTGTCAAACGGATTCATTGATGCCATCATGGCACTTCAGACTTTGGTTTCTCTAGGCATGGATTTATCACTTCTTGTTGGCAAAACCTAAGTGCCTTTATTGATGCTGATTGGGTAGGCTATCCTGATGACCATCGATTGACCGTGGATTTGCCATTGATCTCGGTTCAAACTTGGTCTCATGGATTGCTCACAAATAACACATTGCTTCTCGGTCATTGACAAAATTTGAATATAAAGCACTAGCTTGGGGTATTCAACGAAAAAAAGTTCAAATTCTTGAATTAATCTAATCGAATAATTTGAATTTGGTTTTTTATAACTGGATTTGAATTCAATTTGAATTCAAATTAGATTCGAAGAATTCGCATTCAATTTCAAATTCGAAACCAAGTTCGAATTCAATTTGATTTAGATTTGAATGTCGAACTTAAATCGAATACAAAATGAATATGAATCAAATTTGATTTCACCTAAAAAGTTATTTTTATTTTTACCATTATTTAAACCACTAACCTTTAATTCAAAATACAAACTTAAGCTTTCTAAATGATAATAAGTTCAAAAAATAATAATAATATAACAATCATAGTTGTAAAAAGGCGCGCGGTGCACTTAAGGTGTAACGACCTCGCCTGTCGCCTAGGCGCTAGGCGCAAAAAAGGAGTTTGCTCGAGACAGAAAAAGCGCACTATCAGCTAACAATAATAGGCTTAGAAAATTAAAAATATATAAAATGTAACAAAAGTGCAGGACCGGGTGCGGGTACTTAAGTTTGCAATTAGCTTCACAAGAGGAGAGATCTTAGATCACTTAACAATTCAAATAGGGAACTGGTAACTACACTGAAGATACCAACCAACACAAGTAATATAAAAGAGACAAAACTATAAGAACAAGAACAAAGTCACAAGAACACAAGATTAAGTTTTCAAGGAAGTTGTATATTGATTCTCTAGTTCTATTACAAGTGTATTCAAGTATATCTAAGTTACAAGAACTTTAGACTCTTTTATACTACAACCTACAACCGTCAATACACATAAAGACAGTTGGGATTTGACTAATCTAGACAACAAGATCAATCTATAGTCAAAAGGCAGATTGCCTTTTGACTAGTGACTATGACATGCCATAGCTCACTGACTTTATCTAATACAGACAAGTCTATCAAAAAGTAACTCAGAGAAAGCATCTTTTCTCTGTTTTCGAAGAAATCAGTCTTCACAGCAAAGTGGCTTCGGAAGACTTTGTCTTTTGAAGCTTTGAAAGACTTCATCTTTGGCTTCGGAAGAATTGAGTATTTGGCTTCGAAAGATTTCACACTTGTAATATTTTCTGATAAGTGTGAAACTTTCAAAGTAACTTCTTCTGAACTGTTGGCTTCGGATGATTTTACACTTAGACTTATTTGTGAGTGTAGAACTTCCGAAGCTATTTCATCTTTGTTCCTTAGTGCATGCAGGAAGACTTGGTTGTTCTGGTATCCTTTGGTTGCATCAGCCTTTAATCTTCAGATGTTCCTTACAAACTCCCCCTAGGCTGATGCTACCAAAACAGAGAAGTTCTTTAGAGTTTGATAGTCCACATCAAGATCTTCAGCATACCTTTCTTCATCATAAGATCTGGATCCTTCAGACTTACATAGAACCTTCTCATGTCATAAAGATCATGCAGAGGAAGTTCAAGCATGTCATTTGTGAAGTAGACATGTTGTTCTCCCTGATCTCTTATGACATACCATCTGTCTAGATCTTCAGCATAAGTCCATGATAGAATTTGTCTTCCAACAACAAGAGGCCCTACTATGATTGTAGTTTGTTGAGAGACCTTTTCATGCACTCCCTCAGGATGCTCTGACTCATCCTGAGGTTGGGAGGTGGATGCCTTTCTTCTTTTCTTCTTTGAAATAGATCTTCTTCTGGCCATCCTTTTTCTCCTCCCTGATTTCTTCAACTGAGAGGACTGGTCTTGAGTACCAGTTGGTTCTGTTGTGTCCCTCTCAATTGGGTTCTCCTCTCTCATAGGTTCAGAAAGAGAGAGAGAAGGACCTTACAGTGGATCAGAAGATGAAGTTGGCTTAGATGCAACTCCAGGTTCAGGTTGTGTTGTCTCAGTAGGTTCAACCTTAACCTCAACTTCAAGTTGAGTTGGACTTGGTGGAGAATGCAAGTCCACCAGTTCTCCCTTTTTTATCTTCTGCTTGATCACCCTAATATGCTCATCCATTGTGGATAGAGACATAGGACCAAGCCTCCTTCCGGAAAATCCATACAGCTTCAAGAAGCTCATCATCCTTTGTCTGTCAGCAGACTTCTTTTGGCTTTTATGGATGATGGCTCTTGACTTTGCATCTTCTTCCCTTAATCTCTTCTTTGTAGCTTACCTTTCTCTTTTGGCTTGTTCTTCCAGCTGCTTGTTGTATTCAAACTTTATGTACTCATATGATAAGGGAAGAAGTGTAGGTGCCTGATAGAGATCTATGGCACTAAGGTAGTTGATCATCTTTACTCTTTCTTCTTCAGTAACTACCTGAGGTTGTTCAATGGCCATAGTCTCTGGCTCAGGACTTTCTTGAACTGGAAAGAGGACAGGAGCATCTTTATAGAGTCTTTTAAGTCTTTTTTCTTCTTTTATTTTAAGGAGTAACTCTGCATCCTTTGCCTCCTTCCTCTTTTTTGACAATTCAATGTCAGCCAATTCATTCAACTCGTTTAAGGGGAGAGAGATGAGTTCATCAACATTATAGTTTCTGGTTCCCAGGTAATTCAGCCTAGCTGCCCTCAACTTATCTTCCTAAGTATTTAGCCTGGGGGCAGCCCTGATTGCAGCTTGCATAAACCCTGGGGAACCACTTGAACTCTCCCCCTCAGCTTCCTCTTCCTCTCTCTCTTCTCCTCCTCAATCTCCTTAGGAGTCAGTTTCCTTTTGCCTTTGTCAGCCACAAGCCTTGGTGACTCAGGCTGGAGAGAGCTTTGGCCTTCATTACTTGGTTCACCTATCAAGCTCTGGCCAGAGAGAGGCTCTGAAGCACCATCACTAGCTGGTGTTTCACTGAGGGTAAAGGGTGCAGAAGGAGATCCTGTCTCAAGGTTCATAAGCTCAACCTCTGGGCCTTCAGTCAAGGATTTCCCTTTGAAGCTAATCTTAGGGTCCACCTCAACTTCCAGTTGACCAAAGGTCTCACCTGCTAGCCTATGTCTATATAATCTTTATCTCAATTTGAATTCTTCTAGCACCCTGGCTTGTATCCGGTCAGCTAATTTGGCAGCTTGTCTATTGTTGCCTAGGTTGACAAGTGGCAGATCCACCAGATCTATACTCTCATAGTAGCTCAGTTTTGAAATGTTGAAAATTTCTAGTTGACCCTGAGCTCTAGAGATCACAAGAGCTCTCCTGTTACTATCATACCCCCAACCCCTGATTGGGTTCTCAGAAGGGGTAGACATTGCTCTTGGAATTCCTTCCTCAAACAGTTGTTGAATGAGCAAGTCTAGATCACTGAATTGAGGAGGTTGCTGAGTACGGACAACTGCAAGAGAGGATGGTGATTCCTTTATGTCCATACTCTGGGAAGAACTCCCAGGTTCTATGACTATTAAGACTTCCTCCCCCTTTTTGGTAGCATCACTCTTTTGCATAGGTGAGCTGGGGAATCAGTCCATGACATCCACAGGTTCTTGTGGACCTGGTTGAGTTGTCCTCATTGGTCTCTCAGCTAACTTTCCCTTGAGATCAATGATCTGAAGTTGCTGGTCATTGACCTTTTTTAGCAGGAAAGTCACTTGGGATTCCAAGCGACTTATCTTTGAAACTAAGTGCATGTATCTGTCAGTAGGTGCACTCTTTGTTGCAGACTCCCCTCATGTTCAGATGAAGAATCATTGGGGGATGAGAGAATTGGACCTAAGTCTTCTTCCTCACCACCAGCATGTGGTTCTTGGCTGCTGGATTTCCCCTGCATCATGACAACTTATAGAGAAGTATCAATAGGCTGGGTTACCATGGTTGAGGTCCTAGTTATGTAATCACTTGCAAAAGTAAGAGCCTCTTCCATATGGGTCTCCTAAACATGTTCAGGAAGATTCACCTTAGTAAGAGGTTGCTGATGTGGGCTAGAAGTGGGGGAAGCAGGAGTACTCATCTCTCCTAGAGTGTGGGAAGAGATGAGAGACTCATGGTACTCACTGAAGCCCAAATATTCATCAGAATAGAAGTCAAGGGTGGGAATGGGTCGGTTAAGATCTAGAGAATGGGGATGGTAGCTTTCCTCAGAAGGTTGATCACTAGAGTGTTGAGTCTTAGAGTGATGGCTTAAGGCTGTTTGTGGGGTTGTGAGCTCATCAGGCTGAGCATGAGGAATCTCAGCACTGATCATATCAAAGATGGGAGTGGTCTGCTCCTCAGGGGAAGTGGGAGCTTGAGATTCCATTTCCTCCTATGTAGGTGGTGATATGGGGGCCTGCACATGCTTAGTAGCAAGTGCAGGGGTTCGTTTGGTTTTTCTTTTGTAGGTGATGGTGATGGTAGGCTGTGTTTAAGGTGGTTGAGAGGAGGAGGGTGTGGGATCAACTCTAGCTGGTGCTGCTAGGTTGTCACCCTGAGCAATGAGCTCAAATATTTGTGGGACAAGGGCTGTTTCTACCCCTAAGAAGCCAACAGTTGGCTTCTTCAAGATTTTGAAAATGTCGAGCCTCATTTGTCCCAATTTAAGAATATTACCTGTTTCCCTCAACTGTGAGCCCAATTCACAGTTAGGAATGTGTTGAACATACCTGGGGAACATGTAATACTCTAAGGAGTCTAAGTTAGCAAGTAAATTTGTGTAAACAAATTGAGAGTACTTGAACTTGACCCCCTGTAGCATCCCATGGACTATGAAGGAGAGGTCTTCTGGAACTTGATCCCATCCTCCATGTTTGTTAGATAAACTATGTATAATGACATGAAGGAGGTATTTCCACTGGGATGAGACCTTCCCCTTCCTGAAGGTTTTGACTGAGAAGTCACCTTCATAGCCCATCTGCTGGAAGGAATGGTTGACAGCAGCTTTTGGAAAGGACAGTTCACCTGCTTCATCATCCAGCTGCAAATGGGTGTTTATGATGGCCGGAGTGATGAAAACTGTCCTCCCCTACACTATAGCAGACAGTGCCTTCTCCCCATCCATGTTGACCTCTTGACAGGTCCGCCAGAATTCAAGCAACTGATCCTCATAGAGAGGAGGATAGATTGTAAGGGAGGTGAGGTAGTGAGACGAAGAATGATACCTACATATGTCTGAGAAACTTAGATCCTTCTCAGAGTGCAACAGGGCAACTTGATTGTGTTGCCTGTGTAGGTGCATGGAGAAATCTGGGTTGTTTCTGCGAGCGATGTTGGCCATTTTGTGAAGCTTATTAGTGAAGAAAGGAAGACAAAGGTGAATTTGGGGTGAAATTAGGTTAAAGATTTGTGAGAGTAGAGAGATGAAATGGAACCATTGGACAGATATATGCAGTGGATTTGAGACAAAGTTAGGACAAAAAGATAAAGTTTGAAATCCGCAAGTGGGTCCCACTTCTAAAAATGTGCCCAAAAAGTTAGTTTTCTTGGGAGTTGAAAATCTTCTGAAGGTATTTTTGCTTCGGAAGTTTTTTAAGAAAAGCTTCCGAAGGCAATTTTTGCTTCAGAAGATATTTCAAAGAATTGTTAAAATTTGGCTTCAGAAGAAATATACTTAAAGAAATTTCTTCCGATATAAATTTTGCTTCGGAAGAACTAAGTCTGAAAAAATTATTATCCGTAGATAATAAATCTTCCGAGACTTAATTGCTTTTGGAAGACATTTGTTATTTGAATGCATTTAAGTACTTATAAGCATATTTAAGCTTCGGAAGATATTCCAAGAATTTCTTCCGAAGGTAATCTCTTATGAGTAGTTAAATGATTTAAAGACATAAATTTCTTCCGAAGGCAATTTGAGTTCTTTCGAGACAAAATAATAAATTTTCATAAATCTAAGGAATATCATTTGAAAATTTTGATTTACTTCTAAAGAGAACTGGGCTTATGAGGGTGATCTAGTAGACAACTTAGGACACACAATTTTCAAAAATAAGTTTGATTAAGTGTTTAAAGAAAATCTATTCAAAGTTAATCATCCCAATAGCTGATATAAGATATTTAAACCTCTGTTCATCAAAAGCTTTAGTGAACAGATCAGCATATTATTCATTTGTGTTAACTTTGACTAGTTTGATTAATCCTTTCTCAAAATTATCTCTAATTAAATGATACCTGATGTTAATGTGTTTGGTCCTTGAGTGCTGCACAGGATTCTCTGTAATAGAGATAGCATTATTGTTTTCTATGTGGATGGGAGTCTCTTTGAAGTTGAATCCATAGTCCAGCATCTGATTCTGAATCCAAAGCACTTGAGCACAGCAGCTTACAGCAGCAATGTATTCAGCTTCAGTAGTTGATGCAGACACACAGGATTGCTTCTTACATTACCAAGATACTATCCTTCCACCAAGGAATTGACATCCCTAAGATGTAGACATTGTAGTCATGTTGCAGCCACCATAGTCACTATCTGTATAAGCATACAGATTAAAGTCTGAATTCTTTGGATACCAAAGGCCTAGTTTAGGGGAACCTTTGAGGTATCTAAGAATTCTTTTGATAGTAAATAGGTGTGACATCTTGGGGTTGGCTTGATATCTTGCACATATACATGTGGCAAACATAATATCAGGCCGGCTAGCAGTAAGGTACATAAGAGATCCAATCATAGCCCTGTAGAGATATTCATCAACACACTCCCCCTCAAGATCAGGACCAAGGGAGTGGTTTCTGGCTATGGGTGTCTTTGCAACCTTTCAATCAGTCATCTTGAATCTTGTAAGTATGTCTTGTACATACTTTGACTGACTAATGAAGATGCCATTTTCAACCTGCTTCACTTGAATTCCTAGAAAGAAGTTGAGTTCCCCCATGGCACTCATTTCAAATCTATCCTTCATTAGCTTCTCAAAGTCTTTGCAGAGCTTTGGATTAGTTGAACCAAAGATAATGTCATCTACATATATCTAAACTAGCGTTATGTCATTCCCTATTTCTTTGATGAACAAAGTCCCATCAATAGTACCTCTTTTGTATCCATGTTGACAAAGATACTTTGATAGTGTCTCATACCACTTTCTTGGAGCTTGATGTAGTCCATATAGAGCTTTATCAAGCTTGCAGACATAATCAGGATGATCTGGGTCTGCAAAGCTAGGTGGTTGTTTGACATAAACTTCTTCATCTATCACCCCATAAAGAAAGGCACACTTTACATCAAGCTGGTAGACCTTGAAATCCTTGGATGCAGCATAATCCAAAAATATTCTTACAGCTTCAAGTCTTACTATAGGAGCAAAGACATCTGTGTAATCAATTCCTTCTTCTTGTGTGTACCTCTGGACAACTAGTCTAGCCTTGTTCTTGTTGACAATCCCTCTATCATCTGTCTTGTTCCTGAATACCCATTTGGTTCCTATGACACTTTTCCCTTGAAGAAGAGGACATAAGTTCCACACCTTCTGTCTTCTGATTTGAAGCAACTCTTCTTGCATTGCTTCAATCCAGCTTCCATCCTTCAAAGCTTCATCCAATTTCTTCAGCTTAATTTGGGATAAGAAACAAGAATGCAGACAAACATTGCTCTCATGTGTTTGTCCTCTTGTTCTCAGTCTTGTGTCAACATTTCCAATGATGTTTGTGGTGGGGTGTGACTTGTGGATCCTAAGTTGAGGGATCACAGCAAGTTAATTTAAGGGATCTAAGTTAGAGAAATTTAGATCTGGCAATGAGGTACTACCCACCACATCAACATACTTATTAAGAGAAGCTTGATCCAATGAGTGTGTTACATCATTAATGTTGTCTTCTATGGAGTGGTTATCAGCATCAAGAAATTTTTGATCACTATCACCACCTCCAACTCCTCCTTCATTTGAAGTTCCTTCACCTGGATTTTGAGCCTCTGAGTTGGAATTTGAAGGCATTTCAGATGAATCAGCAGTATTTGTCATACTTGTGCTGATAGGAGCTTCAATTACAGGGTTATTTACCATTGGAGCTGAAGTAGTATTCTTGTTTGGACTTCTCGGCTCAAATCTTGGGTCAGGATCTCCTGTTGATATATTATCTGTAGATCCTGAAACATTCTCATAATATTTGTTAAAACAGTTGGTAACTAAATCAAGATCAAACAGCCAATCCGGACCAGAACCTTTAACACTAGGAATGTTTTCATTGAAGGTCACATTGGTTGACTCTTCAATTACTCTAGTTCTGAGGTTGTATACTCTATAAGCCTTAGCTTGGGAAAAGTATCCAACAAAGTGTCCATCATCTGATTTCTCAACAAACTTGGCTACTTGATCTTTGGTATTCAAGATGGTGTAGGGACATCCAAATGACCTAAGGAACCAATGAATGGTCTCCTTTTGTGCCACAGCTCATAAGGAGTCTTACCATAAGTCTTAACTACTAAAACTCTATTCTGCACATAGCAGGTTGTGTTGACAGCCTCTGCCCAGAAGGTGATGGGCAGTTTAGAGTCAGACAACATGGTTCTAGCAGCCTTAATAAGTGTCATGTTTCTCCTCTCAGCAGCACCATTTTGCTGAGGAGTCCTGGGAGCACTATATTGTCTTGAAATACCCTTTTTATCACAAAATGTGTCAAGGATTTGGTTTTTAAATTCTATTCCTTGATCACATATTATGGTCTTGACATTGTGATCACATTGATTCTTAATTTTTAGGATGAAGTTCTTCAAGATTTTAGGAGTCTAATTCTTAGTTCTAAGAAAGAAGACCCAAGTAAATCTTGTGAAGTCATTTGTGATCACTAAACAATAAGATGTCCTTCCTAGACTTATTACACTGGTTAGGGCCAAACAGATCCATATGTAATAAGTGTAAGGGAGTAGTGATGGAGTTGGTTTCTTTTGGCTTGTGAGACACTTTGTGTTGCCTCCTTTTCAAGCATGCAACACAATGGTCATCACTTGTAAACTCTTTCTTTGGCATTCCAGTTACCAAATCATTTTTAATCAATTTATTCATATTTTTAAAGTTTACATGGAACATTATTTTATGCCAAAGGAAAGACTTATCACTATTTGCTTTAGATAGAAAGCAAGACACTTCTCCTGAAGGAGTTGTTTGTTGCAAATCCATCTTGTACATGTTTCCCTTCTTGGGGGCTCTGAGCAGGATGTACTCATGAGGAATAACCACCCCAGGCCTGAGAACAATGCACTCATGCTTAGTGAAGAGCATGTGATGTTTTTGGTCACAAAATTGGGACACACTCAAAAGATTGTATCAAAGCTCCTTGATAAAGTTTACCTTCTCAATGTTGAGCTTACCATTTGTAACCTTGCCCCTGCCAGTGATGTAACCTCCTGCATCTCCTCCAAAAGGATCTGGCCCTCCATCAAACTTTTCAAAGTTTTGAAGCAAGGAACCATTGCCTGTCATGTGCCTTGAGCAGCCGCTATCAATGATCCAAACATTTCTGTTTGTTTTTAGCTGTCCCTGCACAAAAAAAGATGATTTAGTTACATTTGGGAACCCAAGCCTCATTGGTCTTGGGCTTGTCAAAGTGAATAGAAGACACTGAAACAGTAAGTGATCCTATGTTCAGGTTTTGAGGATCATTTGCTGTTGCTGATGATGAACTTTCAGTCACGTGGTCTTCCTTCATCTTCCACACCACCTTTGGTAGATTGGGCTTGACCTTCATAGCTTCGAAAGTTTTAACAACTTTGGAAGATTTGCAGACTGGGCCTTCGGAAGATCTTGCTTTCACTACAGCTGGCTTTGGTGCTTCGGAATTATTCCTTTCTTCCGAGACCATTTTTCCTCCTGAAGGAAATTTATCACCTGTTTTCTTTTTCACTTTGGATCTTTCGAAGGAAACAGATTTACCTTCTGAAGCTAGCTTTTCCTTCTTCTTCCCAGAAGCTTTCTCTTTGATCATGTGGATAGTGCTTTTGGGATTGTAGATGCAATCCTTAGCCAGATGAGAAGTACTACCACACATGATGCAGTCCATTTGCTTCCTTTTGGAAGTCTTCTTCTGAGAGAAAGACTGAGCTTGAACACTTTCCTTCTCTAGCGTCTTCTTCACTGATGATGCAGCAAGCTTCTTAGGTAGATACTTGCTTTTGGAGTAGGATGGTTCAGGCTGTGTAGCAATGGTACACAGCTGTTCAGCCTTCTTCTTTTTGCTGGAATGATTTGGAACTATACTAAAACTCCTGTACTAGAGTTTATAGTTGATTCCATAGCTTTTACCACTTCAAACCCTGCAGAGATGAACACTTGTTTTTGCTTAGAGTCAAAAGTGGCCTTGATCTCTTGAGCCTTCTTTCATCTCCTCTTCTGATCAAGTTCTTCCTCTTTGACTTGGTCATTCCAACCATTTTACTCTCCTCAGGAGAATAGTGACCCTTTTTAGGATGATCTTCCTCACTCTTCTCAAAGTCATCCTTCGCTATCTCCTCTTCATCCTCTTCAACACTAGGGTCTATGAGGGGAAGCTCCACCAGTTCCACACCTTGGAGATCTTACAGACAATAGAGTGTGTGAAGGAGCTATCTCAGTAGATCCCAGTCCCTGCTTATTCTGATAACAAACTTTTACATGCAGAGATGAGGATATTATGTTCTTGAAGGTCTCTTCTTCAAGAACACATTTTTCAGCCCAGGCTTTGCTGATCACAAGATCAGCCTGGCATTCAGTCAACTTGATAATGAGATCTTTAATTTGAGTTCTATGGTTTGTTTGCTCATGTTTAAGAGTTGAAATTGTTTTCTCTAGATCTTCTATCTTAAGTTTTTAGTCATTTTTAGCTCTTTTAAAATCAGCTTTTAGGATATTCAAAGACTCAATATCAGATCTCATTTCCAAGTTGTAAGACCTGTATCTATTCACTTTAGCAATACATTCAGGAGAGCAAAGATGTTTTAGTACCTTATCCTCATCATGGTCAACCATGAGTGCTTGATTTGGTGAAGCATATTCAGCCAGAAAGCTCCAGTGGAAGCATCCTTCTTCAACAGCAACGACAGCTTGCTGTCTTGGCTTCTCATTCTGGTGCCCTCCTTTAGTGTAGCTTGGCCTGGATGATGCTTGGCCACCATTTGACTTAGGTGCCTTGCATTCTCTAGCAAAGTGTCCCATCTGGTTACAATTGTAACACTTCACCTTGCTCTTGTCCAATCCAAACTTGCCACTGGCAGCATTGCTGGGAAACCTTCTCCCTGTCATCTTGTAGAACTTCTGGGCTCTGTGAGTGAGAAGAGCCATCTGCTGGACTATCTCCATGTATTCCAGATCATCTGGACGGATACAGTCTAGGTCTTTAAGAGTGAAGTGAAAGTTGCCTGAACTTTCATCAGTAGAGACAAAGGCTTGAGAGGTGCTTGTCTCTTGGAATGGACTTCCTTGGATGTAGCTCTCTCTGGGTGTCTCTAGAAAGGTGATGAAGGGACCCTTTTGTGAAGTTTCAGGGTAGCAGATAAGATGGTGTTATGGTTCTCTGCTATCCCTTTCAACCACATGAAGGGCTGAACTCTGGTGAGTGTTGGAGTTACCGGATGAGTTTTGCATGTTCATCTCTATCTGGTATCCATTGAGTATTCCATATAACTCAGTGAGTGTAAGGGTCTTGAGGTTTTCAGTCCTCTTAATGATCACACAATAATGTGTCCATTGTCTGGGAAGAGAGGACATGAACTTTCTAACAATATCCCTATTCTTAATAGTTACTCCAACATCAGCCAGAGTGTCCACAATCTCAACATATCTGAAATACTGTTGAGTCATGGTTTCACCTGTCTTGAAGGTGAAATTTTCAAACTGCTGCTTTAAGGTCCTTATTGTTCTCCTTGGCTTCATTGGACCCCTCATACATCAGTTTTAGTGCATCCCATAGTTGTTTAGCAGTCTGCACTTCTTGAAACCTCTATAGATGGAATTTGGAAGAGCAGTTTGAAGGGCTGTCATGGCCTTCTGATCAATGTCAATCTTCTTCCGGTCTTCTTCAGAGAAGTCAGCCCTTTCTTTAGGTATCATACCACCACCAGCAGCATCTGAAGTGGTGTATGGTACATGAGATCCATTGACAACAGACTCTCACATCCTGGAATCTTGAGACTTGATGAAACCTTCCATTCTTTGGCACCAAGTGTCAAAATCATCAGGAGTGATCAGTGGGGATTTTGTCATAGTTCCAGTTTCCATATCATCCTTAGTGATAGCTGCCATTTGAAGAGTTAAGTGATGTGTGAAGCTAAGAGGATTAAAGATGGTGAGATCTTACAATCAAGAGCCTGGAATGCTCTGATACTAATTGTAGGACCGGGTGAGGGTACTTAAGTTTGCAATTAGCTTCATAAGAGGAGAGATCTTAGATCACTTAACAATTCAAATAGGAAACTGGTAACTACACTAAAGATACCAACCAACACAAGTAATATAAAAGAAAGAACCATAAGAACAAGAACAAAGTCACAAGAACACAAGATTAAGTTTTCAAGGAAGTTGTATATTGATTCTCTAGTTCTATTACAAGTGTGTTCAAGTATATCTAAGTTACAAGAACTTGAGACTCTTTTATACTACAACTTACAACCGTCAATACACATAAAGACAGTTGAGATTTGACTAATCTAGACAACAAGATCAATCTACAGTCAAAAGGCAGATTGCCTTTTGACTAGTGACTATGACATGCCATAGCTCACTGACTTTATCTAATATTGACAAGTCTACAAGAACAAAAGTGGGAAGTTACAGTCAAAGACCTTTTTCTCTGTTTGATAAAGTATGGAAGTTTCACCAACTAATGAAAGCAGGTGAGTCTTCAGAGCAGCAGCGGAAAGTACATCAGCTTTATCAAAAAGTAACTTAGAGAAAGCATCTTTTCTCTGTCTTCGGAAGAAATCAGTCTTCACAGCAAAGTGGCTTCGGAAGACTATGTCTTTTGAAGCTTCGGAAGACTTCATCTTTGGATTTGGAAGAATTGAGTCTTTGGCTTCGGAAGATTTCACACTTGTAATATTTTCTGATAAGTGTGAAGCTTCCGAAGTAACTTCTTTTGAACTGTTGGCTTCGAAAGATTTTACACTTAGACTTATTTGTGAGTGTAGAACTTCCGAAGCTAGTTCATCTTTGTTCTTTAGTGCATGCAAGAAGACTTGGTTGTTCTGGTATCCTTTGGTTGCATCAGCCTTTAATCTTCAGATGTTCCTTACAAAAAGTTTAATAGCCTAATATAATAAACAAATTCAAAAATAAAATATGAATAACTTTTCTTTTAGAGTCTGCAAGCCTACAACTCTGCACACTTTAGTCAAGTCCTATCACCTTTTGGAGAAAGATATATTTACAAAACATACAACCACATACCATCACTCATCTCCGCCCTCTCTCTTTCTCTCTTCAAACCTTATCTCTTCTCCACTAGACATACCCTAAATAGTTTCTTTACCAAATCTGAAATCGTTTCTTGATTTACAAACACCAAGAGAGTCTTCTGCAGAGAAAGAAAAACAAAAAGCAAAAAAAGAAAGCAACAACGAAGATTTTTTGGCTGGAAGTTGCGGAAAATGGCCGAAATCTTTGCCAAGACTTTGCCTAAGCACTTAGATGGCTGCAAGGAGGTGACCTCTTGCTGCGCCTAGAAATTGCGCCTAGGCGAGCGCCTCCCTCGCCTTTGACAACACAGATAACAATCAAAATGTTCACTAAATAAATATATAAGTTACAAATTATAATATCATGACTTAACAAATTAAAATATATAATTATATGTGTAACTTTAATTTGAATTTCAAATTGAATCGAATCCAAAATCACAAATTCGAATTTTGATTTGAATTCAATAAAATACTTTGAATCGAAATGAATTCTATTTGAATCGAAACGAATTCGAATTTTAAAATACTTAGGAGCCACATAGTTATTTGTTAATCCAGTCTTTCATGCCCGAACAAAACATGTAGAAGTTGATTTCCACGTTGTTAGAGAAAAAGTTGCTCAAGGGAAGCTTCCTTTTTAGTTAATTTCAACCAAAGACCAAATTGCAGGCATCTTCACCAAACTTTTGTCTACGCAACGGTTCCTCTATGCTACAAGCTAGAGGTCGCAAGCTAGTATTAGCTTGCCGAAGAATATTAGACAAATAGATAACATTGTTTATAGTAGAAGGGTCATTTATCTAAATGAATAAATCTTTACTATAATATATAGTCTCATTGTAATAAGTTGTTAATTAATACAATCGCAATTACAATTTAAAATTTTTTCTAATGTTCATGATTTAAATGTACTCACGATGAGTAGCTTTATGGTTCTAAAGTTTTAATTCTTTTGAATCTGCAAAAGGCTTGTGTGAATCATATTTAGCATTATGTAGGGATTTTTAGACTTCTTTTTCTTAAGTTTTGTAGAATATTATATGTTTGCCATAAAATATGTATTTATTTTTTATGTAATTGTTCAATTGTAGTTTGTTTTGGACCTTTATTTATTTAACTTAAAAGGAATTCATTTGAGTCATTGTTTAATATTTGAAGAATCTTATAACAGGTCATAATTGAATAGAAGTGGTATGAAATATATGGGTGACTGTGTTAAGTTTTGGTGGAATGTTGTAGGTTGATTTGACAAGAACAGGAAATAGCAACATGGGTCCAGTTTTACAGGTGATTCATATGGTTTTTTTTTGTTTTTTTCAAAACAAAGTATTATTACTGATAAATGTTTCTAATTTTTTTTAGAGTTGTGTACTACTAGATATTTTTTTGGTTATCTGTTCAATGAATTTTCCAGAAAATTTCAGGCAGACAAGACGATATCATATGAGGAAAATAAAACCGAGGATGAGGATATGGAGATGAAAGGAAAGGATAGCAAAAGTGCCGAAATTATAGCCTTGAAGCAAGAATTGGAGAATATTAGAAAAACACATGAAGATCAAAAAAAAGAAGATGCTAGAAAATCTCAACTAGATTTTAAGAAGAAACTTAAGGATGTCGAATTTCATCTGACAGAATCAAAGATGAAGGTGCAAGAGCTTGAGGCTGAATCTAAATTTAAAAGTCAACAGTGGACCAAAAAGGAGCACATTTACAAAACATTTACAGAATTCCAACTTGGTGCATTGAAGGTATATGTGTTATCACTAACTAATACAGAAACTTTATGTGTCATATGTTATCTTATATATGTAATCAAAATTTTCTTTCAGGAACTAAGATTTGCATCTCAATCAGTACGCCAAGAAATTCTAAAAACTCAAAAGACCTACTCACAGGATTTTGATCACTTAGGTTTGGTTCTCCTAAATACTTACATTTATCAATCTTTTGAGTAGAGGTGACAAGACCCAAACACTTATCGTCGAAATTTTAAATTCTTGTATAAATAGTAAGTACCAAATATGTTTACAGAATTTTTCCTACTTTAATAGTAATCTAACTTCTGAACAATTTGATTTAGATGGTTTTATTAACCCTACAAGCAATTAGTTTTGTATTTTACTTGTATGACCTGTCAAAATAGAATCAACCCAATCATAAGGAAATGGACCACCTCTACTTTAGAGCATCACCAATCTCATCATAAATTAACTTCCTGTTTAGGGACAAAGGTTAAAGTTTTGCAAGATGCAGCAGAAAGCTACAAAGAAGCTGTGTTTGAAAATCAAAAGCTACACAATGAGATTCAAGAATTGAAAGGTTATCTTTCATAATATATATGGATATCTAAAGTCTTGCATCACGCTTATAAAAAATTGGTAAACAGGAAACATTAGGGTTTATTGCCGGATAAGACCATTTCTTCCTGGTCAAAAGGATAAACAATCAACTATTGATTACATTGGTGATAATGGGGAGCTAATTGTTGTCAATCCCTCCAAACCAGGGAAAGAGAGTCGCAGGTCATTCAAGTATAATAAGGTGTATGGTCCACATGCTACTCAAGGTTTTTTACACTTCATACTTAAATTTATATTTTTCATGTTGCACATATGTGGCCCATTTCTTATAAACTTTTTATTTGGGTTCTATTTCATATATAACGAGTAATAAATATAAGAAAAAAGGACAATTAGGTCAAAGTCTGTCGAATTTGTATCTAAAAGGTAATATTATTACTGAACTTCTATGATCTTTTAATCACATTGTCCCAAAATTATGTACTTAAGAATATAAATTTTGGACTACTAGTGTTTTGGGAGCTGGTTTGCTCTGTTTTGACCTGTATTAAAAAAACTACCCACTTTTGCCGTTACATAACCATCCAGATTTGCTCATTTAGTCACATATAAGTTGAATGTTGCTTTTTTTGGGGTCCCAAAACACACTGTTAGATTTTTTGTTACACCACCTTCTATCTTTAAAAGGCTGATTACATATTTACACTAATGGGAGACTTTCAAATTCACTAACATTTGTCTACATTTCTCGATAGCTGAGGTATACGGAGATATACAACAGCTGGTACGATCAGTTTTAGATGGGTACAATGTGTGTATATTTGCGTATGGTCAAACTGGATCTGGGAAAACCTACACGATGGTAAAAAAAATTCTATATTTACATTAAAAGGCTAATTGCATAAAATGGCAACCAACTCTGGTTTGATTTTTCTTTAGGGTAACCATGTCTATTCATCGATCAAAATTTTCAATGAAAGAGCTCAAAGTTTTATTATTGTTGATTTAATGTAACGCGTAAAGGTTACTAGTTAAAAGTGATGTCACATGACATGATGGTAAGTTTGACGTACTTTATTTTTTTGACGTGACACTTAGACAACCAACAACTGTAGATTACACTAAATGTAAAGTTTTTTGAAGTCGTCACTATTTTTTTGGAAGCCTTTTTATGCAATAATCTGTTTATATCTTTAGTGTTTTTACACGTTGTTGATATTAATCATTTACTTGTTTTCAAAGAGCGGCCCTGATAACGGATCAGAAGAAGAATGGGGGGTCAATTATCGTGCTTTATATGATCTTTTCAGAATTTCACAAAGTAGAAGCACCTACAAATATGAAGTGGGGGTTCAAATGGTTGAAATATACAACGAACAAGTTAGAGACTTGCTAGCAAATGATACTGCTCAAAAAAGATATCCTTTTATTGTTAATTTGTTAAATTTAATCCTTGAAAAACAAAAAATTACTCCAAGTATGAATGCCCTAAGAATTGTTGACATGTTTTTTTTTGGTGGAAAAAATGGCAGGTTGGGTAACAACTTCAAAATGGGGCCAGTTGGGTTGTCCAATTATTTTATGTGTATGTTGGATATTTATTATGTTAGATATGTTTACAAGTTTGTGGCCATTTTTTGTTACTTCAATAATAATCTAGCTTTTTGATTATACTAATTTGGGAGTTGTCGTTATTATAAACACACTTTTGACACATTAGAGATAAAACATAACCCGAACTAACCTGTTTGTAAGTAAATATTGTTATGGCACATGTCATTAAATTTAAACGTCCCGGTGTTAGAAAATGTTTAATAAAAGGAACAATGTTTGTCATCTACTTATTAGCATGGAGATAATATGGAGTTTTGTGTTTAGAAAATTAATGAAGCATAGCATGTCATGCTTTATTTGTGAAACCATCGGTTTAGTCCTTGACTCGCGAACACTTGGGATTTTATCAACGGCAAGTTTAGCTGTTCCAGATGCTAACATGCGCGAGGTTAGTGAACCATCTGATGTTTTGAGATTAATGGAGATTGGATTTAAAAACAGAGCTAGAAGTACCACTGCCATGAATGAAAGAAGCAGCAGATCACACAGGTTATGTATTTCATGAATTAAAATGTATTATGACATCTGAAGATAGAGTTTCTAGGTTTGAATTTAGTGACAAATAAGCTGCATTATTTCTTATTTTACTGAACTTGGTCCTATTGTTCTCACTAAGTAGAGGTGGATGAATGGACTGGTTAAGCGAGATGGTCAGCAATAATAATTGTGTCAAAGTTTATAATATTAGTTAGAAATAATAATTATAATTTTGTTTATGATGCTACAGTGTTGTTACAATCCATGTTCATGGAACGGATCTGAAGAATGGTGGGACTGTAAATGCTGGTCTTCATTTGGTAGATCTTGCAGGAAGCGAAAGAATAGATCGGGCTGAGGTGGTTGGGGACCGGCTTAAGGAAGCACAACATATAAACAAATCATTAGCTGCTCTTGGAGATGTCATTTTTTCATTGTCTCAGAAAAGTCCTCATGTTCCATTTAGAAATAGCAAGCTTACTCAACTCCTTCAAGCCTCTTTAGGTAACTAACCCATTCCCTCTTTTCTCACCTAAATTTTACAAGAATCTTTATGGTCTCATAACCTTATTTAATCATTATCAGAAGTTAACACTTTTTACATGATATTTTGCATGAGGTATCATGTGTCATATTACAAACTATAATAAGTTACTTGATACTTTATGATGATGAATAACCGAGTGAAATAAAGCCTTTCCTTTTCTCACCACGAATGGGAATCTCATCAGCAATTTGAGGTTTTGAGCATGTGATATGTCATTAACAGGAGTATATGAATGAAACACAAAAGCATTATCGAATGCATCTAAATTAAGAGTGTGTGATCTTGATTCAAAGACTTTACTATGGAAGTCTAACACCCTAATTTATCAAACTTATTTTTTATAGACATAGACCTTTTCTCAAAATCGTTGCGAAGTAATTAGTGAACCTTGTAAAACAAGAAAGTCAATGTTGTTGATTTTCTAAATATCAATCAAAAGATGCGGAAGACGTTAAGATTGTTAAATTTTAAGAAACATATGTAGTGGCATTCCACGTTGCAGGTTGGTATAAACCTTCATGGAAGTGATTAGCCATACCATGACAATTGATGTTGGCCTATAATCAATTAAACACATGAAAGAACACCGATATGTTATGAGAAACTCCCCATGACTCTTTGATCTATATATTAATCAAACTACAGTTCACATTGACCCCAAAACCAATATTTATTCTAAGCAAACTTGCTCCCCAAGCTATTATACTCTAATCGACTTATCTCCTATTTTCTATTTAAATACACACACACCATACTTATAAAACAATACCATAATTAAACAAACTCTAAATAAAGAGTCAACAGCCATCTGCGAACTTTACACCAAACTCAACCTGACACTTTTGGTTTATGTCAATTCAATGAATTAGATAATGTAGGCCTTGAAGATGGAAGTGGTGATGGATGCACAAAGCGTTTTGGAGGCGGTGTAGTCATTAGCTCCTAGCTGTAGATGAAAAGAAAATTGCATGGTTAATGAATTTGCCGGGAAATTGAGTGGGATGGTTTTAAAGTACAATAATCTCAGGAATTGTGATACAAGGTACTTAATTTAGGCATGGGTAAGTTTCTTCAACTTGTTGCATCGATCTGAGTAATATTCGGACATAGATATAGTATAGTGTCATTCGAAGATGCGATCAGGCGGTTGAAGACATTTGAGGAACTGATTCAACGGAAAGAAAAAAACACCAAGAACTCCAGAGAACTCTTGTTTACTTAATCGGAATGGCAAGAGAAAAGTAACGGCAATCACGATTGGCAAAGTCGTGGCAGGTGCCTTGGACGTGATGATGGAAAAGACGTGGTAGAGGCATTTTACCTGTGGCTTGCAAGATTAGACCAAATTAGAGCCGAGACAAATCGCACATCATGTGCTTTAACTGTGAAAAATACGAGAACTACGTGTTTGTGTTCTCAAAATTGGGAACTTTGAGAGGAAGAATCATAGCTTGCTCAAATTGAAGATGATGAAGAACTTGCCCTACTGTTGACTATATGCAAGCAAGAGGAACAAGATGAGGTGTTGTTAGATGGTGATGAGGTGGGTGGCAACTCAAAAGGTTCCATGGATGATCAAAAGTAGAAACATTGTCCAGAATTACACGGTATCCACCGAGTGTGGAAAATCCTAGCAACCATTGTGCGTTCCTGATCAGATTAGGGGTTGATTGTTGGACTAATCCTGATCCGAATCCAAAGTAGAAATCGAATCAGAGAGCTCAAGTTTAAGTTTGAATATCAAATTTAAATGTTTACGTTTATCTGCTTGTTTATTATGTTTATTTAATTAAGTTAAATCTATAATAGGATTAGATTTTGTTTAATATAATAATAAGACTCCTATAATTGGTTTTAGTCATTGGTTTAAAATAATAAGAAAAGATTTCAAGTGGGGCTTCAAAACAATTTTATGAACCATTGTGTCATTCTGTTGCCAAGGTTTTATATTGTGATGTATAGGGATATATTTACTGGATTATAATATTATTAGGTTTTAATAATGATTATCATTAGGGTTTGTTAGTACGAGCCTACGTGCCTATTTAGGTTTTAGAGTTTGCATTATATTATCTATTTATTGTAACCAAATTTATCAATAATATTCATTTAGTCTTTTACCATCTTACATGGTATCAGAGTTTTAGGGTTCTGGTTACCTTCTTCTCCGCCATGCTACCATAAAAATAAAAACCCTAGCCGTCACCACCACGTTTAAACCCTAGACGGGTCGGCGTGCCGCCGCCGCTGCCCTATCCATTCTCTTTGCTTTTAGTTCTTTTATCTTTTTCATCCTAAATAAAGATCCGTCTCGGTTTTAGATTCAAGCCACTTATCTAAAATCTTTCTTCTCCACAAAACCCCTAGGACCATATCCCATCTTTCTTGTTTCTTTTTCATATGTTCTTGCCGAACCATGGTCCACTGCCACCGATGAATGATGCTCAACCATGATCATCAGCCTTCGGTTTGACACACCACCGCACGACCACAGTTGTCAGGTGTCATCTTTTTTTTTTTAATCTTTTTGATTAGGATACCGATCATGAGATCATGTAGCTACTGCCGCGCAGCCTGCTGGACTACGGTCCGCTGCCGCGCCGCTTGCAGGACTACGGTCCCCCGCGCCGCCTAGGACTTTGGTCCGCCGCCGCGCCCTATGCTGATGCCGCACTGCCGCATCGGATGCCCCTCACATTATTACATGATTACATGATCATTTAATATTATTGATTGTATTTAGGTTTTGGATTGAAGATTGCAAGATTATGGAGCTTTGGCTGAAGATTGTGACCGAGATCTATTTTTATTTAGTTTTTTGTTTATTCTTTACTGTTTCCAGTCAGAGAGTCCGATTCTCTACTGCTCTGACTGCGGGGAGTATTAGGCTATATTATTATTAGGTTTTAGTAATGATTATTATTAAGGTTTGTTAGTATGAGCCCACGGGCCTATTTAGGTTTTAGAGTTTGCATTAGATTCTCTATATATTGTAATCAAACTTATCAGTAATATTCATTCAGTCTTTTACTATTTTACAATATTTAGAGCAGTAGTTTTAGAGATTTCATATAACATTTGTTAGTTATTATCTTTTAATTTCTTGTTCATTTTACTCAAAACCTATTCTGGTTGTTTTCTTTTTCAGTAAAGCTTAGCATTCATATCTGATGTGGACGACTACTTTTTATATAACTTTACAATGTTCATGAGCATGCTTGGTATTTTTTTCAAACCGGTTTTAGACAGAGTGTCGTTTATGTATCAATTTGTGCATTTTTTTATTACCAAGGATAGCTAACAGTGGATATGATCACTGTTGCTGTAAATTCTTTTATTAAACTCAAAAGCCATTGGATTTATAATACTTCACAATAGCATGTTTAATTTGTATCATATACAAATGTTTCTGATTGTCCAGGTGGTCAAGCAAAGACACTCATGCTTGTGCAGCTCAATCCAGAAGCTGCGTCATATGCTGAAAGTTTGAGTACCTTGAAGTTTGCCGAACGGGTCTCTGGAGTGGAGCTAGGACCCGCTCGTAGTTGTAAAGAGGCTAGTAATGTCAAGGATTTGATGGAACAGGTACTTTTATTCCCTATGTCATGTTGTAATGCTCTTTTTAGTTTCTTATGTGTTAATTATAGTTATTAGTGTGCTCTTATTTGGGTTTATAGTATATAACGTACAAATGTTCTTAACGAAGCAGTGTAGAGATCTTTGAGCTTGATTATCATATTTGCGTTGCTCTTTCTCTATTATTAGTTCTATACCAAAGAGCAAAAAAGGAAAGTAATACATTCATCTATGAAATCCTGTGGACAAACTAACATTCTGTAAAGTACGAACATTAAAGGTTGAATCTTCCACTCTTTACATATGAAAGAGTTTATTCGGCTTATATTTTTTGTTTAACATGTAAAACTAGCAAAATGTTTGGAAAATCTGAGCTAAAAGTAAAACTAGTCATATGGATCTAAAACAATATAATTTAAGTTATATTTTAGAAAATATATAATTATACATTATTTGGACAAGGATACACATTAATTTTGCTACCTCTAAGTAGCAAAATATTAATAACTTTCTTAATAACATAATACAGATGATTATGGTGTTTTTATTTTCATGACATGATCAGGTGGCCTCATTGAAATACTCAATTACGAAAAAGGATGAGGAAATTGAACGGCTACAAGTTATTAAAGATAAGAAAAACGCCCATCCACCTAGTGTTGGTCAGCGTTCATTGAGGTATGGCTCTTCTTCTCCAAATTCTAAATTAGGAAACAACAAGCGAACAGAGAGCATTCGTGGTCGTATGTCATTAGATGGCTACGGCTATAAACCAGTCAGAAAGGGGCAATCACAGAGTTCACTTCATGGGGAAGGTCAGAATTTACAAGATTTGGATTTGGAGGTGCAGAATGTGTATCTGATAATACTTATCTTTCTGTGGGAACAGACACGGATAGCTCCCTTGAAAGCAGCCCGTCTCGTGAAGGTTCCAAATCATCCCACAACTCAAACAAGTAAGTTGGAATATCATTATTTCTTGCTTCATGAATCATGAACCCCACATGATCTTAGAAAACCTAATGCCAGTATGCTGGACCCACTAACAAATTCTAAACATTACATATTTTTCAGAATCATCTTCATTCGAATCTGTAAATCAGTTTTCCGTTAAGTTTTAATCGTAATTCAAACAGAAAACATTTCAACTACTTATATAACCATTATCCACAGTTCTTTATGTTCATCATACATGTGTGAACATCAATAACTATCTGTTTTGGTACATTACCTACATAATATGTTTCTGCAGGCCAAAATCAGGCAATAGAATATCTCGCCCGCTGTCAAAAATATCCAAGGACCTTCCTAAAGCTGCAAAAGGTACATGACCAACACTTGATTATCTAAACTCAATTGAAATTCTTACCACATCTTTTAATTTATCATACAAATATTTATAAATTAAATTTTTAATCACAACGTATCAACCTTTGAGTAACCTGATATTAAGTTACTTAGCTGAGTCACTTCACAGTCTTTTTTTGTGAAAGCACAAGGATGATGCATTAAATAAAGACCAGCGGGCGATCGCATAAAAATGTCCCATCTTTTTAGGCCTGGTTGACCCATTGGTTGTACTTAATTTCCAACTGTATGTTTGAAAAAGCAAATTATATGCCCAAATGTTTAATCCAAGAGGCGAGCATGCCAAAAATCATTTTTGGATTTTCTTTTCAAAAGTAATGTAATTGTCAAAAATTGTGTATATAATGTGCAATTATTAATAGTGTTACTTTTAACTTGAAAAATGTATTTATTTTAGTTGAGCATATATTTAAAATGGGCTACTATTTGGCCCAATTTTGGCCCCTTTTTTAGGGTTTAGAGACCACGCTTAAGCGTTGCATTAAGGTATAGGCGTTTTAGGGATGGGATTTGGCTTTGTTTGTAATATCTTGGTACCTTTCCAGAGTTTAAATGTTCATTAACTGTATCGGGCCATCTGTTTGTTTGTTACAGGCATGTTTAAGTCTTCAAGTGGTGGCAGTTTAACCAACAAAAGTTCATCCAAGAGATGGTCATAAAGTAGATAGTAATTCAACTCTTCATACTCATGCACATCATTGTCTTTGTTTGTCTTTTAACTTTTGCTTGTTAATCACGGTTTATAGGGTTTCCATGGTTTTTATTTTGTTCATAATCCGTTATATGCTATATATGGTTTTGATCTTTCAAAGTTTGACTTTGTATACAACTCATAAGCGTTGAAATTCCAGCCAAATGATCAACCTAAAATGGGATGGTGCAACAATATTGTTTGTATCTTGTAAGTAGTGATGTCTAAACTATATTGCAAGCCTACATTTAAACTTTGAACTTTAGGTACAATATTTTTATTCATTGGATCAAATGTAGGTGCTCCTTTTATAAGAAGTAGAGCTCTTCATGGGTTGCAAGTATTTAGGTTTCTTATAAAATATGTGGTGATTTTAGTATATTAGTTCAAGAGTAATTAATATCTAATGTACACTCAGAATATTGTTTTGGTTTGTGCATATTATTATTGCCTTTTTATGCTGTTGAATGTTGACTAGAAATCTTGAATTTGATTTGATTGTCAGGGGTTTGTGTAAGGCCCCCTTCCCGGAGACCTCACAGTTGGTCAATCACAGCATAATTAAATAAAAACATTACATAATTCATAAAGCATGGCAACAGAATTAACATCAAAAGCCATTCATTAATTAATAAATTATGTTGCTAAGTAATACATGTGTGTTTGTTATCAGTTACAAAAGATCCTTAGGATGCATTACAAAACAACGATGTTATTAATCATGAACGGATGCCAGTCCTGCCCTGACAAGTAGCCTCCCCGTGTGCCATCCTCAGCAAAATTACCTGCCAACTGAAAATGCATGAAAGTCAGCGTTGCTGAGTGAGTTCTAGTTTTAAAATAGCAAAAATACTTTATAAGTTTTGTATAGGAAAATACTCTTTAAAATACTATTCACTCTTTTGTATGTGATCATACGTCATACATACATTCAGATATTATTCATTATCAACATTAATATTTTTCTTCACCATTTCCATGGTTGTTCACTTGAACTTTTAATTTTAATCTTTCACCTCGATATGGACCAAAGTGCTATACCCCCAAATAATGCGCATAAACCTGGTACTGGGCCGAAGTCTAATAATAGACCCCATCCGTGGTGCACAAAGCTGACTCCAGTACCGAGGCAACAACAATGGTCCCCTCAATCTTAACGATTGACCCTGTGTGCATCCAACGGGTTAGCTAAACCGCACACAGTTGAGCTAACAACCTAGTGGTTGTGAACCTCATGTGAATTTGCTTGCAAGACTTTCTTACTTTCTTTATGTTCCACTTTCGTTAATCTTTCCACTTTCTTAAATATAATACTTTACGGATACGGATAAATTCATACCACGTAAAGCCACGTAATAATATAATAGGGAACACAAGAACAGCCATAAACAGGGATAAAATAATCAAATAATAACAACAGGTTAATCCAAAGTCAAACCCTAAAATTCTGTTCCTTCCAAAAATTCTAGAAAATATTCTAAGTGTTGTAGGCGCATGAGGATTATGCAGGCGCATGAGGATTATGCAGGCGCATGAGCACTGCTTAGGCGCATCAATACTATGCAGGCGTATGACTTCAATACTTGGCTGTTTTGCTTAACTTTTTAGGCGCATGAGCCTCTCAGGCGCATGAGCATACACTTAACACCTGTGAAAGACATTCGGGCGCATGACACTATTCAGGCGCATGAGGTTATACTTAGCTTATCAAGCAAAGGTTTTGGGCGCATGGGCACTATTAGGGCGCATGAACCCCCACTTAGGATTTTCTAAGGCAAATTTCCAGATGCATGGGCCCTGTTTGGGCGCATGACCTACCAGTTGTACAGTTCTAATTTCAAAATCAACCCAATCAGTTCTATCACCTGTCCTAAGCTTATACACCCTATTCTAAGCATACACAACACATCAACAAGCATAAAACACAAGTATACATACATAAATACGTAGGGGTACATAATTAACAGTTATAAAATGTTTTAAATATGCATTTTTAGCCCCAAGAAGTTTAAGAGAAAACACATAAAACCGGGGTCCTAGAACTCACCTAGTGTAGCAAACAAGCAAAACTCCTCCGAACCTGCTTGTACACGAGTTCGAACACCTATAACAAGCACAAACAAGCATCAAAACACCAAAAACATTTAATAATCAGTTTCTAAGGGTGAAACCACAAAAGAAAACAAACCAGTTAACATGTAAACACACAAACCTTGAAGATTCCAGTCTTCTTCTACAAACCGAGAGAAACAAGAGTTTTCAGCTCTTTTCTCCTTCTAGTCGAACAGTAGCAGCAAAATGGGCATGGCATGGGCGGCCATGCCCTTTAAAAGTAACTTTTTGACTTTTTTGTACTTTTACACAAAACACCCCTCATCTTTGCCTTCTTTTTATTTTCTTATAGATACTTTTCTTTTCTATTTATTTGACCAAGTTTTCGGGTGTTACAAGTCTACCCCCCTTAAAGAGGTTTCGTCCCCGTAACTTGTTACTCTTCGAATAACTGTGGGTAATGCTGTCTCATTTCTTCTTCAGTCTCCCACGTAGACTCAAAACCCTTCCGGTGTTTCCACTGCACTTGCACAAGTGGAACCATTTTATTCCTCAACCTTTTCTCCTTCCGGTCGATGATGGGCACTGGTTGCTCCACATAATTAAGTTGTTCATCCATCTCGATATCTTCCAGTGGTACAATCATATCCTCGTCGGCTTAGCACTTTCTCAGATGAGATACATGGAATGTCGGGTGAATCCCACTTAACTCATTCTGGCAATTCTAGACGATAGGCCACCTCTCCTACTCATGCAACGATTCGGAAAGGCCCTATGTATCTCGGGCTCAACTTGCCCTTCTTCTTGAATTGGATGATCCCCTTCCAAGGCGAGACTTTTAACATGACTCTATCACCTACGTTGAACTCGATTGGTCTCCGCCTCTTATCGGCATACGACTTTTGCCAATCTTTGGCTGCCTTCATAAAGGCTTTGATCTTTTCTAGCTTTTCGGTCGTAGCCTCGATCACCTCCACGCTTCCCAAATCTTTCTGCCCGATGCCTCCCCAACATATGGGCGTTCTACACCTCCTACTGTATAGCATCTCGTATGGCGGCATGCCAAATCTGGCATGATAGCTGTTATTGTATGAGAACCCTGCTAACGGTAAGTGATCATCCCAACTTCCTTCAAAGTCGATCGCGCATGCTCGGAGCATATCCTCGAGCGTCTAAATCGTCTTCTCAGACTGACCATCTATCTGAGGATGGTAAGCCGTACTAATGTGTAGCCTCGTCCAAAACTTAGATGCGAATCGGGTGTCACGATCTGACACGATTGACACCGGCATGCTATGACGAGCTACAATCTCTTTGATAAACAGATCCGCCAATCTCTTAGATGAATACGTCTTGCGGATCGGTAGGAAGTGAGCACTCTTTGTCAAGCGGTCGACTATCACCCAAATGGTATCGTACCCCCTTGCAATACGGGGTAGCTTCATGATGAAGTCCATGGTGATGTGCTCCCACTTCCATTTGGGTATATCCAAGGGTTGGATCTTCCTGTATGGCTTCTGGTGTTCTACCTTCACTTACAAGCAAGTAAGGCACTTACTCACATACTCCGCCACGTCGCGTTTCATACCCGGCCACCAGTAGTCCTTCCTCATATCTTGATACATCTTGGTAGCACCGAATGAATGGAGTATCGAGTCTTATGAGCTTCGTCCATAATTCGCCCACGTAGATCCCCATACCGAGGAATCCACATCCGTCCAAAACGAGTCTTAACCCCGTGGGTGTTCTCTCCCAACTTTGTGACTAAACCTCTCATTCGTTCGGAGTTGAGGCGATCTTCTTTCAACGCCTCATCTTGGAATTCTCTGACTTGCGTCATCACATCCGAGGTTATCACCAACTGATACGCCTTCACTCGGATCGGCTCTGGTCTCTCCTTTCGGGTAAGAGCATCGGCCACCACGTTGGCCTTACCCGGGTGGTAATGGATCTTGCAGTCATAATCCTTGCTCAGCTCTAACCACCTCCTCTGCCTCATATTGAGATCCTTCTGCCCAAAGAAGTACTTTAACCTCTTGTGGTTCGTGAAAATTGTGCACTTTGTCCCGTATAAATAGTGCCTCCAAATCTTCAACGCAAAAACCACCGCCGCTAACTCCAAGTCATGAGTGGGGTAATTGACTTCATGGGTCTTCAACTGTCGGGATGCGTATGCTATTACTCTTCCACACTGCATTAGCACGCAACCCAGTCCTAAATACGAAGCTTCCAAATAGACCACTAAATCCTCACTCCCTTCGGGCAATGTCAAGACAGGAGCCTGAGTTAATTTTGCCTTTAACTCCTCAAACGCATCCTCCTGTTCCCATCCCCACACATACTTCACATCCTTGCGTGTCAATTTGGTCAAAGGTGAGGCTATCTTGGAAAATTCTTGAATAAACCTTCGGTAGTAGCCCGCCAAACCCAAGAAACTACGAATCTCAGATGGCGTCTTTGGAGGCTTCCAGTGCATCACCGCCTTAACCTTTGCCAGGTCCACCATAATTCCTTCAGCATTAACCACGTGACCCAAAAATTGAACTTCACGTAACCAGAAAGCACACTTAGAGAATTTAGCATAAAGCTTCTCTCTTCTAAGTGTCTCCAACACCTCGCGTATGTGACCGGCATGCTCTTCTTCGCTCTTTGAATAAATCAGGATATCATCAATAAACACAATCACTGATTTATCTAGCATCGGCCGACACTCTCGATTCATCAAATCCATAAAGGCAGCTGGCACGTTAGTTAAACCGAAAGACATAACGAGGAACTCGTAATGTCCATAACGCATGCGAAACGCTATTTTAGGAATATCTTGTTCTTTTACCTTCAGCTGATGGTAACCAGATCGAAGATCTATCCTGGAGAACCAACTGGCACCCTGAAGTTGGTCAAACAAGTCATCTATCCTTGGCAATGGATATCTGTTCTTCACCGTTAACTTGTTTAGCTCTTAGTAGTCTATGCACATCCTTATACTACCGTCTTTCTTCTTAACAAACATGACCGGAGCACCCAGGGAGAGATGCTTGGTTGGATGAACCTCTTGTCCATCAACTCCTGCAGCTGATCCATCAGTTCTTTCATCTCAGATGGAGCTAACCGATACAGTGCTTTGTCAACGTGCTGAGCGCCGGGTATCAGGTCAATCTGAAACTCGATCTCACGGTCAGGTGGCATACCTGGTAAATCTTCTAGGAACACGTCCGGGAAGTCACACACAACCGACACTTCAGTCAATTGTGGTATTGACGCATCCACATCCTTTACATACGCCAGGTAGGCACTACATCCGCGCCTCATACACTTCTCTGCCACTGCCATCGAAATCACCCTCGAAATCGTGGTAACGCGATCACCAAAAACTGTTACCGAACTTCCATCGGGCGCAACTAATCGAATCATCTTCTTGCGACACACGATGTTTGCCTCATAGGCTGCTAACCAGTCCATCCCTAGTACTACATCAAATCCGCCTAGGGGCATCACGTATAGTTTAGCAGAGAACTTATGGCCTTCTAGTTCTATGTCGTAGTTTTCTATAATATCAGAGATTTTGTTAGACTTACCAATAGCAGTTTCTACATCGAATGGTTCGTCAACATTCCTACTACTAACAGGCAACTTAGCACAGAAAGCAGCAGATATGAAACTCCTACTAGCACCAGAATCAAATAATACAGAGGCCAAGTTTTGTTTACTAGAAACATATCTGACACGACGTCGGGGTCTACCCGGGCCTCCTCTCGGGTCATCGTGAAGGCTCTAGCACTTGCCCTCTGCCCTCCTTCTTTGTCCACCTTCTTGCTCCTAGAGCTCTCAGCTCTTGGCTTCCTGCACTCATGGCTTCTGTGGCTAGTCCTGCCACAATTAAAGCACCTCGGCACTCCACAATCTTTTGCTATATGGCCAGGCTTCCCACACTTGAAGCAGACGCTCAATCCCAAACGGTATTCCCCGCAATGCTCCTTCCACACTTACCACACCTCTTTATTCCTGGGCCTGCAGCAACCCCTAGCCGGTCATCCACCCTCGGCTTCTTGTTGTTCGGGGTGAAACCACCACGCCCGAATCGCTTTCCTCTCTAGTTATTACCACCACCATCTGTTTTCTTCACCTCCACCACCGTTATTTCCCTTTCATCATACAACATTCCCGCCAGATCCACTACCGACCTGAAAGTGCTTGGCCGGGCAGTAATTAAGTGTCTGCGAATGTCAGCTGGCAACCTCTGAATATACCGCTAAATCTTCCTTGTTGCTGGCGTAACCTGATCGGGCACCAACCTCGCCATCTCGTTGAATTTGGCGGTGTATTGCTGGTGAGTCATAGTGTCCGCCTCCAGCTGTAGGAATTCCCTCTCGATCTTGTCAAGTTCCCGATGAGGACAGAACTCCTCGATCACCAACTTTTTCAGTTCTCCCCACCTCATCCTTCTAATGGCCCGGTTGCCATCGTCCTAGACAAGGTTGTCCTACCAACACAGCGCCGTGTCGACAAAAGAGTGAGTGGCAAACTTCACCTTCTGGTCCTCCCGAGACTCACTAATCTCCAGTACCGCCTCCATCTCCCTCACCCAATGATGAGCAGCAGCAGCATCACCATTGCCATCGAAGGTAGGGGGTCTACATCGTTGGAACGCCCCGTAGCTGCATCCCCTCGCGGTTTCCCGCACCACCACTTCTTCATCATCACTAGAGGCTCCCCCTCTAGCATTTAGCTCCTCCTCCTCATCATGATCCCTCGCATCACCTCTCCTACCAGCAGTCATTCTCCTCTCCTTTTCCTTCTCCTTTTGTTCATCCTCCCTCACAGCTCGGATCACTTCAGTCACGACAGATAGTAGGATTGTCTGCATGACTTGGTGAATCTCCTCCACCACTGCCTCCTTCAACGAGGCTCTCAAGTTAGCACTCTCATCCACCCCCTCCGGGTGATGTAGTTCAGGCTCAGCAGGAGCCGTCTCTGCAGCCTTGGTCCTGTTCCTTGCGATACGTGGCTTACCACGAACACCACGTGTTCCACCACGAGAAGCCTTAGATGATCTTCCGCCAGCCATCCTCTAAACACTATAAGATTCAAACACCAACATGATCATTCAAGGTAATAGCTCAGTTTATGTTAAGTATAGTAAGTCCCTAATTACAGTGGCCAGTTATGATTAGCCACTTACTTTACTCTTCATCCCCCGAGCATTTCCTATCCTGACTACATTAGTATTCAAATCTACTAAAAGCCCATAAATCAAATAGCATGAGCACATAATACCGGTTAACATTATAAAAAGAATTACCTGATGGCACATAGCTACACAACACATCAACAAGCATAAAACACAAGTAAACATACATAAATTCGTACGGGTACATAATTAACAGTTATAAAACATTTTAAATATGCATTTTCAGCCCCAAGAAGTTTAAGATAAAACACATAAAACCGGGGTCCTAGAACTCACCTAGTGTAGCAAACAAGCAAAACTCCTCCGAACCTGCTTGTACACTAGTTCGAACACCTATAACAAGCACAAACAAGCACCAAAACACCAAAAACATTTAATAATCGGTTTCTAAGGGTGAAACCACAAAGAAACCAAACCAGTTAACATGTAAACACACAAACCTTGAAGATTCCAGTCTTCTTCTACAAACCGAGAGAAATAAGAGTTTTAAGCTCTTTTCTCATTCTAGTCGAACAGCAGCAGCAAAATGGGCATGGCATGGGCGGCCATGCCCTTTAAAAGTAACTTTTTAACTTTTTTGTACTTTTACACAAAACACCCCTCATCTTTGCCTTCTTTTTATTTTCTTATAGATACTTTTCTTTTCTATTTATTTGACCAAGTTTTCGGGTGTTACAAGTCTACCCCCCTTAAAGAGGTTTCGTCCCCATAACTTGTCACTCTTCGAATAACTGTGGGTAATGCTGTCTCATTTCTTCTTCCGTCTCCCACGTAGACTCAAAACCCTTCCGGTGTTTCCACTGCACCTGCACAAGTGGAACCACTTTATTCCTCAACCTTTTCTCCTTCTGGTCGATGATGGGCACCGGTTGCTCCACATAATTAAGTTGTTCATCCATCTCGATATCTTCCAGTGGTACAATCATATCCTCGTCGGCTAAGCACTTTCTCAGATGAGTACATGGAATGTCGGGTGAATCCCACTTAACTCATTCTGGCAATTCTAGACGGCCATGCCCTTTAAAAGTAACTTTTTGACTTTTGCGTACTTTTATACAAAACACCCCTATCTTTGCCTTCTTTTTATTTTCTTATAGATACTTTTCTTTTCTATTTATTTTACCAAGTTTTCGGGTGTTACAGTTTGATGGTCCATAAACGCTCACTTTTATACTCTAACGACTCTTTGTTTTTTGTCCGTTTAAAGCTATACCTTTTATTATCAATTCATACGTACATCGACTCTTTTGCCAATTGATTAAATATGCAACAACACCTTTGGTGGAAAATCCCTCTATTCTTTGCTTTGTTAGATCGAAGTATATTGGAAAATTGATTTTAATAATGTATTTTCATATCATCTTAATATACATATTATTCTTAAGCAAGTTTTGCTCAACAATCTTTCAAAGGAAAAATTTATGAGCACGTGACTATTTGTAAATTACAAACGCACATGTTAGCCTGATATCTTGTAACACCCTGAATTTTTATTTTAAAGACTAGAAAAGGAAAGTAAAAGAAAGAAAAGATAATGGGCACAAGTGGAGGGGCTAAAGTGGTAAAAGGACAAAACTTTAGTATTATTGTGTTTAAAAGAGGGCATGGTAACCCATGCCCCCACTATTTTCCCTGCTCTCGGTCACAAGAAAGAACAAAGAAGAAGAAGAACAGAATTCTCCATCGGTTCTAGTAAGAGAAACCTTCAAAGGTGAGTTTTCTTGAACCTAAGTTTGGTTTCAGCTGGGTTTTTGAGTTCTAGACCGAGATTCGAGGTGTTGAGTGCTTGTTTTTGTGGGTTTTTGAGGCTGAAATCGCAGGTGGGTCTTGGATTTGAAGTGTGCTACTCAAAGGCTGTTCAAGGTGAGTTTCTAGACCCCTCTTTTACAGATTTTAAAGTGTTTAGGGCTATTATGCATACCGGGTAAAGGGTTTTCAAAGATAACCGTATGCTTATGCTTGTTGTTGTTCGATCGTACCTGCTGTGGTTGTGTGTTTGGTTGTGGTTTAGTGGTTAGTATTGTTGTTAGGATGTTTAGATGCCCTTAGTATGCTAGATCTGTGCTTGGGTAGTGTTAGAATGCCTTTCGGATGTTTTTGGCAAATTAGATTTTTAAAATGTTCCATGCGCCTAACTGTCTTCATGAGCCTAGGTGGCAAAGTGTTGGCCATCCGCCTACATAGTGCCCATGCACCCAAAGTGCCCATGCGCCTAAGTGTAGGCGGTGCGCCTGAACAGTGGTTCATGCGCCCAGAAAGTGTGGAAATGGCAAAGTATGGGTGGTGAGCCTGCATAGTGCCCATGCGCCTAGCAGTGTTCCTGCGACTAAGTGTTGAAACACCTGAAGAGGGCTCATGCGCCCAAATAGTTCCCATGCGCCCAGGCTGTTTATACTTAGAATTTTCATGCTGATGCGCCTAGAATGTTTTATGTGCCTCGTTTTAGACTTGGGGTTTTCTAAGGGGCTTTAAGAGGTGGTTGTTTGATATAGGTTCCTTGGTGTTGTGTTGGCTGATGCTTGGTGTATGTATGATGTTGTGGTTTTTGATGTATGTGTGTTATGTGTTGTCTTTCTTCGTTAAACGGTTTTCAAAACGTATGTATTATGTTATATTATACGTTGTGTATTATGTTGTGGCTTTACGTGGTTTGATGTATGAATGAACGTAAAGTATTATGTAACGAAAGTGGAAGATAACGAATGATGAGAAGGGAAGTAACGGATGATGAGATCCTTGTCGCGTACACCGGTACTGTGTCAGTCTTCGGACACGAGTCGGAGGTTTGTTTACATGCCCCGACATAGTATCAGCTTTCGAGCACGAGTCGGGGGTATTGCATGAGACAGGACGGCATGAGATGAGGTCTTGTTGCTCGCCCCGGTACTGTGTCAGTCTTCGGACACGAGTCGGGGGTTTGTTTACAGGCCCCGACACAGTATCAGCTTTCGAGCACGAGTCAGGGGTGTTGCATATGAGATGGGATCCTTGTCGCGTACCCGGGTACTATGTCAGTCTTCGGACACGAGTCGGGGGTTTGTTTACAGGCCCCGGCACAGTATCAGCTTTCGAGCATGAGTTGGGGGTATTGCATGAGACAGGATCTGGATGATGGTAAGGGATGTAATGTATTGTTTGATGAACGATGATGAAGATAATAAATATTATTATCAATGTGTACGTATGATGTGTGACCGCGTACGATTGTGAAGGTTATGTTTTTAAAGGAAGAAAAGTATTTTATTTATAAAATTAGAACTCACTCAGCGTCGCCGACTTTTTGTATGCAAAATAGTTGGCAGGTATTTTCTTGATGTTGAGGAGTTGCAGGCATGGATGCATAAGCTACTGGGAGTGTTTTGAAGACTGGCATCCACATTTTGGACATGTTATTGTATTTTGATATGTAAATGATTTATGTAATGAGATAATATGTTTTAATTATAAATTAAAGTTATTAATTTCCACTGCAAAGAAATGAGTATTTTAAATAATTTATGCGATGACGGTCCAGCTGTAAGCATCCCGAGAACAGGGCCTTACAAGTTGGTATCAGAGCTAAAGTTTAAGGTAATTGGGTAAATATTTTCAAAAAAACCTAATCTTAAACTGTGAATGGGACGAAAGGAAAGGGATGCCAGTCCTAGTAGCTACGTGCCTACAGGTAAAAGTTTTAAGTAAAGGTTTTATGTAAGTTAATGTTAGCCGGTATTATGTGCGCATGTTATGTGGCTTGTGTGCTTTTGTGTAGATTTAGATACTGATGTAATCAGGATAGGAAATTCTTGGGGAATGAAGAGTAAAGTAAGTGACTAAACACAACTAGCCAGTGTGATTAGGGACTTACTATACTTGACATAACTTGAACTATTACCTTGATTGACCGTGTTGGTGTTTGAATCTTGTAGTGTTTTGATGGCGGTGGTAGGTCTTCTGAGGCTTCACGAGGTAGAGGTCGTAGTGGACGTGGTGTTAGGCCGCGTGTCACGAAAAGCAAAGCTAAGACTGCTGAGACTGCTCCTGAAGAGCAAGAGCTTCATCACCAGGATGGTGAAGACGAGAGTGCCAACCTAAGAGCCTCAATGAAGGAGGCGGTGGTCGAGGAAGTCCATCAGGTCATGCAGACGATTCTGCCGTCTATAGTGACTGAAGTTATCTATGCTATGAGGGATGACGAGAAGAAGGAGAAGGAGGAGAGGAGAAGAACCGCATGGCAAGGAGGCGAGGAAGGAGGTCTAAGGGGAAGGGAGCAACCGGAGACTGACATGGTTGTCTCAAGTGATGATGAGGAGGATGAAGAAGTGGTGCAGGAGACTGTGAAGGGATGCAGCTATGGAGCATTCCAAAGGTGTAGGCCCCCTATGTTTGATGGAAATGGGAGTGCTGCTGTTGCACAATGTTGGGTGAGAGAGATGGAGGCGGTACTTGACATTAGCGAGTGTCGTGAGGATCAGAAGGTGAAGTTTGCTACCCACTCATTTGTGGATTCAGCCTTGTGCTGGTGGGACAACATTGTCCAAGCTGAAGGCACCAGGACAATCAAAAGGATGAGGTGGAAGGAGCTGAAAAGGTTGGTGATCGAGGAGTTTAGCCCTTATAGAGAGCTTGACAAAGTCGAGATGGAGTTCCTGCAGCTGGAGGCGGGAACGATGACTCACCAACAGTACACCACGAAGTTCAACGAGATGGCAAGGCTGGTACCAGATCAGGTGATGCCTGTGTCACGAAAGATCAAAAGGTATATTCAAGGTCTGCCAGTAGATATCCGCAGATATCTGGTCATTGCCCGGCCAAGCACTTTTAGGTCGGCGGTCGATTTGGAGGGGAGGTTGTATGACGAGCGTGAGGCGGTGGCGATAATAGATAAAGAGGAGAAGCGGAGCTATGATAGGGATGAAAGTGGAAGACAGGATGATGACGGCGAATTTATGGCTAGAGGTAAGACGATGAGGTTCGATGATCGGAGGAGGATAACAGGGAAGGAAGAGGTGTGTAGGAAGTGTGGCAGAGGCCACGAGGGGGAGTGAAAATGGGGATTGAACATCTGCTTCCAGTGTGGGAAAGAGGGCCACAGGGCGAGGGATTGTCACATGGCTAAATGTTACAGATGTGGCAAGAGTGGGCATATGAGCAGAGACTGCAAGAAGTCGAGGGTAGAGAGCTCTGGTGTAAGGAAAGAGAACATAGGATGAAGGTTAGAGCATTTGCCCTGACCGGGAGGAGGCTAGGGCGGATTTCGATGCGACGTCAGGCATGTTTCTGGTAATTTAAAGTTATGCATCTATGCTTTAATCGTGGTGCTAGTAGCAGTTTCATTCCTGCTGTCTTTTGTGGTAAGTTGCCCGCTAGGAGTAGAATGATCGATGAGCCCTTCGATGTAGAAATTGCTATTGGTAAGTCCACTAGGTTACCAGATGCCCTAGAAGGTTGTGCAATAGAATTGAGAGAGCCTGTGTTTCCTGCTTGACTGTTCAGGACGAACTTAGGTAGATAGGCGTACACCTTCGGATGAATTGGCTAGTAGCCTATGAGACAAAAACTCCGAGTGTCGCAAGAAGATGGTTTAATCTATCGCGCCCGACAAGAGTTCGATGCCGACCTACGGCTATGGAGTAATGATGAAGGCCTCGTTTTGAGAGAGGAGATCACCAAATTTCGAAAGTGAGTGAAGCTAGTACTGAGGTATAAAGGAACAATCTGGATTGTTGCTCAGGTAGGAGAAATGGCATGTCGACTGGAGCTATCGACGTGTTAAGTGGAAGTCATCCGATGTTCCATGTATCTCGTCTAAGAAAGCGCTCAATCGATGAGGATATGATTGTGCCACTAGAGGATACTGAGATGGATGAAAGATTTAACTACGTGAAACAACTGATGGACGTTTCTGATAGAAGGAGAGGGGAGCTAAGAGAAGAATGGTTTCACTTGCGCAAGTGCAGTGGAGCCCAGAAGGGGACTAAGCCTACGTGTAAAATCAAGGAGGAGGTGTGACAACATTTCCCGTAACTATTCGAGAAGTGACAGGTTTCGGAGACGAAACCTATTTAAGGGGGGTGGACTTGTAACACCCCGAATTTTTATTTAAAAGATGAGAAAAGGAAAGTAATAGAAAGAAAAGATAATGGGCACAAGTGGAGGGGCTAAAGTGGTAAAATGACAAAACTTTAGTATTATTGTGTTTAAAAGAGGGCATGGCCGCCCATGCCCCCACTGTTTTCCTTGCTCTCGGTCACAAGAAAGAAGAAAGAAGAAGACGAACAGAATTCTCCATCGGTTCTAGTGAGAGAAATCTTCAAAGGTGAGTTTTCTTGAACCTAAGTTTGGTTTCAGCTGGGTTTTTGAGTTCTAGACCGAGATTCGAGGTGTTGAGTGCTTGTTTTTGTGGGTTTTTGAGGCTGAAATCGCAGGTGGGTCTTGGATTTGAAGTGTGATACTCAAAGGCCGTTCAAGGTGAGTTTCTAGACCCCTCTTTTACAGATTTTAAAGTGTTTGGGGCTATTATGCATACCGGGTAAAGGGTTTTCAAAGATAACCGTATGCTTATGCTTGTTGTTGTTCGACCGTACCTGCTGTGGTTGTGTGTTTGGTTGTGGTTTAGTGGTTAGTATTGTTGTTAGGATGTTTAGATGCCCTTAGTATGCTAGATCTATGCTTGGGTAGTGTTAGAATGCCTTTTGGATGTTTTTAGCAGATTAGATTTTCAGAATGTTCCATGCGCCTAACTGTCTTCATGCGCCCAGGTGGTGCGCCCAAATAGTGGCCATGCGCCCGGGTAGTGCCCATGCGGCTAAGTCTTGGCCATGCGCCTACATAGTGCCCATGCGCCCAGAGTGCCCATGCGCCTAAGTGTAGGTGGTGCTCCTGAACAGTGGTTCATGCGCCCAGAAAGTGTGGAAATGGCCAAGTATGGGTGGTGCGCCCGCTTAGTGCCTATGCGCCTAGCAGTGTTCCTGCGACTAAGTGTTGAAACGCCTGAAGAAGGCTCATGCGCCCAAATAGTTCCCATGCACCCAGGCTGCTTATACTTAGAATTTTCATGCTGATGCGCCTAATTTGTTTTATGTGCCTCGTTTTAGACTTGGGGTTTTCTAAGGGGCTTTAAGAGGTGGTTGTTTGAGATAGGTTCCTTGGTGTTGTGTTGGCTGATGCTTGGTGTATGTATTATGTTGCGGTTTTTGATGTATGTGTGTTATGCGTTGTCTTTCTTCGTTAAACGGTTTTCAAAATGTATGTATTATGTTATATTATACGTTGTGTATTATGTTGTGGCTTTACATGGTTTGATGTATGAATGAACGTAAAGTATTATGTAACGAAAGTGGAAGATAACGAATGATGAGAAGGGAAGTAACGGATGGTGAGATCCTTGTCGCGTACCCCGGTACTGTGTCAGTCTTTGGACACGAGTCGGGGGTTTCTTTACAGGCCCCGGCACAATATCAGCTTTCGAGCATGAGTCGGGGGTATTGCATGAGATAGGATGGCATGAGATGAGGTCTTGTTGCTCGCCCCGATACTGTGTCAGTCTTCAGACACGAGTCGGGGTTTGTTTACAGGCCCCGGCACTGTATCAGCTTTCGAGCACGAGTCGGGGGTGTTGCATACTAGATGGGATCCTTGTCGCGTACCCCGGTACTGTGTCAGTCTTCGGACACGAGTCGGGGGTTTGTTTTCAGGCCCCGGCACAGTATCAGTTTTCGAGCATGAGTCGGGGGTATTGAATGAGACAAGATCTGGATGATGGTAAGGGATGTAATGTATTGTTTGATGAACGATGATGAAGATAATAAATATTATTATCAATGTGTACGTATGATGTGTGATCGCATACGATTGTGAAGGTTATGTTTTTAAAGGAAGAATTGTATTTTATTTATAAAAGTAGAACTCACTCAGCGTCGCTGACTTTTTGTATGCATAATAGTTGACAGGCATTTTGTTGATGTTGAGTAGTTGCAGGCATGGATGCATAAGCTACTGGGAGTGTTTTGAAGACTGGCATCCACATTTTGGACATGTAATTTTATTTTGATATATAAATGATTTATGTAATGAGATAACATGTTTTAATTATAAATGAAAGTTATTAATTTCCGGTGCAAAGAAATGAGTATTTTAAATAATTTATGCGATGACGGTCCAGCTGTAACCGTCCCGGGAACGGGGCCTTACATATCTTACGTTAACATTTTTATATCTTGCTCCCCCCCACCCCCCACCCCCCACCCAACCACACACTTGCATGAGACGCACTCTTTTTTTGCTCAAGTAAAAAATGGTGCTTCATTTGATCAGCTCTTATCATTAAATGACACGACCATTAGAAGCAAGCTACCTTTTTACGTATGCTGCTCCCCTTAGTAAAGCTTCCTTTTTACTATTTCTTCATGGTTATTTGTGCTCTTTCATTATCTAAAATATGAAAAACAAGCAAGTAGACTAATCAAGCATGTATGCCTTCTACAAACTAGGGTTAGTGTTGGATGGTATATGGTATATATAGAAAGACATAACGAGCCATTTACAGCACACCCTTGCGATGAAAATAAAAGGGTAATACTAAGCACATAAATCTTACGAAACAACGCTCTACATTGTGCTTAAAGATAAGACAAGTTTAGGATGTTCAAGACGTGCATGGGAGACCATGGTCTTATTTAATAATAGGATGTAATGTAGAATGCATATTTTTAAAGTACTTCAAGGCTTTTCATTTTCTTTATGCATGGACCTAGTTCTTAGTTAAAATTAATGAAAACAATGATAAGATGACTTGCAGCCTTTCCTTGATAGTCCTGAGAGATATTATTGCTTCTCTGCCTTTCGTGCTCATTTGTCTAGAAGAGTCCTCATCTAGATTATAACTATCAAGTTCTTCATAGGTAGGTCAATGTTTTGGTTAAAGTGTTAGGAGGGCATGTAAACTCATCTTCGAGGTGGATCCACCCAAATGGGGATGTTCTTTATCATACCAAATTGTACGTGTGTACACCTTAATTTTGAAATGGACCAGATTTAAAAATAAATTGAGTGACCAAGCAAGATCATAATCTTTTATTAGACATAACAATAGATAAAATGTCCATTTAGGACGTCAACTTGAATCTACACATTGCTTCACTAGAACTTCACCTTCATACACGTGCAAGTTATACATACACACCTTTTCATTGTACAACATTTGATTATTCAATTAGGAATTTATTTTCTTTTATCAACTATCAAAGTCATATAAGTGATCACAAACTTACTATAGGCGCATAGGTGATTGAACATACATTACCACTATTTGTCCATCATAGACACACTACAAAATCAACTATATACATGAACCAACATGGGTATAAATCATTAATTAAAGTTCATAGGTTATACTACATAACAAACAATTATAATACACCATTTTACCTTGTATATATGTCTCTCATATAGATTATAAAATCACTCTACTTCTCACATAGGACAACCTATATCTTTAATCCTCCATCTGCCCGTTAACTTCCTAAAGTCAACTCATATATGATTTACAAATTAGCATACTGCCCTCAACATAAATTGATCAGTACCATTTTCAATATCAATATTTAACACCTTTAATCACGTTCATTAACATTTAGTCATATACATACAACACTCAATAGTAGTTAAGCGTTTTATTTTCATTCTTTTGTACATACTTCAAAAACACCAATTAACAAACGTACTATAATACTTATTAAATGTGATTACTCATACATTATTACATTTGGTGAATTATAATCAACGTATGGGTTATATGTCACCGATAATTGATCATCCAACAAACACACTTTGTAAAATTATACATTACTTCATTGAGTCATTTCAACAAACACTAGTGTGAATAATAAATTCTTAGCTTGCATTACTCACTATGTTTTCATACTTACTCATTCATATTGCATTAATTACATCATGATTAAAACCTTTCCACCTATTTCACATAATAGGATGATTTATATCAATCTTACACAAAATCCTCATTTTTTTTAAAAAATTAGGTTAACTTGCTATGAAAGTTTCAATCTCTAAATTGAGACCCAATTCAATATTTATGATATAAGCATCATTCCTAATACCAAATGAGGCTATGCTAGACTACACACTCCATTATTCAAGCATAAATCTTAGATTTCATACAAGAAACGTATATATACTTCCAAAAGATTATGCATGTATATAAACCTTCTTCAACCATAGAGTTTAATAGGTATGCCAACATAATAGCTTCTAAGAGCTTGTATACAACCTAAATAACAACAAGAACTAGTCTTATCCCATAATATATATAAAACTCCTAAGAATAACAAATAAACCTAGAAATTCAGGTTAGAGAACACTTGTAAAAAGTTTTTTTTTTTCCTTTATAAGGTTGATTGATTGAACTTCTCAACTTGGTTTTAAACTCAAAAAATATTTTAGTTGATCATTCATAGCATAAAACATAGTTCTTAAACTAAAAATATATATTATCACAACTTAAAACATTAGATTGCCTAAATTTGATTATAGATGAACCTCATACTATTGTCTTAAAAACAAATCGATACATAAACTTCTTGAGAATGGGATGTCGATCCTGAAAAAATATGCATTACTGTAGCGCAAAACATTAATTCAATCGCTCATAACTCACCATGTCCTTTTCACACAACTCAAATGTTATTCAGACTTCTATTATTTCGCAACAAAAACATTAAGGTGTTTATTATATTAGTCTACAACAAAAAAACATTAAAGTGTCTATTACGTTGGTATATAACAACAAACATTGAAGTGTGTATTACATTGGTCCACTACAACAAACGCTGAAGTGTCTATTACATTGGCCCACAACAATAAATGTTGTGTCTATTCTATGGCTCATGTTTCTCCTACCCCACATAATGGCAACTAGCTTAAACACTGGATCGAAATACCCGACTAGAATCAATTTAAACAATGGTCTTCTACGAGATATAGTCACACCACTCGCGGGGGTTCGTTGAGCAGAATTCTCACTCGAAATTCCCGATACAGACGCACCACGAGAATCCGAATTAGACGTCCAAGATCACCTTCTAATTTTCTGCTAATAAATTAGAATAGCAAGGAACAATAAAATCCTCCAAGTATAGAGAATAATTTTGTGGAAAAATCTCAAATGCCTTCATTTTCCAATTTTTTCAGTACATATCGATGAAAGAAAAGAAACTAACACTCCACTACTACTCCACATTTCCTATATTTGTGGAATCACAAAAACAACTACCTTGACAAATTCAAATGAACTAAACAATTAAAAAGGAAATGACTAAAATAAACATGCTGTGAAACACTTTTGCAGTCAAGTGTTTGGATACTCTAGCTGGGCCAAATTAACCCATTTAGTAATCTGCATCATGGGCCTTGAATCATGGGTCTGGGCTGATGTCTCCCTATCATCCTTGCCGGGTTCAAAAAAGTTTGACCTCAAACTTGGTAAGGGTTCTTCAGGATCGTAAAAAGGCTGCAGATCTGCCACATTAAAAGTGCTAGAAACATTCGAGTCGCCTGGTATTTCAATTTTGTATGCATTATCATTCACCTTTTCAAGAACTTTAAATGGACCATCAGAGCGAGGACACAACTTAGAGCGACGTTTAGCGGGAAAACGCTCCTTTCTAAAATGCAGCCAGACAAGATCACCCGTTTTAAAAAGAATATGCTTCCTGCCTTTGTCAAGTCGGTACTTAAGGAGTTCGTTAGTTTTGGAGATTTTATCATGAATGCGCTAATGGATCGACTTGATATCAGTTGCCCGATCACTAGCTTCTTGACTGAACTTGGTGGAGGTGTCCAGAACCGCAAGATCGAGCGGGGTTGAAGGATTAGCACCATAAACAGCCATCAGAGGACTGATGCTGGTAGTTTACTTGGTGCACGATTGTAAGCGAATTCGGCCCTGGGTAACAATACCTCCCACTGCTAGCAAGCTACCAAGGGTGCGATTAGTGACTTCGGTCTGACCGTCAGTTTGGGGGTGGCTTGATGTGCTGAACTTGAGTTTAGTACCCATTTTACGCCATAGGGTCAGCCAAAAATGGCTTAAAAACTTAGCATCCCAATCGCTAACCATAGTCTTTGGCACCCTATGGAGACGAACTACCTCTTTAAAATAAAGATTAGTAATCTGGACAGCATCATATGTGGTATGGCAGGTAATGAAATGAGCTATTTTATAAAATCAGTCCACCACAACCATGATGGAATCCTTTTGCTGTTGAGTTCGGGGTAACCCAGTTATAAAATCGAGGCTAACATCCTCCCAAGGAGCATTAGGAACCGGTAGAGGCATGTATAAACCATGAGGAGCAGATTGCCCCTTTGCTTTGTGACATGGCAAACACCGCTTGATGAAGTGTTCAACATCTCGACTCATCTTGGGCCAGATGAAATGACTCCGCAGAATGTGAAGTGTTTTATCAACCCCCAAGTGGCCAGCTAAGCCCCCCTCATGAGCTTCCTATATGATAAGCATATGGATGCTATAGCGAGGAATGCACAACTGTTGTCTCTTAAATATAAATCCCTTGAATACATGAAATTCCCCATGTGCATGATTCTTACAGGTGGTATATACATCCCCGAAATCAGGATCCGTGGAATACTCCTCTGGTAATAGATCAAACCCAAGAACACGGGGTTGAAGTGAATTAAGTAAAGAGAATTTACGCGAGAGGGCGTCGGCTCCTTTTTTAAACTTGCCCGACTTATGCTTTATAGTGAAAGTAAAAGCTTGAAGAAATTCGACCCATTTGGTGTGTCGGGGCTGTAGTTTATGTTGGCCTTGTACATACTTTAATGCTTTGTGATTGGAGTGCAGAATGAACTCTTTGGAGATCAAATAATGTTCCCAATGCTCCAAAACCCGGATTATAGCATAAAACTCCTTATCATAGGTCGAATACCGTCGTTTGGCATCATTTAGTTTTTCACTAAAATAGGCTATCAGGAGGTTTAGTTGGGTCAGAACAGCCCCAATACCTACCCCGGACGCATCACACTCCACTTCGAACACCTCTTCAAAACAAGGTAGCGCCAAAACTGGAGTTGAAGACAATTTTTCTTTGAGTTCATCAAAAACGACTTGAGCTTGTGGTGTCCAGCAGAAAACTTTTGATTTAGTGACTTCCGTCATGGGTGCGACGATGGTGCTGAAATTCTTGATAAAATGCCAGTAGAAAGAAGCAAGACCATGGAAACTTCAAACTTGTTGAACAGATTGGGGTGTGGGCCAATCATGAATGGCTTGAGTCTTCTTCTCATCCACTTGTATACCCTGTTCAGAGACAAGATAGCCCAGAAAAGTGACTTGGTTAGTAAAAAACTCACACTTATCCAAGTTCCCATAGAGCTTCTCCTGGTCGAGAACCTTGAACAATTATGAAAGGTGGAACTGGTGGTCAACAATGGTTCGACTATACACTAGTATATCATCAAAATATACCGCTACAAAGCTTCCCAAAAATGGCTTTAGTACATGGTTCATCAGCCTCATGAAAGTACTTGGCTCATTCGATAAGCCGAAAGGCATAACAAGCCATTCATACAGCCCTTCCTTTGTCTTGAAGGCTGTCTTCCATTCATCTCCTTCATAAATTCGAATTTGATGATACCCACTTCGTAAATCAACTTTCGAGAACACCGTGGAACCATGAAGTTCATCCAGCAAATCATTTAGTCTCGGTATGGGGAACCAGTACTTGATAGTAATCTTGTTGATTGACCGGCTGTCCATGCACATCCTGCATTCCCTATTTTTCCTAGGTAAAAGAAGGGTAAGAACAGCACATGGGCTAAGAGACTCACGAATAAGTCCCTTTTCGAGTAGCTTATCAACTTGGTTTCGGATATCAGTTGTCTCCTATGGATTGGTTCGATAGGCAGGTTTATTAGGTAGGGAAGCTCATGGAATGAAATCAATTTTGTGCTGAATGGAACGTCTTGGGGGAAGACCTGAAGGAATTTCATTGGGAAAAACTTGAGAATAGGACTGTAACAAGGCCTAAAACCAGGTGGGAATGAGTGTCATCGTTATCCAGGCCCAGCAAAACAAACTCCTTAATTGCTTGGTATTCATGGTGTTTAGATTGTAAAAGGGTGCTCAGGGTGGCTGTAGGCAATGGGGAGGCTGTTGAAGGGGAAAGTGGTGTAAGCACAATCTTGCGGTTATTATGGGTGAAGGAATAAGTATTGAGATACCCATCATGAATTGCCCTCTTATCAAATTGCCAAGGGCATCCGAGTAACACGTGGCACGCATCCATGGGTATAACATCACACCATAATTCATCAGCATATGACTTGCCAATACTTAAGGATAATAAAACACGATAGGAGACGCGGATACCTTTTCCCTGATTAAGCCACTGAATGACATAGGGCGCCGGATGGGGCTGAGTGGTGAGGTTTAGTTTAGTAACCAGAGTCTGAGAGGCCATGTTGGTGCAACTACCCCCGTCGATTATCATAGAGCATACCTTCTGCGCAATAGTACAGCGGGTATGAAAAATTGATTCATGTTGAGGGTTACTTTCCTGTGCCAGGGTCGTACTAAGAGCCCTACGAACGACAAGTCACTGGCCCTCATCTGGTCCGGTTACCTCTACTTCATCTTCAAAGGGTGTCGCTGTGAGATCAGATTCGAACCCAAAACCGCCTGCTGATTCAAAATCGGCCAACGAAAAAAGGCTTTTGTTTGGACACTCAGAAGCGATGTGTCCTAGTCCTTGGCATCGGAAGCAACGGCGAGGAGCCTTGGGGGGATCGGAATTAGAATCGGAGACTGTGGCAGATTTGAGATTGGTAATCGGGGTTTGTTTAGTTGTAGTTGTGGGCTTGGGATAAGTGGTGGGCTTAAAGGTGGAACGGTTGGGCTCAAGTTTACCCTTGGCCCGCTGTTGGGAGTCTACTTTGTGAGACAACAAAGTTAATTCAGATAGGGTTTGATATGAATGTAAGTCAACAACATTAGCCACTCTTGGTTCCAGACCTCCTAGAAAACGAGCAAGAGTTTGTGGGTCATCCTCCAGTATGTCACACTTCATCAACAACTACTCAAACTCTCGAGAATACTCTTCTGCGGTGCTGGACCCTTGTTTCAACACTTGCAATTGAGAAAAACTGTTTTGCATATAGTAAGTAGGCAAGAACTTCTGCTTCATCTTTGCCCTCCTTTGGTAACCGACCCGTTCGAATTGGAATCCTCTCCCTGATTCTGAGAAACAATCAACTCCTGAATCTGTTTCTGCATAATCTTCATCTGTTGGGCCATTTCCCGCTTATCATTTTCCATCGTCTCTAAGATCTTCTTCAACTCGGTACTGCTTTGGCTATCCATAGGCTCTGATACCAAATAATGGCAACGAGCTTAAACACTGGATCGAAATACCTGACTGGAATCAATTTAAACAATGGTCCTCTACGAGATATAGTCACACCACTCGCGGGGGTTCGTTGAGCAGAATTCTCACTCGAAATTCCCGATACAGACGCATCACGATAATCCGAATTAGACGTCCAAGATCACCTTCTAATTTTCTGCCAATAAATTAGAATAGCAAGGAACAATAAAATCCTCTAAGTATAGAGAATAATTTTGTGGAAAAATGTCAACTGCCTTCATTTTCCAATTTTTTCAGTACATATCGATGAAAGAAAAGAAACTAATACTCCACTACTACCCCACGTTTCCTATAGTTGTGGAATCACAAAAACAACTACCTTGACAAATTCAAATGAACTAAACAATTAAAAAGGAAATGACTAAAATAAACATGCTGTGAAACACTTTTGCAGTCAAGTGTTTGGATATTCTAGCTGGGCCAAATTAACCCATTTAGTAATCTGCATCATGGGCCTTGAATCGTGGGTTTGGGCTGATGTCCCCCTATCACCACCCCTACTAAAAACACCCATTTTCATAAAAGAAAACGACCATTTTCGTCCTGCCACCTGACACCCGACATAGCTCCGCTGACTAACCGATGATGTGATGTTACATTACAAAATGACCGTTTTTTGTTTAAAAACTGTCCATTTTCTATGCTCCACCCAACAACCCCATTTAAATTCCAACCACAACTTCTACCAATCTCCAACCCTATTTAATCATCTTCCCTATTGGTATCACTCACACCCCTAAAATCTTTTCAATTTTTATCATTAATAGCTTCAACTACTATTCCTTATTCCTTCTTCCGTTCATATCTCAAATATTAAACCACAACTACAACCAACTACAATTCTTACTTCAAACATTATCACAATTATACTACTCGCTCTACAATAGTTATAACTTTCTATCTCATCTCATCCAAAGGTGTTTTTACCCACCTAGCAAAGGCGTTGAATGTTCTCAGTGATCAAAAAATGCAACACTTAACCAAATCGGTTCTCCAATCTAGGTTTGTTGATCATGACCGACTTCGTCATATCAGCCTAAAGAGTACCCGCAAGTTGGGTGGAGGTTTGTACAAAATGATCAGATGTGGCGTCACACCCTCAAAATCCACGTGCGGAGTTTTACCGCGAGACGTGTGAACAAACCAGGATCACAGTCAATAGTTACTTAGAACGACACTATATGCCACATTAAAATAAAACCAACCAAAGTTCAAACTTTAAAACCATGCGGAAGCGTTCTGTAAATAAGACAAACCCAAAATATAAAAATGCATATTTGGCAAAACATGCGCCAACCCAAATATTTAAACACTTATAAATAGATACCAACAAATATGTCTTTAAAATAGAGTCTTAGAATGCATGCTGGACCCGTGTGGTGCTCCTAATGGCAAGCAGAGTTAACAACCTGAGCATAGCATACTAAAATGTCAACACAATGGTTGGTGAGTTCAAGAGTTTACGTTTAACATAAACAATAACATTTGCATAACATAAGAAGTGCATTGAAATAGATAGCTAGTCTATATTCACAAGTAATAACCATAGTGATTTCGCGATCGAAGCTGACTGTGTTGCGTTTGTTGCCTCCCATCACGACTTACCAGGTCGTGACGATATTTGCGTCTAGGACAATATTGCACCCGTTTGACCTCGAGTCGCACAGGTGGGGCTCGTCAGACCCAGTAGTACTACCCAAAATTTCCTGCTAGTTACCATTATTAACGATCCAAAAGTGTGAGGACTTTCAAGGTATTAAGCACTATGTTAAAACATACACAACTTATAATAATAAAATAGTGTTTGAGTACAAGTATGCTACCTCCCCCAAGAAAAAGGTTTATAAAAATAGAGGGGTATGAACTCACCTGGTGTAAAGATAATGACTAAAGAGAACTGGTGATAGGTGCAAAGACAACCCTTCAAAGGTTACCTAGAACACAAGAGTACATAAGTACGTGTACACAGAATCATATTGAAACCCTAAGTGCTTTACAAACCAATGAACTCAAAGTTTTAGAAGACAAGACACATTTGACCTAGTTGACCCGTTTGACCCGTTGGTGACATTATAGGTGAAATTCCATTCAAACAAGCATAACAACCTATCACACATGATTAACATACAAACTGATTACATATAACACTTCATTAACCACATGTACTAATTAGATCATCATACAGCAAGATATCATACAAGTCATGCGAATCTCAAACTATTATCATGCTCATAACATCTATAACAAAAATAATACACCATACAAGGATCAAATCACGCATCACATGCCATGTGAAGCCACTCACGACTTCACACCCTAAACCCTACCAATCCTACTAAGTAGGGGCCTCAGATTCGTACGTGTGAATGATGATCATTAACATACCAGTTTTCCATAGCTCATATCATCCAAAATGTTCATTCTTAATCAACCATCAATCAACAAAAGTCCTAGCTTACCTATATGACTCATACCATGATTTTTCCACAAATTAGGCCAAAACAGGTAACAAACCAAATCAACATTCATATAACCTAAACAACACATTTAATCACCTTAGAAACCATCCATGAACACACTAGCATGGTCCTAATGTCCTAAACATGCTCAAATCATCCTATTCAAGGATTTGCACAAATAAAGTTTCCCTTTTGGGAAAGTACATCCCAAATTCATCAAACTCACATTACATTCATGAATTTACCAATTGCATACCAATTCAAGCTCATGACAATAACTAAACATGATCAACAACATCTAACCATCATGTTACATCAACTTTCATACCCAAAAGTTTCCACTTTTGGCAAGGTATGAACTACAACATTCAATCCAAGGTTTCTAACATTCATATCAACCATCTAGCACCTAATCATCATCATAAGCATATCCATAACACCAATTCATCATCCAATCATCAATTCATGCAAAATAAAGTTACTATTCTTAGTAACCTATGAACAACGTATCAAAATCATAGCTTTCTTGCATAATCAACGTTAACTAGCATATATACAATCCAACTAACATATTAACATCACCAAACAACATGTAATCGACATTTTGAACATCAAGATCGACTAGGGTTTCGACCAAGACTAAAAATCCATAAAAACCACAAAGAAACTAACCTTTAAACGTGTATGGACAAGATTTGATGTTTCTAACGTGTTGTATGCTTGTAATCGATCCAAATCCGATGGTTTCTTGCTTGTTCTTGGTCGATTGTCGCAAGGTTTGTGTGTGTGAAGGTGAGTCGCGGCCGAGAATGGTGTGGGGGGCTAGGGTTGGGTTTTTTTTTATTTAATTAATCATAATTACCCTTTTAACCCTTATAATTTGTATTTTTATAAAATTAAGCTTTTAACACCCTTTTAAGATGTTTTTAACCAAATTAATAAACATATGAATGAATAATAACAATTATATGCTTTATCTTTACTAGTCAAACAATACACGAATTAAATACACACGTTTCCACGTTATGCGATAAAATTTACAATAAACATTTAAATCACATAATCACAACTAATAATAAACATAGTAATTATTTGTTTCATATTATTAATTGTTATTAAGTCACCAACGTTCAACGACAACTAGTGTGTGCTCCCGACACGTGTATGCAAGACTTAACGGAACTAACAGAGTTTGGTAATGGAAAATTACTGGATGTCACATTATCCCCATGTTGAAAGGATTTTCGTCCCGAAAATTACGTTACATGGTGAGTGTTCCATCACTGGTCTACTGCATTGGCACAAGGAAATCGAAACCGAGTGAGTTTTGGGTGAATTGTCACATCTTCCCCATGTTGAAAGAAATTTCGTCCCTAAATTTAATCAGTACCTTCGCCGGCTGGCATCGTCTTTTCAAACAGCCGAGGATACTTAAGTTTCATTTGGTCCTCACGTTCCCACGTGAATTCTGGTCCACGTCTCGAGTTCCAACGAACTTTGACAATGGGTATCTTGCTTTGCTTAAGTGTCATTACCTCTCAATCCATCACCTCGACCGGTTCCTCAATGAAGCGTATCTGTTCGTCTACTTGAACTTCTTCTAGCGGTACAACCATAGTTTCATCCGTTAGGTACTTCTTCAGATTTGAAACATGGAATACATCATGGATTCCACTTAGCGAATCAAGTAAGGCTAATCGATAAGCTACTGGACCTATTCTTTCCAAGATCTCAAATGGTCCAACATATCTCGGATTTAGCTTTCCTCGCTTACCAAACCGAATCACGCCTTTCCATGGTGAGACTTTCAATAATACTTTGTCACCAACTTGAAATTCTAGAGGTTTTCGTCACTTGTCAGCATAACTTTTCTGTCTGTCGCGCGCTGCAGCCATACGGTTCCTTATTTGCATAATCTTTTCAGTGGTCTCGTGTACTAACTCAGGACCCGTTAGCTGACTGTCACCAATTTCAGCCCAACAAACTAGTGATCTACATTTTCTCCCATACAATGCTTCGAAAGGTGCCGCCTTTATGCTAGTGTGATAACTGTTGTTGTAAGAAAATTCCACCAATGGTAGGTGAACTTTCCAGTTATTCCCGAAGTCAATCACACAAGCCCATAGCATGTCCTCCAAAGTCTGTATAGTACGCTCGCTTTGACCATCAGTCTGTGAATGATAAGCAGTACTCATATCTAATCGCGTACCTAAAGCTTTCTGCAACGACTGCCAGAAGTGTGATGTGAAACGAGAATCGCGGTCAGAAATAATTGAAATCGGTACTCCATGCCTCGAAACGATCTCCTTCAAATAGAGTCGAGTTAATTTCTCCATCTTGTATGTTTCCTTTATCGCTAGGAAATGAGCAGACTTTGTTAATCTATCCACGATAACCCATATTGTGTCGCAACCAGTAGAAGTACGAGGTAACTTAGTAATAAAATCCATTGATATCTGATCCCACTTCCACGTAGGGATCTCGGGTTGTTGTAATCGTCCAGATGGCTTTTGGTACTCCACTTTTACCTTTGAGCAGGTCAGACACTTGCTCACATAAGTAGCTACATTCGCCTTCATGTTAGGCCACCAATAGTGCGCCTTCAAATCCTGATACATCTTGTCAGATCCAGGACGTATAGAGTACTTAGACTTGTGTGCCTCACTCATGACCAAGTCTCTCAGATTTCCTTGTAGAGGTACCCAAAGTCTATCCATGAAGTAACAAATTCCATCTGCTTTTACTTCCAATTGTTTTTCCATTCCCCTTAAGGATTCGAAGCCAATGTTTTCTGCTTTCAAAGCTTCTGTCTGAGCCTCTCGGATTTGTTCCAGTAACTATGTGCTAATGGTAAGCTGCAAAGCTCGCACACATCGAGGCTTAGCAGTTTCTTTCCTACTCAGCGCGTCAGCAACTACATTTGCTTTCCCCGGGTTGTACTTAATAGCACAGTCGTAGTCATTCAGTAATTCTACCCAGCGCCTTTGCCTCATGTTCAATTCCTTTTGCTCAAAGATGTGCTGAAGACTCTTGTGATCAGTGTAAATAGTGCATTTGGTACCGTACAAGTAATGTCTCCAGATCATTAAGGCAAAAACTACCGCACCCAGTTCCAAGTCATGGGTGGTATAGTTCTTCTTATGAATCTTCAACTGTCTAGAGGCGTAAGCTATCACCTTATCCCGCTGCATCAAGACGCATCCAAGTCCTTGAATAGACGCATCACAGTAGACTACGAAGTCATCACTACCATCCGGTAACGCTAATATTGGTGCGCTACACAGTTTCTGTTTCAGCAACTGGAAAGCAGATTCCTGATTCTCACCCTATTTGTATGCCGTTCCCTTATGAGTCAAGGCTGTGAGAGGTTGTGCAATCTTAGAGAATCCTTCGATGAACCGTCGATAATATCCCGCTATCCAAGGAATTGTCGTATCTCGCTTGGTGTCTTAGGAACAGACCAATTCTTTATCGCTTCAATCTTAGCAGGATCAACATGTATTCCCTTCTCGTTGACAATATAACCCAAGAATTGTACCTCATGTATCCAGAAATCACACTTAGAAAACTTTGCATATAGTTGTTCCTTTCTAAGTAATTCCAAGATTAAACGTAAGTGCTGTCCATGTTCTTCCTCGGTCCTTGAGTATATCAATATGTCATCAATAAAGACGATAACAAACTGATCAAGATAGGGTTTGCACAAGCGGTTCATAAGATCCATGAATACTTTTAGTGCATTCGTCAACCCAAATGGCATGACCAAAAATTCATAGTGACCATATCGTGTACGGAAAGCAGTCTTCGAGATGTCCTCTTCTTGAACTCTCAGCTGATGATACCCAGACCTCAGATCAATCTTAGAGTAATAGCTTGATCCTTGCAGTTGATCAAACAAATCATCGATACGAGGTAAGGGATATCTATTCTTGATAGTAACCTTGTTTAGTTCCCTATAGTCAATGTACATTCGAAATGTACCATCCTTCTTCTTCACAAATAGAACTGGCGCTCCCTAGTGCGACGAACTCGGTCGGATGAACCCTTTATCCAACAACTCTTGTAGTTGGGCGGATAATTCCTGCAGTTCGTTCGGAGCTAACCGGTACGGTGCTCTCACAATTGGAGCGGCTCCTGGGGTCAACTCAATCTGGAATTCAACTTGACGATGAGGCGGTAATCCAGGCAGGTCTTTCGGAAACACCTCGGGAAACTCGCAAACTACGGGGATATCCTCTATCTTCTTTTCCTCGGTCTGTTTATCTGTGACGAGCGCCAATATGGCCAGTCGACCCTTTCGTAACAACTTCTGTTCCTTCATGAACGAGATGATGCCTATCACCGCACCACTCCTATCACCTCTGACCATAAGGACTTCTTCACCAATGGGAATCCGTATGATCTTCTCGTGGCATATGACTTCTGCTTGTTTATCGGAAAGCCAATCCATGCCTACTACCACATCAAAGCTTCCTAACGTAACAGGCATGAGATCTATGGTGAATGTATGACCAGCAAGCTCTATCTTGCAGTCTCTAAGAATATGCGTTACGTGAATCTGTGTACCGTCAGCTAACTCTACGGTGTATTTAGATTCTAAGGCTGAGGGCATATCACTTAAAAGACTACAGAACCTAGTGGACATGAAACTTCTATCGGCTCCGGTATCGAATAATACGGTAGCAAAACGACCATTAACTGAAAATTTACCAGTTACTGTTGTAGGGTCGTTTAGAGCCTCACCTGAGCTAATGACGAAGGCTCTTCCTTTGGCTCCATTGTTGTTTCCACCATTGTTGTTGCCATTACCATTGTTGTTGTTATTGTTGTTGCCATTGTTATTGTTGCTGTTGTTTCCATTATTGTTGTTGCCATTACCATTCCTCTTAAGTTGGGGACAGTTGCGTTTGTAATAGCCTTCTTTTCCGCACTCAAAACAACCTTTCGGAGTTTCTTGTGATTGTTGAGGCTTCCTCATCAGTTCACCAAAGATGCAGGGGCTTCAACAACCTGAAGTGCTGCTAGCTGTGCCTCTAGATCAGCAAACCTATCATCGATCACTATGTTATGGTGATCCTGTGCGTCCATGCACCCACTAAGTGCTACAATGTTTCTTGCCAGGGTATGATGTCCACCAATGGCCATCGAGAGTCGCTCCTGAAGCGTCTCTACCTGGTAGCGCAACTGACGCATCTCAGATCGTAAGGCAGAGTTCTCATCAGTGAGTCCTCGGATACGCTGTCGCTCCGTGTCCAGTGTGGCTACTAGGGCTGCAAACGCCTGCTCTAGAGGGATGCTCAAGGTAGGAAGAGTAGGCAATGCAGAGGCGGTCGATGACCTAGTCCTAGGTCGTGTAGGAGCTACTGGTGGTACGCGCTCTCTATAAGCCATACAGTTTATGTAGGTGTGGTAGAAATCCCAGTTCCGCGGAGGATCGAGCTCAGGAGGTATGAAAGGCTGATCCCAGTCTATCTCGCCAGGAGGATAAGGATGTCAAGGCCAGTTAAATCCCCTATCAGGTACGGGAGACGTAGGAGGTGACTCAGATCGTGCAGGTCTCTTGCCCAAATTTCTGGACGACGATGCCATGCTGCGAAGTACGTGTTGCGTATGCCAATGAGTATACAGTAAGGAGAGTAAGCGATAAGTACTAACAACTGTGCGGTTATAGTCTAGTGTGTGTATGCAACCTAGTTCCCTATAACCAATGGCTCTGATACCAATCTGTCACACCCTTAAAATCCACGTGCGGAGTTTTACCGCGAGGCGTGTGAACAAACCAGGATCACAGTCAATAGTTACTTAGAACGACACTATATGCCATATTAAAAATAAAACCAACCAAAGTTCAAACTTTAAAACCATGCGGAAGCGTTTTGTAAATAAGACAAACCCAAAAATAAAAATGCATATTTGGCAAAACATGCGCCAACCCAAATATTTAAACACTCATAAATAGATACCAACAAATATGTCTTTAAAATAGAGTCTTAGAATGCATGCTGGACCCGTGTGGTGCTCCTAATGGCAAGCAGAGTTAACAACCTGAGAATAGCATACTAAAATGTCAACACAATGGTTGGTGAGTTCAAGAGTTTGCGTTTATCATAAACAATAACATTTGCATAACATAAGAAGTGCATTGAAATAGATAGCTAGTCTATATTCACAAGTAATAACCATAGTGATTTCGCGATCGAAGCTGACTGTGTTGCGTTTGTTGCCTCCCGTCACGACTTACCAGGTCGTGACGATATTTGTGTCTAGGACAATATTGCACCCGTTTGACCTCGAGTCGCACAGGTGGGGCTCGTCAAACCCAGTAGTACTACCCAAGATTTCCCGCTAGTTACCATTATTAACGATCCGAAAGTGTGAGGACTTTCAAGGTATTAAGCACTATGTTAAAAACATACACAACATATAATAATGAAATAGTGTTTGAGTACAAGTATGCTACCTCCCCAAGAAGAAGGTTTATAAAAATAGAGGGGCATGAACTCACCTGGTGTGTAAAGATAATGACTAAAGAGAACTGGTGATAGGTGCAAAGACAACCCTTCAAAGGTTACCTAGAACACGAGAGTACATAAGTACGTGTACATAGAATCATATTGAAACCCTAAGTGCTTTACAAACCAAAGAACTCAAGTTTTAGAAGACAAGACACATTTGACCCAGTTGACCCGTTGGTGACATTATAGGTGAAATTCCATTCAAACAAGCATAACAGTCCATCACACATGATTAACATACAAACTGATCACATATGACACTTCATTACCCATATGTACTACCTAGATCATCATACAACTAGATATCATACAAGTCATGCGAATCTCAACTATTATCATGCTCAGTATAACTATAACATAACTAATACATCATACAAGGATCAAATCACGCATCACATGCCATGTGAAGCCACTCACGACTTCACACCCTAAACCCTGCCAATCCTACTAAGTAGGGGCCTCAGATTCGCATGTGTGTATGATGATCATTAACATACCAATTTCCATAGCTCATATCATCCAAAATGTTATTCTTAATCAACCATCAATCAACAAAATTCCTAGCTTACCTATATGACTCATACCATGATTTTTCCACAAACAGGCCAAAACAGGTAACAAACCAAATCAACATTCATATAACCTAAACAACACATTTAATCACCTTAGAAACCATCCACGAACACACTAGCATGGTCCTAATGTCCCAACATGCTCAAATCATCCAATTCAAGGATTTGCACAAATAAAGTTTCCCTTTGGGAAAGTACATCCCAAATTCATCAAACACACACTACATTCATGAATTTACCATTTGCATACCAAATTAAGTCCATAACAATATCTAAACATGATCAACAACATCTAATTGTCATGTTTCACCAACATTCAACATCAAAAGTTACTATTTTTAGCAAGGTATGAACTACAACGTGCATTCTCGATTTCCCAATGTTCATATCAACAATCTAGCATCTAATTATCATTATAAACACATCCATAACACCAATTCATGATCAAATCATTGTTTCATGCAAAATAAAGTTACTATTCTTAGTAACCTATGAACAATCCATCAAAATCAAAACTTTCTTGCATAATCGATGTTAACTAACATGTATCCAACTTAACTAACACAATAACATCAACAATCAACCAACATTCGGCCTCCAAATCATCCAAATCCCACAAAACTCTCGGCTAGAACAAAATACATGAAAGAAACATGAAATTAACCTTAAAATCGAGGAAAGGAACAAGCTTTGATGTTGTTAACTTGTTGTATGCCTTGAAATCGATCCAAATCCATGAGTTGATGCTTGATCTTCGTCGAATTTCACAAGGGAGGAGGGTGGGATGCAATGTCGCGGCCGAATGGGTTATTAGGGTTGGGTTTTTGTGTTTTAATCAATTAAGTTTTGCATAATTACCTTTTAACCCTTGCACTTTGTATTTTATAAAGATTAGGCTTTTTGAATAGTTTTTAAATAATTTTAACTACTAAACACAGTTATTATTAGTCACAAATAATAATCATGCATAATTTCCATTTGCCACAAAACACACGAAATAAATATACACGTTTTCACGTTACGCGATAAAATTCACAAATAATGTTTAGATCGCATAAGCACAACTAATAACCAACATTATTAGTTAAATAATTATCTGTTTATCATTATTAATTATTATTAAGTCACCAACGTTCAACGACAAATAGTGTGTGCTCCCGACACGTGTATGCAAGAATTAACGGAACTAACGGAGTTTGGTAATGGAAAATTACCGGATGTCACATTATCCCCATGTTGAAAGAATTTTCGTCCCGAAAATTGCATTACATGGTGAGTGTTCCATCACTGGTCTACTGCATTGGCACAAGAAAATCAAAATCGAGTGATTTTTGGATGAGTTGTCACATCATCCCCATGTTGAAAGAAATTTCGTCCCGAAATTTAATCAGTACCTTCGCCGGCTGGCATCGTCTTTTCGAATAGCTGAGGATAATTAAGCTTCATTTGGTCTTCACGTTCCCACGTGAATTCTGGTCCACGTCTCGAGTTCCAACGAACTTTGAAGATGGGTATCTTGCTTTGCTTAAGCGTTTTCACCTCACGATCCATCACTTCGACAGGTTCCTCAATGAAGCGTAACTGTTCGTCTACTTGAACTTCTTCCACCGGTACAACCATAGTTTCATCTGTTAAACATTTCTTTAGATTTGAAACATGGAATACATCGTGGATTCCACTCAATGAATCAGGTAAGGCTAGTCGATAGGCCACTGGACCAATTCTTTCCACTATCTCAAATGGTCCATAGGATGCTTATGTATAGAACTATTTGTCAAACAGAAGGGCAGATTTATAATACTATCCATAGGATGCTTATGTATAGCACTATTTGTCAAAATAATAAGAATACGATTAAGACAATAGCTCAGATGATTATATCAGGTTTTACAGGCCAACTTAAAGGTTGGTGGGATAATTATCTATCAGATTCAGATAGAAAAGAAATCCTCAATAGTACAAAAGAGGACAATGGTTTTGGTGAAAACAACTCAGTTTATACTTTGATAGTCAATATTATAGAACACTTTACAGGCAGATGGTCTGATAATTCGGAGAATATTAGAACTCTTTTACAAAATCTTAAGTGTAGAACCCTAACATCTTTTAGGTGGTATAAGGATACTTTCCTAAGTAGAGTAATGGAACTCCCAGAGTCTAATAGCTCACATTGGAAGTCAAAATTCGTAGATGGCCTCTCGTATTTATTTGCAGAAAGAGTTAGGAATAACCTAAGGAAAGGAGGAATAAGTATAAATTATGATGATTATACTTATGGAAAGTTAATAGGAACTTGTATTCAAGAAGGTTTAAATTTATGCAATGAAATCAAATTAAACCAACAAATTAAGAAACATTCTCTAAATGAGAAAAAACAATTAGGTGAATTCTGTAGTCAATTTGGTATAGAAGGAACCACTAGTAATTCTAAGAAAATTAAGAAATCTACTCCCTACCAACACCAAAAGAGGAAAAGGAAAAGGGAAGATAGAAAGAATAAAATAATTCAAAAATATGAGGAAAATAGACCTGCGTATACGACTTATAGGTCAAAGCTAATATGTAAGAAATGTGGAAAAATAGCTCACACAGCAAAAACTTGCTAGGTTAGAAAGAAGCTTAATAAGCTAGAAGATGAAGATTTAAAAAATCAAATCTCAAAAATATTATTAGAATCAGATACTGAATCTGATCAATCTTCTAATGAAGATTTAAATATTTTAGAAAATGAAAGTATATACTCTTCCTCTGAAGAAGAAAACTGTTGTAAAAACAACTGTTGTAATAATACTTCAGAAGAAGAAGAAGAAAATATTTATAAAATAATTTCATAATTCCAAAATATGGAAATAAATGTATTAACTAGTGAACTAATTGAATTGTTAAAAGTTGTAGATGATCCACAGATTAAAGAGAAGATAATCTCTTCATTTATGGGAAAACAAGAAGAAGGTCATTCTTGTTCAAATTCTAAAGAATCAAAACCATTTCTTTGGCAGAATTAAAAATTCAATTAAACCAAAGAAATAAAGATAAAAAACCTGTTGATATATAACAATTAAAGAAAGAAATTGATAATTTAAAATCAGAAGTAAAAATTTTACAACAAAATAATAAAGAATTAGACAATAGGATAATATGTCTAGAAAAAGATAAATTAAATATACAACCAATAGAAGAATCAGAATTATATCTGAAAAATATAAGAGAAATTATTACTTCTCAAAAATGGCATGGAAAAATTAAACTACTAATAGGAAATGACTTCTTAATAGAAGTAGTTGCACTCTTTGATAGCGGTGCAGATCTAAATTGCATACAGGAAGGATTGATTCCTACAAAGTGTTATTATAAAAATACTCATATTCTCAGTCATGCTGGGAAAGGAAAATTAGAGATAAATTATAAAATCCCTCAAGCTTTTATTTGTCAAAATAATACTTGTATCAGTACAAGTTTTGTATTGGTAAAAAATCTAAGTAACCAAGTTATACTTGGAAGCCCTTTCTTTGACAAAATATTTCCTTTAAAAAATGTAAACCGTACTAGAATAACTGGTACGTATGAAGGAAAAGAAATTATTTTTAAATTCATTTCTAATCCAATAACAAGAACATTAAACAATTTAAAAGATGAACTGCTAAAAGCACAGCTAAATCAAATTGATTTTCTGCAAAAAGAAATATTTTCTTTAAGTATTCAAGAAAGATTAAATAATACGAAATTACAAGAAAAGATTAGATTAATAGAACACCAGTTTAGTTTACAAATATGTAATGATCATCCCAATGCTTTCTGGGATAGAAAGAAACATATTGTTTCACTTCCTTATGAGGAAAACTTTAATGAAAATCAGATTCCGACCAAGGCTCGACCTTGTAAAATGAATTTTGAATATATGGAATTATGTAAACAAGAGATAAAATCTCTTTTAAACAAGAATTTGATAAGAAATTCAAAGTCTCCATGGTCTTGTACAGCCTTTTATGTTAATAAACATTCGAACAGGAAAGAGGCGTACCAAGACTAGTTATCAATTATAAACCGCTAAATAAGGTTTTAAAATGGATTAGATATCCTATACCTAATAAAAAGGATTTATTAGACAAATTATACGAATCAAATATATTTTTTAAATTTGATTTAAAGTCAGGATACTGGCAAATTCAAATTAATGAAAAAGACAAGTATAAAACTGCTTTCACAGTACCTGTTGGGCATTACGAATGGAATGTCATGCCATTTGGATTAAAAAATACCCCATCAGAATTTCAAAATATTATGAATGATATTTTCATTCCTTATAGTGAATTTATTATTGTCTATATTGATGATATCCTTGTATTTTCAAAGGATATTGAAACTCATTTTAAACATCTAGAGATATTCAAAGATATAATTTTAAAAAATGGTTTAGTTATATCTAGAACAAAAATGTCTTTTTTCCAAACTAAAGTCAGATTTTTAGGACATAAGATTAATCAAGGAAATATAATTCCAATTAATAGAAATATTGAATTTGCATCTAAATTCCCAGATGAGATTTTGGATAAAACCCAATTACAAAGATTTCTTGAAAGTCTAAATTACATTCTTCCTTATTATAAAAATCTAGCAGAAGATACTGCTTTATTATACGATAGGCTAAGGAAGAATCCTAAGCCATGGTCTATCGACCATACTAAAGCAGTACAAAAGATTAAGCAAAAGGTTCAAAACCTTCCTTGCTTAACTATAACAAACCCAGAATGGGAAAAAACTTGTTGAAACTGATGCCTCATATATAGGCTATGGGGGTATATTATATCTATGGGGGTATATTAAAACAAATATCTCCGATCAATAAACAAGAATATCTTGTTAGATTTCATTCTGGAAAATGGAATGAAAGTCAGAAGAATTATGCAACTTTTGCAAAAGAAATTCTTGCAATAGTTAAATGTGTTTTAAAATTTCAAGATGATTTATTTATTAAGAAATTTATAATTAAAACTGACTGCAATACAGCTAAATACATGTTTAATAAAGATTTTAAACATGATGTTTCTAAGTAGATGTTTGCCAGATGGCAATCACATCTTGCACCATTTGATTTTGAAATCATTTATAAAAAGGGAACTGATAACAGTTTACCTAATTTTCTTACCAGAGAATATTTAAATTAATGAGTCATTCAAAAGGAATTATGCGCATGGCGATATTCGAAATTGTTAAAAAAACAATTAATATTCAGATCCAATTGATAGGATTATATGATAATATTCGAGAAATAAAAGAAAATCCATTTATATCGGATAAAGCTAAAGAATATGCTATTAAACAAATTGAATATGGAATACGATCTTTAAATAAACAACTTAAGGATCTAAAATATAAAGAAATAATACTTTCTTGTGGATAAAGATTTTAATCCTTATGTTTAAGTTTTCAGGTATGATCCCCTGGGAAAGGGGAAGAGGCCGTGGAAGATCTTCCTCTCATAGGGGAAGAGTAGCAGGCAGAGTTATCCATCAAATGGGTAACAAAAAGCTTATAGCTTTTAACAATGCCTCAACTTCATCAAATATACTTGATGAAGATGTAGTAAAGGAATTTTTAGCCTTTAAAGCTTCTCAGGGATATAACCCAGAAGAAGTAGCATCATATGCTAAAACCCTCATTAATGAAAGTGAGAATGAAGGATGGGTTAATACACCCAATAAAGAAGTCATACTTCTTTTAGATCATAAAGATCAAAAATGGAAAGATCAACCTTGGCTCATAGTCAAGAGATACTTTGATCAGGGATACTATCCCAACGAGACATATAAGTCTCGAATATATTATGAAGAAATATTAAAAGTAGAATCCTGCGAAATTACCCATTATACTAGGAATAATAAAGCTCATAGCTTTAGTAAAATTATTATTAAACAGATCATATCTGTGAAAACTTGGGGGACATCACCCCTAAGAGACAGGGAAATTTTACACCCTGAAACAAAAACTCCCATTAGATATAACTATTAGGATTATGTTAAAGCTTTTCAAAGGGCATTCTTATATGAAAACCCTAATCATAAACACTCATGGTTCATAAAAATTTGTCATACAAATTATGAATCAGAAATACCAGTATGGTTTTATCAATGGTGGCAGCCATACGGTCCATCTATTGATATTTTTATAAATGAATCTAAAAAATTTAAAGATTTATATACCCAATGGGTAGAACTTTCTCCAGCCTTAATAGAGGCACAACATAATAATACTTTTATAGAGGGAATGACCTCTTTACATTATTTTGTCCAGTTCAGTATCCCTTGGATATGGAAATGGATTCCGGAAACTGGTTATACCAGTGAAAATATTTTCTGTTTAAAAAGAACTTTTATGACTAAGTTCTGGAAAAAAATGATGGATAAAGAAGAAGATGGCAAAATTAAATGCCAAGACACTCTGGATCAAATCCAGAAAACAATTGATCTATATAAAAGGCAGCAGCAGATAAAGCAGCAGAGGGAATCTCCAAGTCCATTCTAACACATTGTTAGAAAAATTAAAATGATTAAAGGCACAGATGATATAAGTGACCAAGATATGATGAAATATTATTTGGAAGAAGTTAAGAAGGATATAGCCAAGAACTTCAAAAGAAAAGATGAATCATCTTCAACAAGGGCAGAATCAAGCTCTTCCCAGATGAATCAAGAAGACTCCCAGTTATACCAGGACAGTCAAGATGAAAATGAATCTATGGACGATGAAGCTTATGTCAAGATGATGGCAGAATTAGATGAAGAATTCGATTC